>OY978448.1:34541808-35784308 GCA_963854805.1 Plagodis dolabraria | reverse complement strand
ACTCCCACCTACGAAACTGTACGGGGAAACAAATTGTACACTAGCGTAGTTGACGTGACAACCTGTTCTTTAAGCATGTTGAATCTAGTGGACGACTGGAGAATAATACAGGATCTTACGAGCTCGGACCATAACGGTATTATCTTTAATATTAAGCTAAAATTAGATAAAGGTATGAATATTAATAGAACTACGAGAATTTTTAACACGAAAAAAGCAAATTGGAATAAATTTAATAAAGAATTAGTCAAATTAAAAGCAGAAAATAGTATAAATATAACTCAAATACAAACAATACACAATAATATAAGTTTAGAATATATTGTACAAAAAATTACTAAAATATTAGCACAATGCTGTAAGGCAGCAATGCCATTAAAGAAAAATAATGAAATACTTACCGTGCCGGGGTGTTCCGAGGAACTCGTAAAGATGAAGAATGAAGTTGTCACACTGAAGCGCCGGATTCGATGTGCTGCACCCATTCGAAGGAAGAAGGTTGTCGCAGAATACCTGGAAGCAAAACAAAATTATGAAAATAAAGCTATAGAAGACCAGATCAACAGTTGGAAGGGGTTCTGTGAGAAGCAAGATAGAGAAGGAGTATGGGAGGGGATCTACCGGATTATCCGGAGAACCGAAAAAAGGAAGGAGGATCAGCCTCTTAAGAAAAATGGTATTTTTGTGACTCCCGAAGAATCGGCGGCCCTTTTGGCCGATACTTTCTATCCCGAAGATACGGAGGAGCAGGATGAAGCCGACCACCAACGCGTTAGAGAACTAGCGAAGTTGGTAAACAAATCGGGTCATGATGAACAGCATGATCCATTGTTTACGCTAAAAGAGCTGAAAACCGCGGTGGAAAGCTTTGATCCTAAGAAAGCGCCTGGAGCCGACGGATTCACTGCAGATATCTGCAGACACTTCATCCTCCAGGATCCAGAGTTGTTCCTTGCTCTGGTAAACAAATGCCTCGAACTTGGCCACTTCCCGAATATCTGGAAGGAGGCTGTAGTGGTTGTTCTAAGAAAACCAGGCAAGGAAGACTATGCCCACCCAAAATCTTATAGGCCGATTGGGTTACTACCTGTACTGGGCAAGATCCTGGAAAAGATGACAGTGTCTCGAATGAAGTGGCACCTAATACCTAGGATGAGTACTTGCCAGTACGGCTTTATGCCCCAGAAGAGCACCGAAGACTCCCTCTATAACCTGATGACGCACATAAATAACAAGTTGAATCAGAAAAAGCTGATTATATTGGTGTCTCTGGATATAGAGGGAGCTTTTGATAGCGCCTGGTGGCCGGCTATTAAGGTACGACTGGCTGAGGAAAGGTGTCCTAGGAATATAAGAGTGCTAATAGACAGCTATCTGCAGAACCGTAAGGTAAGAGTACGATACGCAGGGGTAGAACATGTGAAAGAGACACAAAAAGGCTGCGTCCAGGGATCGATCGGAGGACCCATACTCTGGAACTTGATCCTGGACCCTTTGCTTAAACAGTTGGAAAAACGGGGAGACTACTGCCAAGCATTTGCGGACGATGTTGTGCTTGTCTTCGATGGGGATACGACCCTGGAGACTCAGAGGCAGGCGAATGCCGCGCTCACCCATGTTGGGGAGTGGGGTGTTGCAAACAAGCTAAAATTCGCACCGCACAAAACAAACGCTATGGTACTGACACGGAAGCTTGTATACGACACACCACGTCTCAGCATGGGGGGGGTCGACATTCGAATGACGAAAGAGGTTAAACTTCTGGGTTTGACCATCGACGACAAGCTAACGTTTAACACCCACGTCGCAGAGGTATGCAAAAAAGCAGTGGTCATTTATAAGCAGCTGTCCAGAGCTGCTCGAACAAGTTGGGGCCTGCATCCGGAGGTGATAAGAATCATCTACACAGCAGCTGTAGAACCGGTTATCATGTATGCTTCGAGCGTCTGGGCTCCAGCTGCCGACAAGATTGGTACGCAGAAGCTGCTAAATAGTGTCCAAAGAGGATTTGCCCAAAAGCTATGCAAATCTTACCGCACAGTTTCCTTGAACTCGGCGCTACTATTGGCTGGTATACTTCCCCTCGACCTCAGGATAAAGGAAGCAGCTGCCCTCTACGAAGCAAAAAGGGGAATATCCCAGCTTCTACCCGATGACAGGGAGGTTGAACGTGTGGTGAGATTTGCAGAAGCTCCACATCCAGCAAACCATATGGACCTCGAGTTCATTAGCTTGGTGGACCAAACATTGGTGGATAATCACAACGTACAGGCAGTTCGCATTTTTACCGACGGAAGTAAGATTGAGGGCAAGGTCGGAGCAGCATTGTCCTTATGGAACAGTGAAGCTGAGACTAAAACCCTCAAGCTTAGCCTGTCCCCATACTGTTCGGTATACCAAGCGGAACTCCTGGCTATATGTAAGGCTAGTAGCGAGATCCTCCGACGAAAAGAAAGCAGCTTCGGCATATACAGTGACTCAAGGGCAGCGCTCGAAACCGTCACGAATCAAGGCTCTGTGCATCCCCTGGCCGCAGAAGCGAGAAAAAACCTGAAAGAGGCTTTGAATCAAAACAAAGATGTATCCTTGTTCTGGATCAAAGCTCACGCAGGGTTGCCAGGGAACGAGCGTGCTGACGAGTTGGCAAAAGAAGCGGCGATAAACTCAAAAAAGAAGCCCGACTATGATTCCTATCCGATTTCATTTGTCAAGCGTCTTCTTCGCATGAGGACGCTTGATGAATGGAATCGAAGATACAAATCAGGTGGTACCGCGGCAATAACAAAAATGTTTTTCCCCGACGCAATATTGGCCCATAAATTGATCCGGCAGATAAAGCCAGCTGGCGTCTTGACTCAAGTGATGACCGGCCATGGTGGGTTCTCCGAATATTTGAACCGGTTTAAGTGTAAGGAGAGCCCATCATGCATATGTGACCCGGATGCAATGGAGTCGGTCCCGCATATTCTTTTTGACTGTCCAGTTCATGATCTTCAGCGCTTTGAACTGGAACAGATATTACAAAATAAAATTTGTAGAGAAAATATTAGTATATTCATCGCAAACAAAGATAGCCAAAATGTAATAACAGAATTTTGTATTAACATAGCGAAAACGGTAATTAATAGAAATAAAGATAAATAATGTATGTTATTTATATATAATTAGTATATATACCAATAACATAAATATAATATAATCATAGTTAATATCAATAAATCGTTAAACTAATCATAGCTTTATAAATCATATTTTTTGGAAATGTTGAATTGTATGTTATAATAGAATATATTAATATCAATAAAGTAGAACTAACAGATGTACAAACAAAGATAATAAAAAGTTTCATGATTAAGAACAAGTGTAATAGACCGAAAAAATATAATTAATGAGATAAAAGAAAATAAATAGAGAATGAACGCAGAGAATGTAGTTCTTAAGAATTATCATTTCTCTGCAGACACAATACAAGAAAAATTACAAAAATAAAAAATAATTTATAAAATTATAATGTCCGTTGTACAACGACTCTGACTATTGTCAGAGGACATCAGTATAGGGAGGATGGTTTTAGTCCGTAGGTCGCTGAGTCCGGCGGAGTCGGACATCACTCCTCTCGGGGTATCCATGAGGATTTCCTCCTTCCTACAAGAAAAAAAAAAAAAAAAAAAAAACCTAACCTAACCTAACCTAACCTAACCTAACCTAACCTAACCTAACCTAACCTAACCTAACCTTTCGAATCTTATCTAACACTTCCTCACCTGTCTCAGTTTCATCCTTCCCTGTCACTACCACGGAATGTAGGGCCGCACGATCCGGGAATTGTTTCCCGGGTTTCGCGGCTACTGCGCTCGCATAAGATCTTTTTTCCATTATTTCTTTAAGCTCTCCCATTCTTTCCGTGTTCTCTTTCATTATCCTCATGTGTTCATCAATTTTCCTACTAAGCTCATCTTCATTAACTCTTGGCTTCTGTCGTTCTTCACTTTCTTTCTTATCCTCTATCACTGCTGTGCTTTTTTCCGTGCTCTTGATTCTGTCTGTTTCTTTGACAAGTTGGAATAATCGATCGATGGCCTGTATCACCTCTGCCTTAATTTCCGCTTTTAGATTTCTGGAGCTGCTTAGGTTGAGTTTGGCCTTGTTTACACATGCTCTCGCCTCAGCTACCCTCTCTGTGCTCTTCCATTTCAGCCGCGCTGGTGGTGGGCTCCCCATCACCTCTACCGAAGCCGCGCGGTTAGTTATTAATTTTGGCTTCTGTGAGCCCACCACAAAAGTTTTGTTAGAGGGAGGAGATGCCATCTTTTCGACTGTCTGCTGTCCAGACTCCCACTCCCCAATGCTTTTCCTCACACTCGTTGAGTGTGAAGGTCCAGGTTTATTACCGCTCATGTCCTGGTGGGGCTGGTCAGCTGTATTTTCCATCTTTGAAGGTGTCCTGAACATTAGTCGCGGTCAATATGTACGTCAAATTGAACAAATAATAAAATGTATATGTAAAATTGTAAAAGTTCTATAAGGTGTAAATAATATAAATAGTTTCACAAATAAATATAATTTGCCCGTCAGATATTAGGTACCAGTAACCCAATTCGTCAGAAAACCGTCCCAACTGCGTTTGTAATTCGTTTGTGAACGAGTCAGAGCAATAACAAACAAAACAAGCACAGTTTACTTAATAACTAAAGTTTTCACAGGTATACAAAGTGTGGGGGGGAGCAAAAGTTTGAGGTGGGGGAGGTATAGTTAACAAGAAACTACAACCCTATAAATACACACTTAAGTGTGTATTTGTAGGCTGCTATCAAAATTTTCCTCCGACGCACCGTTTTTGAGATATTTGCAAAACCAACTTACTGTGTCTATTTTGCAGCTAAAATTTTATCTATACTTTTTTATAATGTAAATGTGTGAAAAAGGGTGCTTGTTAAAAATCTTAACTTACTTCGTTTGGTTAGCCGTTGAAACACAGTATCTAATTACTGTGGCTTGTTAATAGGTTTCCAAAATTTTTGATAAGATATTGTAAATCGAAAATCTTTGAAAATTTTATTCTAACTGCAAAATAGCTTGGCTCTGCAAGTATTACTCAGGATAGTTCTAAGCACTAATTTAAAACACTACCGATGTGACATTTTAATTTTTAAGAGCAATTAACAATTAAATGACAGTTTTTACAAAAAAAATGTTTTGGGTGGGGGAAAAAAGTTGGGGTGGGGGGAGGTCCTGTCAGTTAAGAGCCACTAAACTTTAAATACACACATGAGTGTGTATTTACAGGCTGCCGTCAGAAATTGCCTCCGCCGCACCGTTTCCGAGTTACAGCTAGTACAAAGTTAACAAAGTTGCAATATTCGGAATATAATTTTTTGTGAGAAAAATACTAATGACAAAAATTTAGTTTTTGTTACATAAATATTAGCCTAAATGTGTTCTGAACGCAGTAATTTTTTAGGGTTGTGTTGTCGCTGAAAATATTTTTATATATTTATTTTGTTCAAAACGCCAACTGCACATAAGTTTGTAAAATTAATTACTACTAAATTACTTGCTACTCCGGTTTTCTGGAAACGCCTTCGTGCTTTGCTCTCCCAGGCCCCTCCGGCACCGTGGTTGGTCTTCACCGTGCGCCTCTGGTTCACCGACCACGTGGCCACGTGGTACTTGTTTTTTTGGCTTTATTTCCGCGCGGGTGCGCGGAAAAAATCCAAAAAAGCTGCGGAGGAGTGAAACGCCTGGATGCCCTTCCAGGGATGATAAAAAACCGATAGGTTACCGATTTGGTTTCCGCAGCGTTTCACTTTAAAGTTTAAAATTTTAGAAATTTTCACTATTTCACTGGTTTCACTTTGCGAAAACACTTTTTGACACTTTTTATATTCACTATTGTGTGCGCCACAATTTTGCGCAACTTTTGATATATGGCACGCCTATGTAGTGTCGAAAAATACCACTTTTTCCAATTTTTGAAGGATTTTTTAACGCGGAGCAGACTTGAAGTCAAGCGTCCCCGGTAGTGGTTGGGACCGGAACAACCTCAACCCGCGCGCCTTCGGTAGAGGTGACGGTGAGCCCACCACCGACGCAGCAGCGTTGGAAAAGCACCGATAGGGTGGCTGAGGCCAGAGCCTGCGTAAATAAAGCTAAGTTGAACCTCAGCAATTCTAGGAATTTAAAATCCGACATAAAAGCGGAAGTGATACATGCGATTGACAGGCTTTTTCAATTGGTAAAAGAAGCGGACAAAATTAAGAGCACCGAGAAGAATGTGGCGGTGACAGAGGACAGGAAAGAAAGCGAAGAACGGCTGAGGATTAGAATAAATGAAGATGAATTAACGAGGAAATTGGATGAGCACATGAAGATGATGAAAGAAAACACGGAAAAAATGGGTGAGCTGAAAGAAATGATGGACAAAAGGACCTACGCGAGCGCAGTGGCAGCGCCAGCTGCAAAACATTTCTCAGACCGAGCAGCTTTGCACTCCGTAGTGGTAAGCGGGAAGGATGAAACTGAGACAGGAGAGGAAGTATTAGATAGGATAAGAAAGGTGATGAATGCAAAGGAAGGAGGAGTGGAAGTAGAAAAAATCAGGAAAGCAAGGGATAGAAAGATCATAATAGGATGCAGAACTACGGAAGAGAGAGAGAAAGTGAAGCAAAAGTTGAGCACGACAGATGAGCTAAGAGTCCAAGATATTAAGAATAAGGATCCCCTGGTGATCCTCAAGGACGTCTTGCAGAGTAACGACAATGTTGAAGTACTGCGAGCCCTGAGGAACCAGAACCAGGGCATATTTGTTGGTCTTGGAAAAGAAGACGATAGAATGGAATTCTTGTTCAAGAAGCGCGCGCGAAATCCTCACACCAGTCACATCGTATTACGAGTGTCACCGAGGTTGTGGCAGAGATTGGTTGAAGCAGAAACCGTCCACGTTGACCTGCAAAGGGTGAAAGTGGAGGACCAGTCCCCGTTGGTCCAATGCTCTATGTGCCTGGGCTACGGTCACGGTAGACGTTTCTGCACCGAAACCATCGAACGATGTTGCCACTGTGGAGGCCCACATATGAAATCAAAGTGTGATGTTTGGCTCGTAGCTGGGCCCCCCACGTGTACCAATTGTGTTCGCGCAAAGTGCGAAAAAACAGACCATAGCGCGTTCAGTCAAGAATGCCCGGTCCGAAGGAAGTGGGAGGCATTGGCCAGAGCCACAGTAGCATATTGCTAAGGTAGCTCCAGGCGCACCATCCAGACTGACCAAGTATACTGTGGCACAGGCAAACTTGCAGCGTAAGCGGCAGGCCACCAATGACATTCTCTTAGAAGCCACAAAAGCCAGAATGGCGGTTGCACTGCTTCAGGAGCCGTATGTGGGTGGGCTTGGTAGAATGAAAGACTACAACGGGGTCCGGATCTTTCAGAACGATAACCAACACGGAGAAACCGTAAAGGCGGCAATCGTTGTCTTCGATAGCGACATTGATGTCGTGCAATATCCAGACCTCACCACAGACAATGTTGTTGTCATCAGACTGAAGACACGAGCCTGGGAAATCGTGATGGTCTCGTTCTACCTAGAACCTAAGCCCAAACCCATACAGCCATACTTGGAGCAGCTAAAGCACATAGTAGAACGATTTGGGTGCAGAATAGTCATTGGTGGTGACTCAAACGCGAAGAGTACATGGTGGGGAAGCACAAATGAGAATGAAAGGGGAATGGAAATGTCGGGAGCGATAGAGGAAATGAATATGCAGGTACTCAACCAGGGCGATACACCTACTTTTGATACGATTCGAGGTGGGAAATCATACTCCAGCTTCGTGGACATAACGGTATGCACGTCGGATCTCTGTGACTACGTTGAAAACTGGCGAGTCGATGACGGGTTAACATGTTCGGACCACAACACCATTCTGTTTGAAATTAGCCTTACAAAGTCAAAGGGGACTAGCATCAGCAGGACAACCCGAAAATTTAATACCAAAAAAGCGAACTGGTCCCATTTTCATGGGAAAATGGGGCAGTTACTAATAGACCGAAATTTAAACATATTGGAAATTCAAAAAATAAAAAATATTAAAGCATTAGAAGAAATCATAGTAACATATATCCAAATTATAATTCAGGCATGTAACAGTAGTATCCCAACAAAAAAGGTTACCTGTATACTTAAGTTCCAATGGTGGACGGAAGAGCTGGACAAACTCAAGCAGGACATGAACACGAAGAGACGTAGAATCCGATGTGCAGCACCGGTCCGGAAGCGGAAGGTAGTTCAGGAGTACCTGGAAGCAAAAGAGATGTTTGAAAGTGAGGTTGTTAGAAGACAGATAGAAAGTTGGAAAGATTTTTGTGGGAAGCAAGAGATGGAAGGATTATGGGAGGGGATATACAGAGTGATGAGAAGGACTGAAAGGAGAAAGGAAGATCTGCCGCTAATTAAAGACGGAATAGTGCTAAATTCAAAAGAGTCTGCTGAATTACTTGCGGAGACTTTCTTCCCGACAGACAGCGAGGAGGGCGAAAATGTGGACCAAAAGCGCATTAGGGCAGAAGCAAAAAATGTAAATGTGGTGGATCATGATGAACATGACCCACCATTTACGCTAGAAGAGCTTGCCTCTGTAAAAACAAGTTTTAATCCTAAGAAAGCCCCAGGTGAGGACGGCCTGACCTCTGACATATGTGAGCACGCCATAGATCAAGACCCAGGACTCTACCTATCACTGGCAAACAAGTGCCTTGAATTAAGTCACTTCCCAACGATCTGGAAGGAGGCAATTGTGGTGGCCCTAAGGAAACCAGGAAAGGCAAAATACACGGAGCCAAAGTCGTACAGACCGATTGGGCTATTGCCAGTGATGGGTAAAATCTTGGAAAAGATGCTCGTAAACAGGATAAAATGGCATATGCTCCCAAAACTATGCCCCAAACAGTACGGCTTTATGCCCCAAAAAAGTACCGAGGACTCCCTCTATGTCGTAGTGAAACAAATACGACAAAAACTCCAACAACGCAAACTTATAACATTGATATCACTAGACATAGAGGGAGCCTTCGACAACGCGTGGTGGCCTGCCATAAGGGTACGATTGGCGGAGGAGGGCTGTCCGCAAAACCTGAGACGCCTCATCGACAGTTACCTTCAAAACCGAACGGTAAAGCTTCGATATGCTGGGGAAGAAGTTAAAAGAGGAACAAACAAGGGGTGTGTTCAGGGGTCAATAGGGGGTCCTATCCTCTGGAACCTGCTTATCGACTCTTTGCTAAAAGGGCTCGAAGGTAGGGGGGACTACTGCCAAGCCTTTGCGGATGATGTAGTTCTGTTGTTCAGTGGAAACACAGCGGAGGAGGTCCAGCGCCAAGCAAACGCAGCACTCGCCTTTGTTCGGGAGTGGGGAGTCAGACATAAGCTCAAGTTCGCACCGCAAAAAACGAATGCAATGATAATCACGCGAAAGCTTAAATATGACTCCCCACACCTGAAAATGGGAAGCGTGGACATCGAAATGGTGAAGGAGATAAAAATTCTAGGGCTCACCATCGACAACGGCCTCACATTTAACAGCCATGTTGGCAACGTTTGTAAAAAGGCGTTGGGTTTCTACCAGCAGCTTGCAAGAGCTGCTCGAGTTGGCTGGGGTCTCCACCCAGAAATAATTAAGACTATATACAAAGCTGTAGTGGAACCAGTCGTTTTATATGCCGCAAGTGTTTGGGCTCCCGCTACAGAAAAAATCAGTGTGCAAAAGCAACTAAATGCTGTTCAGCGGGGTTTTGCACAGAAGTTGTGCAAAGCGTATCGCACCGTCTCCCTGAACTCGGCGTTGGTGCTAGCTGGGATACTTCCTCTCGACCTACGAATACAAGAAGCAGCCGCATTGTACGAAACGAAGAGAGGAATTCCCCGGCTGGCACTAGGAGATAGGGAGATGGAATGCATGGAGCCGTTCGCTAATTTACCCCATCCCGCTGACCATATGTGCCTTGGGTTCATAAGCCTCGTAAACCAAGCCGAAGTAGACGCATATAAGTACCAAGAAGTGCGGATATTTACGGACGGCAGTAAAATCGAAGGCAAAGTTGGAGCGGCATTATCCCAATGGAATAACATTGCCGAAACCAAAAGCCGGAAGTTGAAGCTGTCATCCCATTGTACGGTTTATCAGGCGGAACTCCTGGCCATATGTGAAGCCACAAAAGCGATCGCAAACAGTCCAAAAGAAACCTTCGGCATATACAGCGACTCCAGATCAGCACTTGAAACAGTAACAAATAACCGCACTATACACCCGCTGGCAGTAGAGACTAGAAGAAATATTAGCAAAATCAAGGAACAAGGAAAGACCTTGAGTATGTTCTGGGTAAAAGCCCATGCAGGGCTTATCGAAAACGAGCGCGCTGATGAGCTCGCGAAGGACGCGGCTCTAAATAGTAAGAAAAAACCTGATTACTGCTACTGCCCGATTTCATTTGTCAAGCGAGAAATCCGTATGGACTCGCTTGAGAAATGGAATCGGAGGTATAAAACCTGTGAGACTGCCGGAGTCACCAAAATGTTCCTCCCTTGTGCGATAAAAGCTTATAAAATTGTTCAGGAGATAGAGCCTACGGGTGTATTGACCCAAATTCTGACCGGACATGGTGGGTTCTCCGAATATTTGACCCGTTTCAAGTGTAAGGACGACCCATCATGTCCGTGTGAGCCTGGTACGTTGGAAACCGTGGAACATATCCTTCTCGAATGCCCAATTCACAGCGTAGATAGGTACGAGACAGAGCAAAAAATAGGCAAAAAGCTGGAAAAAGCTACACTAAATGTTATGTTAGCAGATAAGTTTGATAGAATAAGTATAATAGAATATTGTAAAAAAATAGGAAATAAAGTTATTGCTAAAAATAAAAGCGATGTATAAAGATGTATGTTATATATATTGCTGAATATATACTAACAGCATTAGATATAAGAAGTTATAAAATAATGTTAAAAAGAAAAAAAAATATATATAATGTTAATAAATATAAGTAATAAAGTAGAATCAAAATACAAAATAGACTAGAAACTTGTGTGGGCTTGTAGCATAAATGTTGGAAGTAAAATGGATATAAATTTATGTGTAGAATTAAGAAAAATTGTAATTGTGTAAGATTTATGAAGAAAAGCAAAAACAATAAATAATTGAAACCCTTAGTTGTAATCCCCCCTGTATATAAAGGATATATTAAATACTGGCATCCCACCAGTAATAGGAATGAATGAAACGATGAATGAAAGAAAGATACAGTATGAAGAAAGAAAGCGCGATGCGAAAATGAGTAGAAAAGGGCTCTGATCATGTCAGAGGTAGATGTAGGATAGCTCGCGGGCCGGGACACATTGTTGCTCCCGGACAGGACAAAAAAAAAAAAAAAAACCTAACCTAACCTAACCTAACCTAACCTAACCTAACCTAACCTAACCTAACCTAACCTAACCTTTGGAACTGTAATGTGTAGCCGAAGTGAAATTTTCACAAAAGTCTCACCAAGTGTCTGAAACGAAAATTAGCGATAAATTACCTACGTTAATAGATTGCTAATACATTTTCAAACGCAGATTGGTGGGTTGCTGAAACCTTCAAAAACTGACTGTTTGTCAACACTGTTACCAAGTTAATCAACATTAACTAGCTAATAAATTGCCACATGTCCATGTGATATTATTAATCAAATTCATATTATTGAGAACAACTAATTATTAAGTTATGTATAAGTGTTACATAATATTTTGATATATGACTGTGTGTGTGTGTTTAATCTGTAAACTCCATAGAAATGGTAAACATTCTACATTTACATAATATTAACTTTTTCATAAATTACACTGCCATCAGGGTGGAACTAAATTAACAGTTACAATTTTGTAAATTGCATAAGGATCGCATTGAAATATTTGATTGTTGAAAGGCTATTTGTTTTTCAATCATTATAATATGCACTGACCAATACACTATACAATAATATATAACTTAATCCATCCTCCGCTCTTGTATTTATTCGCTTACAAATTATTTATTATAACCGTCATCTCGATATTCGAAACGTTCGAAACGTAGCTCGTCGTGTGTGGCCCGTAAATGTAAACAAGAAGCGTGTGCGATATCATTATTAATGCATAGTTATACGTAACCATAACAATAGTTAAAAATTACCTCCACGGCGGTGGAAGTGACAATTACAATTTGAATCACCGCGACATGTAAATTTGTAGCACATCAGAGATCAGCGTTGAAATGGTCAATCGGCGTTAGTAAGCAGCGGCTAAATTGTACAAGTGAAATTAATAGGTATGCCATATATAACAGGCAACTGTTTAGTTTTCACATTAATTAAAAAGCAACGGACAGTATTTTTTTTTCCATAATTACACTGAAAAACAGGCAATTGTTTGATTTTCACATGAATTTAACACCAACCGACAAAAAATTTGATTTCTTTCAATTTTTTTTTTCTGGATTTCACTCAAAAACAAGGCAATTGTTTGATTTTTTTTTCTCTTAATTTCACTCAAAAACAAGGCAATTGTTTGATTTTCACATGAATTTAACACCGACCGACAAAAAGTTTGATTTCATTTAATTTTTTTTTCTGAATTTCACTCAAAAACAAGGCAATTGTTTGATTATTTTTTTCTCTTAATTTCACTCAAAAACAAGGCAATTGTTTGATTTTCACATGAATTTAACACCGACCGACAAAAAGTTTGATTTCTTTCAATATTTTTTTTTTCTGAATTTCACTCAAAAACCATGCAATTGTTTGATTTTTTTTTGCTCTTAATTTCACTCAAAAACAAGGCAATTGTTTGATTTTCACATGAATTTAACACCGACCGACAAAAAGTTTGATTTTTTTCATTTTTTTTTTCTGACTTAATAACCAGGCAATTGTTTGATTTTTTTTTCTCTTAATTTCACTCAAAAACAAGGCAAATGTTTGATTTTCACATGAATTTAACACCGACCGACAAAAAGTTTGATTTCTTTCATTTTTTTTTCTAAGTATCACTCAATAACCAGGCAATTGTTTGATTTTTTTTCTCTTAATTTCACTCAAAAACAAGGCAATTGTTTGATTTTCACATGAATTTAACACCGACCGACAAAAAGTTTGATTTCTTTCAATTTTTTTTTCTGAATATCACTCAAAAACAAGGCAATTATTTGTTTTTTTTTTTCTCTTAATTTCACTCAAAAACAAGGCAATTGTTTGATTTTCACATGAATTTAACACCGACCGACAAAAAGTTTGATTTCTTTCAATTTTTTTTTTTCTGAATTTCACTCAAAAACAAGGCAATTGTTTGATTTTTTTTTCTCTTAATTTCACTCAAAAACAAGGCAATTGTTTGATTTTCACATGAATTTAACACCGACCGACAAAAAGTTTGATTTCATTAAATTTTTTTTTCTGAATTTCACTCAAAAACAAGGCAATTGTTTGATTTTTTTTTCTCTGAATTTCACTCAAAAACATAGCAAATGTTTGATTTTCACATGAATTTAACACTGACCGACAAAAAGTTTGATTTCTTTCATTTTTTTTTTTTCTAAATTTCACTCAATAACCAGGCAATTGTTTGATTTTTTTTCTCTTAATTTCACTCAATAACAAGGCAATTGTTTGATTTTCACATGAATTTAACACCGACCGACAAAAAGTTTGATTTCTTTCAATTTTTTTTTTCTGAATTTCACTCAAAAACAAGGCAATTGTTTGATTTTTTTTTTCTCTTAATTTCACTCAAAAACAAGGCAATTGTTTGATTTTCACATGAATATAACACCGACCGACAAAAAGTTTGATTTCTTTCAATTTTTTTTTTTCTAAATTTCACTCAATAACCAGGCAATTGTTTGATTTTTTTTTCTCTTAATTTCACTCAAAAACAAGGCAATTGTTTGATTTTCACATGAATTTAACACCGACCGACAAAATGTTTGATTTCTTTCAATTTTTTTTTTCTGAATTTCACTCAAAAACAAGGCAATTGTTTGATTTTTTTTTTCTCTTAATTTCACTCAAAAACAAGGCAATTGTTTGATTTTCACATGAATATAACACCGACCGACAAAAAGTTTGATTTCTTTCAATTTTTTTTTTCTAAATTTCACTCAATAACCAGGCAATTGTTTGATTTTTTTTTCTCTTAATTTCACTCAAAAACAAGGCAATTGTTTGATTTTCACATGAATTTAACACCGACCGACAAAATGTTTGATTTCTTTCAATTTTTTTTTTTCTGAATTTTACTCAAAAACAAGGCAATTGTTTGATTTTTTTTTTTCTCTTAATTTCTCTCAAAAACAAGGCAATTGTTTGATTTTGACATGAATTTAACAACGACCGACAAAAAAGTTGATTTCTTTCAATTTTTTTTTTCTAAATTTCACTCAAAACCAAGGCAAATGTTTGATTTTTTTTTTCTCTTAATTTCACTCAAAAACAAGGGAATTGTTTGATTTTCACATGAATTTAACACCGACCGACACAAAGTTTGATTTCTTTAATTTTTTTTTTTTCTTAATTTCACTCAATAACCAGGCAATTGTTTGATTTTTTTTTCTCTTAATTTCACTCAAAAATAAGGCAATTGTTTGATTTTCACATGAATTTAACACCGACCGACAAAAAGTTTGATATCTTTCAATATTTTTTTTTTCTGAATTTCACTCAATAACCAGGCAATTGTTTGATTTTCACATGAATTTAACACCGACCGACAAAAAGTTTGATTTCTTTCATTTTTTTGTTTTCTGAATTTCACTCAATAACCAGGCAATTGTTTGATTTTTTTTTCTCTTAATTTCACTCAAAAACAAGGCAATTGTTTGATTTTCACATGAATTTAACACCGACCGACAAAAAGTTTGATATCTTTCAATATTTTTTTTTCTGAATTTCACTCAAAAACAAGGCAATTAAGGATATTGGCTATAGTCTAAATTATAACAAGTTGGCAATGATCACTAACCCTCTCAGGCAATGATTTATATTCTGCTCCGTTGACATTTCAGGTTTGGATACATACTGGATGTATGATGCTGCCGCTCAAAAGCTGTTATATTCGCCCGCCCGCCGCTGATTGCTTTCGTCTATTTTAACATGGTAAGTGTCAAAAGCAAATTTTATATATAGTATAATATATTCATAGTCTTCTTTGGCCAAACAAAAATCCATTTACCAGTGGAACAATCGATTTTATTTGTTCCATAATAGAAATAGGGGACCACCGTGTCTGTCTGTCTGTCTGACCTTTGAAGGGCAGCCAAGTTTGGAACTGTAATGTGTAGCCGAAGTGAAATTTTCACAAAAGTCTCACCAAGTGTCTGAAACGAAAATTAGCGATAAATTACCTACGTTAATAGATTGCTAATACATTTTCAAACGCAGATTGGTGGGTTGCTGAAACCTTCAAAAACTGACTGTTTGTCAACACTGTTACCAAGTGAATTAACATTAACTAGCTAATAAATTGCCACATGTCCATGTGATATTATTAATCAAATTCATATTATTGAGAACAACTAATTATTAAGTTATGTATAAGTGTTACATAATATTTTGATATATGACTGTGTGTGTGTGTTTAATCTGTAAACTCCATAGAAATGGTAAACATTCTACATTTACATAATATTAACTTTTTCATAAATTACACTGCCATCAGGGTGGAACTAAATTAACAGTTACAATTTTGTAAATTGCATAAGGATCGCATTGAAATATTTGATTGTTGAAAGGCTATTTGTTTTTCAATAATAATAATATGCACTGATCAATACACTATACAATAATATATAACTTGATCCATCCTCCGCTCTTGTATTTATTCGCTTACAAATTATTTATTATAACCGTCATCTCGATATTCGAAACGTTCGAAACGTAGCTCGTCGTGTGTGGCCCGTAAATGTAAACAAGAAGCGTGTGCGATATCATTATTAATGCATAGTTATACGTAACCATAACAATAGTTAAAAATTACCTACACGGCGGTGGAAGTGACAATTACAATTTGAATCACCGCGACATGTAAATTTGTAGCACATCAGAGATCAGCGTTGAAATGGTCAATCGGCGTTAGTAAGCAGCGGCTAAATTGTACAAGTGAAATTAATAGGTATGCCATATATAACAGGCAACTGTTTAGTTTTCACATTAATTAAAAACCAACAGACAATATTTTTTTTTTCCATAATTACACTGAAAAACAGGCAATTGTTTGATTTTCACATGAATTTAACACCAACCGACCAAAATTTGATTTCTTTCAATTTTTTTTTTCTGAATTTCACTCAAAAACAAGGCAATTGTTTGATTTTTTTTTTCTCTTAATTTCACTCAAAAACAAGGCAAATGTTTGATTTTCACATGAATTTAACACCGACCGACAAAAAGTTTGATTTCTTTCATTTTTTTTTCTAAATTTCACTCAATAACCAGGCAATTGTTTGATTTTTTTTTCTCTTAATTTCACTCAATAACAAGGCAATTGTTTGATTTTCACATGAATTTAACACCGACCGACAAAAAGTTTGATTTCTTTAAATTTTTTTTTTCTGAATTTCACTCAAAAACAAGGCAATTGTTTGATTTTTTTTTTCTCATAATTTCACTCAAAAACAAGGCAATTGTGTGATTTTCACATGAATTTAACACCGACCGACAAAAAGTTTGATTTCATTAAATTTTTTTTTCTGAATTTCACTCAAAAACAAGGCAATTGTTTGATTTTTTTTTTCTTTTAATTTCACTCAAAAACAAGGCAATTGTTTGATTTTCACATGAATTTAACACCGACCGACAAAAAGTTTGATTTCTTTCAATATTTTTTTTTTCTGAATTTCACTCAAAAACCATGCAATTGTTTGATTTTTTTTTCTCATAATTTCACTCAAAAACAAGGCAATTGTTTGATTTTCACATGAATTTAACACCGACCGACAAAAAGTTTGATTTCATTAAATTTTTTTTTCTGAATTTCACTCAAAAACAAGGCAATTGTTTGATTTTTTTTTCTCTTAATTTCACTCAAAAACAAGGCAATCGTTTGATTTTCACATGAATTTAACACCGACCGACAAAAAGTTTGATTTCTTTCAATATTTTTTTTTTTCTGAATTTCACTCAAAAACAAGGCATTTGTTTGATTTTTTTTTCTCATAATTTCACTCAAAAACAAGGCAATTGTTTGATTTTCACATGAATTTAACACCGACCGACAAAAAGTTTGATTTCTTTCAATTTTTTTTTTCTGAATTTCACTCGAAAACAAGGCAATTGTTTGATTTTTTTTTTCTCTTAATTTCACTCAAAAACAAGGCAATTGTTTGATTTGCACATGAATTTAACACCGACCGACAAAAAGTTTGATTTCTTTCAATATTTTTTTTTTCTTAATTTCACTCAAAAACAAGGCAATTGTTTGATATTTTTTTTCTCTTAATTTCACTCAATAACAAGGCAATTGTTTGATTTTCACATGAATTTAACACCGACCGACAAAAAGTTTGATTTCTTTCAATATTTTTTTTTTCTAAATTTCACTCAAAAACCATGCAATTGTTTGATTTTTTTTTCTCATAATTTCACTCAAAAACAAGGCAATTGTTTGATTTTCACATGAATTTAACACCGACCGACAAAAAGTTTGATTTCTTTAAATATTTTTTTTCTGAATTTCACTCCAAAACAAGGCAATTCTTTGATTTTTTTTTTCTCTTAATTTCACTCAAAAACAAGGCAATTGTTTGATTTTCACATGAATTTAATACCGACCGACAAAAAGTTTGATTTCTTTCATTTTTTTTTTTCTAAATTTCACTCAATAACCAGGCAATTGTTTGATTTTTTTTTTCTCTTAATTTCACTCAAAAACAAGGCAATCGTTTGATTTTCACATGAATTTAACACCGACCGACAGAAAGTTTGATTTCTTTAAATATTTTTTTTTCTAAATTTCACTCAATAACCAGGCAATTGTTTGATTTTTTTTTCTCTTAATTTCACTCAAAAACAAGGCAATTGTTTGATTTTCACATGAATTTAACACCGACCGACAAAAAGTTTGATTTATTTCAATTTTTTTTTTCTGAATTTCACTCAAAAACAAGGCAATTAAGGATATTGACTATAGTCTAAATTATAACAAGTTGGCAATGATCACTAACCCTCTCAGGCAATTATTTATATTCTGCTCCGTTGACATTTCAGGTTTGGATACATACTGGATGTATGATGCTGCCGCTCAAAAGCTGTTATGTTCGCCCGCCCGCCGCTGATTGCTTTCGTCTATTTTAACATGGTAAGTGTCAAAAGCAAATTTTATATATAGTATAATATATTCATAGTCTTCTTTGGCCAAACAAAAATCCATTCACCAGTGGAACAATCGATTTTATTTGTTCCATAATAGAAATAGGGGACCACCGTGTCTGTCTGTCTGTCTGACCTTTGAAGGGCAGCAATGTTTGGAACTGTAATGTGTAGCCGAAGTGAAATTTTCACAAAAGTCTCACCAAGTGTCTGAAACGAAAATTAGCGATAAATTACCTACGTTAATAGATTGCTAATACATTTTCAAACGCAGATTGGTGGGTTGCTGAAACCTTCAAAAACTGACTGTTTGTCAACACTGTTACCAAGTTAATCAACATTAACTAGCTAATAAATTGCCACATGTCCATGTGATATTATTAATCAAATTCATATTATTGAGAACAACTAATTATTAAGTTATGTATAAGTGTTACATAATATTTTGATATATGACTGTGTGTGTGTGTTTAATCTGTAAACTCCATAGAAATGGTAAACATTCTACATTTACATAATATTAACTTTTTCATAAATTACACTGCCATCAGGGTGGAACTAAATTAACAGTTACAATTTTGTAAATTGCATAAGGATCGCATTGAAATATTTGATTGTTGAAAGGCTATTTGTTTTTCAATCATTATAATATGCACTGACCAATACACTATACAATAATATATAACTTAATCCATCCTCCGCTCTTGTATTTATTCGCTTACAAATTATTTATTATAACCGTCATCTCGATATTCGAAACGTTCGAAACGTAGCTCGTCGTGTGTGGCCCGTAAATGTAAACAAGAAGCGTGTGCGATATCATTATTAATGCATAGTTATACGTAACCATAACAATAGTTAAAAATTACCTCCACGGCGGTGGAAGTGACAATTACAATTTGAATCACCGCGACATGTAAATTTGTAGCACATCAGAGATCAGCGTTGAAATGGTCAATCGGCGTTAGTAAGCAGCGGCTAAATTGTACAAGTGAAATTAATAGGTATGCCATATATAACAGGCAACTGTTTAGTTTTCACATTAATTAAAAAGCAACGGACAGTATTTTTTTTTCCATAATTACACTGAAAAACAGGCAATTGTTTGATTTTCACATGAATTTAACACCGACCGACAAAAAGTTTGATTTCATTTAATTTTTTTTTCTGAATTTCACTCAAAAACAAGGCAATTGTTTGATTATTTTTTTCTCTTAATTTCACTCAAAAACAAGGCAATTGTTTGATTTTCACATGAATTTAACACCGACCGACAAAAAGTTTGATTTCTTTCAATATTTTTTTTTTCTGAATTTCACTCAAAAACCATGCAATTGTTTGATTTTTTTTTGCTCTTAATTTCACTCAAAAACAAGGCAATTGTTTGATTTTCACATGAATTTAACACCGACCGACAAAAAGTTTGATTTTTTTCATTTTTTTTTTCTGACTTAATAACCAGGCAATTGTTTGATTTTTTTTTCTCTTAATTTCACTCAAAAACAAGGCAAATGTTTGATTTTCACATGAATTTAACACCGACCGACAAAAAGTTTGATTTCTTTCATTTTTTTTTCTAAGTATCACTCAATAACCAGGCAATTGTTTGATTTTTTTTCTCTTAATTTCACTCAAAAACAAGGCAATTGTTTGATTTTCACATGAATTTAACACCGACCGACAAAAAGTTTGATTTCTTTCAATTTTTTTTTCTGAATATCACTCAAAAACAAGGCAATTATTTGTTTTTTTTTTTCTCTTAATTTCACTCAAAAACAAGGCAATTGTTTGATTTTCACATGAATTTAACACCGACCGACAAAAAGTTTGATTTCTTTCAATTTTTTTTTTTCTGAATTTCACTCAAAAACAAGGCAATTGTTTGATTTTTTTTTCTCTTAATTTCACTCAAAAACAAGGCAATTGTTTGATTTTCACATGAATTTAACACCGACCGACAAAAAGTTTGATTTCATTAAATTTTTTTTTCTGAATTTCACTCAAAAACAAGGCAATTGTTTGATTTTTTTTTCTCTGAATTTCACTCAAAAACATAGCAAATGTTTGATTTTCACATGAATTTAACACTGACCGACAAAAAGTTTGATTTCTTTCATTTTTTTTTTTTCTAAATTTCACTCAATAACCAGGCAATTGTTTGATTTTTTTTCTCTTAATTTCACTCAATAACAAGGCAATTGTTTGATTTTCACATGAATTTAACACCGACCGACAAAAAGTTTGATTTCTTTCAATTTTTTTTTTCTGAATTTCACTCAAAAACAAGGCAATTGTTTGATTTTTTTTTTCTCTTAATTTCACTCAAAAACAAGGCAATTGTTTGATTTTCACATGAATATAACACCGACCGACAAAAAGTTTGATTTCTTTCAATTTTTTTTTTTCTAAATTTCACTCAATAACCAGGCAATTGTTTGATTTTTTTTTCTCTTAATTTCACTCAAAAACAAGGCAATTGTTTGATTTTCACATGAATTTAACACCGACCGACAAAATGTTTGATTTCTTTCAATTTTTTTTTTCTGAATTTTACTCAAAAACAAGGCAATTGTTTGATTTTTTTTTTTCTCTTAATTTCTCTCAAAAACAAGGCAATTGTTTGATTTTGACATGAATTTAACAACGACCGACAAAAAAGTTGATTTCTTTCAATTTTTTTTTTCTAAATTTCACTCAAAACCAAGGCAAATGTTTGATTTTTTTTTTCTCTTAATTTCACTCAAAAACAAGGGAATTGTTTGATTTTCACATGAATTTAACACCGACCGACACAAAGTTTGATTTCTTTAATTTTTTTTTTTTCTTAATTTCACTCAATAACCAGGCAATTGTTTGATTTTTTTTTCTCTTAATTTCACTCAAAAATAAGGCAATTGTTTGATTTTCACATGAATTTAACACCGACCGACAAAAAGTTTGATATCTTTCAATATTTTTTTTTTCTGAATTTCACTCAATAACCAGGCAATTGTTTGATTTTCACATGAATTTAACACCGACCGACAAAAAGTTTGATTTCTTTCATTTTTTTGTTTTCTGAATTTCACTCAATAACCAGGCAATTGTTTGATTTTTTTTTCTCTTAATTTCACTCAAAAACAAGGCAATTGTTTGATTTTCACATGAATTTAACACCGACCGACAAAAAGTTTGATATCTTTCAATATTTTTTTTTCTGAATTTCACTCAAAAACAAGGCAATTAAGGATATTGGCTATAGTCTAAATTATAACAAGTTGGCAATGATCACTAACCCTCTCAGGCAATGATTTATATTCTGCTCCGTTGACATTTCAGGTTTGGATACATACTGGATGTATGATGCTGCCGCTCAAAAGCTGTTATATTCGCCCGCCCGCCGCTGATTGCTTTCGTCTATTTTAACATGGTAAGTGTCAAAAGCAAATTTTATATATAGTATAATATATTCATAGTCTTCTTTGGCCAAACAAAAATCCATTTACCAGTGGAACAATCGATTTTATTTGTTCCATAATAGAAATAGGGGACCACCGTGTCTGTCTGTCTGTCTGACCTTTGAAGGGCAGCCAAGTTTGGAACTGTAATGTGTAGCCGAAGTGAAATTTTCACAAAAGTCTCACCAAGTGTCTGAAACGAAAATTAGCGATAAATTACCTACGTTAATAGATTGCTAATACATTTTCAAACGCAGATTGGTGGGTTGCTGAAACCTTCAAAAACTGACTGTTTGTCAACACTGTTACCAAGTGAATTAACATTAACTAGCTAATAAATTGCCACATGTCCATGTGATATTATTAATCAAATTCATATTATTGAGAACAACTAATTATTAAGTTATGTATAAGTGTTACATAATATTTTGATATATGACTGTGTGTGTGTGTTTAATCTGTAAACTCCATAGAAATGGTAAACATTCTACATTTACATAATATTAACTTTTTCATAAATTACACTGCCATCAGGGTGGAACTAAATTAACAGTTACAATTTTGTAAATTGCATAAGGATCGCATTGAAATATTTGATTGTTGAAAGGCTATTTGTTTTTCAATAATAATAATATGCACTGATCAATACACTATACAATAATATATAACTTGATCCATCCTCCGCTCTTGTATTTATTCGCTTACAAATTATTTATTATAACCGTCATCTCGATATTCGAAACGTTCGAAACGTAGCTCGTCGTGTGTGGCCCGTAAATGTAAACAAGAAGCGTGTGCGATATCATTATTAATGCATAGTTATACGTAACCATAACAATAGTTAAAAATTACCTACACGGCGGTGGAAGTGACAATTACAATTTGAATCACCGCGACATGTAAATTTGTAGCACATCAGAGATCAGCGTTGAAATGGTCAATCGGCGTTAGTAAGCAGCGGCTAAATTGTACAAGTGAAATTAATAGGTATGCCATATATAACAGGCAACTGTTTAGTTTTCACATTAATTAAAAACCAACAGACAATATTTTTTTTTTCCATAATTACACTGAAAAACAGGCAATTGTTTGATTTTCACATGAATTTAACACCAACCGACCAAAATTTGATTTCTTTCAATTTTTTTTTTCTGAATTTCACTCAAAAACAAGGCAATTGTTTGATTTTTTTTTTCTCTTAATTTCACTCAAAAACAAGGCAAATGTTTGATTTTCACATGAATTTAACACCGACCGACAAAAAGTTTGATTTCTTTCATTTTTTTTTCTAAATTTCACTCAATAACCAGGCAATTGTTTGATTTTTTTTTCTCTTAATTTCACTCAATAACAAGGCAATTGTTTGATTTTCACATGAATTTAACACCGACCGACAAAAAGTTTGATTTCTTTAAATTTTTTTTTTCTGAATTTCACTCAAAAACAAGGCAATTGTTTGATTTTTTTTTTCTCATAATTTCACTCAAAAACAAGGCAATTGTGTGATTTTCACATGAATTTAACACCGACCGACAAAAAGTTTGATTTCATTAAATTTTTTTTTCTGAATTTCACTCAAAAACAAGGCAATTGTTTGATTTTTTTTTTCTTTTAATTTCACTCAAAAACAAGGCAATTGTTTGATTTTCACATGAATTTAACACCGACCGACAAAAAGTTTGATTTCTTTCAATATTTTTTTTTTCTGAATTTCACTCAAAAACCATGCAATTGTTTGATTTTTTTTTGCTCTTACTTTCACTCAAAAACAAGGCAATTGTTGGATTTTCACATGAATTTAACACCGACCGACAAAAAGTTTGATTTCTTTCATTTTTTTTTTCTGAATTTCACTCAATAACCAGGCAATTGTTTGATTTTTTTCTCTCTTAATTTCACTCAAAAACAAGAAAATTGTTTGATTTTCACATGAATTTAACACCGACCGACAAAAAGTTTGATTTCTTTCATTTTTTTGTTTTCTGAATTTCACTCAATAACCAGGCAATTGTTTGATTTTTTTTTCTCTTAATTTCACTCAAAAACAAGGCAATTGTTTGATTTTCACATGAATTTAACACCGACCGACAAAAAGTTTGATATCTTTCAATATTTTTTTTTCTGAATTTCACTCAAAAACAAGGCAATTAAGGATATTGGCTATAGTCTAAATTATAACAAGTTGGCAATGATCACTAACCCTCTCAGGCAATGATTTATATTCTGCTCCGTTGACATTTCAGGTTTGGATACATACTGGATGTATGATGCTGCCGCTCAAAAGCTGTTATGTTCGCCCGCCCGCCGCTGATTGCTTTCGTCTATTTTAACATGGTAAGTGTCAAAAGCAAATTTTATATATAGTATAATATATTCATAGTCTTCTTTGGCCAAACAAAAATCCATTTACCAGTGGAACAATCGATTTTATTTGTTCCATAATAGAAATAGGGGACCACCGTGTCTGTCTGTCTGTCTGTCCTTTGAAGGGCAGCCATGTTTGGAACTGTAATGTGTAGCCGAAGTGAAATTTTCACAAAAGTCTCACCAAGTGTCTGAAACGAAAATTAGCGATAAATTACCTACGTTAATAGATTGCTAATACATTTTCAAACGCAGATTGGTGGGTTGCTGAAACCTTCAAAAACTGACTGTTTGTCAACACTGTTACCAAGTAAATTAACATTAACTATCTAATAAATTGCCACATGTCCATGTGATATTATTCATCAAATTCATATTATTGAGAACAACTAAATATTAAGTTATGTATAAGTGTTACATAATATTTTGATATATGACTGTGTGTGTGTTTAATCTGTAAACTCCATAGAAATGGTAAACATTCTACATTTACATAATATTAACTTTTTCATAAATTACACTGCCATCAGGGTGGAACTAAATTAACAGTTACAATTTTGTAAATTGCATAAGGATCGCATTGAAATATTTGATTGTTGAAAGGCTATTTGTTTTTCAATCATTAAAATATGCACTGATCAATACACTATACAATAATATATAACTTGATCCATCCTCCGCTCTTGTATTTATTCGCTTACAAATTATTTATTATAACCGTCATCTCGATATTCGAAACGTTCGAAACGTAGCTCGTCGTGTGTGGCCCGTAAATGTAAACAAGAAGCGTGTGCGATATCATTATTAATGCATAGTTATACGTAACCATAACAATAGTTAAAAATGACCTACACGGCGGTGGAAGTGACAATTACAATTTGAATCACCGCGACATGTAAATTTGTAGCACATCAGAGATCAGCGTTGAAATGGTCAATCGGCGTTAGTAAGCAGCGGCTAAATTGTACAAGTGAAATTAATAGGTATGCCATATATAACAGGCAACTGTTTAGTTTTCACATTAATTAAAAAGCAACGGACAATATTTTTTTTTTCCATAATTACACTGAAAAGCAGGCAATTGTTTGATTTTCACATGAATTTAACACCAACCGACAAAAAATTTGATTTCTTTCAATTTTTTTTTTCTCTTAATTTCACTCAAAAACCAGGCAAATGTTTGATTTTCACATGAATTTAACACCGACCGACAAAAAGTTTGATTTCTTTCATTTTTTTTTTCTAAATTTCACTCAATAACCAGGCAATTGTTTGATTTTTTTTTTCTCTTAATTTCACTCAAAAACAAGACAATTGTTTGATTTTCACATGAATTTAATACCGACCGACAAAAAGTTTGATTTCTTTCATTTTTTTTTTTCTAAATTTCACTCAATAACCAGGCAATTGTTTGATTTTTTTTTTCTCTTAATTTCACTCAAAAACAAGGCAATCGTTTGATTTTCACATGAATTTAACACCGACCGACAGAAAGTTTGATTTCTTTAAATATTTTTTTTTTCTAAATTTCACTCAATAACCAGGCAATTGTTAGATTTTTTTTTTCTCTTAATTTCACTCAAAAACAAGGCAATTGTTTGATTTTCACATGAATTTAACACCGACCGACAAAAAGTTTGATTTCTTTCAATATTTTTTTTTTCTGAATTTCACTCAAAAACCATGCAATTGTTTGATTTTTTTGTTCTCTTAATTTCACTCAAAAACAAGGCAATTGTTTGATTTTCACATGAATTTAACACCGACCGACAAAAAGTTTGATTTCTTTCATTTTTTTTTTCTGAATTTCACTCAATAACCAGGCAATTGTTTGATTTTTTTTTCTCTTAATTTCACTCAAAAACAAGGCAATTGTTTGATTTTCACATGAATTTAACACCGACCGACAAAAAGTTTGATTTCTTTCAAATTTTTTTTTTTCTGAATTTCACTCAAAAACCAGGCAATTAAGGATATTGGCTATAGTCTAAATTATAACAAGTTGGCAATGATCACTAACCCTCTCAGGCAATTATTTATATTCTGCTCCGTTGACATTTCAGGTTTGGATACATACTGGATGTATGATGCTGCCGCTCAAAAGCTGTTATGTTCGCCCGCCCGCCGCTGATTGCTTTCGTCTATTTTAACATGGTAAGTGTCAAAAGCAAATTTTATATATAGTATAATATATTCATAGTCTTCTTTGGCCAAACAAAAATCCATTCACCAGTGGAACAATCGATTTTATTTGTTCCATAATAGAAATACGGGACCACCGTGTCTGTCTGTCTGTCTGTCCTTTGAAGGGCAGCCATGTTTGGAACTGTAATGTGTAGCCGAAGTGAAATTTTCACAAAAGTCTCACCAAGTGTCTGAAACGAAAATTAGCGATAAATTACCTACGTTAATAGATTGCTAATACATTTTCAAACGCAGATTGGTGGGTTGCTGAAACCTTCAAAAACTGACTGTTTGTCAACACTGTTACCAAGTTAATTAACATTAACTAGCTAATAAATTGCCACATGTCCATGTGATATTATTAATCAAATTCATATTATTGAGAACAACTAATTATTAAGTTATGTATAAGTGTTACATAATATTTTGATATATGACTGTGTGTGTGTTTAATCTGTAAACTCCATAGAAATGGTAAACATTCTACATTTACATAATATTAACTTTTTCATAAATTACACTGCCATCAGGGTGGAACTAAATTAACAAATACAATTTTGTAAATTGCATAAGGATCGCATTGAAATATTTGATTGTTGAAAGGCTATTTGTTTTTCAATCATTAAAATATGCACTGATCAATACACTATACAATAATATATAACTTGATCCATCCTCCGCTCTTGTATTTATTCGCTTACAAATTATTTATTATAACCGTCATCTCGATATTCGAAACGTTCGAAACGTAGCTCGTCGTGTGTGGCCCGTAAATGTAAACAAGAAGCGTGTGCGATATCATTATTAATGCATAGTTATACGTAACCATAACAATAGTTAAAAATTACCTACACGGCGGTGGAAGTGACAATTACAATTTGAATCACCGCGACATGTAAATTTGTAGCACATCAGAGATCAGCGTTGAAATGGTCAATCGGCGTTAGTAAGCAGCGGCTAAATTGTACAAGTGAAATTAATAGGTATGCCATATATAACAGGCAACTGTTTAGTTTTCACATTAATTAAAAAGCAACGGACAATATTTTTTTTTTCCATAATTACACTGAAAAGCAGGCAATTGTTTGATTTTCACATGAATTTAACACCAACCGACAAAAAATTTGATTTCTTTCAATTTTTTTTTTCTCTTAATTTCACTCAAAAACCAGGCAAATGTTTGATTTTCACATGAATTTAACACCGACCGACAAAAATTTTTATTTCTTTCATTTTTTTTTTCTAAATTTCACTCAATAACCAGGCAATTGTTTGATTTTTTTTTTCTCTTAATTTTACTCAATAACAAGGCAATTGTTTGATTTTCACATGAATTTAACACCGACCGACAAAAAGTTTGATTTCTTTCAATTTTTTTTTTCTGAATTTCACTCAAAAACAAGGCAATTGTTTGATTTTTTTTTTCTCTTAATTTCACTCAAAAACAAGGCAATTGTTTGATTTTCACATGAATTAAACACCGAACGACAAAGTTTGATTTCTTTCAATATTTTTTTTTTCTGAATTTCACTCAAAAACAAGGCAATTGTTTGATTTTTTTTTTCTCATAATTTCACTCAAAAACAAGGCAATTGTTTGATTTTCACATGAATTTAACACCGACCGACAAAAAGTTTGATTTCATTAAATTTTTTTTTCTGAATTTCACTCAAAAACAAGGCAATTGTTTGATTTTTTTTTTCTCTTAATTTCACTCAAAAACAAGGCAATTGTTTGATTTTCACATGAATTTAACACCGACCGACAAAAAGTTTGATTTCTTTCAGTTTTTTTTTCTGAATTTCACTCAATAACCAGGCAATTGTTTGATTTTTTTTTCTCTTAATTTCACTCAAAAACAAGAAAATTTTTGATTTTCACATGAATTTAACACCGACCGACAAAAAGTTTGATATCTTTCAATTTTTTTTTTTCTGAATTTCACTCAAATACAAGGCAATTAAGGATATTGGCTATAGTCTAAATTATAACAAGTTGGCAATGATCACTAACCCTCTCAGGCAATTATTTATATTCTGCTCCGTTGACATTTCAGGTTTGGATACATACTGGATGTATGATGCTGCCGCTCAAAAGCTGTTATGTTCGCCCGCCCGCCGCTGATTGCTTTCGTCTATTTTAACATGGTAAGTGTCAAAAGCAAATTTTATATATCGTATAATATATTCATAGTCTTCTTTGGCCAAACAAAAATCCATTCACCAGTGGAACAATCGATTTTATTTGTTCCATAATAGAAATACGGGACCACCGTGTCTGTCTGTCTGTCTGACCTTTGAAGGGCAGCCAAGTTTGGAACTGTAATGTGTAGCCGAAGTGAAATTTTCACAAAAGTCTCACCAAGTGTCTGAAACGAAAATTAGCGATAAATTACCTACGTTAATAGATTGCTAATACATTTTCAAACGCAGATTGGTGGGTTGCTGAAACCTTCAAAAACTGACTGTTTGTCAACACTGTTACCAAGTTAATTAACATTAACTAGCTAATAAATAGCCACATGTCCATGTGATATTATTAATCAAATTCATATTATTGAGAATAACTAATTATTAAGTTATGTATAAGTGTTACATAATATTTTGATATATGACTGTGTGTGTGTGTTTAATCTGTAAACTCCATAGAAATGGTAAACATTCTACATTTACATAATATTAACTTTTTCATAAATTACACTGCCATCAGGGTGGAACTAAATTAACAGTTACAATTTTGTAAATTGCATAAGGATCGCATTGAAATATTTGATTGTTGAAAGGCTATTTGATTTTCAATCATTATAATATGCACTGATCAATACACTATACAATAATATATAACTTGACCCATCCTCCGCTCTTGTATTTATTCGCTTACAAATTATTTATTATAACCGTCATCTCGATATTCGAAACGTTCGAAACGTAGCTCGTCGTGTGTGGCCCGTAAATGTAAACAAGAAGCGTGTGCGATATCATTATTAATGCATAGTTATACGTAACCATAACAATAGTTAAAAATGACCTACACGGCGGTGGAAGTGACAATTACAATTTGAATCACCGCGACATGTAAATTTGTAGCACATCAGAGATCAGCGTTGAAATGGTCAATCGGCGTTAGTAAGCAGCGGCTAAATTGTACAAGTGAAATTAATAGGTATGCCATATATAACAGGCAACTGTTTAGTTTTCACATTAATTAAAAACCAACGGACAATATTTTTTTTTCCATAATTACACTGAAAAACAGGCAATTGTTTGATTTTCACATGAATTTAACACCAACCGACAAAAATTTGATTTCTTTCAATTTTTTTTTTCTGAATTTCACTCAAAAACAAGGCAATTGTTTGATTTTTTTTTTCTCTTAATTTCACTCAAAAACAAGGCAATTGTTTGATTTTCACATGAATTTAACACCGACCGACAAAAAGTTTGATTTCTTTCAATTTTTTTTTTCTGAATTTCACTCAAAAACAAGGCAATTGTTTGATTTTTTTTTTTCTCTTAATTTCACTTAAAAACAAGGCAATTGTTTGATTTTCACATGAATTAAACACCGACCGACAAAAAGTTTGATTTCTTTCAATATTTTTTTTTTCTGAATTTCACTCAAAAACAAGGCAATTGTTTGATTTTTTTTTTCTCTTAATTTCACTCAAAAACAAGGCAATTGTTTGATTTTCACATGAATTTAACACCGACCGACAAAAAGTTTGATTTCTTTCAATATTTTTTTTTTCTGAATATCACTCAAAAACCATGCAATTGTTTGATTTTTTTTTGCTCTTAATTTCACTCAAAAACAAGGCAATTGTTTGATTTTCACATGAATTTAACACCGACCGACAAAAAGTTTGATTTCTTTCATTTTTTTTTTCTGAATTTCACTCAATAACCAGGCAATTGTTTGATTTTTTTTTCTCTTAATTTCACTCAAAAACAAGGCAATTGTTTGATTTTCACATGAATTTAACACCGACCGACAAAAAGTTTGATTTCTTTCAAATTTTTTTTTTTCTGAATTTCACTCAAAAACCAGGCAATTAAGGATATTGGCTATAGTCTAAATTATAACAAGTTGGCAATGATCACTAACCCTCTCAGGCAATTATTTATATTCTGCTCCGTTGACATTTCAGGTTTGGATACATACTGGATGTATGATGCTGCCGCTCAAAAGCTGTTATGTTCGCCCGCCCGCCGCTGATTGCTTTCGTCTATTTTAACATGGTAAGTGTCAAAAGCAAATTTTATATATAGTATAATATATTCATAGTCTTCTTTGGCCAAACAAAAATCCATTCACCAGTGGAACAATCGATTTTATTTGTTCCATAATAGAAATACGGGACCACCACCGTGTCTGTCTGTCTGTCTGTCCTTTGAAGGGCAGCCATGTTTGGAACTGTAATGTGTAGCCGAAGTGAAATTTTCACAAAAGTCTCACCAAGTGTCTGAAACGAAAATTAGCGATAAATTACCTACGTTAATAGATTGCTAATACATTTTCAAACGCAGATTGGTGGGTTGCTGAAACCTTCAAAAACTGACTGTTTGTCAACACTGTTACCAAGTTAATTAACATTAACTAGCTAATAAATTGCCACATGTCCATGTGATATTATTAATCAAATTCATATTATTGAGAACAACTAATTATTAAGTTATGTATAAGTGTTACATAATATTTTGATATATGACTGTGTGTGTGTTTAATCTGTAAACTCCATAGAAATGGTAAACATTCTACATTTACATAATATTAACTTTTTCATAAATTACACTGCCATCAGGGTGGAACTAAATTAACAAATACAATTTTGTAAATTGCATAAGGATCGCATTGAAATATTTGATTGTTGAAAGGCTATTTGTTTTTCAATCATTATAATATGCACTGATCAATACACTATACAATAATATATAACTTGATCCATCCTCCGCTCTTGTATTTATTCGCTTACAAATTATTTATTATAACCGTCATCTCGATATTCGAAACGTTCGAAACGTAGCTCGTCGTGTGTGGCCCGTAAATGTAAACAAGAAGCGTGTGCGATATCATTATTAATGCATAGTTATACGTAACCATAACAATAGTTAAAAATTACCTACACGGCGGTGGAAGTGACAATTACAATTTGAATCACCGCGACATGTAAATTTGTAGCACATCAGAGATCAGCGTTGAAATGGTCAATCGGCGTTAGTAAGCAGCGGCTAAATTGTACAAGTGAAATTAATAGGTATGCCATATATAACAGGCAACTGTTTAGTTTTCACATTAATTAAAAACCAACGGACAATATTTTTTTTTTCCATAATTACACTGAAAAACAGGCAATTGTTTGATTTTCACATGAATTTAACACCAACCGACAAAAATTTGATTTCTTTCAATTTTTTTTTTCTGAATTTCACTCAAAAACAAGGCAATTGTTTGATTTTTTTTTTCTCTTAATTTCACTCAAAAACAAGGCAAATGTTTGATTTTGACATGAATTTAACACCGACCGACAAAAAATTTTATTTCTTTCATTTTTTTTTCTAAATTTCACTCAATAACCTGGCAATTGTTTGATTTTTTTTTCTCTTAATTTTACTCAATAACAAGGCAATTGTTTGATTTTCACATGAATTTAACACCGACCGACAAAAAGTTTGATTTCTTTCAATTTTTTTTTTCTGAATTTCACTCAAAAACAAGGCAATTGTTTGATTTTTTTTTTCTCTTAATTTCACTCAAAAACAAGGCAATTGTTTGATTTTCACATGAATTAAACACCGACCGACAAAGTTTGATTTCTTTCAATATTTTTTTTTTCTGAATTTCACTCAAAAACAAGGCAATTGTTTGATTTTTTTTTTCTCATAATTTCACTCAAAAACAAGGCAATTGTTTGATTTTCACATGAATTTAACACCGACCGACAAAAAGTTTGATTTCATTAAATTTTTTTTTCTGAATTTCACTCAAAAACAAGGCAATTGTTTGATTTTTTTTTTCTCTTAATTTCACTCAAAAACAAGGCAATTGTTTGATTTTCACATGAATTTAACACCGACCGACAAAAAGTTTGATTTCTTTCATTTTTTTTTCTGAATTTCACTCAATAACCAGGCAATTGTTTGATTTTTTTTTCTCTTAATTTCACTCAAAAACAAGAAAATTGTTTGATTTTCACATGAATTTAACACCGACCGACAAAAAGTTGGATATCTTTCAATTTTTTTTTTTCTTAATTTCACTCAAATACAAGGCAATTAAGGATATTGGCTATAGTCTAAATTATAACAAGTTGGCAATGATCACTAACCCTCTCAGGCAATTATTTATATTCTGCTCCGTTGACATTTCAGGTTTGGATACATACTGGATGTATGATGCTGCCGCTCAAAAGCTGTTATGTTCGCCCGCCCGCCGCTGATTGCTTTCGTCTATTTTAACATGGTAAGTGTCAAAAGCAAATTTTATATATAGTATAATATATTCATAGTCTTCTTTGGCCAAACAAAAATCCATTCACCAGTGGAACAATCGATTTTATTTGTTCCATAATAGAAATACGGGACCACCGTGTCTGTCTGTCTGTCTGACCTTTGAAGGGCAGCCAAGTTTGGAACTGTAATGTGTAGCCGAAGTGAAATTTTCACAAAAGTCTCACCAAGTGTCTGAAACGAAAATTAGCGATAAATTACCTACGTTAATAGATTGCTAATACATTTTCAAACGCAGATTGGTGGGTTGCTGAAACCTTCAAAAACTGACTGTTTGTCAACACTGTTACCAAGTTAATTAACATTAACTAGCTAATAAATAGCCACATGTCCATGTGATATTATTAATCAAATTCATATTATTGAGAATAACTAATTATTAAGTTATGTATAAGTGTTACATAATATTTTGATATATGACTGTGTGTGTGTGTTTAATCTGTAAACTCCATAGAAATGGTAAACATTCTACATTTACATAATATTAACTTTTTCATAAATTACACTGCCATCAGGGTGGAACTAAATTAACAGTTACAATTTTGTAAATTGCATAAGGATCGCATTGAAATATTTGATTGTTGAAAGGCTTTTTGTTTTTCAATCATTATAATATGCACTGATCAATACACTATACAATAATATATAACTTGATCCATCCTCCGCTCTTGTATTTATTCGCTTACAAATTATTTATTATAACCGTCATATCGATATTCGAAACGTTCGAAACGTAGCTCGTCGTGTGTGGCCCGTAAATGTAAACAAGAAGCGTGTGCGATATCATTATTAATGCATAGTTATACGTAACCATAACAATAGTTAAAAATGACCTACACGGCGGTGGAAGTGACAATTACAATTTGAATCACCGCGACATGTAAATTTGTAGCACATCAGAGATCAGCGTTGAAATGGTCAATCGGCGTTAGTAAGCAGCGGCTAAATTGTACAAGTGAAATTAATAGGTATGCCATATATAACAGGCAACTGTTTAGTTTTCACATTAATTAAAAACCAACGGACAATATTTTTTTTTTCCATAATTACACTGAAAAACAGGCAATTGTTTGATTTTCACATGAATTTAACACCAACCGACAAAAATTTGATTTCTTTCAATTTTTTTTTTCTGAATTTCACTCAAAAACAAGGCAATTGTTTGATTTTTTTTTTCTCTTAATTTCACTCAAAAACAAGGCAATTGTTTGATTTTCACATGAATTTAACACCGACCGACAAAAAGTTTGATTTCTTTCAATTTTTTTTTTCTGAATTTCACTCAAAAACAAGGCAATTGTTTGATTTTTTTTTTTCTCTTAATTTCACTCAAAAACAAGGCAATTGTTTGATTTTCACATGAATTAAACACCGACCGACAAAAAGTTTGATTTCTTTCAATATTTTTTTTTTCTGAATTTCACTCAAAAACAAGGCAATTGTTTGATTTTTTTTTCTCTTAATTTCACTCAAAAACAAGGCAATTGTTTGATTTTCACATGAATTTAACACCGACCGACAAAAAGTTTGATTTCTTTCAATATTTTTTTTTTCTGAATATCACTCAAAAACCATGCAATTGTTTGATTTTTTTTTGCTCTTAATTTCACTCAAAAACAAGGCAATTGTTTGATTTTCACATGAATTTAACACCGACCGACAAAAAGTTTGATTTCTTTCATTTTTTTTTTCTGAATTTCACTCAATAACCAGGCAATTGTTTGATTTTTTTTTCTCTTAATTTCACTCAAAAACAAGGCAATTGTTTGATTTTCACATGAATTTAACACCGACCGACAAAAAGTTTGATTTCTTTCAAATTTTTTTTTTTCTGAATTTCACTCAAAAACCAGGCAATTAAGGATATTGGCTATAGTCTAAATTATAACAAGTTGGCAATGATCACTAACCCTCTCAGGCAATTATTTATATTCTGCTCCGTTGACATTTCAGGTTTGGATACATACTGGATGTATGATGCTGCCGCTCAAAAGCTGTTATGTTCGCCCGCCCGCCGCTGATTGCTTTCGTCTATTTTAACATGGTAAGTGTCAAAAGCAAATTTTATATATAGTATAATATATTCATAGTCTTCTTTGGCCAAACAAAAATCCATTCACCAGTGGAACAATCGATTTTATTTGTTCCATAATAGAAATACGGGACCACCGTGTCTGTCTGTCTGTCTGACCTTTGAAGGGCAGCCAAGTTTGGAACTGTAATGTGTAGCCGAAGTGAAATTTTCACAAAAGTCTCACCAAGTGTCTGAAACGAAAATTAGCGATAAATTACCTACGTTAATAGATTGCTAATACATTTTCAAACGCAGATTGGTGGGTTGCTGAAACCTTCAAAAACTGACTGTTTGTCAACACTGTTACCAAGTTAATTAACATTAACTAGCTAATAAATTGCCACATGTCCATGTGATATTATTAATCAAATTCATATTATTGAGAACAACTAATTATTAAGTTATGTATAAGTGTTACATAATATTTTGATATATGACTGTGTGTGTGTGTTTAATCTGTAAACTCCATAGAAATGGTAAACATTCTACATTTACATAATATTAACTTTTTCATAAATTACACTGCCATCAGGGTGGAACTAAATTAACAGATACAATTTTGTAAATTGCATAAGGATCGCATTGAAATATTTGATTGTTGAAAGGCTATTTGTTTTTCAATAATAATAATATGCACTGATCAATACACTATACAATAATATATAACTTGATCCATCCTCCGCTCTTGTATTTATTCGCTTACAAATTATTTATTATAACCGTCATCTCGATATTCGAAACGTTCGAAACGTAGCTCGTCGTGTGTGGCCCGTAAATGTAAACAAGAAGCGTGTGCGATATCATTATTAATGCATAGTTATACGTAACCATAACAATAGTTAAAAATTACCTACACGGCGGTGGAAGTGACAATTACAATTTGAATCACCGCGACATGTAAATTTGTAGCACATCAGAGATCAGCGTTGAAATGGTCAATCGGCGTTAGTAAGCAGCGGCTAAATTGTACAAGTGAAATTAATAGGTATGCCATATATAACAGGCAACTGTTTAGTTTTCACATTAATTAAAAAGCAACGGACAATATTTTTTTTTTCCATAATTACACTGAAAAACAGGCAATTGTTTGATTTTCACATGAATTTAATACCGACCGACAAAAAGTTTGATTTCTTTCATTTTTTTTTTTCTAAATTTCACTCAATAACCAGGCAATTGTTTGATTTTTTTTTTCTCTTAATTTCACTCAAAAACAAGGCAATCGTTTGATTTTCACATGAATTTAACACCGACCGACAGAAAGTTTGATTTCTTTAAATATTTTTTTTTCTAAATTTCACTCAATAACAAGGCAATTGTTTGATTTTTTTTTTCTCTTAATTTCACTCAAAAACAAGGCAATTGTTTGATTTTCACATGAATTTAACACCGACCGACAAAATGTTTGATTTCTTTCAATTTTTTTTTTCTGAATTTTACTCAAAAACAAGGCAATTGTTTGATATTTTTTTTCACTTAATTTCTCTCAAAAACAAGGCAATTGTTTGATTTTCACATGAATTTAACAACGACCGACAAAAAAGTTGATTTCTTTCAATTTTTTTTTTCTAAATTTCACTCAAAACCAAGGCAAATGTTTGATTTTTTTTTCTCTTAATTTCACTCAAAAACAAGGCAATTGTTTGATTTTCACATGAATTTAACACCGACCGACACAAAGTTTGTTTTCTCTCATTTTTTTTTTTCTTAATTTCACTCAATAACCAGGCAATTGTTTGATTTTTTTTTCTCTTAATTTCACTCAAAAATAAGGCAATTGTTTGATTTTCACATGAATTTAACACCGACCGACAAAAAGTTTGATATCTTTCAATATTTTTTTTTTCTAAATTTCACTTAATAACCAGGCAATTGTTTGATTTTCACATGAATTTAACACCGACCGACAAAAAGTTTGATTTCTTTGAATTTTTTTTTTTCTGAATTTCACTCAATAACCAGGCAATTGTTTGATTTTTTTTTGCTCTTAATTTCACTCAAAAACAAGGCAATTGTTTGCTTTTCACATGAATTTAACACCGACCGACAAAAAGTTTGATTTCTTTCATTTTTTTTTTTCTGAATTTCACTCAATAACCAGGCAATTGTTTGATTTTTTTTTCTCTTAATTTCACTCAAAAACAATGCAATTGTTTGATTTTCACATGAATTTAACACCGACCGACAAAAAGTTTGATTTCTTTCAAATTTTTTTTTTCTGAATTTCACTCAAAAACAAGGCAATTGTTTGATTTTTTTTTTCTCTTAATTTCACTCAAAAACAAGGCAAATGTTTGATTTTGACATGAATTTAACACCGACCGACAAAAAATTTTATTTCTTTCATTTTTTTTTCTAAATTTCACTCAATAACCTGGCAATTGTTTGATTTTTTTTTCTCTTAATTTTACTCAATAACAAGGCAATTGTTTGATTTTCACATGAATTTAACACCGACCGACAAAAAGTTTGATTTCTTTCAATTTTTTTTTTCTGAATTTCACTCAAAAACAAGGCAATTGTTTGATTTTTTTTTTCTCTTAATTTCACTCAAAAACAAGGCAATTGTTTGATTTTCACATGAATTAAACACCGACCGACAAAGTTTGATTTCTTTCAATATTTTTTTTTTCTGAATTTCACTCAAAAACAAGGCAATTGTTTGATTTTTTTTTTCTCATAATTTCACTCAAAAACAAGGCAATTGTTTGATTTTCACATGAATTTAACACCGACCGACAAAAAGTTTGATTTCATTAAATTTTTTTTTCTGAATTTCACTCAAAAACAAGGCAATTGTTTGATTTTTTTTTTCTCTTAATTTCACTCAAAAACAAGGCAATTGTTTGATTTTTTTTTTCTCTTAATTTCACTCAAAAACAAGGCAATTGTTTGATTTTCACATGAATTTAACACCGACCGACAAAAAGTTTGATATCTTTCAATTTTTTTTTTTCTTAATTTCACTCAAATACAAGGCAATTAAGGATATTGGCTATAGTCTAAATTATAACAAGTTGGCAATGATCACTAACCCTCTCAGGCAATTATTTATATTCTGCTCCGTTGACATTTCAGGTTTGGATACATACTGGATGTATGATGCTGCCGCTCAAAAGCTGTTATGTTCGCCCGCCCGCCGCTGATTGCTTTCGTCTATTTTAACATGGTAAGTGTCAAAAGCAAATTTTATATATAGTATAATATATTCATAGTCTTCTTTGGCCAAACAAAAATCCATTCACCAGTGGAACAATCGATTTTATTTGTTCCATAATAGAAATACGGGACCACCGTGTCTGTCTGTCTGTCTGACCTTTGAAGGGCAGCCAAGTTTGGAACTGTAATGTGTAGCCGAAGTGAAATTTTCACAAAAGTCTCACCAAGTGTCTGAAACGAAAATTAGCGATAAATTACCTACGTTAATAGATTGCTAATACATTTTCAAACGCAGATTGGTGGGTTGCTGAAACCTTCAAAAACTGACTGTTTGTCAACACTGTTACCAAGTTAATTAACATTAACTAGCTAATAAATAGCCACATGTCCATGTGATATTATTAATCAAATTCATATTATTGAGAATAACTAATTATTAAGTTATGTATAAGTGTTACATAATATTTTGATATATGACTGTGTGTGTGTGTTTAATCTGTAAACTCCATAGAAATGGTAAACATTCTACATTTACATAATATTAACTTTTTCATAAATTACACTGCCATCAGGGTGGAACTAAATTAACAGTTACAATTTTGTAAATTGCATAAGGATCGCATTGAAATATTTGATTGTTGAAAGGCTTTTTGTTTTTCAATCATTATAATATGCACTGATCAATACACTATACAATAATATATAACTTGATCCATCCTCCGCTCTTGTATTTATTCGCTTACAAATTATTTATTATAACATCCAGTATGTATCCAAACCTGAAATGTCAACGGAGCAGAATATAAATAATTGCCTGAGAGGGTTAGTGATCATTGCCAACTTGTTATAATTTAGACTATAGCCAATACCCTTAATTGCCTTGTTTTTGAGTGAAATTCAGAAAAAAAAAAATTTGAAAGAAATCAAACTTTTTGTCGGTCGGTGTTAAATTCATGTGAAAATCAAACAATTGCATTGTTTTTGAGTGAAATTAAGAGAAAAAAAAATCAAACAATTGCCTGGTTATTGAGTGAAATTCAGAAAAAAAAAAATGAAAGAAATCAAACTTTTTGTCGGTCGGTGTTAAATTCATGTGAAAAGCAAACAATTGCCTTGTTTTTGAGTGAAATTAAGAGCAAAAAAAAATCAAACAATTGCCTGGTTATTGAGTGAAATTCAGAAAAAAAAAAATTCAAAGAAATCAAACTTTTTGTCGGTCGGTGTTAAATTCATGTGAAAATCAAACAATTGCCTGGTTATTGAGTGAAATTTAGAAAAAAAAAATATTGAAAGATATCAAACTTTTTGTCGGTCGGTGTTAAATTCATGTGAAAATCAAACAATTGCCTTATTTTTGAGTGAAATTAAGAGAAAAAAAAATCAAACAATTGCCTGGTTATTGAGTGAAATTAAGAAAAAAAAAAATGAGAGAAAACAAACTTTGTGTCGGTCGGTGTTAAATTCATGTGAAAATCAAACAATTGCCTTGTTTTTGAGTGAAATTAAGAGAAAAAAAAAATCAAACATTTGCCTTGGTTTTGAGTGAAATTTAGAAAAAAAAAATTGAAAGAAATCAACTTTTTTGTCGGTCGTTGTTAAATTCATGTGAAAATCAAACAATTGCCTTGTTTTTGAGAGAAATTAAGTGAAAAAAAATATCAAACAATTGCCTTGTTTTTGAGTAAAATTCAGAAAAAAAAAATTGAAAGAAATCAAACATTTTGTCGGTCGGTGTTAAATTCATGTGAAAATCAAACAATTGCCTTGTTTTTGAGTGAAATTAAGAGAAAAAAAAAATCAAACAATTGCCTTGTTATTGAGTGAAATTTAGAAAAAAAAATATTTAAAGAAATCAAACTTTCTGTCGGTCGGTGTTAAATTCATGTGAAAATCAAACGATTGCCTTGTTTTTGAGTGAAATTAAGAGAAAAAAAAAATCAAACAATTGCCTGGTTATTGAGTGAAATTTAGAAAAAAAAAAATGAAAGAAATCAAACTTTTTGTCGGTCGGTATTAAATTCATGTGAAAATCAAACAATTGCCTTGTTTTTGAGTGAAATTAAGAGAAAAAAAAATCAAACAATTGCCTGGTTATTGAGTGAAATTTAGAAAAAAAAAATGAAAGAAATCAAACTTTTTGTCGGTCGGTGTTAAATTCATGTGAAAATCAAACATTTGCCTTGTTTTTGAGTGAAATTAAGAGAGAAAAAAAATCAAACAATTGCCATGTTTTTGAGTGAAATTCAGAAAAAAAAAATTGAAAGAAATCAAATTTTTTGTCGGTTTGTGTTAAATTCATGTGAAAATCAAACAATTGCCTGTTTTTCAGTGTAATTATGGAAAAAAAAAATATTGTCCGTTGCTTTTTAATTAATGTGAAAACTAAACAGTTGCCTGTTATATATGGCATACCTATTAATTTCACTTGTACAATTTAGCCGCTGCTTACTAACGCCGATTGACCATTTCAACGCTGATCTCTGATGTGCTACAAATTTACATGTCGCGGTGATTCAAATTGTAATTGTCACTTCCACCGCCGTGTAGGTAATTTTTAACTATTGTTATGGTTACGTATAACTATGCATTAATAATGATATCGCACACGCTTCTTGTTTACATTTACGGGCCACACACGACGAGCTACGTTTCGAACGTTTCGAATATCGAGATGACGGTTATAATAAATAATTTGTAAGCGAATAAATACAAGAGCGGAGGATGGATCAAGTTATATATTATTGTATAGTGTATTGATCAGTGCATATTATTATTATTGAAAAACAAATAGCCTTTCAACAATCAAATATTTCAATGCGATCCTTATGCAATTTACAAAATTGTATCTGTTAATTTAGTTCCACCCTGATGGCAGTGTAATTTATGAAAAAGTTAATATTATGTAAATGTAGAATGTTTACCATTTCTATGGAGTTAACAGATTAAACACACACACAGTCATATATCAAAATATTATGTAACACTTATACATAACTTAATAATTAGTTGTTCTCAATAATATGAATTTGATTAATAATATCACATGGACATGTGGCAATTTATTAGCTAGTTAATGTTAATTAACTTGGTAACAGTGTTGACAAACAGTCAGTTTTTGAAGGTTTCAGCAACCCACCAATCTGCGTTTGAAAATGTATTAGCAATCTATTAACGTAGGTAATTTATCGCTAATTTTCGTTTCAGACACTTGGTGAGACTTTTGTGAAAATTTCACTTCGGCTACACATTACAGTTCCAAACATGGCTGCCCTTCAAAGGTCAGACAGACAGACAGACACGGTGGTCCCCTATTTCTATTATGGAACAAATAAAATCGATTGTTCCACTGGTAAATGGATTTTTGTTTGGCCAAAGAAGACTATGAATATATTATACTATATATAAAATTTGCTTTTGACACTTACCATGTTAAAATAGACGAAAGCAATCAGCGGCGGGCGGGCAAACATAACAGCTTTTGAGCGGCAGCATCATACATCCAGTATGTATCCAAACCTGAAATGTCAACGGAGCAGAATATAAATAATTGCCTGAGAGGGTTAGTGATCATTGCCAACTTGTTATAATTTAGACTATAGCCAATATCCTTAATTGCCTGGTTTTTGAGTGAAATTCAGAAAAAAAAAAATTTGAAAGAAATCAAACTTTTTGTCGGTCGGTGTTAAATTCATGTGAAAATCAAACAATTGCCTTGTTTTTGAGTGAAATTAAGAGAAAAAAAAATCAAACAATTGCCTGGTTATTGAGTGAAATTCAGAAAAAAAAAATGAAAGAAATCAAACTTTTTGTCGGTCGGTGTTAAATTCATGTGAAAATCAAACAATTGCCTTGTTTTTGAGTGAAATTAAGAGAAAAAAAAAATCAAACAATTGCATGGTTTTTGAGTGATATTCAGAAAAAAAAAATATTGAAAGAAATCAAACTTTTTGTCGGTCGGTGTTAAATTCATGTGAAAATCAAACAATTGCCTTGTTTTTGAGTGAAATTAAGAGAAAAAAAAATCAAACAATTGCCTTGTTTTTGAGTGAAATTCAGAAAAAAAAAATATTGAAAGAAATCAAACTTTTTGTCGGTCGGTGTTAAATTCATGTGAAAATCAAACAATTGCCTTGTTATTGAGTAAAATTAAGAGAAAAAAAAAATCAAACAATTGCCTGGTTATTGAGTGAAATTTAGAAAAAAAAAATGAAAGAAATAAAATTTTTTGTCGGTCGGTGTTAAATTCATGTGAAAATCAAACATTTGCCTTGTTTTTGAGTGAAATTAAGAGAAAAAAAAATCAAACAATTGCCTTGTTTTTGAGTGAAATTCAGAAAAAAAAAATTGAAAGAAATCAAATTTTTGTCGGTTGGTGTTAAATTCATGTGAAAATCAAACAATTGCCTGTTTTTCAGTGTAATTATGGAAAAAAAAAATATTGTCCGTTGGTTTTTAATTAATGTGAAAACTAAACAGTTGCCTGTTATATATGGCATACCTATTAATTTCACTTGTACAATTTAGCCGCTGCTTACTAACGCCGATTGACCATTTCAACGCTGATCTCTGATGTGCTACAAATTTACATGTCGCGGTGATTCAAATTGTAATTGTCACTTCCACCGCCGTGTAGGTAATTTTTAACTATTGTTATGGTTACGTATAACTATGCATTAATAATGATATCGCACACGCTTCTTGTTTACATTTACGGGCCACACACGACGAGCTACGTTTCGAACGTTTCGAATATCGAGATGACGGTTATAATAAATAATTTGTAAGCGAATAAATACAAGAGCGGAGGATGGATCAAGTTATATATTATTGTATAGTGTATTGATCAGTGCATATTATTATTATTGAAAAACAAATAGCCTTTCAACAATCAAATATTTCAATGCGATCCTTATGCAATTTACAAAATTGTAACTGTTAATTTAGTTCCACCCTGATGGCAGTGTAATTTATGAAAAAGTTAATATTATGTAAATGTAGAATGTTTACCATTTCTATGGAGTTTACAGATTAAACACACACACACAGTCATATATCAAAATATTATGTAACACTTATACATAACTTAATAATTAGTTGTTCTCAATAATATGAATTTGATTAATAATATCACATGGACATGTGGCAATTTATTAGCTAGTTAATGTTAATTAACTTGGTAACAGTGTTGACAAACAGTCAGTTTTTGAAGGTTTCAGCAACCCACCAATCTGCGTTTGAAAATGTATTAGCAATCTATTAACGTAGGTAATTTATCGCTAATTTTCGTTTCAGACACTTGGTGAGACTTTTGTGAAAATTTCACTTCGGCTACACATTACAGTTCCAAACTTGGCTGCCCTTCAAAGGTCAGACAGACAGACAGACACGGTGGTCCCGTATTTCTATTATGGAACAAATAAAATCGATTGTTCCACTGGTGAATGGATTTTTGTTTGGCCAAAGAAGACTATGAATATATTATACTATATATAAAATTTGCTTTTGACACTTACCATGTTAAAATAGACGAAAGCAATCAGCGGCGGGCGGGCGAACATAACAGCTTTTGAGCGGCAGCATCATACATCCAGTATGTATCCAAACCTGAAATGTCAACGGAGCAGAATATAAATAATTGCCTGAGAGGGTTAGTGATCATTGCCAACTTGTTATAATTTAGACTATAGCCAATATCCTTAATTGCCTGGTTTTTGAGTGAAATTCAGAAAAAAAAAAATTTGAAAGAAATCAAACTTTTTGTCGGTCGGTGTTAAATTCATGTGAAAATCAAACAATTGCCTTGTTTTTGAGTGAAATTAAGAGAAAAAAAAATCAAACAATTGCCTGGTTATTGAGTGAAATTCAGAAAAAAAAAATGAAAGAAATCAAACTTTTTGTCGGTCGGTGTTAAATTCATGTGAAAATCAAACAATTGCCTTGTTTTTGAGTGAAATTAAGAGCAAAAAAAAATCAAACAATTGCATGGTTTTTGAGTGATATTCAGAAAAAAAAAATATTGAAAGAAATCAAACTTTTTGTCGGTCGGTGTTAAATTCATGTGAAAATCAAACAATTGCCTTGTTTTTGAGTGAAATTAAGAGAAAAAAAAATCAAACAATTGCCTTGTTTTTGAGTGAAATTCAGAAAAAAAAAATATTGAAAGAAATCAAACTTTTTGTCGGTCGGTGTTTAATTCATGTGAAAATCAAACAATTGCCTTGTTTTTGAGTGAAATTAAGAGAAAAAAAAAAATCAAACAATTGCCTTGTTTTTGAGTGAAATTCAGAAAAAAAAAATTGAAAGAAATCAAACTTTTTGTCGGTCGGTGTTAAATTCATGTGAAAATCAAACAATTGCCTTGTTTTTGAGTGAAATTAAGAGAAAAAAAAAATCAAACAATTGCCTTGTTTTTGAGTGAAATTCAGAAAAAAAAAATTGAAAGAAATCAAATTTTTGTCGGTTGGTGTTAAATTCATGTGAAAATCAAACAATTGCCTGTTTTTCAGTGTAATTATGGAAAAAAAAAATATTGTCCGTTGGTTTTTAATTAATGTGAAAACTAAACAGTTGCCTGTTATATATGGCATACCTATTAATTTCACTTGTACAATTTAGCCGCTGCTTACTAACGCCGATTGACCATTTCAACGCTGATCTCTGATGTGCTACAAATTTACATGTCGCGGTGATTCAAATTGTAATTGTCACTTCCACCGCCGTGTAGGTCATTTTTAACTATTGTTATGGTTACGTATAACTATGCATTAATAATGATATCGCACACGCTTCTTGTTTACATTTACGGGCCACACACGACGAGCTACGTTTCGAACGTTTCGAATATCGATATGACGGTTATAATAAATAATTTGTAAGCGAATAAATACAAGAGCGGAGGATGGATCAAGTTATATATTATTGTATAGTGTATTGATCAGTGCATATTATAATGATTGAAAAACAAAAAGCCTTTCAACAATCAAATATTTCAATGCGAGCCTTATGCAATTTACAAAATTGTAACTGTTAATTTAGTTCCACCCTGATGGCAGTGTAATTTATGAAAAAGTTAATATTATGTAAATGTAGAATGTTTACCATTTCTATGGAGTTTACAGATTAAACACACACACACAGTCATATATCAAAATATTATGTAACACTTATACATAACTTAATAATTAGTTATTCTCAATAATATGAATTTGATTAATAATATCACATGGACATGTGGCTATTTATTAGCTAGTTAATGTTAATTAACTTGGTAACAGTGTTGACAAACAGTCAGTTTTTGAAGGTTTCAGCAACCCACCAATCTGCGTTTGAAAATGTATTAGCAATCTATTAACGTAGGTAATTTATCGCTAATTTTCGTTTCAGACACTTGGTGAGACTTTTGTGAAAATTTCACTTCGGCTACACATTACAGTTCCAAACTTGGCTGCCCTTCAAAGGTCAGACAGACAGACTGACACGGTGGTCCCGTATTTCTATTATGGAACAAATAAAATCGATTGTTCCACTGGTGAATGGATTTTTGTTTGGCCAAAGAAGACTATGAATATATTATACTATATATAAAATTTGCTTTTGACACTTACCATGTTAAAATAGACGAAAGCAATCAGCGGCGGGCGGGCGAACATAACAGCTTTTGAGCGGCAGCATCATACATCCAGTATGTATCCAAACCTGAAATGTCAACGGAGCAGAATATAAATAATTGCCTGAGAGGGTTAGTGATCATTGCCAACTTGTTATAATTTAGACTATAGCCAATATCCTTAATTGCCTTGTATTTGAGTGAAATTAAGAAAAAAAAAAATTGAAAGATATCAAACTTTTTGTCGGTCGGTGTTAAATTCATGTGAAAATCAAACAATTTTCTTGTTTTTGAGTGAAATTAAGAGAAAAAAAAATCAAACAATTGCCTGGTTATTGAGTGAAATTCAGAAAAAAAAAATGAAAGAAATCAAACTTTTTGTCGGTCGGTGTTAAATTCATGTGAAAATCAAACAATTGCCTTGTTTTTGAGTGAAATTAAGAGAAAAAAAAAATCAAACAATTGCCTTGTTTTTGAGTGAAATTCAGAAAAAAAAATTTAATGAAATCAAACTTTTTGTCGGTCGGTGTTAAATTCATGTGAAAATCAAACAATTGCCTTGTTTTTGAGTGAAATTATGAGAAAAAAAAAATCAAACAATTGCCTTGTTTTTGAGTGAAATTCAGAAAAAAAAAATATTGAAAGAAATCAAACTTTGTCGGTCGGTGTTTAATTCATGTGAAAATCAAACAATTGCCTTGTTTTTGAGTGAAATTAAGAGAAAAAAAAAATCAAACAATTGCCTTGTTTTTGAGTGAAATTCAGAAAAAAAAAATTGAAAGTAATCAAACTTTTTGTCGGTCGGTGTTAAATTCATGTGAAAATCAAACAATTGCCTTGTTATTGAGTAAAATTAAGAGAAAAAAAAATCAAACAATTGCCAGGTTATTGAGTGAAATTTAGAAAAAAAAATGAAAGAAATAAAATTTTTTGTCGGTCGGTGTTAAATTCATGTCAAAATCAAACATTTGCCTTGTTTTTGAGTGAAATTAAGAGAAAAAAAAAATCAAACAATTGCCTTGTTTTTGAGTGAAATTCAGAAAAAAAAAATTGAAAGAAATCAAATTTTTGTCGGTTGGTGTTAAATTCATGTGAAAATCAAACAATTGCCTGTTTTTCAGTGTAATTATGGAAAAAAAAAATATTGTCCGTTGGTTTTTAATTAATGTGAAAACTAAACAGTTGCCTGTTATATATGGCATACCTATTAATTTCACTTGTACAATTTAGCCGCTGCTTACTAACGCCGATTGACCATTTCAACGCTGATCTCTGATGTGCTACAAATTTACATGTCGCGGTGATTCAAATTGTAATTGTCACTTCCACCGCCGTGTAGGTAATTTTTAACTATTGTTATGGTTACGTATAACTATGCATTAATAATGATATCGCACACGCTTCTTGTTTACATTTACGGGCCACACACGACGAGCTACGTTTCGAACGTTTCGAATATCGAGATGACGGTTATAATAAATAATTTGTAAGCGAATAAATACAAGAGCGGAGGATGGATCAAGTTATATATTATTGTATAGTGTATTGATCAGTGCATATTATAATGATTGAAAAACAAATAGCCTTTCAACAATCAAATATTTCAATGCGATCCTTATGCAATTTACAAAATTGTATTTGTTAATTTAGTTCCACCCTGATGGCAGTGTAATTTATGAAAAAGTTAATATTATGTAAATGTAGAATGTTTACCATTTCTATGGAGTTTACAGATTAAACACACACACAGTCATATATCAAAATATTATGTAACACTTATACATAACTTAATAATTAGTTGTTCTCAATAATATGAATTTGATTAATAATATCACATGGACATGTGGCAATTTATTAGCTAGTTAATGTTAATTAACTTGGTAACAGTGTTGACAAACAGTCAGTTTTTGAAGGTTTCAGCAACCCACCAATCTGCGTTTGAAAATGTATTAGCAATCTATTAACGTAGGTAATTTATCGCTAATTTTCGTTTCAGACACTTGGTGAGACTTTTGTGAAAATTTCACTTCGGCTACACATTACAGTTCCAAACATGGCTGCCCTTCAAAGGACAGACAGACAGACAGACACGGTGGTCCCGTATTTCTATTATGGAACAAATAAAATCGATTGTTCCACTGGTGAATGGATTTTTGTTTGGCCAAAGAAGACTATGAATATATAATACTATATATAAAATTTGCTTTTGACACTTACCATGTTAAAATAGACGAAAGCAATCAGCGGCGGGCGGGCGAACATAACAGCTTTTGAGCGGCAGCATCATACATCCAGTATGTATCCAAACCTGAAATGTCAACGGAGCAGAATATAAATAATTGCCTGAGAGGGTTAGTGATCATTGCCAACTTGTTATAATTTAGACTATAGCCAATATCCTTAATTGCCTGGTTTTTGAGTGAAATTCAGAAAAAAAAAAATTTGAAAGAAATCAAACTTTTTGTCGGTCGGTGTTAAATTCATGTGAAAATCAAACAATTGCCTTGTTTTTGAGTGAAATTAAGAGAAAAAAAAATCAAACAATTGCCTGGTTATTGAGTGAAATTCAGAAAAAAAAAATGAAAGAAATCAAACTTTTTGTCGGTCGGTGTTAAATTCATGTGAAAATCAAACAATTGCCTTGTTTTTGAGTGAAATTAAGAGCAAAAAAAAATCAAACAATTGCATGGTTTTTGAGTGATATTCAGAAAAAAAAAATATTGAAAGAAATCAAACTTTTTGTCGGTCGGTGTTAAATTCATGTGAAAATCAAACAATTGCCTTGTTTTTGAGTGAAATTAAGAGAAAAAAAAAATCAAACAATTGCCTTGTTTTTGAGTGAAATTCAGAAAAAAAAAATATTGAAAGAAATCAAACTTTTTGTCGGTCGGTGTTTAATTCATGTGAAAATCAAACAATTGCCTTGTTTTTAAGTGAAATTAAGAGAAAAAAAAAAATCAAACAATTGCCTTGTTTTTGAGTGAAATTCAGAAAAAAAAAATTGAAAGAAATCAAACTTTTTGTCGGTCGGTGTTAAATTCATGTGAAAATCAAACAATTGCCTTGTTTTTGAGTGAAATTAAGAGAAAAAAAAAATCAAACAATTGCCTTGTTTTTGAGTGAAATTCAGAAAAAAAAAATTGAAAGAAATCAAATTTTTGTCGGTTGGTGTTAAATTCATGTGAAAATCAAACAATTGCCTGTTTTTCAGTGTAATTATGGAAAAAAAAATATTGTCCGTTGGTTTTTAATTAATGTGAAAACTAAACAGTTGCCTGTTATATATGGCATACCTATTAATTTCACTTGTACAATTTAGCCGCTGCTTACTAACGCCGATTGACCATTTCAACGCTGATCTCTGATGTGCTACAAATTTACATGTCGCGGTGATTCAAATTGTAATTGTCACTTCCACCGCCGTGTAGGTCATTTTTAACTATTGTTATGGTTACGTATAACTATGCATTAATAATGATATCGCACACGCTTCTTGTTTACATTTACGGGCCACACACGACGAGCTACGTTTCGAACGTTTCGAATATCGAGATGACGGTTATAATAAATAATTTGTAAGCGAATAAATACAAGAGCGGAGGATGGGTCAAGTTATATATTATTGTATAGTGTATTGATCAGTGCATATTATAATGATTGAAAATCAAATAGCCTTTCAACAATCAAATATTTCAATGCGATCCTTATGCAATTTACAAAATTGTAACTGTTAATTTAGTTCCACCCTGATGGCAGTGTAATTTATGAAAAAGTTAATATTATGTAAATGTAGAATGTTTACCATTTCTATGGAGTTTACAGATTAAACACACACACACAGTCATATATCAAAATATTATGTAACACTTATACATAACTTAATAATTAGTTATTCTCAATAATATGAATTTGATTAATAATATCACATGGACATGTGGCTATTTATTAGCTAGTTAATGTTAATTAACTTGGTAACAGTGTTGACAAACAGTCAGTTTTTGAAGGTTTCAGCAACCCACCAATCTGCGTTTGAAAATGTATTAGCAATCTATTAACGTAGGTAATTTATCGCTAATTTTCGTTTCAGACACTTGGTGAGACTTTTGTGAAAATTTCACTTCGGCTACACATTACAGTTCCAAACTTGGCTGCCCTTCAAAGGTCAGACAGACAGACAGACACGGTGGTCCCGTATTTCTATTATGGAACAAATAAAATCGATTGTTCCACTGGTGAATGGATTTTTGTTTGGCCAAAGAAGACTATGAATATATTATACTATATATAAAATTTGCTTTTGACACTTACCATGTTAAAATAGACGAAAGCAATCAGCGGCGGGCGGGCGAACATAACAGCTTTTGAGCGGCAGCATCATACATCCAGTATGTATCCAAACCTGAAATGTCAACGGAGCAGAATATAAATAATTGCCTGAGAGGGTTAGTGATCATTGCCAACTTGTTATAATTTAGACTATAGCCAATATCCTTAATTGCCTTGTATTTGAGTGAAATTCAGAAAAAAAAAAATTGAAAGATATCAAACTTTTTGTCGGTCGGTGTTAAATTCATGTGAAAATCAAAAATTTTCTTGTTTTTGAGTGAAATTAAGAGAAAAAAAAATCAAACAATTGCCTGGTTATTGAGTGAAATTCAGAAAAAAAAACTGAAAGAAATCAAACTTTTTGTCGGTCGGTGTTAAATTCATGTGAAAATCAAACAATTGCCTTGTTTTTGAGTGAAATTAAGAGAAAAAAAAAATCAAACAATTGCCTTGTTTTTGAGTGAAATTCAGAAAAAAAAATTTAATGAAATCAAACTTTTTGTCGGTCGGTGTTAAATTCATGTGAAAATCAAACAATTGCCTTGTTTTTGAGTGAAATTATGAGAAAAAAAAAATCAAACAATTGCCTTGTTTTTGAGTGAAATTCAGAAAAAAAAAATATTGAAAGAAATCAAACTTTGTCGGTCGGTGTTTAATTCATGTGAAAATCAAACAATTGCCTTGTTTTTGAGTGAAATTAGGAGAAAAAAAAAATCAAACAATTGCCTTGTTTTTGAGTGAAATTCAGAAAAAAAAAATTGAAAGAAATCAAACTTTTTGTCGGTCGGTGTTAAATTCATGTGAAAATCAAACAATTGCCTTGTTATTGAGTAAAATTAAGAGAAAAAAAAAATCAAACAATTGCCTGGTTATTGAGTGAAATTTAGAAAAAAAAAATGAAAGAAATAAAAATTTTTGTCGGTCGGTGTTAAATTCATGTGAAAATCAAACATTTGCCTGGTTTTTGAGTGAAATTAAGAGAAAAAAAAAATTGAAAGAAATCAAATTTTTTGTCGGTTGGTGTTAAATTCATGTGAAAATCAAACAATTGCCTGCTTTTCAGTGTAATTATGGAAAAAAAAAATATTGTCCGTTGCTTTTTAATTAATGTGAAAACTAAACAGTTGCCTGTTATATATGGCATACCTATTAATTTCACTTGTACAATTTAGCCGCTGCTTACTAACGCCGATTGACCATTTCAACGCTGATCTCTGATGTGCTACAAATTTACATGTCGCGGTGATTCAAATTGTAATTGTCACTTCCACCGCCGTGTAGGTAATTTTTAACTATTGTTATGGTTACGTATAACTATGCATTAATAATGATATCGCACACGCTTCTTGTTTACATTTACGGGCCACACACGACGAGCTACGTTTCGAACGTTTCGAATATCGAGATGACGGTTATAATAAATAATTTGTAAGCGAATAAATACAAGAGCGGAGGATGGATCAAGTTATATATTATTGTATAGTGTATTGATCAGTGCATATTTTAATGATTGAAAAACAAATAGCCTTTCAACAATCAAATATTTCAATGCGATCCTTATGCAATTTACAAAATTGTATTTGTTAATTTAGTTCCACCCTGATGGCAGTGTAATTTATGAAAAAGTTAATATTATGTAAATGTAGAATGTTTACCATTTCTATGGAGTTTACAGATTAAACACACACACAGTCATATATCAAAATATTATGTAACACTTATACATAACTTAATAATTAGTTGTTCTCAATAATATGAATTTGATTAATAATATCACATGGACATGTGGCAATTTATTAGCTAGTTAATGTTAATTAACTTGGTAACAGTGTTGACAAACAGTCAGTTTTTGAAGGTTTCAGCAACCCACCAATCTGCGTTTGAAAATGTATTAGCAATCTATTAACGTAGGTAATTTATCGCTAATTTTCGTTTCAGACACTTGGTGAGACTTTTGTGAAAATTTCACTTCGGCTACACATTACAGTTCCAAACATGGCTGCCCTTCAAAGGACAGACAGACAGACAGACACGGTGGTCCCGTATTTCTATTATGGAACAAATAAAATCGATTGTTCCACTGGTGAATGGATTTTTGTTTGGCCAAAGAAGACTATGAATATATAATACTATATATAAAATTTGCTTTTGACACTTACCATGTTAAAATAGACGAAAGCAATCAGCGGCGGGCGGGCGAACATAACAGCTTTTGAGCGGCAGCATCATACATCCAGTATGTATCCAAACCTGAAATGTCAACGGAGCAGAATATAAATAATTGCCTGAGAGGGTTAGTGATCATTGCCAACTTGTTATAATTTAGACTATAGCCAATATCCTTAATTGCCTGGTTTTTGAGTGAAATTCAGAAAAAAAAAAATTTGAAAGAAATCAAACTTTTTGTCGGTCGGTGTTAAATTCATGTGAAAATCAAACAATTGCCTTGTTTTTGAGTGAAATTAAGAGAAAAAAAAATCAAACAATTGCCTGGTTATTGAGTGAAATTCAGAAAAAAAAAATGAAAGAAATCAAACTTTTTGTCGGTCGGTGTTAAATTCATGTGAAAATCAAACAATTGCCTTGTTTTTGAGTGAAATTAAGAGAACAAAAAAATCAAACAATTGCATGGTTTTTGAGTGAAATTCAGAAAAAAAAAATATTGAAAGAAATCAAACTTTTTGTCGGTCGGTGTTAAATTCATGTGAAAATCAAACAATTGCCTTGTTTTTGAGTGAAATTAAGAGAAAAAAAAAATCTAACAATTGCCTGGTTATTGAGTGAAATTTAGAAAAAAAAAATATTTAAAGAAATCAAACTTTCTGTCGGTCGGTGTTAAATTCATGTGAAAATCAAACGATTGCCTTGTTTTTGAGTGAAATTAAGAGAAAAAAAAAATCAAACAATTGCCTGGTTATTGAGTGAAATTTAGAAAAAAAAAAATGAAAGAAATCAAACTTTTTGTCGGTCGGTATTAAATTCATGTGAAAATCAAACAATTGTCTTGTTTTTGAGTGAAATTAAGAGAAAAAAAAAATCAAACAATTGCCTGGTTATTGAGTGAAATTTAGAAAAAAAAAAATGAAAGAAATCAAACTTTTTGTCGGTCGGTGTTAAATTCATGTGAAAATCAAACATTTGCCTGGTTTTTGAGTGAAATTAAGAGAAAAAAAAAAATTGAAAGAAATCAAATTTTTTGTCGGTTGGTGTTAAATTCATGTGAAAATCAAACAATTGCCTGCTTTTCAGTGTAATTATGGAAAAAAAAAATATTGTCCGTTGCTTTTTAATTAATGTGAAAACTAAACAGTTGCCTGTTATATATGGCATACCTATTAATTTCACTTGTACAATTTAGCCGCTGCTTACTAACGCCGATTGACCATTTCAACGCTGATCTCTGATGTGCTACAAATTTACATGTCGCGGTGATTCAAATTGTAATTGTCACTTCCACCGCCGTGTAGGTCATTTTTAACTATTGTTATGGTTACGTATAACTATGCATTAATAATGATATCGCACACGCTTCTTGTTTACATTTACGGGCCACACACGACGAGCTACGTTTCGAACGTTTCGAATATCGAGATGACGGTTATAATAAATAATTTGTAAGCGAATAAATACAAGAGCGGAGGATGGATCAAGTTATATATTATTGTATAGTGTATTGATCAGTGCATATTTTAATGATTGAAAAACAAATAGCCTTTCAACAATCAAATATTTCAATGCGATCCTTATGCAATTTACAAAATTGTAACTGTTAATTTAGTTCCACCCTGATGGCAGTGTAATTTATGAAAAAGTTAATATTATGTAAATGTAGAATGTTTACCATTTCTATGGAGTTTACAGATTAAACACACACACAGTCATATATCAAAATATTATGTAACACTTATACATAACTTAATATTTAGTTGTTCTCAATAATATGAATTTGATGAATAATATCACATGGACATGTGGCAATTTATTAGATAGTTAATGTTAATTTACTTGGTAACAGTGTTGACAAACAGTCAGTTTTTGAAGGTTTCAGCAACCCACCAATCTGCGTTTGAAAATGTATTAGCAATCTATTAACGTAGGTAATTTATCGCTAATTTTCGTTTCAGACACTTGGTGAGACTTTTGTGAAAATTTCACTTCGGCTACACATTACAGTTCCAAACATGGCTGCCCTTCAAAGGACAGACAGACAGACAGACACGGTGGTCCCCTATTTCTATTATGGAACAAATAAAATCGATTGTTCCACTGGTAAATGGATTTTTGTTTGGCCAAAGAAGACTATGAATATATTATACTATATATAAAATTTGCTTTTGACACTTACCATGTTAAAATAGACGAAAGCAATCAGCGGCGGGCGGGCGAACATAACAGCTTTTGAGCGGCAGCATCATACATCCAGTATGTATCCAAACCTGAAATGTCAACGGAGCAGAATATAAATCATTGCCTGAGAGGGTTAGTGATCATTGCCAACTTGTTATAATTTAGACTATAGCCAATATCCTTAATTGCCTTGTTTTTGAGTGAAATTCAGAAAAAAAATATTGAAAGATATCAAACTTTTTGTCGGTCGGTGTTAAATTCATGTGAAAATCAAACAATTGCCTTGTTTTTGAGTGAAATTAAGAGAAAAAAAAATCAAACAATTGCCTGGTTATTGAGTGAAATTCAGAAAACAAAAAAATGAAAGAAATCAAACTTTTTGTCGGTCGGTGTTAAATTCATGTGAAAATCAAACAATTTTCTTGTTTTTGAGTGAAATTAAGAGAGAAAAAAATCAAACAATTGCCTGGTTATTGAGTGAAATTCAGAAAAAAAAAATGAAAGAAATCAAACTTTTTGTCGGTCGGTGTTAAATTCATGTGAAAATCAAACAATTGCCTTGTTTTTGAGTGAAAGTAAGAGCAAAAAAAAATCAAACAATTGCATGGTTTTTGAGTGAAATTCAGAAAAAAAAAATATTGAAAGAAATCAAACTTTTTGTCGGTCGGTGTTAAATTCATGTGAAAATCAAACAATTGCCTTGTTTTTGAGTGAAATTAAAAGAAAAAAAAAATCAAACAATTGCCTTGTTTTTGAGTGAAATTCAGAAAAAAAAATTTAATGAAATCAAACTTTTTGTCGGTCGGTGTTAAATTCATGTGAAAATCACACAATTGCCTTGTTTTTGAGTGAAATTATGAGAAAAAAAAAATCAAACAATTGCCTTGTTTTTGAGTGAAATTCAGAAAAAAAAAATTTAAAGAAATCAAACTTTTTGTCGGTCGGTGTTAAATTCATGTGAAAATCAAACAATTGCCTTGTTATTGAGTGAAATTAAGAGAAAAAAAAATCAAACAATTGCCTGGTTATTGAGTGAAATTTAGAAAAAAAAATGAAAGAAATCAAACTTTTTGTCGGTCGGTGTTAAATTCATGTGAAAATCAAACATTTGCCTTGTTTTTGAGTGAAATTAAGAGAAAAAAAAATCAAACAATTGCCTTGTTTTTGAGTGAAATTCAGAAAAAAAAAATTGAAAGAAATCAAATTTTGGTCGGTTGGTGTTAAATTCATGTGAAAATCAAACAATTGCCTGTTTTTCAGTGTAATTATGGAAAAAAAAAATATTGTCTGTTGGTTTTTAATTAATGTGAAAACTAAACAGTTGCCTGTTATATATGGCATACCTATTAATTTCACTTGTACAATTTAGCCGCTGCTTACTAACGCCGATTGACCATTTCAACGCTGATCTCTGATGTGCTACAAATTTACATGTCGCGGTGATTCAAATTGTAATTGTCACTTCCACCGCCGTGTAGGTAATTTTTAACTATTGTTATGGTTACGTATAACTATGCATTAATAATGATATCGCACACGCTTCTTGTTTACATTTACGGGCCACACACGACGAGCTACGTTTCGAACGTTTCGAATATCGAGATGACGGTTATAATAAATAATTTGTAAGCGAATAAATACAAGAGCGGAGGATGGATCAAGTTATATATTATTGTATAGTGTATTGATCAGTGCATATTATTATTATTGAAAAACAAATAGCCTTTCAACAATCAAATATTTCAATGCGATCCTTATGCAATTTACAAAATTGTAACTGTTAATTTAGTTCCACCCTGATGGCAGTGTAATTTATGAAAAAGTTAATATTATGTAAATGTAGAATGTTTACCATTTCTATGGAGTTTACAGATTAAACACACACACACAGTCATATATCAAAATATTATGTAACACTTATACATAACTTAATAATTAGTTGTTCTCAATAATATGAATTTGATTAATAATATCACATGGACATGTGGCAATTTATTAGCTAGTTAATGTTAATTCACTTGGTAACAGTGTTGACAAACAGTCAGTTTTTGAAGGTTTCAGCAACCCACCAATCTGCGTTTGAAAATGTATTAGCAATCTATTAACGTAGGTAATTTATCGCTAATTTTCGTTTCAGACACTTGGTGAGACTTTTGTGAAAATTTCACTTCGGCTACACATTACAGTTCCAAACTTGGCTGCCCTTCAAAGGTCAGACAGACAGACAGACACGGTGGTCCCCTATTTCTATTATGGAACAAATAAAATCGATTGTTCCACTGGTAAATGGATTTTTGTTTGGCCAAAGAAGACTATGAATATATTATACTATATATAAAATTTGCTTTTGACACTTACCATGTTAAAATAGACGAAAGCAATCAGCGGCGGGCGGGCGAATATAACAGCTTTTGAGCGGCAGCATCATACATCCAGTATGTATCCAAACCTGAAATGTCAACGGAGCAGAATATAAATCATTGCCTGAGAGGGTTAGTGATCATTGCCAACTTGTTATAATTTAGACTATAGCCAATATCCTTAATTGCCTTGTTTTTGAGTGAAATTCAGAAAAAAAAATATTGAAAGATATCAAACTTTTTGTCGGTCGGTGTTAAATTCATGTGAAAATCAAACAATTGCCTTGTTTTTGAGTGAAATTAAGAGAAAAAAAAATCAAACAATTGCCTGGTTATTGAGTGAAATTCAGAAAACAAAAAAATGAAAGAAATCAAACTTTTTGTCGGTCGGTGTTAAATTCATGTGAAAATCAAACAATTGCCTGGTTATTGAGTGAAATTCAGAAAAAAAAAATATTGAAAGATATCAAACTTTTTGTCGGTCGGTGTTAAATTCATGTGAAAATCAAACAATTGCCTTATTTTTGAGTGAAATTAAGAGAAAAAAAAATCAAACAATTGCCTGGTTATTGAGTGAAATTAAGAAAAAAAAAAAATTAAAGAAATCAAACTTTGTGTCGGTCGGTGTTAAATTCATGTGAAAATCAAACAATTCCCTTGTTTTTGAGTGAAATTAAGAGAAAAAAAAAATCAAACATTTGCCTTGGTTTTGAGTGAAATTTAGAAAAAAAAAATTGAAAGAAATCAACTTTTTTGTCGGTCGTTGTTAAATTCATGTCAAAATCAAACAATTGCCTTGTTTTTGAGAGAAATTAAGAGAAAAAAAAAATCAAACAATTGCCTTGTTTTTGAGTAAAATTCAGAAAAAAAAAATTGAAAGAAATCAAACATTTTGTCGGTCGGTGTTAAATTCATGTGAAAATCAAACAATTGCCTTGTTTTTGAGTGAAATTAAGAGAAAAAAAAATCAAACAATTGCCTGGTTATTGAGTGAAATTTAGAAAAAAAAAAATTGAAAGAAATCAAACTTTTTGTCGGTCGGTGTTATATTCATGTGAAAATCAAACAATTGCCTTGTTTTTGAGTGAAATTAAGAGAAAAAAAAAATCAAACAATTGCCTTGTTTTTGAGTGAAATTCAGAAAAAAAAAATTGAAAGAAATCAAACTTTTTGTCGGTCGGTGTTAAATTCATGTGAAAATCAAACAATTGCCTTGTTATTGAGTGAAATTAAGAGAAAAAAAATCAAACAATTGCCTGGTTATTGAGTGAAATTTAGAAAAAAAAAAAATGAAAGAAATCAAACTTTTTGTCGGTCAGTGTTAAATTCATGTGAAAATCAAACATTTGCTATGTTTTTGAGTGAAATTCAGAGAAAAAAAAATCAAACAATTGCCTTGTTTTTGAGTGAAATTCAGAAAAAAAAATTTAATGAAATCAAACTTTTTGTCGGTCGGTGTTAAATTCATGTGAAAATCAAACAATTGCCTTGTTTTTGAGTGAAATTAAGAGAAAAAAAAATCAAACAATTGCCTTGTTTTTGAGTGAAATTCAGAAAAAAAAAAATTTAAAGAAATCAAACTTTTTGTCGGTCGGTGTTAAATTCATGTGAAAATCAAACAATTGCCTTGTTTTTGAGTGAAATTAAGAGAAAAAAAAAAACAAATAATTGCCTTGTTTTTGAGTGATATTCAGAAAAAAAAATTGAAAGAAATCAAACTTTTTGTCGGTCGGTGTTAAATTCATGTGAAAATCAAACAATTGCCTTGTTTTTGAGTGAAATTAAGAGAAAAAAAATCAAACAATTGCCTGGTTATTGAGTGATACTTAGAAAAAAAAATGAAAGAAATCAAACTTTTTGTCGGTCGGTGTTAAATTCATGTGAAAATCAAACATTTGCCTTGTTTTTGAGTGAAATTAAGAGAAAAAAAAATCAAACAATTGCCTGGTTATTAAGTCAGAAAAAAAAAATGAAAAAAATCAAACTTTTTGTCGGTCGGTGTTAAATTCATGTGAAAATCAAACAATTGCCTTGTTTTTGAGTGAAATTAAGAGCAAAAAAAAATCAAACAATTGCATGGTTTTTGAGTGAAATTCAGAAAAAAAAAATATTGAAAGAAATCAAACTTTTTGTCGGTCGGTGTTAAATTCATGTGAAAATCAAACAATTGCCTTGTTTTTGAGTGAAATTAAGAGAAAAAAATAATCAAACAATTGCCTTGTTTTTGAGTGAAATTCAGAAAAAAAAATTAAATGAAATCAAACTTTTTGTCGGTCGGTGTTAAATTCATGTGAAAATCAAACAATTGCCTTGTTTTTGAGTGAAATTAAGAGAAAAAAAAATCAAACAATTGCCTTGTTTTTGAGTGAAATCCAGAAAAAAAAAATTGAAAGAAATCAAATTTTTTGTCGGTTGGTGTTAAATTCATGTGAAAATCAAACAATTGCCTGTTTTTCAGTGTAATTATGGAAAAAAAAATACTGTCCGTTGCTTTTTAATTAATGTGAAAACTAAACAGTTGCCTGTTATATATGGCATACCTATTAATTTCACTTGTACAATTTAGCCGCTGCTTACTAACGCCGATTGACCATTTCAACGCTGATCTCTGATGTGCTACAAATTTACATGTCGCGGTGATTCAAATTGTAATTGTCACTTCCACCGCCGTGGAGGTAATTTTTAACTATTGTTATGGTTACGTATAACTATGCATTAATAATGATATCGCACACGCTTCTTGTTTACATTTACGGGCCACACACGACGAGCTACGTTTCGAACGTTTCGAATATCGAGATGACGGTTATAATAAATAATTTGTAAGCGAATAAATACAAGAGCGGAGGATGGATTAAGTTATATATTATTGTATAGTGTATTGGTCAGTGCATATTATAATGATTGAAAAACAAATAGCCTTTCAACAATCAAATATTTCAATGCGATCCTTATGCAATTTACAAAATTGTAACTGTTAATTTAGTTCCACCCTGATGGCAGTGTAATTTATGAAAAAGTTAATATTATGTAAATGTAGAATGTTTACCATTTCTATGGAGTTTACAGATTAAACACACACACACAGTCATATATCAAAATATTATGTAACACTTATACATAACTTAATAATTAGTTGTTCTCAATAATATGAATTTGATTAATAATATCACATGGACATGTGGCAATTTATTAGCTAGTTAATGTTGATTAACTTGGTAACAGTGTTGACAAACAGTCAGTTTTTGAAGGTTTCAGCAACCCACCAATCTGCGTTTGAAAATGTATTAGCAATCTATTAACGTAGGTAATTTATCGCTAATTTTCGTTTCAGACACTTGGTGAGACTTTTGTGAAAATTTCACTTCGGCTACACATTACAGTTCCAAACATTGCTGCCCTTCAAAGGTCAGACAGACAGACAGACACGGTGGTCCCCTATTTCTATTATGGAACAAATAAAATCGATTGTTCCACTGGTGAATGGATTTTTGTTTGGCCAAAGAAGACTATGAATATATTATACTATATATAAAATTTGCTTTTGACACTTACCATGTTAAAATAGACGAAAGCAATCAGCGGCGGGCGGGCGAACATAACAGCTTTTGAGCGGCAGCATCATACATCCAGTCTTCTTCTCCAGGCCTTATCCCATTTTTATTTGGGGTCGGCTCTCCTAATCATCCGTCTCCAGTTTTGTCTATCCTGGGTCGTCATTGGGTCTATATTAATCTCTTTCATGTCCTTCTTAATCACATATATCCATGTAAGTTGGGGCCTTCCGCGCTTTTTCGGTCCTTTCTCATAGTTTAAGACTTTTTTAGTCATGTGGTCATCCGGTCTTCTCATGACATGGCCATACCAACGCAGACGTGATTCTGCTAGTTTTTCTTGTATGGGTCTTACTTTAAAAGTTCCTCTGATGTAATGGTTCGGCACTTTGTCTAAGAGCGTGACTCCGGCAGACCATCTGAGCATTCTCATTTCAGCAGCATGTAGTTGGTCGGATTGTTTTTTCTTGAGAGGCCAGCATTCCGCACCGTATATCATTGCAGGCCTAACTGCAGTTTTATAAATTTTGCCCTTAACAGGTATCGGCATTCTTGGGTCACAGAGTGTGCCCGTGAGTCCTCTCCATTTTTGCCAGCCTGTGTTTTTACGGTGTGCTATGTCTGCGTCAATAGTGCCATCATTCGATATCATGCTACCCAGGTATTTAAAATTTGTGACGGTGTTGAGCGCAGTATTTTGCAGGTACATGGTATGTTGGTTGTTATTGCCAGCGAAATTGCATTTCATGTACTCTGTTTTCTCCCTGCTAATTATTAGGCCAGCTCTTTCAAGGACATATCTCCACTTTTCCAGAGTCTGTTGAAGGGCTATCGGGTCTTCACCTATTAGGGCGACATCGTCTGCATAGAGAATATTCCAAGGTGTTGGTTGTTGGACTTCAGATGTTAAGTAGTCCATTACGAGGTTAAAGAGTAATGGGCTAAGTGCTGACCCCTGATGAACACCAACTTTAACTTGAAATTCTCTGCTAACACCTGCTGGGCTGCGTATTTTTGTTGTGACTCTGTCATACATGTCGATTATCATTTGAATATAGCATTCAGGAACTCTTTGACACCGTAAAGCCTGCCAAATCAGTGGTCTAGGGATGCGGTCAAATGCCTTTTCAAGGTCTATGAATACCATATGAAGGTCTTTCTTATTAGCCTTGCAAGATTCCATGAGGATACGAATGGTATGAATGGCATCAGTTGTTGATTTTCCAGCGACAAATCCACATTGATTTTCAGTCACGCTTGTTAAGTGACGTAGTCTTTGACTTAGCACTCGTTCCCAAATTTTAAAACTGTGTGATATTAACTTGATAGCTCGGTAGTTCCCACAAAGTCTTATGTCACCTTTGTTTTTATAGAAGGGCACCAGGAAGCTTTTTCTCCATGAATCAGGGATCCCATCACTTGGAAATTTATTAAATAGGTTAGTTAAAAAGTGCACTCCTGCATTGCCCAGTCTTTTCCATAATTCGGCGGGTATGTCATCTGGCCCAGCTGCTTTGTTATTGGCCATCTTAGTTATTGCAACTTTGACTTCCTCTGGTGTTATGAGGGGCCATGGACCTTCCACTTTTAGTGACTGTATAATCGCATCATGAGGGTTTGTTTCGTTTAGCAGCTCCGAGTAGTATTCCTCCCATCTATCATTTATTTCCTCGTCAGATGTTAAGAGGGTTCCTTGTCGATTCTTAATGTATTTGACTGATTTTGTATCTTGGGAGTCCCTATTCCTCTGTTTGGCGATTTTGAACAATTGTTGGTCGTTGGTGGCGTTTTCCAGTTTGTTATAAAACTGTTCTCTGTCTTTAGCTCTGCTCTGGGCAACTACACGTTTGGCGTCTTTCTTCGCACTCTGATATGCCTCTTTGTCCTCCTCACTCTTTGATTCTTGCCAGATTTTAAAGAGATTTTTCTTGATGGCTATCTTTTCTTGGACATCGGGGTTCCACAATGTTGGATCTTTGTTGTCTCTAGGTACTCCGTGTGAGATGCCTAGGTGTGCCGAGGCCTTCTGAATGCTGAACTTATGGAATTCGTTCCACATTGTGTTTGCGTCTGTGTCGATTTGTACCTTCTGTATGTATAAGGTCAAATCGGAGCAGAGTGTTTGGCCTTTTTCTTGTTCCAACCTGTGCCAGCGAATCTTGGGTATTCTTGCTTTCTTGACTTTTATAGGTTTTTGTGCTAAGAAATCAGCAACTAAAAGCCGATGTTGTGATGTAAGCGGTTCGCCAGGTATTACTTTACAGTTTTTAAAGGACTTGAGTGATTTTCGGTCCGCAAGGATATAGTCTACCTGTGTGCAATTTCCTCCGCTCTTATATGTTATAAGATGTTCCTCAGGCTTTGAAAAGAAGGTGTTAATTATTGCCATGTTCAATGTGGCAGCGAAGTTCAAGATGTCATCGCCTTGAGAGTTTATGCTTCCATAGCCTTGGTTTCCATGAATATTTCTGAAGTGTACTGTAGTTCGTCCTACATGTCCATTTAAATCTGCCCCGATGTATTTAGACTCTGTAATTGGTATTGATTGAGACAGTTCATAGAGGTCATTCCAGAAAGCTTGTTTCTCTGCTTGTGGGAGTCCTGACTGTGGTGCGTACGCTGATATGACATTCATACATGCCTGATTATCAAGTGCAAACTTGATTGCCATTATCCGGTCACTGACTCTATTTACGTCAACTATGCGAGCCTGAAAGTTCTTATCAACTACTATGCCTACGCCATTCTTATTAGCTTCTGTTCCATTATATAACAATTTGTAGTCGTTACCGATATTACGCGCTTTAGACCCCTTCCACTTCGTCTCTTGTATGCAACAAATATTAATGCGTCTTCTTAATAGCACTTCACTTAGCTCAGCGCTGCGTCCTGTCATGGAGCCCACGTTCCAGCTGCCGATTCGAACTTTTGGTACGTGGGCTCCAAGCTGTTTCGCGTCGCTTCGGGGGTACGCCCTAACATTTTTTGCATTACTTTCCTTCCTTTTGCTCTTTACGTCGCTTGAGGGGGACGCCCTAGTATTAGACCATTTCTTATTATTTTTGTTTTTCATGATTAGGAGAAGATAGGTTGGCTTCAGTTTTTACGGCCGGTTGCCACCTGACGCCAAGACAGTAACCCCCCTTGCTGACTGGGGCTTAGGATGCCACCGTTGGCTTGCGCTCCTCCGCCGCCATCCTCTACGCAACACCCTGCCTGGTGCCACTACCCTCCGCCGACCCGTTAACAGAATATGTCCGAGCGGCCCGACGGGGGGGCGCCTGTTGGTCCGCGGGAGGTATTTTATTTCTCTCCTACCCTCCGGTACATTTCCCAATGCACCGGCGAGCATTCCCCTATCCGCCACCTGGGGACGCGTCCTCTGGGGGTGAGGCTCCCCCGAGGAACATACGCATCATACATCCAGTATGTATCCAAACCTGAAATGTCAACGGAGCAGAATATAAATAATTGCCTGAGAGGGTTAGTGATCATTGCCAACTTGTTATAATTTAGACTATAGTCAATATCCTTAATTGCCTTGTTTTTGAGTGAAATTCAGAAAAAAAAAATTGAAATAAATCAAACTTTTTGTCGGTCGGTGTTAAATTCATGTGAAAATCAAACAATTGCCTTGTTTTTGAGTGAAATTAAGAGAAAAAAAAATCAAACAATTGCCTGGTTATTGAGTGAAATTTAGAAAAAAAAATATTTAAAGAAATCAAACTTTCTGTCGGTCGGTGTTCAATTCATGTGAAAATCAAACGATTGCCTTGTTTTTGAGTGAAATTAAGAGAAAAAAAAAATCAAACAATTGCCTGGTTATTGAGTGAAATTTAGAAAAAAAAAAATGAAAGAAATCAAACTTTTTGTCGGTCGGTATTAAATTCATGTGAAAATCAAACAATTGCCTTGTTTTTGAGTGAAATTAAGAGAAAAAAAAAATCAAAGAATTGCCTTGTTTTGGAGTGAAATTCAGAAAAAAAATATTTAAAGAAATCAAACTTTTTGTCGGTCGGTGTTAAATTCATGTGAAAATCAAACAATTGCCTTGTTTTTGAGTGAAATTATGAGAAAAAAAAATCAAACAATTGCATGGTTTTTGAGTGAAATTTAGAAAAAAAAAATATTGAAAGAAATCAAACTTTTTGTCGGTCGGTGTTAAATTCATGTGAAAATCAAACAATTGCCTTGTTATTGAGTGAAATTAAGAGAAAAAAAAATCAAACAATTGCCTTGTTTTTGAGTGAAATTAAGAAAAAAAAAATGTTGAAAGAAATCAAACTTTTTGTCGGTCGGTGTTAAATTCATGTGCAAATCAAACAATTGCCTTGTTTTTGAGTGAAATTAAGAGAAAAAAAAAATCAAACAATTGCCTTGTTTTCGAGTGAAATTCAGAAAAAAAAAATTGAAAGAAATCAAACTTTTTGTCGGTCGGTGTTAAATTCATGTGAAAATCAAACAATTGCCTTGTTTTTGAGTGAAATTATGAGAAAAAAAAATCAAACAAATGCCTTGTTTTTGAGTGAAATTCAGAAAAAAAAAAATATTGAAAGAAATCAAACTTTTTGTCGGTCGGTGTTAAATTCATGTGAAAATCAAACGATTGCCTTGTTTTTGAGTGAAATTAAGAGAAAAAAAAATCAAACAATTGCCTTGTTTTTGAGTGAAATTCAGAAAAAAAAATTTAATGAAATCAAACTTTTTGTCGGTCGGTGTTAAATTCATGTGAAAATCAAACAATTGCCTTGTTTTTGAGTGAAATTATGAGAAAAAAAAATCAAACAATTGCATGGTTTTTGAGTGAAATTCAGAAAAAAAAAATATTGAAAGAAATCAAACTTTTTGTCGGTCGGTGTTAAATTCATGTGAAAATCAAACAATTGCCTTGTTTTTGAGTGAAATTAAAAGAAAAAAAAAATCAAACAATTGCCTTGTTTTTGAGTGAAATTCAGAAAAAAAAATTTAATGAAATCAAACTTTTTGTCGGTCGGTGTTAAATTCATGTGAAAATCACACAATTGCCTTGTTTTTGAGTGAAATTATGAGAAAAAAAAATCAAACAATTGCCTTGTTTTTGAGTGAAATTCAGAAAAAAAAAATTTAAAGAAATCAAACTTTTTGTCGGTCGGTGTTAAATTCATGTGAAAATCAAACAATTGCCTTGTTATTGAGTGAAATTAAGAGAAAAAAAAATCAAACAATTGCCTGGTTATTGAGTGAAATTTAGAAAAAAAAATGAAAGATATCAAACTTTTTGTCGGTCGGTGTTAAATTCATGTGAAAATCAAACATTTGCCTTGTTTTTGAGTGAAATTAAGAGAAAAAAAAAATCAAACAATTGCCTTGTTTTTGAGTGAAATTCAGAAAAAAAAAATTGAAAGAAATCAAATTTTGGTCGGTTGGTGTTAAATTCATGTGAAAATCAAACAATTGCCTGTTTTTCAGTGTAATTATGGAAAAAAAAAATATTGTCTGTTGGTTTTTAATTAATGTGAAAACTAAACAGTTGCCTGTTATATATGGCATACCTATTAATTTCACTTGTACAATTTAGCCGCTGCTTACTAACGCCGATTGACCATTTCAACGCTGATCTCTGATGTGCTACAAATTTACATGTCGCGGTGATTCAAATTGTAATTGTCACTTCCACCGCCGTGTAGGTAATTTTTAACTATTGTTATGGTTACGTATAACTATGCATTAATAATGATATCGCACACGCTTCTTGTTTACATTTACGGGCCACACACGACGAGCTACGTTTCGAACGTTTCGAATATCGAGATGACGGTTATAATAAATAATTTGTAAGCGAATAAATACAAGAGCGGAGGATGGATCAAGTTATATATTATTGTATAGTGTATTGATCAGTGCATATTATTATTATTGAAAAACAAATAGCCTTTCAACAATCAAATATTTCAATGCGATCCTTATGCAATTTACAAAATTGTAACTGTTAATTTAGTTCCACCCTGATGGCAGTGTAATTTATGAAAAAGTTAATATTATGTAAATGTAGAATGTTTACCATTTCTATGGAGTTTACAGATTAAACACACACACACAGTCATATATCAAAATATTATGTAACACTTATACATAACTTAATAATTAGTTGTTCTCAATAATATGAATTTGATTAATAATATCACATGGACATGTGGCAATTTATTAGCTAGTTAATGTTAATTCACTTGGTAACAGTGTTGACAAACAGTCAGTTTTTGAAGGTTTCAGCAACCCACCAATCTGCGTTTGAAAATGTATTAGCAATCTATTAACGTAGGTAATTTATCGCTAATTTTCGTTTCAGACACTTGGTGAGACTTTTGTGAAAATTTCACTTCGGCTACACATTACAGTTCCAAACTTGGCTGCCCTTCAAAGGTCAGACAGACAGACAGACACGGTGGTCCCCTATTTCTATTATGGAACAAATAAAATCGATTGTTCCACTGGTAAATGGATTTTTGTTTGGCCAAAGAAGACTATGAATATATTATACTATATATAAAATTTGCTTTTGACACTTACCATGTTAAAATAGACGAAAGCAATCAGCGGCGGGCGGGCGAATATAACAGCTTTTGAGCGGCAGCATCATACATCCAGTATGTATCCAAACCTGAAATGTCAACGGAGCAGAATATAAATCATTGCCTGAGAGGGTTAGTGATCATTGCCAACTTGTTATAATTTAGACTATAGCCAATATCCTTAATTGCCTTGTTTTTGAGTGAAATTCAGAAAAAAAAATATTGAAAGATATCAAACTTTTTGTCGGTCGGTGTTAAATTCATGTGAAAATCAAACAATTGCCTTGTTTTTGAGTGAAATTAAGAGAAAAAAAAATCAAACAATTGCCTGGTTATTGAGTGAAATTCAGAAAACAAAAAAATGAAAGAAATCAAACTTTTTGTCGGTCGGTGTTAAATTCATGTGAAAATCAAACAATTGCCTGGTTATTGAGTGAAATTCAGAAAAAAAAAATATTGAAAGATATCAAACTTTTTGTCGGTCGGTGTTAAATTCATGTGAAAATCAAACAATTGCCTTATTTTTGAGTGAAATTAAGAGAAAAAAAAATCAAACAATTGCCTGGTTATTGAGTGAAATAAAGAAAAAAAAAAAATTAAAGAAATCAAACTTTGTGTCGGTCGGTGTTAAATTCATGTGAAAATCAAACAATTCCCTTGTTTTTGAGTGAAATTAAGAGAAAAAAAAAATCAAACATTTGCCTTGGTTTTGAGTGAAATTTAGAAAAAAAAAATTGAAAGAAATCAACTTTTTTGTCGGTCGTTGTTAAATTCATGTCAAAATCAAACAATTGCCTTGTTTTTGAGAGAAATTAAGAGAAAAAAAAAAATCAAACAATTGCCTTGTTTTTGAGTAAAATTCAGAAAAAAAAAATTGAAAGAAATCAAACATTTTGTCGGTCGGTGTTAAATTCATGTGAAAATCAAACAATTGCCTTGTTTTTGAGTGAAATTAAGAGAAAAAAAAATCAAACAATTGCCTGGTTATTGAGTGAAATTTAGAAAAAAAAAAATTGAAAGAAATCAAACTTTTTGTCGGTCGGTGTTATATTCATGTGAAAATCAAACAATTGCCTTGTTTTTGAGTGAAATTAAGAGAAAAAAAAAATCAAACAATTGCCTTGTTTTTGAGTGAAATTCAGAAAAAAAAAATTGAAAGAAATCAAACTTTTTGTCGGTCGGTGTTAAATTCATGTGAAAATCAAACAATTGCCTTGTTATTGAGTGAAATTAAGAGAAAAAAAATCAAACAATTGCCTGGTTATTGAGTGAAATTTAGAAAAAAAAAAATGAAAGAAATCAAACTTTTTGTCGGTCAGTGTTAAATTCATGTGAAAATCAAACATTTGCTATGTTTTTGAGTGAAATTCAGAGAAAAAAAAATCAAACAATTGCCTTGTTTTTGAGTGAAATTCAGAAAAAAAAATTTAATGAAATCAAACTTTTTGTCGGTCGGTGTTAAATTCATGTGAAAATCAAACAATTGCCTTGTTTTTGAGTGAAATTAAGAGAAAAAAAAATCAAACAATTGCCTTGTTTTTGAGTGAAATTCAGAAAAAAAAAAATTGAAAGAAATCAAACTTTTTGTCGGTCGGTGTTAAATTCATGTGAAAATCAAACAATTGCCTTGTTTTTGAGTGAAATTAAGAGAAAAAAAAAACAAATAATTGCCTTGTTTTTGAGTGATATTCAGAAAAAAAAATTGAAAGAAATCAAACTTTTTGTCGGTCGGTGTTAAATTCATGTGAAAATCAAACAATTGCCTTGTTTTTGAGTGAAATTAAGAGAAAAAAAATCAAACAATTGCCTGGTTATTGAGTGATACTTAGAAAAAAAAATGAAAGAAATCAAACTTTTTGTCGGTCGGTGTTAAATTCATGTGAAAATCAAACATTTGCCTTGATTTTGAGTGAAATTAAGAGAAAAAAAAATCAAACAATTGCCTGGTTATTAAGTCAGAAAAAAAAAATGAAAAAAATCAAACTTTTTGTCGGTCGGTGTTAAATTCATGTGAAAATCAAACAATTGCCTTGTTTTTGAGTGAAATTAAGAGCAAAAAAAAATCAAACAATTGCATGGTTTTTGAGTGAAATTCAGAAAAAAAAAATATTGAAAGAAATCAAACTTTTTGTCGGTCGGTGTTAAATTCATGTGAAAATCAAACAATTGCCTTGTTTTTGAGTGAAATTAAGAGAAAAAAATAATCAAACAATTGCCTTGTTTTTGAGTGAAATTCAGAAAAAAAAATTAAATGAAATCAAACTTTTTGTCGGTCGGTGTTAAATTCATGTGAAAATCAAACAATTGCCTTGTTTTTGAGTGAAATTAAGAGAAAAAAAAATCAAACAATTGCCTTGTTTTTGAGTGAAATCCAGAAAAAAAAAATTGAAAGAAATCAAATTTTTTGTCGGTTGGTGTTAAATTCATGTGAAAATCAAACAATTGCCTGTTTTTCAGTGTAATTATGGAAAAAAAAATACTGTCCGTTGCTTTTTAATTAATGTGAAAACTAAACAGTTGCCTGTTATATATGGCATACCTATTAATTTCACTTGTACAATTTAGCCGCTGCTTACTAACGCCGATTGACCATTTCAACGCTGATCTCTGATGTGCTACAAATTTACATGTCGCGGTGATTCAAATTGTAATTGTCACTTCCACCGCCGTGGAGGTAATTTTTAACTATTGTTATGGTTACGTATAACTATGCATTAATAATGATATCGCACACGCTTCTTGTTTACATTTACGGGCCACACACGACGAGCTACGTTTCGAACGTTTCGAATATCGAGATGACGGTTATAATAAATAATTTGTAAGCGAATAAATACAAGAGCGGAGGATGGATTAAGTTATATATTATTGTATAGTGTATTGGTCAGTGCATATTATAATGATTGAAAAACAAATAGCCTTTCAACAATCAAATATTTCAATGCGATCCTTATGCAATTTACAAAATTGTAACTGTTAATTTAGTTCCACCCTGATGGCAGTGTAATTTATGAAAAAGTTAATATTATGTAAATGTAGAATGTTTACCATTTCTATGGAGTTTACAGATTAAACACACACACACAGTCATATATCAAAATATTATGTAACACTTATACATAACTTAATAATTAGTTGTTCTCAATAATATGAATTTGATTAATAATATCACATGGACATGTGGCAATTTATTAGCTAGTTAATGTTGATTAACTTGGTAACAGTGTTGACAAACAGTCAGTTTTTGAAGGTTTCAGCAACCCACCAATCTGCGTTTGAAAATGTATTAGCAATCTATTAACGTAGGTAATTTATCGCTAATTTTCGTTTCAGACACTTGGTGAGACTTTTGTGAAAATTTCACTTCGGCTACACATTACAGTTCCAAACATTGCTGCCCTTCAAAGGTCAGACAGACAGACAGACACGGTGGTCCCCTATTTCTATTATGGAACAAATAAAATCGATTGTTCCACTGGTGAATGGATTTTTGTTTGGCCAAAGAAGACTATGAATATATTATACTATATATAAAATTTGCTTTTGACACTTACCATGTTAAAATAGACGAAAGCAATCAGCGGCGGGCGGGCGAACATAACAGCTTTTGAGCGGCAGCATCATACATCCAGTATGTATCCAAACCTGAAATGTCAACGGAGCAGAATATAAATAATTGCCTGAGAGGGTTAGTGATCATTGCCAACTTGTTATAATTTAGACTATAGTCAATATCCTTAATTGCCTTGTTTTTGAGTGAAATTCAGAAAAAAAAAATTGAAATAAATCAAACTTTTTGTCGGTCGGTGTTAAATTCATGTGAAAATCAAACAATTGCCTTGTTTTTGAGTGAAATTAAGAGAAAAAAAAATCAAACAATTGCCTGGTTATTGAGTGAAATTTAGAAAAAAAAATATTTAAAGAAATCAAACTTTCTGTCGGTCGGTGTTAAATTCATGTGAAAATCAAACGATTGCCTTGTTTTTGAGTGAAATTAAGAGAAAAAAAAAATCAAACAATTGCCTGGTTATTGAGTGAAATTTAGAAAAAAAAAAATGAAAGAAATCAAACTTTTTGTCGGTCGGTGTTAAATTCATGTGAAAATCAAACATTTGCCTGGTTTTTGAGTGAAATTAAGAGAAAAAAAAAAATTGAAAGAAATCAAATTTTTTGTCGGTTGGTGTTAAATTCATGTGAAAATCAAACAATTGCCTGCTTTTCAGTGTAATTATGGAAAAAAAAAATATTGTCCGTTGCTTTTTAATTAATGTGAAAACTAAACAGTTGCCTGTTATATATGGCATACCTATTAATTTCACTTGTACAATTTAGCCGCTGCTTACTAACGCCGATTGACCATTTCAACGCTGATCTCTGATGTGCTACAAATTTACATGTCGCGGTGATTCAAATTGTAATTGTCACTTCCACCGCCGTGTAGGTCATTTTTAACTATTGTTATGGTTACGTATAACTATGCATTAATAATGATATCGCACACGCTTCTTGTTTACATTTACGGGCCACACACGACGAGCTACGTTTCGAACGTTTCGAATATCGAGATGACGGTTATAATAAATAATTTGTAAGCGAATAAATACAAGAGCGGAGGATGGATCAAGTTATATATTATTGTATAGTGTATTGATCAGTGCATATTTTAATGATTGAAAAACAAATAGCCTTTCAACAATCAAATATTTCAATGCGATCCTTATGCAATTTACAAAATTGTAACTGTTAATTTAGTTCCACCCTGATGGCAGTGTAATTTATGAAAAAGTTAATATTATGTAAATGTAGAATGTTTACCATTTCTATGGAGTTTACAGATTAAACACACACACAGTCATATATCAAAATATTATGTAACACTTATACATAACTTAATATTTAGTTGTTCTCAATAATATGAATTTGATGAATAATATCACATGGACATGTGGCAATTTATTAGATAGTTAATGTTAATTTACTTGGTAACAGTGTTGACAAACAGTCAGTTTTTGAAGGTTTCAGCAACCCACCAATCTGCGTTTGAAAATGTATTAGCAATCTATTAACGTAGGTAATTTATCGCTAATTTTCGTTTCAGACACTTGGTGAGACTTTTGTGAAAATTTCACTTCGGCTACACATTACAGTTCCAAACATGGCTGCCCTTCAAAGGACAGACAGACAGACAGACACGGTGGTCCCCTATTTCTATTATGGAACAAATAAAATCGATTGTTCCACTGGTAAATGGATTTTTGTTTGGCCAAAGAAGACTATGAATATATTATACTATATATAAAATTTGCTTTTGACACTTACCATGTTAAAATAGACGAAAGCAATCAGCGGCGGGCGGGCGAACATAACAGCTTTTGAGCGGCAGCATCATACATCCAGTATGTATCCAAACCTGAAATGTCAACGGAGCAGAATATAAATCATTGCCTGAGAGGGTTAGTGATCATTGCCAACTTGTTATAATTTAGACTATAGCCAATATCCTTAATTGCCTTGTTTTTGAGTGAAATTCAGAAAAAAAATATTGAAAGATATCAAACTTTTTGTCGGTCGGTGTTAAATTCATGTGAAAATCAAACAATTGCCTTGTTTTTGAGTGAAATTAAGAGAAAAAAAAATCAAACAATTGCCTGGTTATTGAGTGAAATTCAGAAAACAAAAAAATGAAAGAAATCAAACTTTTTGTCGGTCGGTGTTAAATTCATGTGAAAATCAAACAATTTTCTTGTTTTTGAGTGAAATTAAGAGAGAAAAAAATCAAACAATTGCCTGGTTATTGAGTGAAATTCAGAAAAAAAAAATGAAAGAAATCAAACTTTTTGTCGGTCGGTGTTAAATTCATGTGAAAATCAAACAATTGCCTTGTTTTTGAGTGAAAGTAAGAGCAAAAAAAAATCAAACAATTGCATGGTTTTTGAGTGAAATTCAGAAAAAAAAAATATTGAAAGAAATCAAACTTTTTGTCGGTCGGTGTTAAATTCATGTGAAAATCAAACAATTGCCTTGTTTTTGAGTGAAATTAAAAGAAAAAAAAAATCAAACAATTGCCTTGTTTTTGAGTGAAATTCAGAAAAAAAAATTTAATGAAATCAAACTTTTTGTCGGTCGGTGTTAAATTCATGTGAAAATCACACAATTGCCTTGTTTTTGAGTGAAATTATGAGAAAAAAAAAATCAAACAATTGCCTTGTTTTTGAGTGAAATTCAGAAAAAAAAAATTTAAAGAAATCAAACTTTTTGTCGGTCGGTGTTAAATTCATGTGAAAATCAAACAATTGCCTTGTTATTGAGTGAAATTAAGAGAAAAAAAAATCAAACAATTGCCTGGTTATTGAGTGAAATTTAGAAAAAAAAATGAAAGAAATCAAACTTTTTGTCGGTCGGTGTTAAATTCATGTGAAAATCAAACATTTGCCTTGTTTTTGAGTGAAATTAAGAGAAAAAAAAATCAAACAATTGCCTTGTTTTTGAGTGAAATTCAGAAAAAAAAAATTGAAAGAAATCAAATTTTGGTCGGTTGGTGTTAAATTCATGTGAAAATCAAACAATTGCCTGTTTTTCAGTGTAATTATGGAAAAAAAAAATATTGTCTGTTGGTTTTTAATTAATGTGAAAACTAAACAGTTGCCTGTTATATATGGCATACCTATTAATTTCACTTGTACAATTTAGCCGCTGCTTACTAACGCCGATTGACCATTTCAACGCTGATCTCTGATGTGCTACAAATTTACATGTCGCGGTGATTCAAATTGTAATTGTCACTTCCACCGCCGTGTAGGTAATTTTTAACTATTGTTATGGTTACGTATAACTATGCATTAATAATGATATCGCACACGCTTCTTGTTTACATTTACGGGCCACACACGACGAGCTACGTTTCGAACGTTTCGAATATCGAGATGACGGTTATAATAAATAATTTGTAAGCGAATAAATACAAGAGCGGAGGATGGATCAAGTTATATATTATTGTATAGTGTATTGATCAGTGCATATTATTATTATTGAAAAACAAATAGCCTTTCAACAATCAAATATTTCAATGCGATCCTTATGCAATTTACAAAATTGTAACTGTTAATTTAGTTCCACCCTGATGGCAGTGTAATTTATGAAAAAGTTAATATTATGTAAATGTAGAATGTTTACCATTTCTATGGAGTTTACAGATTAAACACACACACACAGTCATATATCAAAATATTATGTAACACTTATACATAACTTAATAATTAGTTGTTCTCAATAATATGAATTTGATTAATAATATCACATGGACATGTGGCAATTTATTAGCTAGTTAATGTTAATTCACTTGGTAACAGTGTTGACAAACAGTCAGTTTTTGAAGGTTTCAGCAACCCACCAATCTGCGTTTGAAAATGTATTAGCAATCTATTAACGTAGGTAATTTATCGCTAATTTTCGTTTCAGACACTTGGTGAGACTTTTGTGAAAATTTCACTTCGGCTACACATTACAGTTCCAAACTTGGCTGCCCTTCAAAGGTCAGACAGACAGACAGACACGGTGGTCCCCTATTTCTATTATGGAACAAATAAAATCGATTGTTCCACTGGTAAATGGATTTTTGTTTGGCCAAAGAAGACTATGAATATATTATACTATATATAAAATTTGCTTTTGACACTTACCATGTTAAAATAGACGAAAGCAATCAGCGGCGGGCGGGCGAATATAACAGCTTTTGAGCGGCAGCATCATACATCCAGTATGTATCCAAACCTGAAATGTCAACGGAGCAGAATATAAATCATTGCCTGAGAGGGTTAGTGATCATTGCCAACTTGTTATAATTTAGACTATAGCCAATATCCTTAATTGCCTTGTTTTTGAGTGAAATTCAGAAAAAAAAATATTGAAAGATATCAAACTTTTTGTCGGTCGGTGTTAAATTCATGTGAAAATCAAACAATTGCCTTGTTTTTGAGTGAAATTAAGAGAAAAAAAAATCAAACAATTGCCTGGTTATTGAGTGAAATTCAGAAAACAAAAAAATGAAAGAAATCAAACTTTTTGTCGGTCGGTGTTAAATTCATGTGAAAATCAAACAATTGCCTGGTTATTGAGTGAAATTCAGAAAAAAAAAATATTGAAAGATATCAAACTTTTTGTCGGTCGGTGTTAAATTCATGTGAAAATCAAACAATTGCCTTATTTTTGAGTGAAATTAAGAGAAAAAAAAATCAAACAATTGCCTGGTTATTGAGTGAAATTAAGAAAAAAAAAAAATTAAAGAAATCAAACTTTGTGTCGGTCGGTGTTAAATTCATGTGAAAATCAAACAATTCCCTTGTTTTTGAGTGAAATTAAGAGAAAAAAAAAATCAAACATTTGCCTTGGTTTTGAGTGAAATTTAGAAAAAAAAAATTGAAAGAAATCAACTTTTTTGTCGGTCGTTGTTAAATTCATGTCAAAATCAAACAATTGCCTTGTTTTTGAGAGAAATTAAGAGAAAAAAAAAATCAAACAATTGCCTTGTTTTTGAGTAAAATTCAGAAAAAAAAAATTGAAAGAAATCAAACATTTTGTCGGTCGGTGTTAAATTCATGTGAAAATCAAACAATTGCCTTGTTTTTGAGTGAAATTAAGAGAAAAAAAAATCAAACAATTGCCTGGTTATTGAGTGAAATTTAGAAAAAAAAAAATTGAAAGAAATCAAACTTTTTGTCGGTCGGTGTTATATTCATGTGAAAATCAAACAATTGCCTTGTTTTTGAGTGAAATTAAGAGAAAAAAAAAATCAAACAATTGCCTTGTTTTTGAGTGAAATTCAGAAAAAAAAAATTGAAAGAAATCAAACTTTTTGTCGGTCGGTGTTAAATTCATGTGAAAATCAAACAATTGCCTTGTTATTGAGTGAAATTAAGAGAAAAAAAATCAAACAATTGCCTGGTTATTGAGTGAAATTTAGAAAAAAAAAAAATGAAAGAAATCAAACTTTTTGTCGGTCAGTGTTAAATTCATGTGAAAATCAAACATTTGCTATGTTTTTGAGTGAAATTCAGAGAAAAAAAAATCAAACAATTGCCTTGTTTTTGAGTGAAATTCAGAAAAAAAAATTTAATGAAATCAAACTTTTTGTCGGTCGGTGTTAAATTCATGTGAAAATCAAACAATTGCCTTGTTTTTGAGTGAAATTAAGAGAAAAAAAAATCAAACAATTGCCTTGTTTTTGAGTGAAATTCAGAAAAAAAAAAATTTAAAGAAATCAAACTTTTTGTCGGTCGGTGTTAAATTCATGTGAAAATCAAACAATTGCCTTGTTTTTGAGTGAAATTAAGAGAAAAAAAAAAACAAATAATTGCCTTGTTTTTGAGTGATATTCAGAAAAAAAAATTGAAAGAAATCAAACTTTTTGTCGGTCGGTGTTAAATTCATGTGAAAATCAAACAATTGCCTTGTTTTTGAGTGAAATTAAGAGAAAAAAAATCAAACAATTGCCTGGTTATTGAGTGATACTTAGAAAAAAAAATGAAAGAAATCAAACTTTTTGTCGGTCGGTGTTAAATTCATGTGAAAATCAAACATTTGCCTTGTTTTTGAGTGAAATTAAGAGAAAAAAAAATCAAACAATTGCCTGGTTATTAAGTCAGAAAAAAAAAATGAAAAAAATCAAACTTTTTGTCGGTCGGTGTTAAATTCATGTGAAAATCAAACAATTGCCTTGTTTTTGAGTGAAATTAAGAGCAAAAAAAAATCAAACAATTGCATGGTTTTTGAGTGAAATTCAGAAAAAAAAAATATTGAAAGAAATCAAACTTTTTGTCGGTCGGTGTTAAATTCATGTGAAAATCAAACAATTGCCTTGTTTTTGAGTGAAATTAAGAGAAAAAAATAATCAAACAATTGCCTTGTTTTTGAGTGAAATTCAGAAAAAAAAATTAAATGAAATCAAACTTTTTGTCGGTCGGTGTTAAATTCATGTGAAAATCAAACAATTGCCTTGTTTTTGAGTGAAATTAAGAGAAAAAAAAATCAAACAATTGCCTTGTTTTTGAGTGAAATCCAGAAAAAAAAAATTGAAAGAAATCAAATTTTTTGTCGGTTGGTGTTAAATTCATGTGAAAATCAAACAATTGCCTGTTTTTCAGTGTAATTATGGAAAAAAAAATACTGTCCGTTGCTTTTTAATTAATGTGAAAACTAAACAGTTGCCTGTTATATATGGCATACCTATTAATTTCACTTGTACAATTTAGCCGCTGCTTACTAACGCCGATTGACCATTTCAACGCTGATCTCTGATGTGCTACAAATTTACATGTCGCGGTGATTCAAATTGTAATTGTCACTTCCACCGCCGTGGAGGTAATTTTTAACTATTGTTATGGTTACGTATAACTATGCATTAATAATGATATCGCACACGCTTCTTGTTTACATTTACGGGCCACACACGACGAGCTACGTTTCGAACGTTTCGAATATCGAGATGACGGTTATAATAAATAATTTGTAAGCGAATAAATACAAGAGCGGAGGATGGATTAAGTTATATATTATTGTATAGTGTATTGGTCAGTGCATATTATAATGATTGAAAAACAAATAGCCTTTCAACAATCAAATATTTCAATGCGATCCTTATGCAATTTACAAAATTGTAACTGTTAATTTAGTTCCACCCTGATGGCAGTGTAATTTATGAAAAAGTTAATATTATGTAAATGTAGAATGTTTACCATTTCTATGGAGTTTACAGATTAAACACACACACACAGTCATATATCAAAATATTATGTAACACTTATACATAACTTAATAATTAGTTGTTCTCAATAATATGAATTTGATTAATAATATCACATGGACATGTGGCAATTTATTAGCTAGTTAATGTTGATTAACTTGGTAACAGTGTTGACAAACAGTCAGTTTTTGAAGGTTTCAGCAACCCACCAATCTGCGTTTGAAAATGTATTAGCAATCTATTAACGTAGGTAATTTATCGCTAATTTTCGTTTCAGACACTTGGTGAGACTTTTGTGAAAATTTCACTTCGGCTACACATTACAGTTCCAAACATTGCTGCCCTTCAAAGGTCAGACAGACAGACAGACACGGTGGTCCCCTATTTCTATTATGGAACAAATAAAATCGATTGTTCCACTGGTGAATGGATTTTTGTTTGGCCAAAGAAGACTATGAATATATTATACTATATATAAAATTTGCTTTTGACACTTACCATGTTAAAATAGACGAAAGCAATCAGCGGCGGGCGGGCGAACATAACAGCTTTTGAGCGGCAGCATCATACATCCAGTCTTCTTCTCCAGGCCTTATCCCATTTTTATTTGGGGTCGGCTCTCCTAATCATCCGTCTCCAGTTTTGTCTATCCTGGGTCGTCATTGGGTCTATATTAATCTCTTTCATGTCCTTCTTAATCACATATATCCATGTAAGTTGGGGCCTTCCGCGCTTTTTCGGTCCTTTCTCATAGTTTAAGACTTTTTTAGTCATGTGGTCATCCGGTCTTCTCATGACATGGCCATACCAACGCAGACGTGATTCTGCTAGTTTTTCTTGTATGGGTCTTACTTTAAAAGTTCCTCTGATGTAATGGTTCGGCACTTTGTCTAAGAGCGTGACTCCGGCAGACCATCTGAGCATTCTCATTTCAGCAGCATGTAGTTGGTCGGATTGTTTTTTCTTGAGAGGCCAGCATTCCGCACCGTATATCATTGCAGGCCTAACTGCAGTTTTATAAATTTTGCCCTTAACAGGTATCGGCATTCTTGGGTCACAGAGTGTGCCCGTGAGTCCTCTCCATTTTTGCCAGCCTGTGTTTTTACGGTGTGCTATGTCTGCGTCAATAGTGCCATCATTCGATATCATGCTACCCAGGTATTTAAAATTTGTGACGGTGTTGAGCGCAGTATTTTGCAGGTACATGGTATGTTGGTTGTTATTGCCAGCGAAATTGCATTTCATGTACTCTGTTTTCTCCCTGCTAATTATTAGGCCAGCTCTTTCAAGGACATATCTCCACTTTTCCAGAGTCTGTTGAAGGGCTATCGGGTCTTCACCTATTAGGGCGACATCGTCTGCATAGAGAATATTCCAAGGTGTTGGTTGTTGGACTTCAGATGTTAAGTAGTCCATTACGAGGTTAAAGAGTAATGGGCTAAGTGCTGACCCCTGATGAACACCAACTTTAACTTGAAATTCTCTGCTAACACCTGCTGGGCTGCGTATTTTTGTTGTGACTCTGTCATACATGTCGATTATCATTTGAATATAGCATTCAGGAACTCTTTGACACCGTAAAGCCTGCCAAATCAGTGGTCTAGGGATGCGGTCAAATGCCTTTTCAAGGTCTATGAATACCATATGAAGGTCTTTCTTATTAGCCTTGCAAGATTCCATGAGGATACGAATGGTATGAATGGCATCAGTTGTTGATTTTCCAGCGACAAATCCACATTGATTTTCAGTCACGCTTGTTAAGTGACGTAGTCTTTGACTTAGCACTCGTTCCCAAATTTTAAAACTGTGTGATATTAACTTGATAGCTCGGTAGTTCCCACAAAGTCTTATGTCACCTTTGTTTTTATAGAAGGGCACCAGGAAGCTTTTTCTCCATGAATCAGGGATCCCATCACTTGGAAATTTATTAAATAGGTTAGTTAAAAAGTGCACTCCTGCATTGCCCAGTCTTTTCCATAATTCGGCGGGTATGTCATCTGGCCCAGCTGCTTTGTTATTGGCCATCTTAGTTATTGCAACTTTGACTTCCTCTGGTGTTATGAGGGGCCATGGACCTTCCACTTTTAGTGACTGTATAATCGCATCATGAGGGTTTGTTTCGTTTAGCAGCTCCGAGTAGTATTCCTCCCATCTATCATTTATTTCCTCGTCAGATGTTAAGAGGGTTCCTTGTCGATTCTTAATGTATTTGACTGATTTTGTATCTTGGGAGTCCCTATTCCTCTGTTTGGCGATTTTGAACAATTGTTGGTCGTTGGTGGCGTTTTCCAGTTTGTTATAAAACTGTTCTCTGTCTTTAGCTCTGCTCTGGGCAACTACACGTTTGGCGTCTTTCTTCGCACTCTGATATGCCTCTTTGTCCTCCTCACTCTTTGATTCTTGCCAGATTTTAAAGAGATTTTTCTTGATGGCTATCTTTTCTTGGACATCGGGGTTCCACAATGTTGGATCTTTGTTGTCTCTAGGTACTCCGTGTGAGATGCCTAGGTGTGCCGAGGCCTTCTGAATGCTGAACTTATGGAATTCGTTCCACATTGTGTTTGCGTCTGTGTCGATTTGTACCTTCTGTATGTATAAGGTCAAATCGGAGCAGAGTGTTTGGCCTTTTTCTTGTTCCAACCTGTGCCAGCGAATCTTGGGTATTCTTGCTTTCTTGACTTTTATAGGTTTTTGTGCTAAGAAATCAGCAACTAAAAGCCGATGTTGTGATGTAAGCGGTTCGCCAGGTATTACTTTACAGTTTTTAAAGGACTTGAGTGATTTTCGGTCCGCAAGGATATAGTCTACCTGTGTGCAATTTCCTCCGCTCTTATATGTTATAAGATGTTCCTCAGGCTTTGAAAAGAAGGTGTTAATTATTGCCATGTTCAATGTGGCAGCGAAGTTCAAGATGTCATCGCCTTGAGAGTTTATGCTTCCATAGCCTTGGTTTCCATGAATATTTCTGAAGTGTACTGTAGTTCGTCCTACATGTCCATTTAAATCTGCCCCGATGTATTTAGACTCTGTAATTGGTATTGATTGAGACAGTTCATAGAGGTCATTCCAGAAAGCTTGTTTCTCTGCTTGTGGGAGTCCTGACTGTGGTGCGTACGCTGATATGACATTCATACATGCCTGATTATCAAGTGCAAACTTGATTGCCATTATCCGGTCACTGACTCTATTTACGTCAACTATGCGAGCCTGAAAGTTCTTATCAACTACTATGCCTACGCCATTCTTATTAGCTTCTGTTCCATTATATAACAATTTGTAGTCGTTACCGATATTACGCGCTTTAGACCCCTTCCACTTCGTCTCTTGTATGCAACAAATATTAATGCGTCTTCTTAATAGCACTTCACTTAGCTCAGCGCTGCGTCCTGTCATGGAGCCCACGTTCCAGCTGCCGATTCGAACTTTTGGTACGTGGGCTCCAAGCTGTTTCGCGTCGCTTCGGGGGTACGCCCTAACATTTTTTGCATTACTTTCCTTCCTTTTGCTCTTTACGTCGCTTGAGGGGGACGCCCTAGTATTAGACCATTTCTTATTATTTTTGTTTTTCATGATTAGGAGAAGATAGGTTGGCTTCAGTTTTTACGGCCGGTTGCCACCTGACGCCAAGACAGTAACCCCCCTTGCTGACTGGGGCTTAGGATGCCACCGTTGGCTTGCGCTCCTCCGCCGCCATCCTCTACGCAACACCCTGCCTGGTGCCACTACCCTCCGCCGACCCGTTAACAGAATATGTCCGAGCGGCCCGACGGGGGGGCGCCTGTTGGTCCGCGGGAGGTATTTTATTTCTCTCCTACCCTCCGGTACATTTCCCAATGCACCGGCGAGCATTCCCCTATCCGCCACCTGGGGACGCGTCCTCTGGGGGTGAGGCTCCCCCGAGGAACATACGCATCATACATCCAGTATGTATCCAAACCTGAAATGTCAACGGAGCAGAATATAAATAATTGCCTGAGAGGGTTAGTGATCATTGCCAACTTGTTATAATTTAGACTATAGTCAATATCCTTAATTGCCTTGTTTTTGAGTGAAATTCAGAAAAAAAAAATTGAAATAAATCAAACTTTTTGTCGGTCGGTGTTAAATTCATGTGAAAATCAAACAATTGCCTTGTTTTTGAGTGAAATTAAGAGAAAAAAAAATCAAACAATTGCCTGGTTATTGAGTGAAATTTAGAAAAAAAAATATTTAAAGAAATCAAACTTTCTGTCGGTCGGTGTTCAATTCATGTGAAAATCAAACGATTGCCTTGTTTTTGAGTGAAATTAAGAGAAAAAAAAAATCAAACAATTGCCTGGTTATTGAGTGAAATTTAGAAAAAAAAAAATGAAAGAAATCAAACTTTTTGTCGGTCGGTATTAAATTCATGTGAAAATCAAACAATTGCCTTGTTTTGGAGTGAAATTCAGAAAAAAAATATTTAAAGAAATCAAACTTTTTGTCGGTCGGTGTTAAATTCATGTGAAAATCAAACAATTGCCTTGTTTTTGAGTGAAATTATGAGAAAAAAAAATCAAACAATTGCATGGTTTTTGAGTGAAATTTAGAAAAAAAAAATATTGAAAGAAATCAAACTTTTTGTCGGTCGGTGTTAAATTCATGTGAAAATCAAACAATTGCCTTGTTATTGAGTGAAATTAAGAGAAAAAAAAATCAAACAATTGCCTTGTTTTTGAGTGAAATTAAGAAAAAAAAAATGTTGAAAGAAATCAAACTTTTTGTCGGTCGGTGTTAAATTCATGTGCAAATCAAACAATTGCCTTGTTTTTGAGTGAAATTAAGAGAAAAAAAAAATCAAACAATTGCCTTGTTTTCGAGTGAAATTCAGAAAAAAAAAATTGAAAGAAATCAAACTTTTTGTCGGTCGGTGTTAAATTCATGTGAAAATCAAACAATTGCCTTGTTTTTGAGTGAAATTATGAGAAAAAAAAATCAAACAAATGCCTTGTTTTTGAGTGAAATTCAGAAAAAAAAAAATATTGAAAGAAATCAAACTTTTTGTCGGTCGGTGTTAAATTCATGTGAAAATCAAACGATTGCCTTGTTTTTGAGTGAAATTAAGAGAAAAAAAAATCAAACAATTGCCTTGTTTTTGAGTGAAATTCAGAAAAAAAAATTTAATGAAATCAAACTTTTTGTCGGTCGGTGTTAAATTCATGTGAAAATCAAACAATTGCCTTGTTTTTGAGTGAAATTATGAGAAAAAAAAATCAAACAATTGCATGGTTTTTGAGTGAAATTCAGAAAAAAAAAATATTGAAAGAAATCAAACTTTTTGTCGGTCGGTGTTAAATTCATGTGAAAATCAAACAATTGCCTTGTTTTTGAGTGAAATTAAAAGAAAAAAAAAATCAAACAATTGCCTTGTTTTTGAGTGAAATTCAGAAAAAAAAATTTAATGAAATCAAACTTTTTGTCGGTCGGTGTTAAATTCATGTGAAAATCACACAATTGCCTTGTTTTTGAGTGAAATTATGAGAAAAAAAAATCAAACAATTGCCTTGTTTTTGAGTGAAATTCAGAAAAAAAAAATTTAAAGAAATCAAACTTTTTGTCGGTCGGTGTTAAATTCATGTGAAAATCAAACAATTGCCTTGTTATTGAGTGAAATTAAGAGAAAAAAAAATCAAACAATTGCCTGGTTATTGAGTGAAATTTAGAAAAAAAAATGAAAGAAATCAAACTTTTTGTCGGTCGGTGTTAAATTCATGTGAAAATCAAACATTTGCCTTGTTTTTGAGTGAAATTAAGAGAAAAAAAAAATCAAACAATTGCCTTGTTTTTGAGTGAAATTCAGAAAAAAAAAATTGAAAGAAATCAAATTTTGGTCGGTTGGTGTTAAATTCATGTGAAAATCAAACAATTGCCTGTTTTTCAGTGTAATTATGGAAAAAAAAAATATTGTCTGTTGGTTTTTAATTAATGTGAAAACTAAACAGTTGCCTGTTATATATGGCATACCTATTAATTTCACTTGTACAATTTAGCCGCTGCTTACTAACGCCGATTGACCATTTCAACGCTGATCTCTGATGTGCTACAAATTTACATGTCGCGGTGATTCAAATTGTAATTGTCACTTCCACCGCCGTGTAGGTAATTTTTAACTATTGTTATGGTTACGTATAACTATGCATTAATAATGATATCGCACACGCTTCTTGTTTACATTTACGGGCCACACACGACGAGCTACGTTTCGAACGTTTCGAATATCGAGATGACGGTTATAATAAATAATTTGTAAGCGAATAAATACAAGAGCGGAGGATGGATCAAGTTATATATTATTGTATAGTGTATTGATCAGTGCATATTATTATTATTGAAAAACAAATAGCCTTTCAACAATCAAATATTTCAATGCGATCCTTATGCAATTTACAAAATTGTAACTGTTAATTTAGTTCCACCCTGATGGCAGTGTAATTTATGAAAAAGTTAATATTATGTAAATGTAGAATGTTTACCATTTCTATGGAGTTTACAGATTAAACACACACACACAGTCATATATCAAAATATTATGTAACACTTATACATAACTTAATAATTAGTTGTTCTCAATAATATGAATTTGATTAATAATATCACATGGACATGTGGCAATTTATTAGCTAGTTAATGTTAATTCACTTGGTAACAGTGTTGACAAACAGTCAGTTTTTGAAGGTTTCAGCAACCCACCAATCTGCGTTTGAAAATGTATTAGCAATCTATTAACGTAGGTAATTTATCGCTAATTTTCGTTTCAGACACTTGGTGAGACTTTTGTGAAAATTTCACTTCGGCTACACATTACAGTTCCAAACTTGGCTGCCCTTCAAAGGTCAGACAGACAGACAGACACGGTGGTCCCCTATTTCTATTATGGAACAAATAAAATCGATTGTTCCACTGGTAAATGGATTTTTGTTTGGCCAAAGAAGACTATGAATATATTATACTATATATAAAATTTGCTTTTGACACTTACCATGTTAAAATAGACGAAAGCAATCAGCGGCGGGCGGGCGAATATAACAGCTTTTGAGCGGCAGCATCATACATCCAGTATGTATCCAAACCTGAAATGTCAACGGAGCAGAATATAAATCATTGCCTGAGAGGGTTAGTGATCATTGCCAACTTGTTATAATTTAGACTATAGCCAATATCCTTAATTGCCTTGTTTTTGAGTGAAATTCAGAAAAAAAAATATTGAAAGATATCAAACTTTTTGTCGGTCGGTGTTAAATTCATGTGAAAATCAAACAATTGCCTTGTTTTTGAGTGAAATTAAGAGAAAAAAAAATCAAACAATTGCCTGGTTATTGAGTGAAATTCAGAAAACAAAAAAATGAAAGAAATCAAACTTTTTGTCGGTCGGTGTTAAATTCATGTGAAAATCAAACAATTGCCTGGTTATTGAGTGAAATTCAGAAAAAAAAAATATTGAAAGATATCAAACTTTTTGTCGGTCGGTGTTAAATTCATGTGAAAATCAAACAATTGCCTTATTTTTGAGTGAAATTAAGAGAAAAAAAAATCAAACAATTGCCTGGTTATTGAGTGAAATAAAGAAAAAAAAAAAATTAAAGAAATCAAACTTTGTGTCGGTCGGTGTTAAATTCATGTGAAAATCAAACAATTCCCTTGTTTTTGAGTGAAATTAAGAGAAAAAAAAAATCAAACATTTGCCTTGGTTTTGAGTGAAATTTAGAAAAAAAAAATTGAAAGAAATCAACTTTTTTGTCGGTCGTTGTTAAATTCATGTCAAAATCAAACAATTGCCTTGTTTTTGAGAGAAATTAAGAGAAAAAAAAAAATCAAACAATTGCCTTGTTTTTGAGTAAAATTCAGAAAAAAAAAATTGAAAGAAATCAAACATTTTGTCGGTCGGTGTTAAATTCATGTGAAAATCAAACAATTGCCTTGTTTTTGAGTGAAATTAAGAGAAAAAAAAATCAAACAATTGCCTGGTTATTGAGTGAAATTTAGAAAAAAAAAAATTGAAAGAAATCAAACTTTTTGTCGGTCGGTGTTATATTCATGTGAAAATCAAACAATTGCCTTGTTTTTGAGTGAAATTAAGAGAAAAAAAAAATCAAACAATTGCCTTGTTTTTGAGTGAAATTCAGAAAAAAAAAATTGAAAGAAATCAAACTTTTTGTCGGTCGGTGTTAAATTCATGTGAAAATCAAACAATTGCCTTGTTATTGAGTGAAATTAAGAGAAAAAAAATCAAACAATTGCCTGGTTATTGAGTGAAATTTAGAAAAAAAAAAAATGAAAGAAATCAAACTTTTTGTCGGTCAGTGTTAAATTCATGTGAAAATCAAACATTTGCTATGTTTTTGAGTGAAATTCAGAGAAAAAAAAATCAAACAATTGCCTTGTTTTTGAGTGAAATTCAGAAAAAAAAATTTAATGAAATCAAACTTTTTGTCGGTCGGTGTTAAATTCATGTGAAAATCAAACAATTGCCTTGTTTTTGAGTGAAATTAAGAGAAAAAAAAATCAAACAATTGCCTTGTTTTTGAGTGAAATTCAGAAAAAAAAAAATTGAAAGAAATCAAACTTTTTGTCGGTCGGTGTTAAATTCATGTGAAAATCAAACAATTGCCTTGTTTTTGAGTGAAATTAAGAGAAAAAAAAAAACAAATAATTGCCTTGTTTTTGAGTGATATTCAGAAAAAAAAATTGAAAGAAATCAAACTTTTTGTCGGTCGGTGTTAAATTCATGTGAAAATCAAACAATTGCCTTGTTTTTGAGTGAAATTAAGAGAAAAAAAATCAAACAATTGCCTGGTTATTGAATGATACTTAGAAAAAAAAATGAAAGAAATCAAACTTTTTGTCGGTCGGTGTTAAATTCATGTGAAAATCAAACATTTGCCTTGTTTTTGAGTGAAATTAAGAGAAAAAAAAATCAAACAATTGCCTGGTTATTAAGTCAGAAAAAAAAAATGAAAAAAATCAAACTTTTTGTCGGTCGGTGTTAAATTCATGTGAAAATCAAACAATTGCCTTGTTTTTGAGTGAAATTAAGAGCAAAAAAAAATCAAACAATTGCATGGTTTTTGAGTGAAATTCAGAAAAAAAAAATATTGAAAGAAATCAAACTTTTTGTCGGTCGGTGTTAAATTCATGTGAAAATCAAACAATTGCCTTGTTTTTGAGTGAAATTAAGAGAAAAAAATAATCAAACAATTGCCTTGTTTTTGAGTGAAATTCAGAAAAAAAAATTAAATGAAATCAAACTTTTTGTCGGTCGGTGTTAAATTCATGTGAAAATCAAACAATTGCCTTGTTTTTGAGTGAAATTAAGAGAAAAAAAAATCAAACAATTGCCTTGTTTTTGAGTGAAATCCAGAAAAAAAAAATTGAAAGAAATCAAATTTTTTGTCGGTTGGTGTTAAATTCATGTGAAAATCAAACAATTGCCTGTTTTTCAGTGTAATTATGGAAAAAAAAATACTGTCCGTTGCTTTTTAATTAATGTGAAAACTAAACAGTTGCCTGTTATATATGGCATACCTATTAATTTCACTTGTACAATTTAGCCGCTGCTTACTAACGCCGATTGACCATTTCAACGCTGATCTCTGATGTGCTACAAATTTACATGTCGCGGTGATTCAAATTGTAATTGTCACTTCCACCGCCGTGGAGGTAATTTTTAACTATTGTTATGGTTACGTATAACTATGCATTAATAATGATATCGCACACGCTTCTTGTTTACATTTACGGGCCACACACGACGAGCTACGTTTCGAACGTTTCGAATATCGAGATGACGGTTATAATAAATAATTTGTAAGCGAATAAATACAAGAGCGGAGGATGGATTAAGTTATATATTATTGTATAGTGTATTGGTCAGTGCATATTATAATGATTGAAAAACAAATAGCCTTTCAACAATCAAATATTTCAATGCGATCCTTATGCAATTTACAAAATTGTAACTGTTAATTTAGTTCCACCCTGATGGCAGTGTAATTTATGAAAAAGTTAATATTATGTAAATGTAGAATGTTTACCATTTCTATGGAGTTTACAGATTAAACACACACACACAGTCATATATCAAAATATTATGTAACACTTATACATAACTTAATAATTAGTTGTTCTCAATAATATGAATTTGATTAATAATATCACATGGACATGTGGCAATTTATTAGCTAGTTAATGTTGATTAACTTGGTAACAGTGTTGACAAACAGTCAGTTTTTGAAGGTTTCAGCAACCCACCAATCTGCGTTTGAAAATGTATTAGCAATCTATTAACGTAGGTAATTTATCGCTAATTTTCGTTTCAGACACTTGGTGAGACTTTTGTGAAAATTTCACTTCGGCTACACATTACAGTTCCAAACATTGCTGCCCTTCAAAGGTCAGACAGACAGACAGACACGGTGGTCCCCTATTTCTATTATGGAACAAATAAAATCGATTGTTCCACTGGTGAATGGATTTTTGTTTGGCCAAAGAAGACTATGAATATATTATACTATATATAAAATTTGCTTTTGACACTTACCATGTTAAAATAGACGAAAGCAATCAGCGGCGGGCGGGCGAACATAACAGCTTTTGAGCGGCAGCATCATACATCCAGTATGTATCCAAACCTGAAATGTCAACGGAGCAGAATATAAATAATTGCCTGAGAGGGTTAGTGATCATTGCCAACTTGTTATAATTTAGACTATAGTCAATATCCTTAATTGCCTTGTTTTTGAGTGAAATTCAGAAAAAAAAAATTGAAATAAATCAAACTTTTTGTCGGTCGGTGTTAAATTCATGTGAAAATCAAACAATTGCCTTGTTTTTGAGTGAAATTAAGAGAAAAAAAAATCAAACAATTGCCTGGTTATTGAGTGAAATTTAGAAAAAAAAATATTTAAAGAAATCAAACTTTCTGTCGGTCGGTGTTAAATTCATGTGAAAATCAAACGATTGCCTTGTTTTTGAGTGAAATTAAGAGAAAAAAAAAATCAAACAATTGCCTGGTTATTGAGTGAAATTTAGAAAAAAAAAAATGAAAGAAATCAAACTTTTTGTCGGTCGGTATTAAATTCATGTGAAAATCAAACAATTGCCTTGTTTTTGAGTGAAATTAAGAGAAAAAAAAAATCAAAGAATTGCCTTGTTTTGGAGTGAAATTCAGAAAAAAAATATTTAAAGAAATCAAACTTTTTGTCGGTCGGTGTTAAATTCATGTGAAAATCAAACAATTGCCTTGTTTTTGAGTGAAATTATGAGAAAAAAAAATCAAACAATTGCATGGTTTTTGAGTGAAATTTAGAAAAAAAAAATATTGAAAGAAATCAAACTTTTTGTCGGTCGGTGTTAAATTCATGTGAAAATCAAACAATTGCCTTGTTATTGAGTGAAATTAAGAGAAAAAAAATATCAAACAATTGCCTTGTTTTTGAGTGAAATTAAGAAAAAAAAAATATTGAAAGAAATCAAACTTTTTGTCGGTCGGTGTTAAATTCATGTGCAAATCAAACAATTGCCTTGTTTTTGAGTGAAATTAAGAGAAAAAAAAAATCAAACAATTGCCTTGTTTTCGAGTGAAATTCAGAAAAAAAAAATTGAAAGAAATCAAACTTTTTGTCGGTCGGTGTTAAATTCATGTGAAAATCAAACAATTGCCTTGTTTTTGAGTGAAATTATGAGAAAAAAAAATCAAACAAATGCCTTGTTTTTGAGTGAAATTCAGAAAAAAAAAAATATTGAAAGAAATCAAACTTTTTGTCGGTCGGTGTTAAATTCATGTGAAAATCAAACGATTGCCTTGTTTTTGAGTGAAATTAAGAGAAAAAAAAATCAAACAATTGCCTTGTTTTTGAGTGAAATTCAGAAAAAAATATTTAATGAAATCAAACTTTTTGTCGGTCGGTGTTAAATTCATGTGAAAATCAAACAATTGCCTTGTTTTTGAGTGAAATTATGAGAAAAAAAAATCAAACAATTGCATGGTTTTTGAGTGAAATTCAGAAAAAAAAAATATTGAAAGAAATCAAACTTTTTGTCGGTCGGTGTTAAATTCATGTGAAAATCAAACAATTGCCTTGTTATTGAGTGAAATTAAGAGAAAAAAAAATCAAACAATTGCCTTGTTTTTGAGTGAAATTCAGAAAAAAAAAATTGAAAGAAATCAAACTTTTTGTCGGTCGGTGTTAAATTCATGTGAAAATCAAACAATTGCCTTGTTATTGAGTGAAATTAAGAGAAAAAAAAAAACAAACAATAGCCTGGTTAATGAGTGAAATTTAGAAAAAAAAAATGAAAGAAATCAAACTTTTTGTCGGTCGGTGTTAAATTCATGTGAAAATCAAACATTTGCCTTGTTTTTGAGTGAAATTAAGAGAAAAAAAAAATCAAACAATTGCCTTGTTTTTGAGTGAAATTCAGAAAAAAAAATTGAAAGTAATCAAATTTTTGTCGGTTGGTGTTAAATTCATGTGAAAATCAAACAATTGCCTGTTTTTCAGTGTAATTATGGAAAAAAAAATATTGTCCGTTGGTTTTTAATTAATGTGAAAACTAAACAGTTGCCTGTTATATATGGCATACCTATTAATTTCACTTGTACAATTTAGCCGCTGCTTACTAACGCCGATTGACCATTTCAACGCTGATCTCTGATGTGCTACAAATTTACATGTCGCGGTGATTCAAATTGTAAATGTCACTTCCACCGCCGTGTAGGTAATTTTTAACTATTGTTATGGTTACGTATAACTATGCATTAATAATGATATCGCACACGCTTCTTGTTTACATTTACGGGCCACACACGACGAGCTACGTTTCGAACGTTTCGAATATCGAGATGACGGTTATAATAAATAATTTGTAAGCGAATAAATACAAGAGCGGAGGATGGATCAAGTTATATATTATTGTATAGTGTATTGATCAGTGCATATTATAATGATTGAAAAACAAATAGCCTTTCAACAATCAAATATTTCAATGCGATCCTTATGCAATTTACAAAATTGTAACTGTTAATTTAGTTCCACCCTGATGGCAGTGTAATTTATGAAAAAGTTAATATTATGTAAATGTAGAATGTTTACCATTTCTATGGAGTTTACAGATTAAACACACACACAGTCATATATCAAAATATTATGTAACACTTATACATAACTTAATAATTAGTTGTTCTCAATAATATGAATTTGATTAATAATATCACATGGACATGTGGCAATTTATTAGCTAGTTAATGTTAATTAACTTGGTAACAGTGTTGACAAACAGTCAGTTTTTGAAGGTTTCAGCAACCCACCAATCTGCGTTTGAAAATGTATTAGCAATCTATTAACGTAGGTAATTTATCGCTAATTTTCGTTTCAGACACTTGGTGAGACTTTTGTGAAAATTTCACTTCGGCTACACATTACAGTTCCAAACATGGCTGCCCTTCAAAGGACAGACAGACAGACAGACACGGTGGTCCCCTATTTCTATTATGGAACAAATAAAATCGATTGTTCCACTGGTAAATGGATTTTTGTTTGGCCAAAGAAGACTATGAATATATTATACTATATATAAAATTTGCTTTTGACACTTACCATGTTAAAATAGACGAAAGCAATCAGCGGCGGGCGGGCAAACATAACAGCTTTTGAGCGGCAGCATCATACATCCAGTATGTATCCAAACCTGAAATGTCAACGGAGCAGAATATAAATAATTGCCTGAGAGGGTTAGTGATCATTGCCAACTTGTTATAATTTAGGCTATAGCCAATATCCTTAATTGCCGTGTTTTTGAGTGAAATTCAGAAAAAAAAATAATTGAAAGATATCAAACTTTTTGTCGGTCGGTGTTAAATTCATGTGAAAATCAAACAATTGCCTTGTTTTTGAGTGAAATTATGAGAAAAAAAAATCAAACAATTGCCTTGTTTTTGAGTGAAATTCAGAAAAAAAAAAATATTGAAAGAAATCAAACTTTTTGTCGGTCGGTGTTAAATTCATGTGAAAATCAAACGATTGCCTTGTTTTTGAGTGAAATTAAGAGAAAAAAAAATCAAACAATTGCCTTGTTTTTGAGTGAAATTCAGAAAAAAAAATTTAATGAAATCAAACTTTTTGTCGGTCGGTGTTAAATTCATGTGAAAATCAAACAATTGCCTTGTTTTTGAGTGAAATTATGAGAAAAAAAAATCAAACAATTGCATGGTTTTTGAGTGAAATTCAGAAAAAAAAAATATTGAAAGAAATCAAACTTTTTGTCGGTCGGTGTTAAATTCATGTGAAAATCAAACAATTGCCTTGTTATTGAGTGAAATTAAGAGAAAAAAAAATCAAACAATTGCCTTGTTTTTGAGTGAAATTCAGAAAAAAAAAATTGAAAGAAATCAAACTTTTTGTCGGTCGGTGTTAAATTCATGTGAAAATCAAACAATTGCCTTGTTATTGAGTGAAATTAAGAGAAAAAAAAAATCAAACAATAGCCTGGTTATTGAGTGAAATTTAGAAAAAAAAAAATGAAAGAAATCAAACTTTTTGTCGGTCGGTGTTAAATTCATGTGAAAATCAAACATTTGCCTTGTTTTTGAGTGAAATTAAGAGAAAAAAAAAATCAAACAATTGCCTTGTTTTTGATTGAAATTCAGAAAAAAAAATTGAAAGTAATCAAATTTTTGTCGGTTGGTGTTAAATTCATGTGAAAATCAAACAATTGCCTGTTTTTCAGTGTAATTATGGAAAAAAAAATATTGTCCGTTGGTTTTTAATTAATGTGAAAACTAAACAGTTGCCTGTTATATATGGCATACCTATTAATTTCACTTGTACAATTTAGCCGCTGCTTACTAACGCCGATTGACCATTTCAACGCTGATCTCTGATGTGCTACAAATTTACATGTCGCGGTGATTCAAATTGTAAATGTCACTTCCACCGCCGTGTAGGTAATTTTTAACTATTGTTATGGTTACGTATAACTATGCATTAATAATGATATCGCACACGCTTCTTGTTTACATTTACGGGCCACACACGACGAGCTACGTTTCGAACGTTTCGAATATCGAGATGACGGTTATAATAAATAATTTGTAAGCGAATAAATACAAGAGCGGAGGATGGATCAAGTTATATATTATTGTATAGTGTATTGATCAGTGCATATTATAATGATTGAAAAACAAATAGCCTTTCAACAATCAAATATTTCAATGCGATCCTTATGCAATTTACAAAATTGTAACTGTTAATTTAGTTCCACCCTGATGGCAGTGTAATTTATGAAAAAGTTAATATTATGTAAATGTAGAATGTTTACCATTTCTATGGAGTTTACAGATTAAACACACACACAGTCATATATCAAAATATTATGTAACACTTATACATAACTTAATAATTAGTTGTTCTCAATAATATGAATTTGATTAATAATATCACATGGACATGTGGCAATTTATTAGCTAGTTAATGTTAATTAACTTGGTAACAGTGTTGACAAACAGTCAGTTTTTGAAGGTTTCAGCAACCCACCAATCTGCGTTTGAAAATGTATTAGCAATCTATTAACGTAGGTAATTTATCGCTAATTTTCGTTTCAGACACTTGGTGAGACTTTTGTGAAAATTTCACTTCGGCTACACATTACAGTTCCAAACATGGCTGCCCTTCAAAGGACAGACAGACAGACAGACACGGTGGTCCCCTATTTCTATTATGGAACAAATAAAATCGATTGTTCCACTGGTAAATGGATTTTTGTTTGGCCAAAGAAGACTATGAATATATTATACTATATATAAAATTTGCTTTTGACACTTACCATGTTAAAATAGACGAAAGCAATCAGCGGCGGGCGGGCAAACATAACAGCTTTTGAGCGGCAGCATCATACATCCAGTATGTATCCAAACCTGAAATGTCAACGGAGCAGAATATAAATAATTGCCTGAGAGGGTTAGTGATCATTGCCAACTTGTTATAATTTAGGCTATAGCCAATATCCTTAATTGCCGTGTTTTTGAGTGAAATTCAGAAAAGAAAATAATTGAAAGATATCAAACTTTTTGTCGGTCGGTGTTAAATTCATGTGAAAATCAAACAATTGCCTTGTTTTTGAGTGAAATAAAGAAAAAAAAAAATCAAACAATTGCCTGGTTATTGAGTGAAATTCAAAAAAAATATTGAAAGAAATCAAACTTTTTGTCGGTCGGTGTTAAATTCATGTGAAAATCAAACAATTGCCTTGTTTTTGAGTGACTTAATTTCACTTAAGTCACTTTTCAATTATTTTTTTTTCTGAATTTCACTCAAAAAAGAAATTCAGAAAAAAAAAATATTGAAAGAAATCAAACTTTTTGTCGGTCGGTGTTAAATTCATGTGAAAATCAAACAATTGCCTTGTTTTTGAGTGAAATTAAGAGAAAAAAAAAATCTAACAATTGCCTGGTTATTGAGTGAAATTTAGAAAAAAAAAATATTTAAAGAAATCAAACTTTCTGTCGGTCGGTGTTAAATTCATGTGAAAATCAAACGATTGCCTTGTTTTTGAGTGAAATTAAGAGAAAAAAAAAATCAAACAATTGCCTGGTTATTGAGTGAAATTTAGAAAAAAAAAAATGAAAGAAATCAAACTTTTTGTCGGTCGGTATTAAATTCATGTGAAAAACAAACAATTGTCTTGTTTTTGAGTGAAATTAAGAGAAAAAAAAAATCAAACAATTGCCTGGTTATTGAGTGAAATTTAGAAAAAAAAAAATGAAAGAAATCAAACTTTTTGTCGGTCGGTGTTAAATTCATGTGAAAATCAAACATTTGCCTGGTTTTTGAGTGAAATTAAGAGAAAAAAAAAATTGAAAGAAATCAAATTTTTTGTCGGTTGGTGTTAAATTCATGTGAAAATCAAACAATTGCCTGCTTTTCAGTGTAATTATGGAAAAAAAAAATATTGTCCGTTGCTTTTTAATTAATGTGAAAACTAAACAGTTGCCTGTTATATATGGCATACCTATTAATTTCACTTGTACAATTTAGCCGCTGCTTACTAACGCCGATTGACCATTTCAACGCTGATCTCTGATGTGCTACAAATTTACATGTCGCGGTGATTCAAATTGTAATTGTCACTTCCACCGCTGTGTAGGTCATTTTTAACTATTGTTATGGTTACGTATAACTATGCATTAATAATGATATCGCACACGCTTCTTGTTTACATTTACGGGCCACACACGACGAGCTACGTTTCGAACGTTTCGAATATCGAGATGACGGTTATAATAAATAATTTGTAAGCGAATAAATACAAGAGCGGAGGATGGATCAAGTTATATATTATTGTATAGTGTATTGATCAGTGCATATTTTAATGATTGAAAAACAAATAGCCTTTCAACAATCAAATATTTCAATGCGATCCTTATGCAATTTACAAAATTGTAACTGTTAATTATGTTCCACCCTGATGGCAGTGTAATTTATGAAAAAGTTAATATTATGTAAATGTAGAATGTTTACCATTTCTATGGAGTTTACAGATTAAACACACACACAGTCATATATCAAAATATTATGTAACACTTATACATAACTTAATATTTAGTTGTTCTCAATAATATGAATTTGATGAATAATATCACATGGACATGTGGCAATTTATTAGATAGTTAATGTTAATTTACTTGGTAACAGTGTTGACAAACAGTCAGTTTTTGAAGGTTTCAGCAACCCACCAATCTGCGTTTGAAAATGTATTAGCAATCTGCCTGAGAGGGTTAGTGATCATTGCCAACTTGTTATAATTTAGACTATAGCCAATATCCTTAATTGCCTTGTTTTTGAGTGAAATTCAGAAAAAAAAAAATTTGAAAGAAATCAAACTTTTTGTCGGTCGGTGTTAAATTCATGTGAAAATCAAACAATTGCCTTGTTTTTGAGTGAAATTAAGAGAAAAAAAAATCAAACAATTGCCTGGTTATTGAGTGAAATTCAGAAAAAAAAAAAATGAAAGAAATCAAACTTTTTGTCGGTCGGTGTTAAATTCATGTGAAAATCAAACAATTGCCTTGTTTTTGAGTGAAATTAAGAGCAAAAAAAAATCAAACAATTGCCTGGTTATTGAGTGAAATTCAGAAAAAAAAAAATTCAAAGAAATCAAACTTTTTGTCGGTCGGTGTTAAATTCATGTGAAAATCAAACAATTGCCTGGTTATTGAGTGAAATTTAGAAAAAAAAAATATTGAAAGATATCAAACTTTTTGTCGGTCGGTGTTAAATTCATGTGAAAATCAAACAATTGCCTTCTTTTTGAGTGAAATTAAGAGAAAAAAAAATCAAACAATTGCCTGGTTATTGAGTGAAATTAAGAAAAAAAAAAATGAGAGAAAACAAACTTTGTGTCGGTCGGTGTTAAATTCATGTGAAAATCAAACAATTGCCTTGTTTTTGAGTGAAATTAAGAGAAAAAAAAAATCAAACATTTGCCTTGGTTTTGAGTGAAATTTAGAAAAAAAAAATTGAAAGAAATCAACTTTTTTGTCGGTCGTTGTTAAATTCATGTGAAAATCAAACAATTGCCTTGTTTTTGAGAGAAATTAAGTGAAAAAAAATATCAAACAATTGCCTTGCTTTTGAGTAAAATTCAGAAAAAAAAAAATTGAAAGAAATCAAACATTTTGTCGGTCGGTGTTAAATTCATGTGAAAATCAAACAATTGCCTTGTTTTTGAGTGAAATTAAGAGAAAAAAAAATCAAACAATTGCCTTGTTATTGAGTGAAATTTAGAAAAAAAAATATTTAAAGAAATCAAACTTTCTGTCGGTCGGTGTTAAATTCATGTGAAAATCAAACGATTGCCTTGTTTTTGAGTGAAATTAAGAGAAAAAAAAAATCAAACAATTGCCTGGTTATTGAGTGAAATTTAGAAAAAAAAAATGAAAGAAATCAAACTTTTTGTCGGTCGGTATTAAATTCATGTGAAAATCAAACAATTGCCTTGTTTTTGAGTGAAATTAAGAGAAAAAAAAAATCAAACAATTGCCTGGTTATTGAGTGAAATTTAGAAAAAAAAAATGAAAGAAATCAAACTTTTTGTCGGTCGGTGTTAAATTCATGTGAAAATCAAACAATTGCCTGTTTTTCAGTGTAATTATGGAAAAAAAAATATTGTCCGTTGGTTTTTAATTAATGTGAAAACTAAACAGTTGCCTGTTATATATGGCATACCTATTAATTTCACTTGTACAATTTAGCCGCTGCTTACTAACGCCGATTGACCATTTCAACGCTGATCTCTGATGTGCTACAAATTTACATGTCGCGGTGATTCAAATTGTAATTGTCACTTCCACCGCCGTGTAGGTCATTTTTAACTATTGTTATGGTTACGTATAACTATGCATTAATAATGATATCGCACACGCTTCTTGTTTACATTTACGGGCCACACACGACGAGCTACGTTTCGAACGTTTCGAATATCGATATGACGGTTATAATAAATAATTTGTAAGCGAATAAATACAAGAGCGGAGGATGGATCAAGTTATATATTATTGTATAGTGTATTGATCAGTGCATATTATAATGATTGAAAAACAAAAAGCCTTTCAACAATCAAATATTTCAATGCGAGCCTTATGCAATTTACAAAATTGTAACTGTTAATTTAGTTCCACCCTGATGGCAGTGTAATTTATGAAAAAGTTAATATTATGTAAATGTAGAATGTTTACCATTTCTATGGAGTTTACAGATTAAACACACACACACAGTCATATATCAAAATATTATGTAACACTTATACATAACTTAATAATTAGTTATTCTCAATAATATGAATTTGATTAATAATATCACATGGACATGTGGCTATTTATTAGCTAGTTAATGTTAATTAACTTGGTAACAGTGTTGACAAACAGTCAGTTTTTGAAGGTTTCAGCAACCCACCAATCTGCGTTTGAAAATGTATTAGCAATCTATTAACGTAGGTAATTTATCGCTAATTTTCGTTTCAGACACTTGGTGAGACTTTTGTGAAAATTTCACTTCGGCTACACATTACAGTTCCAAACTTGGCTGCCCTTCAAAGGTCAGACAGACAGACTGACACGGTGGTCCCGTATTTCTATTATGGAACAAATAAAATCGATTGTTCCACTGGTGAATGGATTTTTGTTTGGCCAAAGAAGACTATGAATATATTATACTATATATAAAATTTGCTTTTGACACTTACCATGTTAAAATAGACGAAAGCAATCAGCGGCGGGCGGGCGAACATAACAGCTTTTGAGCGGCAGCATCATACATCCAGTATGTATCCAAACCTGAAATGTCAACGGAGCAGAATATAAATAATTGCCTGAGAGGGTTAGTGATCATTGCCAACTTGTTATAATTTAGACTATAGCCAATATCCTTAATTGCCTTGTATTTGAGTGAAATTAAGAAAAAAAAAAATTGAAAGATATCAAACTTTTTGTCGGTCGGTGTTAAATTCATGTGAAAATCAAACAATTTTCTTGTTTTTGAGTGAAATTAAGAGAAAAAAAAATCAAACAATTGCCTGGTTATTGAGTGAAATTCAGAAAAAAAAAATGAAAGAAATCAAACTTTTTGTCGGTCGGTGTTAAATTCATGTGAAAATCAAACAATTGCCTTGTTTTTGAGTGAAATTAAGAGAAAAAAAAAATCAAACAATTGCCTTGTTTTTGAGTGAAATTCAGAAAAAAAAATTTAATGAAATCAAACTTTTTGTCGGTCGGTGTTAAATTCATGTGAAAATCAAACAATTGCCTTGTTTTTGAGTGAAATTATGAGAAAAAAAAAATCAAACAATTGCCTTGTTTTTGAGTGAAATTCAGAAAAAAAAAATATTGAAAGAAATCAAACTTTGTCGGTCGGTGTTTAATTCATGTGAAAATCAAACAATTGCCTTGTTTTTGAGTGAAATTAAGAGAAAAAAAAAATCAAACAATTGCCTTGTTTTTGAGTGAAATTCAGAAAAAAAAAATTGAAAGTAATCAAACTTTTTGTCGGTCGGTGTTAAATTCATGTGAAAATCAAACAATTGCCTTGTTATTGAGTAAAATTAAGAGAAAAAAAAATCAAACAATTGCCAGGTTATTGAGTGAAATTTAGAAAAAAAAATGAAAGAAATAAAATTTTTTGTCGGTCGGTGTTAAATTCATGTCAAAATCAAACATTTGCCTTGTTTTTGAGTGAAATTAAGAGAAAAAAAAAATCAAACAATTGCCTTGTTTTTGAGTGAAATTCAGAAAAAAAAAATTGAAAGAAATCAAATTTTTGTCGGTTGGTGTTAAATTCATGTGAAAATCAAACAATTGCCTGTTTTTCAGTGTAATTATGGAAAAAAAAAATATTGTCCGTTGGTTTTTAATTAATGTGAAAACTAAACAGTTGCCTGTTATATATGGCATACCTATTAATTTCACTTGTACAATTTAGCCGCTGCTTACTAACGCCGATTGACCATTTCAACGCTGATCTCTGATGTGCTACAAATTTACATGTCGCGGTGATTCAAATTGTAATTGTCACTTCCACCGCCGTGTAGGTAATTTTTAACTATTGTTATGGTTACGTATAACTATGCATTAATAATGATATCGCACACGCTTCTTGTTTACATTTACGGGCCACACACGACGAGCTACGTTTCGAACGTTTCGAATATCGAGATGACGGTTATAATAAATAATTTGTAAGCGAATAAATACAAGAGCGGAGGATGGATCAAGTTATATATTATTGTATAGTGTATTGATCAGTGCATATTATAATGATTGAAAAACAAATAGCCTTTCAACAATCAAATATTTCAATGCGATCCTTATGCAATTTACAAAATTGTATTTGTTAATTTAGTTCCACCCTGATGGCAGTGTAATTTATGAAAAAGTTAATATTATGTAAATGTAGAATGTTTACCATTTCTATGGAGTTTACAGATTAAACACACACACAGTCATATATCAAAATATTATGTAACACTTATACATAACTTAATAATTAGTTGTTCTCAATAATATGAATTTGATTAATAATATCACATGGACATGTGGCAATTTATTAGCTAGTTAATGTTAATTAACTTGGTAACAGTGTTGACAAACAGTCAGTTTTTGAAGGTTTCAGCAACCCACCAATCTGCGTTTGAAAATGTATTAGCAATCTATTAACGTAGGTAATTTATCGCTAATTTTCGTTTCAGACACTTGGTGAGACTTTTGTGAAAATTTCACTTCGGCTACACATTACAGTTCCAAACATGGCTGCCCTTCAAAGGACAGACAGACAGACAGACACGGTGGTCCCGTATTTCTATTATGGAACAAATAAAATCGATTGTTCCACTGGTGAATGGATTTTTGTTTGGCCAAAGAAGACTATGAATATATAATACTATATATAAAATTTGCTTTTGACACTTACCATGTTAAAATAGACGAAAGCAATCAGCGGCGGGCGGGCGAACATAACAGCTTTTGAGCGGCAGCATCATACATCCAGTATGTATCCAAACCTGAAATGTCAACGGAGCAGAATATAAATAATTGCCTGAGAGGGTTAGTGATCATTGCCAACTTGTTATAATTTAGACTATAGCCAATATCCTTAATTGCCTGGTTTTTGAGTGAAATTCAGAAAAAAAAAAATTTGAAAGAAATCAAACTTTTTGTCGGTCGGTGTTAAATTCATGTGAAAATCAAACAATTGCCTTGTTTTTGAGTGAAATTAAGAGAAAAAAAAATCAAACAATTGCCTGGTTATTGAGTGAAATTCAGAAAAAAAAAATGAAAGAAATCAAACTTTTTGTCGGTCGGTGTTAAATTCATGTGAAAATCAAACAATTGCCTTGTTTTTGAGTGAAATTAAGAGCAAAAAAAAATCAAACAATTGCATGGTTTTTGAGTGATATTCAGAAAAAAAAAATATTGAAAGAAATCAAACTTTTTGTCGGTCGGTGTTAAATTCATGTGAAAATCAAACAATTGCCTTGTTTTTGAGTGAAATTAAGAGAAAAAAAAAATCAAACAATTGCCTTGTTTTTGAGTGAAATTCAGAAAAAAAAAATATTGAAAGAAATCAAACTTTTTGTCGGTCGGTGTTTAATTCATGTGAAAATCAAACAATTGCCTTGTTTTTAAGTGAAATTAAGAGAAAAAAAAAAATCAAACAATTGCCTTGTTTTTGAGTGAAATTCAGAAAAAAAAAATTGAAAGAAATCAAACTTTTTGTCGGTCGGTGTTAAATTCATGTGAAAATCAAACAATTGCCTTGTTTTTGAGTGAAATTAAGAGAAAAAAAAAATCAAACAATTGCCTTGTTTTTGAGTGAAATTCAGAAAAAAAAAATTGAAAGAAATCAAATTTTTGTCGGTTGGTGTTAAATTCATGTGAAAATCAAACAATTGCCTGTTTTTCAGTGTAATTATGGAAAAAAAAATATTGTCCGTTGGTTTTTAATTAATGTGAAAACTAAACAGTTGCCTGTTATATATGGCATACCTATTAATTTCACTTGTACAATTTAGCCGCTGCTTACTAACGCCGATTGACCATTTCAACGCTGATCTCTGATGTGCTACAAATTTACATGTCGCGGTGATTCAAATTGTAATTGTCACTTCCACCGCCGTGTAGGTCATTTTTAACTATTGTTATGGTTACGTATAACTATGCATTAATAATGATATCGCACACGCTTCTTGTTTACATTTACGGGCCACACACGACGAGCTACGTTTCGAACGTTTCGAATATCGAGATGACGGTTATAATAAATAATTTGTAAGCGAATAAATACAAGAGCGGAGGATGGGTCAAGTTATATATTATTGTATAGTGTATTGATCAGTGCATATTATAATGATTGAAAATCAAATAGCCTTTCAACAATCAAATATTTCAATGCGATCCTTATGCAATTTACAAAATTGTAACTGTTAATTTAGTTCCACCCTGATGGCAGTGTAATTTATGAAAAAGTTAATATTATGTAAATGTAGAATGTTTACCATTTCTATGGAGTTTACAGATTAAACACACACACACAGTCATATATCAAAATATTATGTAACACTTATACATAACTTAATAATTAGTTATTCTCAATAATATGAATTTGATTAATAATATCACATGGACATGTGGCTATTTATTAGCTAGTTAATGTTAATTAACTTGGTAACAGTGTTGACAAACAGTCAGTTTTTGAAGGTTTCAGCAACCCACCAATCTGCGTTTGAAAATGTATTAGCAATCTATTAACGTAGGTAATTTATCGCTAATTTTCGTTTCAGACACTTGGTGAGACTTTTGTGAAAATTTCACTTCGGCTACACATTACAGTTCCAAACTTGGCTGCCCTTCAAAGGTCAGACAGACAGACAGACACGGTGGTCCCGTATTTCTATTATGGAACAAATAAAATCGATTGTTCCACTGGTGAATGGATTTTTGTTTGGCCAAAGAAGACTATGAATATATTATACTATATATAAAATTTGCTTTTGACACTTACCATGTTAAAATAGACGAAAGCAATCAGCGGCGGGCGGGCGAACATAACAGCTTTTGAGCGGCAGCATCATACATCCAGTATGTATCCAAACCTGAAATGTCAACGGAGCAGAATATAAATAATTGCCTGAGAGGGTTAGTGATCATTGCCAACTTGTTATAATTTAGACTATAGCCAATATCCTTAATTGCCTTGTATTTGAGTGAAATTCAGAAAAAAAAAAATTGAAAGATATCAAACTTTTTGTCGGTCGGTGTTAAATTCATGTGAAAATCAAAAATTTTCTTGTTTTTGAGTGAAATTAAGAGAAAAAAAAATCAAACAATTGCCTGGTTATTGAGTGAAATTCAGAAAAAAAAACTGAAAGAAATCAAACTTTTTGTCGGTCGGTGTTAAATTCATGTGAAAATCAAACAATTGCCTTGTTTTTGAGTGAAATTAAGAGAAAAAAAAAATCAAACAATTGCCTTGTTTTTGAGTGAAATTCAGAAAAAAAAATTTAATGAAATCAAACTTTTTGTCGGTCGGTGTTAAATTCATGTGAAAATCAAACAATTGCCTTGTTTTTGAGTGAAATTATGAGAAAAAAAAAATCAAACAATTGCCTTGTTTTTGAGTGAAATTCAGAAAAAAAAAATATTGAAAGAAATCAAACTTTGTCGGTCGGTGTTTAATTCATGTGAAAATCAAACAATTGCCTTGTTTTTGAGTGAAATTAGGAGAAAAAAAAAATCAAACAATTGCCTTGTTTTTGAGTGAAATTCAGAAAAAAAAAATTGAAAGAAATCAAACTTTTTGTCGGTCGGTGTTAAATTCATGTGAAAATCAAACAATTGCCTTGTTATTGAGTAAAATTAAGAGAAAAAAAAAATCAAACAATTGCCTGGTTATTGAGTGAAATTTAGAAAAAAAAAATGAAAGAAATAAAAATTTTTGTCGGTCGGTGTTAAATTCATGTGAAAATCAAACATTTGCCTGGTTTTTGAGTGAAATTAAGAGAAAAAAAAAATTGAAAGAAATCAAATTTTTTGTCGGTTGGTGTTAAATTCATGTGAAAATCAAACAATTGCCTGCTTTTCAGTGTAATTATGGAAAAAAAAAATATTGTCCGTTGCTTTTTAATTAATGTGAAAACTAAACAGTTGCCTGTTATATATGGCATACCTATTAATTTCACTTGTACAATTTAGCCGCTGCTTACTAACGCCGATTGACCATTTCAACGCTGATCTCTGATGTGCTACAAATTTACATGTCGCGGTGATTCAAATTGTAATTGTCACTTCCACCGCCGTGTAGGTAATTTTTAACTATTGTTATGGTTACGTATAACTATGCATTAATAATGATATCGCACACGCTTCTTGTTTACATTTACGGGCCACACACGACGAGCTACGTTTCGAACGTTTCGAATATCGAGATGACGGTTATAATAAATAATTTGTAAGCGAATAAATACAAGAGCGGAGGATGGATCAAGTTATATATTATTGTATAGTGTATTGATCAGTGCATATTTTAATGATTGAAAAACAAATAGCCTTTCAACAATCAAATATTTCAATGCGATCCTTATGCAATTTACAAAATTGTATTTGTTAATTTAGTTCCACCCTGATGGCAGTGTAATTTATGAAAAAGTTAATATTATGTAAATGTAGAATGTTTACCATTTCTATGGAGTTTACAGATTAAACACACACACAGTCATATATCAAAATATTATGTAACACTTATACATAACTTAATAATTAGTTGTTCTCAATAATATGAATTTGATTAATAATATCACATGGACATGTGGCAATTTATTAGCTAGTTAATGTTAATTAACTTGGTAACAGTGTTGACAAACAGTCAGTTTTTGAAGGTTTCAGCAACCCACCAATCTGCGTTTGAAAATGTATTAGCAATCTATTAACGTAGGTAATTTATCGCTAATTTTCGTTTCAGACACTTGGTGAGACTTTTGTGAAAATTTCACTTCGGCTACACATTACAGTTCCAAACATGGCTGCCCTTCAAAGGACAGACAGACAGACAGACACGGTGGTCCCGTATTTCTATTATGGAACAAATAAAATCGATTGTTCCACTGGTGAATGGATTTTTGTTTGGCCAAAGAAGACTATGAATATATAATACTATATATAAAATTTGCTTTTGACACTTACCATGTTAAAATAGACGAAAGCAATCAGCGGCGGGCGGGCGAACATAACAGCTTTTGAGCGGCAGCATCATACATCCAGTATGTATCCAAACCTGAAATGTCAACGGAGCAGAATATAAATAATTGCCTGAGAGGGTTAGTGATCATTGCCAACTTGTTATAATTTAGACTATAGCCAATATCCTTAATTGCCTGGTTTTTGAGTGAAATTCAGAAAAAAAAAAATTTGAAAGAAATCAAACTTTTTGTCGGTCGGTGTTAAATTCATGTGAAAATCAAACAATTGCCTTGTTTTTGAGTGAAATTAAGAGAAAAAAAAATCAAACAATTGCCTGGTTATTGAGTGAAATTCAGAAAAAAAAAATGAAAGAAATCAAACTTTTTGTCGGTCGGTGTTAAATTCATGTGAAAATCAAACAATTGCCTTGTTTTTGAGTGAAATTAAGAGAACAAAAAAATCAAACAATTGCATGGTTTTTGAGTGAAATTCAGAAAAAAAAAATATTGAAAGAAATCAAACTTTTTGTCGGTCGGTGTTAAATTCATGTGAAAATCAAACAATTGCCTTGTTTTTGAGTGAAATTAAGAGAAAAAAAAAATCTAACAATTGCCTGGTTATTGAGTGAAATTTAGAAAAAAAAAATATTTAAAGAAATCAAACTTTCTGTCGGTCGGTGTTAAATTCATGTGAAAATCAAACGATTGCCTTGTTTTTGAGTGAAATTAAGAGAAAAAAAAAATCAAACAATTGCCTGGTTATTGAGTGAAATTTAGAAAAAAAAAAATGAAAGAAATCAAACTTTTTGTCGGTCGGTATTAAATTCATGTGAAAATCAAACAATTGTCTTGTTTTTGAGTGAAATTAAGAGAAAAAAAAAATCAAACAATTGCCTGGTTATTGAGTGAAATTTAGAAAAAAAAAAATGAAAGAAATCAAACTTTTTGTCGGTCGGTGTTAAATTCATGTGAAAATCAAACATTTGCCTGGTTTTTGAGTGAAATTAAGAGAAAAAAAAAAATTGAAAGAAATCAAATTTTTTGTCGGTTGGTGTTAAATTCATGTGAAAATCAAACAATTGCCTGCTTTTCAGTGTAATTATGGAAAAAAAAAATATTGTCCGTTGCTTTTTAATTAATGTGAAAACTAAACAGTTGCCTGTTATATATGGCATACCTATTAATTTCACTTGTACAATTTAGCCGCTGCTTACTAACGCCGATTGACCATTTCAACGCTGATCTCTGATGTGCTACAAATTTACATGTCGCGGTGATTCAAATTGTAATTGTCACTTCCACCGCCGTGTAGGTCATTTTTAACTATTGTTATGGTTACGTATAACTATGCATTAATAATGATATCGCACACGCTTCTTGTTTACATTTACGGGCCACACACGACGAGCTACGTTTCGAACGTTTCGAATATCGAGATGACGGTTATAATAAATAATTTGTAAGCGAATAAATACAAGAGCGGAGGATGGATCAAGTTATATATTATTGTATAGTGTATTGATCAGTGCATATTTTAATGATTGAAAAACAAATAGCCTTTCAACAATCAAATATTTCAATGCGATCCTTATGCAATTTACAAAATTGTAACTGTTAATTTAGTTCCACCCTGATGGCAGTGTAATTTATGAAAAAGTTAATATTATGTAAATGTAGAATGTTTACCATTTCTATGGAGTTTACAGATTAAACACACACACAGTCATATATCAAAATATTATGTAACACTTATACATAACTTAATATTTAGTTGTTCTCAATAATATGAATTTGATGAATAATATCACATGGACATGTGGCAATTTATTAGATAGTTAATGTTAATTTACTTGGTAACAGTGTTGACAAACAGTCAGTTTTTGAAGGTTTCAGCAACCCACCAATCTGCGTTTGAAAATGTATTAGCAATCTATTAACGTAGGTAATTTATCGCTAATTTTCGTTTCAGACACTTGGTGAGACTTTTGTGAAAATTTCACTTCGGCTACACATTACAGTTCCAAACATGGCTGCCCTTCAAAGGACAGACAGACAGACAGACACGGTGGTCCCCTATTTCTATTATGGAACAAATAAAATCGATTGTTCCACTGGTAAATGGATTTTTGTTTGGCCAAAGAAGACTATGAATATATTATACTATATATAAAATTTGCTTTTGACACTTACCATGTTAAAATAGACGAAAGCAATCAGCGGCGGGCGGGCGAACATAACAGCTTTTGAGCGGCAGCATCATACATCCAGTATGTATCCAAACCTGAAATGTCAACGGAGCAGAATATAAATCATTGCCTGAGAGGGTTAGTGATCATTGCCAACTTGTTATAATTTAGACTATAGCCAATATCCTTAATTGCCTTGTTTTTGAGTGAAATTCAGAAAAAAAATATTGAAAGATATCAAACTTTTTGTCGGTCGGTGTTAAATTCATGTGAAAATCAAACAATTGCCTTGTTTTTGAGTGAAATTAAGAGAAAAAAAAATCAAACAATTGCCTGGTTATTGAGTGAAATTCAGAAAACAAAAAAATGAAAGAAATCAAACTTTTTGTCGGTCGGTGTTAAATTCATGTGAAAATCAAACAATTTTCTTGTTTTTGAGTGAAATTAAGAGAGAAAAAAATCAAACAATTGCCTGGTTATTGAGTGAAATTCAGAAAAAAAAAATGAAAGAAATCAAACTTTTTGTCGGTCGGTGTTAAATTCATGTGAAAATCAAACAATTGCCTTGTTTTTGAGTGAAAGTAAGAGCAAAAAAAAATCAAACAATTGCATGGTTTTTGAGTGAAATTCAGAAAAAAAAAATATTGAAAGAAATCAAACTTTTTGTCGGTCGGTGTTAAATTCATGTGAAAATCAAACAATTGCCTTGTTTTTGAGTGAAATTAAAAGAAAAAAAAAATCAAACAATTGCCTTGTTTTTGAGTGAAATTCAGAAAAAAAAATTTAATGAAATCAAACTTTTTGTCGGTCGGTGTTAAATTCATGTGAAAATCACACAATTGCCTTGTTTTTGAGTGAAATTATGAGAAAAAAAAAATCAAACAATTGCCTTGTTTTTGAGTGAAATTCAGAAAAAAAAAATTTAAAGAAATCAAACTTTTTGTCGGTCGGTGTTAAATTCATGTGAAAATCAAACAATTGCCTTGTTATTGAGTGAAATTAAGAGAAAAAAAAATCAAACAATTGCCTGGTTATTGAGTGAAATTTAGAAAAAAAAATGAAAGAAATCAAACTTTTTGTCGGTCGGTGTTAAATTCATGTGAAAATCAAACATTTGCCTTGTTTTTGAGTGAAATTAAGAGAAAAAAAAATCAAACAATTGCCTTGTTTTTGAGTGAAATTCAGAAAAAAAAAATTGAAAGAAATCAAATTTTGGTCGGTTGGTGTTAAATTCATGTGAAAATCAAACAATTGCCTGTTTTTCAGTGTAATTATGGAAAAAAAAAATATTGTCTGTTGGTTTTTAATTAATGTGAAAACTAAACAGTTGCCTGTTATATATGGCATACCTATTAATTTCACTTGTACAATTTAGCCGCTGCTTACTAACGCCGATTGACCATTTCAACGCTGATCTCTGATGTGCTACAAATTTACATGTCGCGGTGATTCAAATTGTAATTGTCACTTCCACCGCCGTGTAGGTAATTTTTAACTATTGTTATGGTTACGTATAACTATGCATTAATAATGATATCGCACACGCTTCTTGTTTACATTTACGGGCCACACACGACGAGCTACGTTTCGAACGTTTCGAATATCGAGATGACGGTTATAATAAATAATTTGTAAGCGAATAAATACAAGAGCGGAGGATGGATCAAGTTATATATTATTGTATAGTGTATTGATCAGTGCATATTATTATTATTGAAAAACAAATAGCCTTTCAACAATCAAATATTTCAATGCGATCCTTATGCAATTTACAAAATTGTAACTGTTAATTTAGTTCCACCCTGATGGCAGTGTAATTTATGAAAAAGTTAATATTATGTAAATGTAGAATGTTTACCATTTCTATGGAGTTTACAGATTAAACACACACACACAGTCATATATCAAAATATTATGTAACACTTATACATAACTTAATAATTAGTTGTTCTCAATAATATGAATTTGATTAATAATATCACATGGACATGTGGCAATTTATTAGCTAGTTAATGTTAATTCACTTGGTAACAGTGTTGACAAACAGTCAGTTTTTGAAGGTTTCAGCAACCCACCAATCTGCGTTTGAAAATGTATTAGCAATCTATTAACGTAGGTAATTTATCGCTAATTTTCGTTTCAGACACTTGGTGAGACTTTTGTGAAAATTTCACTTCGGCTACACATTACAGTTCCAAACTTGGCTGCCCTTCAAAGGTCAGACAGACAGACAGACACGGTGGTCCCCTATTTCTATTATGGAACAAATAAAATCGATTGTTCCACTGGTAAATGGATTTTTGTTTGGCCAAAGAAGACTATGAATATATTATACTATATATAAAATTTGCTTTTGACACTTACCATGTTAAAATAGACGAAAGCAATCAGCGGCGGGCGGGCGAATATAACAGCTTTTGAGCGGCAGCATCATACATCCAGTATGTATCCAAACCTGAAATGTCAACGGAGCAGAATATAAATCATTGCCTGAGAGGGTTAGTGATCATTGCCAACTTGTTATAATTTAGACTATAGCCAATATCCTTAATTGCCTTGTTTTTGAGTGAAATTCAGAAAAAAAAATATTGAAAGATATCAAACTTTTTGTCGGTCGGTGTTAAATTCATGTGAAAATCAAACAATTGCCTTGTTTTTGAGTGAAATTAAGAGAAAAAAAAATCAAACAATTGCCTGGTTATTGAGTGAAATTCAGAAAACAAAAAAATGAAAGAAATCAAACTTTTTGTCGGTCGGTGTTAAATTCATGTGAAAATCAAACAATTGCCTGGTTATTGAGTGAAATTCAGAAAAAAAAAATATTGAAAGATATCAAACTTTTTGTCGGTCGGTGTTAAATTCATGTGAAAATCAAACAATTGCCTTATTTTTGAGTGAAATTAAGAGAAAAAAAAATCAAACAATTGCCTGGTTATTGAGTGAAATTAAGAAAAAAAAAAAATTAAAGAAATCAAACTTTGTGTCGGTCGGTGTTAAATTCATGTGAAAATCAAACAATTCCCTTGTTTTTGAGTGAAATTAAGAGAAAAAAAAAATCAAACATTTGCCTTGGTTTTGAGTGAAATTTAGAAAAAAAAAATTGAAAGAAATCAACTTTTTTGTCGGTCGTTGTTAAATTCATGTCAAAATCAAACAATTGCCTTGTTTTTGAGAGAAATTAAGAGAAAAAAAAAATCAAACAATTGCCTTGTTTTTGAGTAAAATTCAGAAAAAAAAAATTGAAAGAAATCAAACATTTTGTCGGTCGGTGTTAAATTCATGTGAAAATCAAACAATTGCCTTGTTTTTGAGTGAAATTAAGAGAAAAAAAAATCAAACAATTGCCTGGTTATTGAGTGAAATTTAGAAAAAAAAAAATTGAAAGAAATCAAACTTTTTGTCGGTCGGTGTTATATTCATGTGAAAATCAAACAATTGCCTTGTTTTTGAGTGAAATTAAGAGAAAAAAAAAATCAAACAATTGCCTTGTTTTTGAGTGAAATTCAGAAAAAAAAAATTGAAAGAAATCAAACTTTTTGTCGGTCGGTGTTAAATTCATGTGAAAATCAAACAATTGCCTTGTTATTGAGTGAAATTAAGAGAAAAAAAATCAAACAATTGCCTGGTTATTGAGTGAAATTTAGAAAAAAAAAAAATGAAAGAAATCAAACTTTTTGTCGGTCAGTGTTAAATTCATGTGAAAATCAAACATTTGCTATGTTTTTGAGTGAAATTCAGAGAAAAAAAAATCAAACAATTGCCTTGTTTTTGAGTGAAATTCAGAAAAAAAAATTTAATGAAATCAAACTTTTTGTCGGTCGGTGTTAAATTCATGTGAAAATCAAACAATTGCCTTGTTTTTGAGTGAAATTAAGAGAAAAAAAAATCAAACAATTGCCTTGTTTTTGAGTGAAATTCAGAAAAAAAAAAATTTAAAGAAATCAAACTTTTTGTCGGTCGGTGTTAAATTCATGTGAAAATCAAACAATTGCCTTGTTTTTGAGTGAAATTAAGAGAAAAAAAAAAACAAATAATTGCCTTGTTTTTGAGTGATATTCAGAAAAAAAAATTGAAAGAAATCAAACTTTTTGTCGGTCGGTGTTAAATTCATGTGAAAATCAAACAATTGCCTTGTTTTTGAGTGAAATTAAGAGAAAAAAAATCAAACAATTGCCTGGTTATTGAGTGATACTTAGAAAAAAAAATGAAAGAAATCAAACTTTTTGTCGGTCGGTGTTAAATTCATGTGAAAATCAAACATTTGCCTTGTTTTTGAGTGAAATTAAGAGAAAAAAAAATCAAACAATTGCCTGGTTATTAAGTCAGAAAAAAAAAATGAAAAAAATCAAACTTTTTGTCGGTCGGTGTTAAATTCATGTGAAAATCAAACAATTGCCTTGTTTTTGAGTGAAATTAAGAGCAAAAAAAAATCAAACAATTGCATGGTTTTTGAGTGAAATTCAGAAAAAAAAAATATTGAAAGAAATCAAACTTTTTGTCGGTCGGTGTTAAATTCATGTGAAAATCAAACAATTGCCTTGTTTTTGAGTGAAATTAAGAGAAAAAAATAATCAAACAATTGCCTTGTTTTTGAGTGAAATTCAGAAAAAAAAATTAAATGAAATCAAACTTTTTGTCGGTCGGTGTTAAATTCATGTGAAAATCAAACAATTGCCTTGTTTTTGAGTGAAATTAAGAGAAAAAAAAATCAAACAATTGCCTTGTTTTTGAGTGAAATCCAGAAAAAAAAAATTGAAAGAAATCAAATTTTTTGTCGGTTGGTGTTAAATTCATGTGAAAATCAAACAATTGCCTGTTTTTCAGTGTAATTATGGAAAAAAAAATACTGTCCGTTGCTTTTTAATTAATGTGAAAACTAAACAGTTGCCTGTTATATATGGCATACCTATTAATTTCACTTGTACAATTTAGCCGCTGCTTACTAACGCCGATTGACCATTTCAACGCTGATCTCTGATGTGCTACAAATTTACATGTCGCGGTGATTCAAATTGTAATTGTCACTTCCACCGCCGTGGAGGTAATTTTTAACTATTGTTATGGTTACGTATAACTATGCATTAATAATGATATCGCACACGCTTCTTGTTTACATTTACGGGCCACACACGACGAGCTACGTTTCGAACGTTTCGAATATCGAGATGACGGTTATAATAAATAATTTGTAAGCGAATAAATACAAGAGCGGAGGATGGATTAAGTTATATATTATTGTATAGTGTATTGGTCAGTGCATATTATAATGATTGAAAAACAAATAGCCTTTCAACAATCAAATATTTCAATGCGATCCTTATGCAATTTACAAAATTGTAACTGTTAATTTAGTTCCACCCTGATGGCAGTGTAATTTATGAAAAAGTTAATATTATGTAAATGTAGAATGTTTACCATTTCTATGGAGTTTACAGATTAAACACACACACACAGTCATATATCAAAATATTATGTAACACTTATACATAACTTAATAATTAGTTGTTCTCAATAATATGAATTTGATTAATAATATCACATGGACATGTGGCAATTTATTAGCTAGTTAATGTTGATTAACTTGGTAACAGTGTTGACAAACAGTCAGTTTTTGAAGGTTTCAGCAACCCACCAATCTGCGTTTGAAAATGTATTAGCAATCTATTAACGTAGGTAATTTATCGCTAATTTTCGTTTCAGACACTTGGTGAGACTTTTGTGAAAATTTCACTTCGGCTACACATTACAGTTCCAAACATTGCTGCCCTTCAAAGGTCAGACAGACAGACAGACACGGTGGTCCCCTATTTCTATTATGGAACAAATAAAATCGATTGTTCCACTGGTGAATGGATTTTTGTTTGGCCAAAGAAGACTATGAATATATTATACTATATATAAAATTTGCTTTTGACACTTACCATGTTAAAATAGACGAAAGCAATCAGCGGCGGGCGGGCGAACATAACAGCTTTTGAGCGGCAGCATCATACATCCAGTCTTCTTCTCCAGGCCTTATCCCATTTTTATTTGGGGTCGGCTCTCCTAATCATCCGTCTCCAGTTTTGTCTATCCTGGGTCGTCATTGGGTCTATATTAATCTCTTTCATGTCCTTCTTAATCACATATATCCATGTAAGTTGGGGCCTTCCGCGCTTTTTCGGTCCTTTCTCATAGTTTAAGACTTTTTTAGTCATGTGGTCATCCGGTCTTCTCATGACATGGCCATACCAACGCAGACGTGATTCTGCTAGTTTTTCTTGTATGGGTCTTACTTTAAAAGTTCCTCTGATGTAATGGTTCGGCACTTTGTCTAAGAGCGTGACTCCGGCAGACCATCTGAGCATTCTCATTTCAGCAGCATGTAGTTGGTCGGATTGTTTTTTCTTGAGAGGCCAGCATTCCGCACCGTATATCATTGCAGGCCTAACTGCAGTTTTATAAATTTTGCCCTTAACAGGTATCGGCATTCTTGGGTCACAGAGTGTGCCCGTGAGTCCTCTCCATTTTTGCCAGCCTGTGTTTTTACGGTGTGCTATGTCTGCGTCAATAGTGCCATCATTCGATATCATGCTACCCAGGTATTTAAAATTTGTGACGGTGTTGAGCGCAGTATTTTGCAGGTACATGGTATGTTGGTTGTTATTGCCAGCGAAATTGCATTTCATGTACTCTGTTTTCTCCCTGCTAATTATTAGGCCAGCTCTTTCAAGGACATATCTCCACTTTTCCAGAGTCTGTTGAAGGGCTATCGGGTCTTCACCTATTAGGGCGACATCGTCTGCATAGAGAATATTCCAAGGTGTTGGTTGTTGGACTTCAGATGTTAAGTAGTCCATTACGAGGTTAAAGAGTAATGGGCTAAGTGCTGACCCCTGATGAACACCAACTTTAACTTGAAATTCTCTGCTAACACCTGCTGGGCTGCGTATTTTTGTTGTGACTCTGTCATACATGTCGATTATCATTTGAATATAGCATTCAGGAACTCTTTGACACCGTAAAGCCTGCCAAATCAGTGGTCTAGGGATGCGGTCAAATGCCTTTTCAAGGTCTATGAATACCATATGAAGGTCTTTCTTATTAGCCTTGCAAGATTCCATGAGGATACGAATGGTATGAATGGCATCAGTTGTTGATTTTCCAGCGACAAATCCACATTGATTTTCAGTCACGCTTGTTAAGTGACGTAGTCTTTGACTTAGCACTCGTTCCCAAATTTTAAAACTGTGTGATATTAACTTGATAGCTCGGTAGTTCCCACAAAGTCTTATGTCACCTTTGTTTTTATAGAAGGGCACCAGGAAGCTTTTTCTCCATGAATCAGGGATCCCATCACTTGGAAATTTATTAAATAGGTTAGTTAAAAAGTGCACTCCTGCATTGCCCAGTCTTTTCCATAATTCGGCGGGTATGTCATCTGGCCCAGCTGCTTTGTTATTGGCCATCTTAGTTATTGCAACTTTGACTTCCTCTGGTGTTATGAGGGGCCATGGACCTTCCACTTTTAGTGACTGTATAATCGCATCATGAGGGTTTGTTTCGTTTAGCAGCTCCGAGTAGTATTCCTCCCATCTATCATTTATTTCCTCGTCAGATGTTAAGAGGGTTCCTTGTCGATTCTTAATGTATTTGACTGATTTTGTATCTTGGGAGTCCCTATTCCTCTGTTTGGCGATTTTGAACAATTGTTGGTCGTTGGTGGCGTTTTCCAGTTTGTTATAAAACTGTTCTCTGTCTTTAGCTCTGCTCTGGGCAACTACACGTTTGGCGTCTTTCTTCGCACTCTGATATGCCTCTTTGTCCTCCTCACTCTTTGATTCTTGCCAGATTTTAAAGAGATTTTTCTTGATGGCTATCTTTTCTTGGACATCGGGGTTCCACAATGTTGGATCTTTGTTGTCTCTAGGTACTCCGTGTGAGATGCCTAGGTGTGCCGAGGCCTTCTGAATGCTGAACTTATGGAATTCGTTCCACATTGTGTTTGCGTCTGTGTCGATTTGTACCTTCTGTATGTATAAGGTCAAATCGGAGCAGAGTGTTTGGCCTTTTTCTTGTTCCAACCTGTGCCAGCGAATCTTGGGTATTCTTGCTTTCTTGACTTTTATAGGTTTTTGTGCTAAGAAATCAGCAACTAAAAGCCGATGTTGTGATGTAAGCGGTTCGCCAGGTATTACTTTACAGTTTTTAAAGGACTTGAGTGATTTTCGGTCCGCAAGGATATAGTCTACCTGTGTGCAATTTCCTCCGCTCTTATATGTTATAAGATGTTCCTCAGGCTTTGAAAAGAAGGTGTTAATTATTGCCATGTTCAATGTGGCAGCGAAGTTCAAGATGTCATCGCCTTGAGAGTTTATGCTTCCATAGCCTTGGTTTCCATGAATATTTCTGAAGTGTACTGTAGTTCGTCCTACATGTCCATTTAAATCTGCCCCGATGTATTTAGACTCTGTAATTGGTATTGATTGAGACAGTTCATAGAGGTCATTCCAGAAAGCTTGTTTCTCTGCTTGTGGGAGTCCTGACTGTGGTGCGTACGCTGATATGACATTCATACATGCCTGATTATCAAGTGCAAACTTGATTGCCATTATCCGGTCACTGACTCTATTTACGTCAACTATGCGAGCCTGAAAGTTCTTATCAACTACTATGCCTACGCCATTCTTATTAGCTTCTGTTCCATTATATAACAATTTGTAGTCGTTACCGATATTACGCGCTTTAGACCCCTTCCACTTCGTCTCTTGTATGCAACAAATATTAATGCGTCTTCTTAATAGCACTTCACTTAGCTCAGCGCTGCGTCCTGTCATGGAGCCCACGTTCCAGCTGCCGATTCGAACTTTTGGTACGTGGGCTCCAAGCTGTTTCGCGTCGCTTCGGGGGTACGCCCTAACATTTTTTGCATTACTTTCCTTCCTTTTGCTCTTTACGTCGCTTGAGGGGGACGCCCTAGTATTAGACCATTTCTTATTATTTTTGTTTTTCATGATTAGGAGAAGATAGGTTGGCTTCAGTTTTTACGGCCGGTTGCCACCTGACGCCAAGACAGTAACCCCCCTTGCTGACTGGGGCTTAGGATGCCACCGTTGGCTTGCGCTCCTCCGCCGCCATCCTCTACGCAACACCCTGCCTGGTGCCACTACCCTCCGCCGACCCGTTAACAGAATATGTCCGAGCGGCCCGACGGGGGGGCGCCTGTTGGTCCGCGGGAGGTATTTTATTTCTCTCCTACCCTCCGGTACATTTCCCAATGCACCGGCGAGCATTCCCCTATCCGCCACCTGGGGACGCGTCCTCTGGGGGTGAGGCTCCCCCGAGGAACATACGCATCATACATCCAGTATGTATCCAAACCTGAAATGTCAACGGAGCAGAATATAAATAATTGCCTGAGAGGGTTAGTGATCATTGCCAACTTGTTATAATTTAGACTATAGTCAATATCCTTAATTGCCTTGTTTTTGAGTGAAATTCAGAAAAAAAAAATTGAAATAAATCAAACTTTTTGTCGGTCGGTGTTAAATTCATGTGAAAATCAAACAATTGCCTTGTTTTTGAGTGAAATTAAGAGAAAAAAAAATCAAACAATTGCCTGGTTATTGAGTGAAATTTAGAAAAAAAAATATTTAAAGAAATCAAACTTTCTGTCGGTCGGTGTTCAATTCATGTGAAAATCAAACGATTGCCTTGTTTTTGAGTGAAATTAAGAGAAAAAAAAAATCAAACAATTGCCTGGTTATTGAGTGAAATTTAGAAAAAAAAAAATGAAAGAAATCAAACTTTTTGTCGGTCGGTATTAAATTCATGTGAAAATCAAACAATTGCCTTGTTTTTGAGTGAAATTAAGAGAAAAAAAAAATCAAAGAATTGCCTTGTTTTGGAGTGAAATTCAGAAAAAAAATATTTAAAGAAATCAAACTTTTTGTCGGTCGGTGTTAAATTCATGTGAAAATCAAACAATTGCCTTGTTTTTGAGTGAAATTATGAGAAAAAAAAATCAAACAATTGCATGGTTTTTGAGTGAAATTTAGAAAAAAAAAATATTGAAAGAAATCAAACTTTTTGTCGGTCGGTGTTAAATTCATGTGAAAATCAAACAATTGCCTTGTTATTGAGTGAAATTAAGAGAAAAAAAAATCAAACAATTGCCTTGTTTTTGAGTGAAATTAAGAAAAAAAAAATGTTGAAAGAAATCAAACTTTTTGTCGGTCGGTGTTAAATTCATGTGCAAATCAAACAATTGCCTTGTTTTTGAGTGAAATTAAGAGAAAAAAAAAATCAAACAATTGCCTTGTTTTCGAGTGAAATTCAGAAAAAAAAAATTGAAAGAAATCAAACTTTTTGTCGGTCGGTGTTAAATTCATGTGAAAATCAAACAATTGCCTTGTTTTTGAGTGAAATTATGAGAAAAAAAAATCAAACAAATGCCTTGTTTTTGAGTGAAATTCAGAAAAAAAAAAATATTGAAAGAAATCAAACTTTTTGTCGGTCGGTGTTAAATTCATGTGAAAATCAAACGATTGCCTTGTTTTTGAGTGAAATTAAGAGAAAAAAAAATCAAACAATTGCCTTGTTTTTGAGTGAAATTCAGAAAAAAAAATTTAATGAAATCAAACTTTTTGTCGGTCGGTGTTAAATTCATGTGAAAATCAAACAATTGCCTTGTTTTTGAGTGAAATTATGAGAAAAAAAAATCAAACAATTGCATGGTTTTTGAGTGAAATTCAGAAAAAAAAAATATTGAAAGAAATCAAACTTTTTGTCGGTCGGTGTTAAATTCATGTGAAAATCAAACAATTGCCTTGTTTTTGAGTGAAATTAAAAGAAAAAAAAAATCAAACAATTGCCTTGTTTTTGAGTGAAATTCAGAAAAAAAAATTTAATGAAATCAAACTTTTTGTCGGTCGGTGTTAAATTCATGTGAAAATCACACAATTGCCTTGTTTTTGAGTGAAATTATGAGAAAAAAAAATCAAACAATTGCCTTGTTTTTGAGTGAAATTCAGAAAAAAAAAATTTAAAGAAATCAAACTTTTTGTCGGTCGGTGTTAAATTCATGTGAAAATCAAACAATTGCCTTGTTATTGAGTGAAATTAAGAGAAAAAAAAATCAAACAATTGCCTGGTTATTGAGTGAAATTTAGAAAAAAAAATGAAAGATATCAAACTTTTTGTCGGTCGGTGTTAAATTCATGTGAAAATCAAACATTTGCCTTGTTTTTGAGTGAAATTAAGAGAAAAAAAAAATCAAACAATTGCCTTGTTTTTGAGTGAAATTCAGAAAAAAAAAATTGAAAGAAATCAAATTTTGGTCGGTTGGTGTTAAATTCATGTGAAAATCAAACAATTGCCTGTTTTTCAGTGTAATTATGGAAAAAAAAAATATTGTCTGTTGGTTTTTAATTAATGTGAAAACTAAACAGTTGCCTGTTATATATGGCATACCTATTAATTTCACTTGTACAATTTAGCCGCTGCTTACTAACGCCGATTGACCATTTCAACGCTGATCTCTGATGTGCTACAAATTTACATGTCGCGGTGATTCAAATTGTAATTGTCACTTCCACCGCCGTGTAGGTAATTTTTAACTATTGTTATGGTTACGTATAACTATGCATTAATAATGATATCGCACACGCTTCTTGTTTACATTTACGGGCCACACACGACGAGCTACGTTTCGAACGTTTCGAATATCGAGATGACGGTTATAATAAATAATTTGTAAGCGAATAAATACAAGAGCGGAGGATGGATCAAGTTATATATTATTGTATAGTGTATTGATCAGTGCATATTATTATTATTGAAAAACAAATAGCCTTTCAACAATCAAATATTTCAATGCGATCCTTATGCAATTTACAAAATTGTAACTGTTAATTTAGTTCCACCCTGATGGCAGTGTAATTTATGAAAAAGTTAATATTATGTAAATGTAGAATGTTTACCATTTCTATGGAGTTTACAGATTAAACACACACACACAGTCATATATCAAAATATTATGTAACACTTATACATAACTTAATAATTAGTTGTTCTCAATAATATGAATTTGATTAATAATATCACATGGACATGTGGCAATTTATTAGCTAGTTAATGTTAATTCACTTGGTAACAGTGTTGACAAACAGTCAGTTTTTGAAGGTTTCAGCAACCCACCAATCTGCGTTTGAAAATGTATTAGCAATCTATTAACGTAGGTAATTTATCGCTAATTTTCGTTTCAGACACTTGGTGAGACTTTTGTGAAAATTTCACTTCGGCTACACATTACAGTTCCAAACTTGGCTGCCCTTCAAAGGTCAGACAGACAGACAGACACGGTGGTCCCCTATTTCTATTATGGAACAAATAAAATCGATTGTTCCACTGGTAAATGGATTTTTGTTTGGCCAAAGAAGACTATGAATATATTATACTATATATAAAATTTGCTTTTGACACTTACCATGTTAAAATAGACGAAAGCAATCAGCGGCGGGCGGGCGAATATAACAGCTTTTGAGCGGCAGCATCATACATCCAGTATGTATCCAAACCTGAAATGTCAACGGAGCAGAATATAAATCATTGCCTGAGAGGGTTAGTGATCATTGCCAACTTGTTATAATTTAGACTATAGCCAATATCCTTAATTGCCTTGTTTTTGAGTGAAATTCAGAAAAAAAAATATTGAAAGATATCAAACTTTTTGTCGGTCGGTGTTAAATTCATGTGAAAATCAAACAATTGCCTTGTTTTTGAGTGAAATTAAGAGAAAAAAAAATCAAACAATTGCCTGGTTATTGAGTGAAATTCAGAAAACAAAAAAATGAAAGAAATCAAACTTTTTGTCGGTCGGTGTTAAATTCATGTGAAAATCAAACAATTGCCTGGTTATTGAGTGAAATTCAGAAAAAAAAAATATTGAAAGATATCAAACTTTTTGTCGGTCGGTGTTAAATTCATGTGAAAATCAAACAATTGCCTTATTTTTGAGTGAAATTAAGAGAAAAAAAAATCAAACAATTGCCTGGTTATTGAGTGAAATAAAGAAAAAAAAAAAATTAAAGAAATCAAACTTTGTGTCGGTCGGTGTTAAATTCATGTGAAAATCAAACAATTCCCTTGTTTTTGAGTGAAATTAAGAGAAAAAAAAAATCAAACATTTGCCTTGGTTTTGAGTGAAATTTAGAAAAAAAAAATTGAAAGAAATCAACTTTTTTGTCGGTCGTTGTTAAATTCATGTCAAAATCAAACAATTGCCTTGTTTTTGAGAGAAATTAAGAGAAAAAAAAAAATCAAACAATTGCCTTGTTTTTGAGTAAAATTCAGAAAAAAAAAATTGAAAGAAATCAAACATTTTGTCGGTCGGTGTTAAATTCATGTGAAAATCAAACAATTGCCTTGTTTTTGAGTGAAATTAAGAGAAAAAAAAATCAAACAATTGCCTGGTTATTGAGTGAAATTTAGAAAAAAAAAAATTGAAAGAAATCAAACTTTTTGTCGGTCGGTGTTATATTCATGTGAAAATCAAACAATTGCCTTGTTTTTGAGTGAAATTAAGAGAAAAAAAAAATCAAACAATTGCCTTGTTTTTGAGTGAAATTCAGAAAAAAAAAATTGAAAGAAATCAAACTTTTTGTCGGTCGGTGTTAAATTCATGTGAAAATCAAACAATTGCCTTGTTATTGAGTGAAATTAAGAGAAAAAAAATCAAACAATTGCCTGGTTATTGAGTGAAATTTAGAAAAAAAAAAATGAAAGAAATCAAACTTTTTGTCGGTCAGTGTTAAATTCATGTGAAAATCAAACATTTGCTATGTTTTTGAGTGAAATTCAGAGAAAAAAAAATCAAACAATTGCCTTGTTTTTGAGTGAAATTCAGAAAAAAAAATTTAATGAAATCAAACTTTTTGTCGGTCGGTGTTAAATTCATGTGAAAATCAAACAATTGCCTTGTTTTTGAGTGAAATTAAGAGAAAAAAAAATCAAACAATTGCCTTGTTTTTGAGTGAAATTCAGAAAAAAAAAAATTGAAAGAAATCAAACTTTTTGTCGGTCGGTGTTAAATTCATGTGAAAATCAAACAATTGCCTTGTTTTTGAGTGAAATTAAGAGAAAAAAAAAACAAATAATTGCCTTGTTTTTGAGTGATATTCAGAAAAAAAAATTGAAAGAAATCAAACTTTTTGTCGGTCGGTGTTAAATTCATGTGAAAATCAAACAATTGCCTTGTTTTTGAGTGAAATTAAGAGAAAAAAAATCAAACAATTGCCTGGTTATTGAGTGATACTTAGAAAAAAAAATGAAAGAAATCAAACTTTTTGTCGGTCGGTGTTAAATTCATGTGAAAATCAAACATTTGCCTTGATTTTGAGTGAAATTAAGAGAAAAAAAAATCAAACAATTGCCTGGTTATTAAGTCAGAAAAAAAAAATGAAAAAAATCAAACTTTTTGTCGGTCGGTGTTAAATTCATGTGAAAATCAAACAATTGCCTTGTTTTTGAGTGAAATTAAGAGCAAAAAAAAATCAAACAATTGCATGGTTTTTGAGTGAAATTCAGAAAAAAAAAATATTGAAAGAAATCAAACTTTTTGTCGGTCGGTGTTAAATTCATGTGAAAATCAAACAATTGCCTTGTTTTTGAGTGAAATTAAGAGAAAAAAATAATCAAACAATTGCCTTGTTTTTGAGTGAAATTCAGAAAAAAAAATTAAATGAAATCAAACTTTTTGTCGGTCGGTGTTAAATTCATGTGAAAATCAAACAATTGCCTTGTTTTTGAGTGAAATTAAGAGAAAAAAAAATCAAACAATTGCCTTGTTTTTGAGTGAAATCCAGAAAAAAAAAATTGAAAGAAATCAAATTTTTTGTCGGTTGGTGTTAAATTCATGTGAAAATCAAACAATTGCCTGTTTTTCAGTGTAATTATGGAAAAAAAAATACTGTCCGTTGCTTTTTAATTAATGTGAAAACTAAACAGTTGCCTGTTATATATGGCATACCTATTAATTTCACTTGTACAATTTAGCCGCTGCTTACTAACGCCGATTGACCATTTCAACGCTGATCTCTGATGTGCTACAAATTTACATGTCGCGGTGATTCAAATTGTAATTGTCACTTCCACCGCCGTGGAGGTAATTTTTAACTATTGTTATGGTTACGTATAACTATGCATTAATAATGATATCGCACACGCTTCTTGTTTACATTTACGGGCCACACACGACGAGCTACGTTTCGAACGTTTCGAATATCGAGATGACGGTTATAATAAATAATTTGTAAGCGAATAAATACAAGAGCGGAGGATGGATTAAGTTATATATTATTGTATAGTGTATTGGTCAGTGCATATTATAATGATTGAAAAACAAATAGCCTTTCAACAATCAAATATTTCAATGCGATCCTTATGCAATTTACAAAATTGTAACTGTTAATTTAGTTCCACCCTGATGGCAGTGTAATTTATGAAAAAGTTAATATTATGTAAATGTAGAATGTTTACCATTTCTATGGAGTTTACAGATTAAACACACACACACAGTCATATATCAAAATATTATGTAACACTTATACATAACTTAATAATTAGTTGTTCTCAATAATATGAATTTGATTAATAATATCACATGGACATGTGGCAATTTATTAGCTAGTTAATGTTGATTAACTTGGTAACAGTGTTGACAAACAGTCAGTTTTTGAAGGTTTCAGCAACCCACCAATCTGCGTTTGAAAATGTATTAGCAATCTATTAACGTAGGTAATTTATCGCTAATTTTCGTTTCAGACACTTGGTGAGACTTTTGTGAAAATTTCACTTCGGCTACACATTACAGTTCCAAACATTGCTGCCCTTCAAAGGTCAGACAGACAGACAGACACGGTGGTCCCCTATTTCTATTATGGAACAAATAAAATCGATTGTTCCACTGGTGAATGGATTTTTGTTTGGCCAAAGAAGACTATGAATATATTATACTATATATAAAATTTGCTTTTGACACTTACCATGTTAAAATAGACGAAAGCAATCAGCGGCGGGCGGGCGAACATAACAGCTTTTGAGCGGCAGCATCATACATCCAGTATGTATCCAAACCTGAAATGTCAACGGAGCAGAATATAAATAATTGCCTGAGAGGGTTAGTGATCATTGCCAACTTGTTATAATTTAGACTATAGTCAATATCCTTAATTGCCTTGTTTTTGAGTGAAATTCAGAAAAAAAAAATTGAAATAAATCAAACTTTTTGTCGGTCGGTGTTAAATTCATGTGAAAATCAAACAATTGCCTTGTTTTTGAGTGAAATTAAGAGAAAAAAAAATCAAACAATTGCCTGGTTATTGAGTGAAATTTAGAAAAAAAAATATTTAAAGAAATCAAACTTTCTGTCGGTCGGTGTTAAATTCATGTGAAAATCAAACGATTGCCTTGTTTTTGAGTGAAATTAAGAGAAAAAAAAAATCAAACAATTGCCTGGTTATTGAGTGAAATTTAGAAAAAAAAAAATGAAAGAAATCAAACTTTTTGTCGGTCGGTGTTAAATTCATGTGAAAATCAAACATTTGCCTGGTTTTTGAGTGAAATTAAGAGAAAAAAAAAAATTGAAAGAAATCAAATTTTTTGTCGGTTGGTGTTAAATTCATGTGAAAATCAAACAATTGCCTGCTTTTCAGTGTAATTATGGAAAAAAAAAATATTGTCCGTTGCTTTTTAATTAATGTGAAAACTAAACAGTTGCCTGTTATATATGGCATACCTATTAATTTCACTTGTACAATTTAGCCGCTGCTTACTAACGCCGATTGACCATTTCAACGCTGATCTCTGATGTGCTACAAATTTACATGTCGCGGTGATTCAAATTGTAATTGTCACTTCCACCGCCGTGTAGGTCATTTTTAACTATTGTTATGGTTACGTATAACTATGCATTAATAATGATATCGCACACGCTTCTTGTTTACATTTACGGGCCACACACGACGAGCTACGTTTCGAACGTTTCGAATATCGAGATGACGGTTATAATAAATAATTTGTAAGCGAATAAATACAAGAGCGGAGGATGGATCAAGTTATATATTATTGTATAGTGTATTGATCAGTGCATATTTTAATGATTGAAAAACAAATAGCCTTTCAACAATCAAATATTTCAATGCGATCCTTATGCAATTTACAAAATTGTAACTGTTAATTTAGTTCCACCCTGATGGCAGTGTAATTTATGAAAAAGTTAATATTATGTAAATGTAGAATGTTTACCATTTCTATGGAGTTTACAGATTAAACACACACACAGTCATATATCAAAATATTATGTAACACTTATACATAACTTAATATTTAGTTGTTCTCAATAATATGAATTTGATGAATAATATCACATGGACATGTGGCAATTTATTAGATAGTTAATGTTAATTTACTTGGTAACAGTGTTGACAAACAGTCAGTTTTTGAAGGTTTCAGCAACCCACCAATCTGCGTTTGAAAATGTATTAGCAATCTATTAACGTAGGTAATTTATCGCTAATTTTCGTTTCAGACACTTGGTGAGACTTTTGTGAAAATTTCACTTCGGCTACACATTACAGTTCCAAACATGGCTGCCCTTCAAAGGACAGACAGACAGACAGACACGGTGGTCCCCTATTTCTATTATGGAACAAATAAAATCGATTGTTCCACTGGTAAATGGATTTTTGTTTGGCCAAAGAAGACTATGAATATATTATACTATATATAAAATTTGCTTTTGACACTTACCATGTTAAAATAGACGAAAGCAATCAGCGGCGGGCGGGCGAACATAACAGCTTTTGAGCGGCAGCATCATACATCCAGTATGTATCCAAACCTGAAATGTCAACGGAGCAGAATATAAATCATTGCCTGAGAGGGTTAGTGATCATTGCCAACTTGTTATAATTTAGACTATAGCCAATATCCTTAATTGCCTTGTTTTTGAGTGAAATTCAGAAAAAAAATATTGAAAGATATCAAACTTTTTGTCGGTCGGTGTTAAATTCATGTGAAAATCAAACAATTGCCTTGTTTTTGAGTGAAATTAAGAGAAAAAAAAATCAAACAATTGCCTGGTTATTGAGTGAAATTCAGAAAACAAAAAAATGAAAGAAATCAAACTTTTTGTCGGTCGGTGTTAAATTCATGTGAAAATCAAACAATTTTCTTGTTTTTGAGTGAAATTAAGAGAGAAAAAAATCAAACAATTGCCTGGTTATTGAGTGAAATTCAGAAAAAAAAAATGAAAGAAATCAAACTTTTTGTCGGTCGGTGTTAAATTCATGTGAAAATCAAACAATTGCCTTGTTTTTGAGTGAAAGTAAGAGCAAAAAAAAATCAAACAATTGCATGGTTTTTGAGTGAAATTCAGAAAAAAAAAATATTGAAAGAAATCAAACTTTTTGTCGGTCGGTGTTAAATTCATGTGAAAATCAAACAATTGCCTTGTTTTTGAGTGAAATTAAAAGAAAAAAAAAATCAAACAATTGCCTTGTTTTTGAGTGAAATTCAGAAAAAAAAATTTAATGAAATCAAACTTTTTGTCGGTCGGTGTTAAATTCATGTGAAAATCACACAATTGCCTTGTTTTTGAGTGAAATTATGAGAAAAAAAAAATCAAACAATTGCCTTGTTTTTGAGTGAAATTCAGAAAAAAAAAATTTAAAGAAATCAAACTTTTTGTCGGTCGGTGTTAAATTCATGTGAAAATCAAACAATTGCCTTGTTATTGAGTGAAATTAAGAGAAAAAAAAATCAAACAATTGCCTGGTTATTGAGTGAAATTTAGAAAAAAAAATGAAAGAAATCAAACTTTTTGTCGGTCGGTGTTAAATTCATGTGAAAATCAAACATTTGCCTTGTTTTTGAGTGAAATTAAGAGAAAAAAAAATCAAACAATTGCCTTGTTTTTGAGTGAAATTCAGAAAAAAAAAATTGAAAGAAATCAAATTTTGGTCGGTTGGTGTTAAATTCATGTGAAAATCAAACAATTGCCTGTTTTTCAGTGTAATTATGGAAAAAAAAAATATTGTCTGTTGGTTTTTAATTAATGTGAAAACTAAACAGTTGCCTGTTATATATGGCATACCTATTAATTTCACTTGTACAATTTAGCCGCTGCTTACTAACGCCGATTGACCATTTCAACGCTGATCTCTGATGTGCTACAAATTTACATGTCGCGGTGATTCAAATTGTAATTGTCACTTCCACCGCCGTGTAGGTAATTTTTAACTATTGTTATGGTTACGTATAACTATGCATTAATAATGATATCGCACACGCTTCTTGTTTACATTTACGGGCCACACACGACGAGCTACGTTTCGAACGTTTCGAATATCGAGATGACGGTTATAATAAATAATTTGTAAGCGAATAAATACAAGAGCGGAGGATGGATCAAGTTATATATTATTGTATAGTGTATTGATCAGTGCATATTATTATTATTGAAAAACAAATAGCCTTTCAACAATCAAATATTTCAATGCGATCCTTATGCAATTTACAAAATTGTAACTGTTAATTTAGTTCCACCCTGATGGCAGTGTAATTTATGAAAAAGTTAATATTATGTAAATGTAGAATGTTTACCATTTCTATGGAGTTTACAGATTAAACACACACACACAGTCATATATCAAAATATTATGTAACACTTATACATAACTTAATAATTAGTTGTTCTCAATAATATGAATTTGATTAATAATATCACATGGACATGTGGCAATTTATTAGCTAGTTAATGTTAATTCACTTGGTAACAGTGTTGACAAACAGTCAGTTTTTGAAGGTTTCAGCAACCCACCAATCTGCGTTTGAAAATGTATTAGCAATCTATTAACGTAGGTAATTTATCGCTAATTTTCGTTTCAGACACTTGGTGAGACTTTTGTGAAAATTTCACTTCGGCTACACATTACAGTTCCAAACTTGGCTGCCCTTCAAAGGTCAGACAGACAGACAGACACGGTGGTCCCCTATTTCTATTATGGAACAAATAAAATCGATTGTTCCACTGGTAAATGGATTTTTGTTTGGCCAAAGAAGACTATGAATATATTATACTATATATAAAATTTGCTTTTGACACTTACCATGTTAAAATAGACGAAAGCAATCAGCGGCGGGCGGGCGAATATAACAGCTTTTGAGCGGCAGCATCATACATCCAGTATGTATCCAAACCTGAAATGTCAACGGAGCAGAATATAAATCATTGCCTGAGAGGGTTAGTGATCATTGCCAACTTGTTATAATTTAGACTATAGCCAATATCCTTAATTGCCTTGTTTTTGAGTGAAATTCAGAAAAAAAAATATTGAAAGATATCAAACTTTTTGTCGGTCGGTGTTAAATTCATGTGAAAATCAAACAATTGCCTTGTTTTTGAGTGAAATTAAGAGAAAAAAAAATCAAACAATTGCCTGGTTATTGAGTGAAATTCAGAAAACAAAAAAATGAAAGAAATCAAACTTTTTGTCGGTCGGTGTTAAATTCATGTGAAAATCAAACAATTGCCTGGTTATTGAGTGAAATTCAGAAAAAAAAAATATTGAAAGATATCAAACTTTTTGTCGGTCGGTGTTAAATTCATGTGAAAATCAAACAATTGCCTTATTTTTGAGTGAAATTAAGAGAAAAAAAAATCAAACAATTGCCTGGTTATTGAGTGAAATTAAGAAAAAAAAAAAATTAAAGAAATCAAACTTTGTGTCGGTCGGTGTTAAATTCATGTGAAAATCAAACAATTCCCTTGTTTTTGAGTGAAATTAAGAGAAAAAAAAAATCAAACATTTGCCTTGGTTTTGAGTGAAATTTAGAAAAAAAAAATTGAAAGAAATCAACTTTTTTGTCGGTCGTTGTTAAATTCATGTCAAAATCAAACAATTGCCTTGTTTTTGAGAGAAATTAAGAGAAAAAAAAAATCAAACAATTGCCTTGTTTTTGAGTAAAATTCAGAAAAAAAAAATTGAAAGAAATCAAACATTTTGTCGGTCGGTGTTAAATTCATGTGAAAATCAAACAATTGCCTTGTTTTTGAGTGAAATTAAGAGAAAAAAAAATCAAACAATTGCCTGGTTATTGAGTGAAATTTAGAAAAAAAAAAATTGAAAGAAATCAAACTTTTTGTCGGTCGGTGTTATATTCATGTGAAAATCAAACAATTGCCTTGTTTTTGAGTGAAATTAAGAGAAAAAAAAAATCAAACAATTGCCTTGTTTTTGAGTGAAATTCAGAAAAAAAAAATTGAAAGAAATCAAACTTTTTGTCGGTCGGTGTTAAATTCATGTGAAAATCAAACAATTGCCTTGTTATTGAGTGAAATTAAGAGAAAAAAAATCAAACAATTGCCTGGTTATTGAGTGAAATTTAGAAAAAAAAAAAATGAAAGAAATCAAACTTTTTGTCGGTCAGTGTTAAATTCATGTGAAAATCAAACATTTGCTATGTTTTTGAGTGAAATTCAGAGAAAAAAAAATCAAACAATTGCCTTGTTTTTGAGTGAAATTCAGAAAAAAAAATTTAATGAAATCAAACTTTTTGTCGGTCGGTGTTAAATTCATGTGAAAATCAAACAATTGCCTTGTTTTTGAGTGAAATTAAGAGAAAAAAAAATCAAACAATTGCCTTGTTTTTGAGTGAAATTCAGAAAAAAAAAAATTTAAAGAAATCAAACTTTTTGTCGGTCGGTGTTAAATTCATGTGAAAATCAAACAATTGCCTTGTTTTTGAGTGAAATTAAGAGAAAAAAAAAAACAAATAATTGCCTTGTTTTTGAGTGATATTCAGAAAAAAAAATTGAAAGAAATCAAACTTTTTGTCGGTCGGTGTTAAATTCATGTGAAAATCAAACAATTGCCTTGTTTTTGAGTGAAATTAAGAGAAAAAAAATCAAACAATTGCCTGGTTATTGAGTGATACTTAGAAAAAAAAATGAAAGAAATCAAACTTTTTGTCGGTCGGTGTTAAATTCATGTGAAAATCAAACATTTGCCTTGTTTTTGAGTGAAATTAAGAGAAAAAAAAATCAAACAATTGCCTGGTTATTAAGTCAGAAAAAAAAAATGAAAAAAATCAAACTTTTTGTCGGTCGGTGTTAAATTCATGTGAAAATCAAACAATTGCCTTGTTTTTGAGTGAAATTAAGAGCAAAAAAAAATCAAACAATTGCATGGTTTTTGAGTGAAATTCAGAAAAAAAAAATATTGAAAGAAATCAAACTTTTTGTCGGTCGGTGTTAAATTCATGTGAAAATCAAACAATTGCCTTGTTTTTGAGTGAAATTAAGAGAAAAAAATAATCAAACAATTGCCTTGTTTTTGAGTGAAATTCAGAAAAAAAAATTAAATGAAATCAAACTTTTTGTCGGTCGGTGTTAAATTCATGTGAAAATCAAACAATTGCCTTGTTTTTGAGTGAAATTAAGAGAAAAAAAAATCAAACAATTGCCTTGTTTTTGAGTGAAATCCAGAAAAAAAAAATTGAAAGAAATCAAATTTTTTGTCGGTTGGTGTTAAATTCATGTGAAAATCAAACAATTGCCTGTTTTTCAGTGTAATTATGGAAAAAAAAATACTGTCCGTTGCTTTTTAATTAATGTGAAAACTAAACAGTTGCCTGTTATATATGGCATACCTATTAATTTCACTTGTACAATTTAGCCGCTGCTTACTAACGCCGATTGACCATTTCAACGCTGATCTCTGATGTGCTACAAATTTACATGTCGCGGTGATTCAAATTGTAATTGTCACTTCCACCGCCGTGGAGGTAATTTTTAACTATTGTTATGGTTACGTATAACTATGCATTAATAATGATATCGCACACGCTTCTTGTTTACATTTACGGGCCACACACGACGAGCTACGTTTCGAACGTTTCGAATATCGAGATGACGGTTATAATAAATAATTTGTAAGCGAATAAATACAAGAGCGGAGGATGGATTAAGTTATATATTATTGTATAGTGTATTGGTCAGTGCATATTATAATGATTGAAAAACAAATAGCCTTTCAACAATCAAATATTTCAATGCGATCCTTATGCAATTTACAAAATTGTAACTGTTAATTTAGTTCCACCCTGATGGCAGTGTAATTTATGAAAAAGTTAATATTATGTAAATGTAGAATGTTTACCATTTCTATGGAGTTTACAGATTAAACACACACACACAGTCATATATCAAAATATTATGTAACACTTATACATAACTTAATAATTAGTTGTTCTCAATAATATGAATTTGATTAATAATATCACATGGACATGTGGCAATTTATTAGCTAGTTAATGTTGATTAACTTGGTAACAGTGTTGACAAACAGTCAGTTTTTGAAGGTTTCAGCAACCCACCAATCTGCGTTTGAAAATGTATTAGCAATCTATTAACGTAGGTAATTTATCGCTAATTTTCGTTTCAGACACTTGGTGAGACTTTTGTGAAAATTTCACTTCGGCTACACATTACAGTTCCAAACATTGCTGCCCTTCAAAGGTCAGACAGACAGACAGACACGGTGGTCCCCTATTTCTATTATGGAACAAATAAAATCGATTGTTCCACTGGTGAATGGATTTTTGTTTGGCCAAAGAAGACTATGAATATATTATACTATATATAAAATTTGCTTTTGACACTTACCATGTTAAAATAGACGAAAGCAATCAGCGGCGGGCGGGCGAACATAACAGCTTTTGAGCGGCAGCATCATACATCCAGTCTTCTTCTCCAGGCCTTATCCCATTTTTATTTGGGGTCGGCTCTCCTAATCATCCGTCTCCAGTTTTGTCTATCCTGGGTCGTCATTGGGTCTATATTAATCTCTTTCATGTCCTTCTTAATCACATATATCCATGTAAGTTGGGGCCTTCCGCGCTTTTTCGGTCCTTTCTCATAGTTTAAGACTTTTTTAGTCATGTGGTCATCCGGTCTTCTCATGACATGGCCATACCAACGCAGACGTGATTCTGCTAGTTTTTCTTGTATGGGTCTTACTTTAAAAGTTCCTCTGATGTAATGGTTCGGCACTTTGTCTAAGAGCGTGACTCCGGCAGACCATCTGAGCATTCTCATTTCAGCAGCATGTAGTTGGTCGGATTGTTTTTTCTTGAGAGGCCAGCATTCCGCACCGTATATCATTGCAGGCCTAACTGCAGTTTTATAAATTTTGCCCTTAACAGGTATCGGCATTCTTGGGTCACAGAGTGTGCCCGTGAGTCCTCTCCATTTTTGCCAGCCTGTGTTTTTACGGTGTGCTATGTCTGCGTCAATAGTGCCATCATTCGATATCATGCTACCCAGGTATTTAAAATTTGTGACGGTGTTGAGCGCAGTATTTTGCAGGTACATGGTATGTTGGTTGTTATTGCCAGCGAAATTGCATTTCATGTACTCTGTTTTCTCCCTGCTAATTATTAGGCCAGCTCTTTCAAGGACATATCTCCACTTTTCCAGAGTCTGTTGAAGGGCTATCGGGTCTTCACCTATTAGGGCGACATCGTCTGCATAGAGAATATTCCAAGGTGTTGGTTGTTGGACTTCAGATGTTAAGTAGTCCATTACGAGGTTAAAGAGTAATGGGCTAAGTGCTGACCCCTGATGAACACCAACTTTAACTTGAAATTCTCTGCTAACACCTGCTGGGCTGCGTATTTTTGTTGTGACTCTGTCATACATGTCGATTATCATTTGAATATAGCATTCAGGAACTCTTTGACACCGTAAAGCCTGCCAAATCAGTGGTCTAGGGATGCGGTCAAATGCCTTTTCAAGGTCTATGAATACCATATGAAGGTCTTTCTTATTAGCCTTGCAAGATTCCATGAGGATACGAATGGTATGAATGGCATCAGTTGTTGATTTTCCAGCGACAAATCCACATTGATTTTCAGTCACGCTTGTTAAGTGACGTAGTCTTTGACTTAGCACTCGTTCCCAAATTTTAAAACTGTGTGATATTAACTTGATAGCTCGGTAGTTCCCACAAAGTCTTATGTCACCTTTGTTTTTATAGAAGGGCACCAGGAAGCTTTTTCTCCATGAATCAGGGATCCCATCACTTGGAAATTTATTAAATAGGTTAGTTAAAAAGTGCACTCCTGCATTGCCCAGTCTTTTCCATAATTCGGCGGGTATGTCATCTGGCCCAGCTGCTTTGTTATTGGCCATCTTAGTTATTGCAACTTTGACTTCCTCTGGTGTTATGAGGGGCCATGGACCTTCCACTTTTAGTGACTGTATAATCGCATCATGAGGGTTTGTTTCGTTTAGCAGCTCCGAGTAGTATTCCTCCCATCTATCATTTATTTCCTCGTCAGATGTTAAGAGGGTTCCTTGTCGATTCTTAATGTATTTGACTGATTTTGTATCTTGGGAGTCCCTATTCCTCTGTTTGGCGATTTTGAACAATTGTTGGTCGTTGGTGGCGTTTTCCAGTTTGTTATAAAACTGTTCTCTGTCTTTAGCTCTGCTCTGGGCAACTACACGTTTGGCGTCTTTCTTCGCACTCTGATATGCCTCTTTGTCCTCCTCACTCTTTGATTCTTGCCAGATTTTAAAGAGATTTTTCTTGATGGCTATCTTTTCTTGGACATCGGGGTTCCACAATGTTGGATCTTTGTTGTCTCTAGGTACTCCGTGTGAGATGCCTAGGTGTGCCGAGGCCTTCTGAATGCTGAACTTATGGAATTCGTTCCACATTGTGTTTGCGTCTGTGTCGATTTGTACCTTCTGTATGTATAAGGTCAAATCGGAGCAGAGTGTTTGGCCTTTTTCTTGTTCCAACCTGTGCCAGCGAATCTTGGGTATTCTTGCTTTCTTGACTTTTATAGGTTTTTGTGCTAAGAAATCAGCAACTAAAAGCCGATGTTGTGATGTAAGCGGTTCGCCAGGTATTACTTTACAGTTTTTAAAGGACTTGAGTGATTTTCGGTCCGCAAGGATATAGTCTACCTGTGTGCAATTTCCTCCGCTCTTATATGTTATAAGATGTTCCTCAGGCTTTGAAAAGAAGGTGTTAATTATTGCCATGTTCAATGTGGCAGCGAAGTTCAAGATGTCATCGCCTTGAGAGTTTATGCTTCCATAGCCTTGGTTTCCATGAATATTTCTGAAGTGTACTGTAGTTCGTCCTACATGTCCATTTAAATCTGCCCCGATGTATTTAGACTCTGTAATTGGTATTGATTGAGACAGTTCATAGAGGTCATTCCAGAAAGCTTGTTTCTCTGCTTGTGGGAGTCCTGACTGTGGTGCGTACGCTGATATGACATTCATACATGCCTGATTATCAAGTGCAAACTTGATTGCCATTATCCGGTCACTGACTCTATTTACGTCAACTATGCGAGCCTGAAAGTTCTTATCAACTACTATGCCTACGCCATTCTTATTAGCTTCTGTTCCATTATATAACAATTTGTAGTCGTTACCGATATTACGCGCTTTAGACCCCTTCCACTTCGTCTCTTGTATGCAACAAATATTAATGCGTCTTCTTAATAGCACTTCACTTAGCTCAGCGCTGCGTCCTGTCATGGAGCCCACGTTCCAGCTGCCGATTCGAACTTTTGGTACGTGGGCTCCAAGCTGTTTCGCGTCGCTTCGGGGGTACGCCCTAACATTTTTTGCATTACTTTCCTTCCTTTTGCTCTTTACGTCGCTTGAGGGGGACGCCCTAGTATTAGACCATTTCTTATTATTTTTGTTTTTCATGATTAGGAGAAGATAGGTTGGCTTCAGTTTTTACGGCCGGTTGCCACCTGACGCCAAGACAGTAACCCCCCTTGCTGACTGGGGCTTAGGATGCCACCGTTGGCTTGCGCTCCTCCGCCGCCATCCTCTACGCAACACCCTGCCTGGTGCCACTACCCTCCGCCGACCCGTTAACAGAATATGTCCGAGCGGCCCGACGGGGGGGCGCCTGTTGGTCCGCGGGAGGTATTTTATTTCTCTCCTACCCTCCGGTACATTTCCCAATGCACCGGCGAGCATTCCCCTATCCGCCACCTGGGGACGCGTCCTCTGGGGGTGAGGCTCCCCCGAGGAACATACGCATCATACATCCAGTATGTATCCAAACCTGAAATGTCAACGGAGCAGAATATAAATAATTGCCTGAGAGGGTTAGTGATCATTGCCAACTTGTTATAATTTAGACTATAGTCAATATCCTTAATTGCCTTGTTTTTGAGTGAAATTCAGAAAAAAAAAATTGAAATAAATCAAACTTTTTGTCGGTCGGTGTTAAATTCATGTGAAAATCAAACAATTGCCTTGTTTTTGAGTGAAATTAAGAGAAAAAAAAATCAAACAATTGCCTGGTTATTGAGTGAAATTTAGAAAAAAAAATATTTAAAGAAATCAAACTTTCTGTCGGTCGGTGTTCAATTCATGTGAAAATCAAACGATTGCCTTGTTTTTGAGTGAAATTAAGAGAAAAAAAAAATCAAACAATTGCCTGGTTATTGAGTGAAATTTAGAAAAAAAAAAATGAAAGAAATCAAACTTTTTGTCGGTCGGTATTAAATTCATGTGAAAATCAAACAATTGCCTTGTTTTGGAGTGAAATTCAGAAAAAAAATATTTAAAGAAATCAAACTTTTTGTCGGTCGGTGTTAAATTCATGTGAAAATCAAACAATTGCCTTGTTTTTGAGTGAAATTATGAGAAAAAAAAATCAAACAATTGCATGGTTTTTGAGTGAAATTTAGAAAAAAAAAATATTGAAAGAAATCAAACTTTTTGTCGGTCGGTGTTAAATTCATGTGAAAATCAAACAATTGCCTTGTTATTGAGTGAAATTAAGAGAAAAAAAAATCAAACAATTGCCTTGTTTTTGAGTGAAATTAAGAAAAAAAAAATGTTGAAAGAAATCAAACTTTTTGTCGGTCGGTGTTAAATTCATGTGCAAATCAAACAATTGCCTTGTTTTTGAGTGAAATTAAGAGAAAAAAAAAATCAAACAATTGCCTTGTTTTCGAGTGAAATTCAGAAAAAAAAAATTGAAAGAAATCAAACTTTTTGTCGGTCGGTGTTAAATTCATGTGAAAATCAAACAATTGCCTTGTTTTTGAGTGAAATTATGAGAAAAAAAAATCAAACAAATGCCTTGTTTTTGAGTGAAATTCAGAAAAAAAAAAATATTGAAAGAAATCAAACTTTTTGTCGGTCGGTGTTAAATTCATGTGAAAATCAAACGATTGCCTTGTTTTTGAGTGAAATTAAGAGAAAAAAAAATCAAACAATTGCCTTGTTTTTGAGTGAAATTCAGAAAAAAAAATTTAATGAAATCAAACTTTTTGTCGGTCGGTGTTAAATTCATGTGAAAATCAAACAATTGCCTTGTTTTTGAGTGAAATTATGAGAAAAAAAAATCAAACAATTGCATGGTTTTTGAGTGAAATTCAGAAAAAAAAAATATTGAAAGAAATCAAACTTTTTGTCGGTCGGTGTTAAATTCATGTGAAAATCAAACAATTGCCTTGTTTTTGAGTGAAATTAAAAGAAAAAAAAAATCAAACAATTGCCTTGTTTTTGAGTGAAATTCAGAAAAAAAAATTTAATGAAATCAAACTTTTTGTCGGTCGGTGTTAAATTCATGTGAAAATCACACAATTGCCTTGTTTTTGAGTGAAATTATGAGAAAAAAAAATCAAACAATTGCCTTGTTTTTGAGTGAAATTCAGAAAAAAAAAATTTAAAGAAATCAAACTTTTTGTCGGTCGGTGTTAAATTCATGTGAAAATCAAACAATTGCCTTGTTATTGAGTGAAATTAAGAGAAAAAAAAATCAAACAATTGCCTGGTTATTGAGTGAAATTTAGAAAAAAAAATGAAAGAAATCAAACTTTTTGTCGGTCGGTGTTAAATTCATGTGAAAATCAAACATTTGCCTTGTTTTTGAGTGAAATTAAGAGAAAAAAAAAATCAAACAATTGCCTTGTTTTTGAGTGAAATTCAGAAAAAAAAAATTGAAAGAAATCAAATTTTGGTCGGTTGGTGTTAAATTCATGTGAAAATCAAACAATTGCCTGTTTTTCAGTGTAATTATGGAAAAAAAAAATATTGTCTGTTGGTTTTTAATTAATGTGAAAACTAAACAGTTGCCTGTTATATATGGCATACCTATTAATTTCACTTGTACAATTTAGCCGCTGCTTACTAACGCCGATTGACCATTTCAACGCTGATCTCTGATGTGCTACAAATTTACATGTCGCGGTGATTCAAATTGTAATTGTCACTTCCACCGCCGTGTAGGTAATTTTTAACTATTGTTATGGTTACGTATAACTATGCATTAATAATGATATCGCACACGCTTCTTGTTTACATTTACGGGCCACACACGACGAGCTACGTTTCGAACGTTTCGAATATCGAGATGACGGTTATAATAAATAATTTGTAAGCGAATAAATACAAGAGCGGAGGATGGATCAAGTTATATATTATTGTATAGTGTATTGATCAGTGCATATTATTATTATTGAAAAACAAATAGCCTTTCAACAATCAAATATTTCAATGCGATCCTTATGCAATTTACAAAATTGTAACTGTTAATTTAGTTCCACCCTGATGGCAGTGTAATTTATGAAAAAGTTAATATTATGTAAATGTAGAATGTTTACCATTTCTATGGAGTTTACAGATTAAACACACACACACAGTCATATATCAAAATATTATGTAACACTTATACATAACTTAATAATTAGTTGTTCTCAATAATATGAATTTGATTAATAATATCACATGGACATGTGGCAATTTATTAGCTAGTTAATGTTAATTCACTTGGTAACAGTGTTGACAAACAGTCAGTTTTTGAAGGTTTCAGCAACCCACCAATCTGCGTTTGAAAATGTATTAGCAATCTATTAACGTAGGTAATTTATCGCTAATTTTCGTTTCAGACACTTGGTGAGACTTTTGTGAAAATTTCACTTCGGCTACACATTACAGTTCCAAACTTGGCTGCCCTTCAAAGGTCAGACAGACAGACAGACACGGTGGTCCCCTATTTCTATTATGGAACAAATAAAATCGATTGTTCCACTGGTAAATGGATTTTTGTTTGGCCAAAGAAGACTATGAATATATTATACTATATATAAAATTTGCTTTTGACACTTACCATGTTAAAATAGACGAAAGCAATCAGCGGCGGGCGGGCGAATATAACAGCTTTTGAGCGGCAGCATCATACATCCAGTATGTATCCAAACCTGAAATGTCAACGGAGCAGAATATAAATCATTGCCTGAGAGGGTTAGTGATCATTGCCAACTTGTTATAATTTAGACTATAGCCAATATCCTTAATTGCCTTGTTTTTGAGTGAAATTCAGAAAAAAAAATATTGAAAGATATCAAACTTTTTGTCGGTCGGTGTTAAATTCATGTGAAAATCAAACAATTGCCTTGTTTTTGAGTGAAATTAAGAGAAAAAAAAATCAAACAATTGCCTGGTTATTGAGTGAAATTCAGAAAACAAAAAAATGAAAGAAATCAAACTTTTTGTCGGTCGGTGTTAAATTCATGTGAAAATCAAACAATTGCCTGGTTATTGAGTGAAATTCAGAAAAAAAAAATATTGAAAGATATCAAACTTTTTGTCGGTCGGTGTTAAATTCATGTGAAAATCAAACAATTGCCTTATTTTTGAGTGAAATTAAGAGAAAAAAAAATCAAACAATTGCCTGGTTATTGAGTGAAATAAAGAAAAAAAAAAAATTAAAGAAATCAAACTTTGTGTCGGTCGGTGTTAAATTCATGTGAAAATCAAACAATTCCCTTGTTTTTGAGTGAAATTAAGAGAAAAAAAAAATCAAACATTTGCCTTGGTTTTGAGTGAAATTTAGAAAAAAAAAATTGAAAGAAATCAACTTTTTTGTCGGTCGTTGTTAAATTCATGTCAAAATCAAACAATTGCCTTGTTTTTGAGAGAAATTAAGAGAAAAAAAAAAATCAAACAATTGCCTTGTTTTTGAGTAAAATTCAGAAAAAAAAAATTGAAAGAAATCAAACATTTTGTCGGTCGGTGTTAAATTCATGTGAAAATCAAACAATTGCCTTGTTTTTGAGTGAAATTAAGAGAAAAAAAAATCAAACAATTGCCTGGTTATTGAGTGAAATTTAGAAAAAAAAAAATTGAAAGAAATCAAACTTTTTGTCGGTCGGTGTTATATTCATGTGAAAATCAAACAATTGCCTTGTTTTTGAGTGAAATTAAGAGAAAAAAAAAATCAAACAATTGCCTTGTTTTTGAGTGAAATTCAGAAAAAAAAAATTGAAAGAAATCAAACTTTTTGTCGGTCGGTGTTAAATTCATGTGAAAATCAAACAATTGCCTTGTTATTGAGTGAAATTAAGAGAAAAAAAATCAAACAATTGCCTGGTTATTGAGTGAAATTTAGAAAAAAAAAAAATGAAAGAAATCAAACTTTTTGTCGGTCAGTGTTAAATTCATGTGAAAATCAAACATTTGCTATGTTTTTGAGTGAAATTCAGAGAAAAAAAAATCAAACAATTGCCTTGTTTTTGAGTGAAATTCAGAAAAAAAAATTTAATGAAATCAAACTTTTTGTCGGTCGGTGTTAAATTCATGTGAAAATCAAACAATTGCCTTGTTTTTGAGTGAAATTAAGAGAAAAAAAAATCAAACAATTGCCTTGTTTTTGAGTGAAATTCAGAAAAAAAAAAATTGAAAGAAATCAAACTTTTTGTCGGTCGGTGTTAAATTCATGTGAAAATCAAACAATTGCCTTGTTTTTGAGTGAAATTAAGAGAAAAAAAAAAACAAATAATTGCCTTGTTTTTGAGTGATATTCAGAAAAAAAAATTGAAAGAAATCAAACTTTTTGTCGGTCGGTGTTAAATTCATGTGAAAATCAAACAATTGCCTTGTTTTTGAGTGAAATTAAGAGAAAAAAAATCAAACAATTGCCTGGTTATTGAATGATACTTAGAAAAAAAAATGAAAGAAATCAAACTTTTTGTCGGTCGGTGTTAAATTCATGTGAAAATCAAACATTTGCCTTGTTTTTGAGTGAAATTAAGAGAAAAAAAAATCAAACAATTGCCTGGTTATTAAGTCAGAAAAAAAAAATGAAAAAAATCAAACTTTTTGTCGGTCGGTGTTAAATTCATGTGAAAATCAAACAATTGCCTTGTTTTTGAGTGAAATTAAGAGCAAAAAAAAATCAAACAATTGCATGGTTTTTGAGTGAAATTCAGAAAAAAAAAATATTGAAAGAAATCAAACTTTTTGTCGGTCGGTGTTAAATTCATGTGAAAATCAAACAATTGCCTTGTTTTTGAGTGAAATTAAGAGAAAAAAATAATCAAACAATTGCCTTGTTTTTGAGTGAAATTCAGAAAAAAAAATTAAATGAAATCAAACTTTTTGTCGGTCGGTGTTAAATTCATGTGAAAATCAAACAATTGCCTTGTTTTTGAGTGAAATTAAGAGAAAAAAAAATCAAACAATTGCCTTGTTTTTGAGTGAAATCCAGAAAAAAAAAATTGAAAGAAATCAAATTTTTTGTCGGTTGGTGTTAAATTCATGTGAAAATCAAACAATTGCCTGTTTTTCAGTGTAATTATGGAAAAAAAAATACTGTCCGTTGCTTTTTAATTAATGTGAAAACTAAACAGTTGCCTGTTATATATGGCATACCTATTAATTTCACTTGTACAATTTAGCCGCTGCTTACTAACGCCGATTGACCATTTCAACGCTGATCTCTGATGTGCTACAAATTTACATGTCGCGGTGATTCAAATTGTAATTGTCACTTCCACCGCCGTGGAGGTAATTTTTAACTATTGTTATGGTTACGTATAACTATGCATTAATAATGATATCGCACACGCTTCTTGTTTACATTTACGGGCCACACACGACGAGCTACGTTTCGAACGTTTCGAATATCGAGATGACGGTTATAATAAATAATTTGTAAGCGAATAAATACAAGAGCGGAGGATGGATTAAGTTATATATTATTGTATAGTGTATTGGTCAGTGCATATTATAATGATTGAAAAACAAATAGCCTTTCAACAATCAAATATTTCAATGCGATCCTTATGCAATTTACAAAATTGTAACTGTTAATTTAGTTCCACCCTGATGGCAGTGTAATTTATGAAAAAGTTAATATTATGTAAATGTAGAATGTTTACCATTTCTATGGAGTTTACAGATTAAACACACACACACAGTCATATATCAAAATATTATGTAACACTTATACATAACTTAATAATTAGTTGTTCTCAATAATATGAATTTGATTAATAATATCACATGGACATGTGGCAATTTATTAGCTAGTTAATGTTGATTAACTTGGTAACAGTGTTGACAAACAGTCAGTTTTTGAAGGTTTCAGCAACCCACCAATCTGCGTTTGAAAATGTATTAGCAATCTATTAACGTAGGTAATTTATCGCTAATTTTCGTTTCAGACACTTGGTGAGACTTTTGTGAAAATTTCACTTCGGCTACACATTACAGTTCCAAACATTGCTGCCCTTCAAAGGTCAGACAGACAGACAGACACGGTGGTCCCCTATTTCTATTATGGAACAAATAAAATCGATTGTTCCACTGGTGAATGGATTTTTGTTTGGCCAAAGAAGACTATGAATATATTATACTATATATAAAATTTGCTTTTGACACTTACCATGTTAAAATAGACGAAAGCAATCAGCGGCGGGCGGGCGAACATAACAGCTTTTGAGCGGCAGCATCATACATCCAGTATGTATCCAAACCTGAAATGTCAACGGAGCAGAATATAAATAATTGCCTGAGAGGGTTAGTGATCATTGCCAACTTGTTATAATTTAGACTATAGTCAATATCCTTAATTGCCTTGTTTTTGAGTGAAATTCAGAAAAAAAAAATTGAAATAAATCAAACTTTTTGTCGGTCGGTGTTAAATTCATGTGAAAATCAAACAATTGCCTTGTTTTTGAGTGAAATTAAGAGAAAAAAAAATCAAACAATTGCCTGGTTATTGAGTGAAATTTAGAAAAAAAAATATTTAAAGAAATCAAACTTTCTGTCGGTCGGTGTTAAATTCATGTGAAAATCAAACGATTGCCTTGTTTTTGAGTGAAATTAAGAGAAAAAAAAAATCAAACAATTGCCTGGTTATTGAGTGAAATTTAGAAAAAAAAAAATGAAAGAAATCAAACTTTTTGTCGGTCGGTATTAAATTCATGTGAAAATCAAACAATTGCCTTGTTTTTGAGTGAAATTAAGAGAAAAAAAAAATCAAAGAATTGCCTTGTTTTGGAGTGAAATTCAGAAAAAAAATATTTAAAGAAATCAAACTTTTTGTCGGTCGGTGTTAAATTCATGTGAAAATCAAACAATTGCCTTGTTTTTGAGTGAAATTATGAGAAAAAAAAATCAAACAATTGCATGGTTTTTGAGTGAAATTTAGAAAAAAAAAATATTGAAAGAAATCAAACTTTTTGTCGGTCGGTGTTAAATTCATGTGAAAATCAAACAATTGCCTTGTTATTGAGTGAAATTAAGAGAAAAAAAATATCAAACAATTGCCTTGTTTTTGAGTGAAATTAAGAAAAAAAAAATATTGAAAGAAATCAAACTTTTTGTCGGTCGGTGTTAAATTCATGTGCAAATCAAACAATTGCCTTGTTTTTGAGTGAAATTAAGAGAAAAAAAAAATCAAACAATTGCCTTGTTTTCGAGTGAAATTCAGAAAAAAAAAATTGAAAGAAATCAAACTTTTTGTCGGTCGGTGTTAAATTCATGTGAAAATCAAACAATTGCCTTGTTTTTGAGTGAAATTATGAGAAAAAAAAATCAAACAAATGCCTTGTTTTTGAGTGAAATTCAGAAAAAAAAAAATATTGAAAGAAATCAAACTTTTTGTCGGTCGGTGTTAAATTCATGTGAAAATCAAACGATTGCCTTGTTTTTGAGTGAAATTAAGAGAAAAAAAAATCAAACAATTGCCTTGTTTTTGAGTGAAATTCAGAAAAAAATATTTAATGAAATCAAACTTTTTGTCGGTCGGTGTTAAATTCATGTGAAAATCAAACAATTGCCTTGTTTTTGAGTGAAATTATGAGAAAAAAAAATCAAACAATTGCATGGTTTTTGAGTGAAATTCAGAAAAAAAAAATATTGAAAGAAATCAAACTTTTTGTCGGTCGGTGTTAAATTCATGTGAAAATCAAACAATTGCCTTGTTATTGAGTGAAATTAAGAGAAAAAAAAATCAAACAATTGCCTTGTTTTTGAGTGAAATTCAGAAAAAAAAAATTGAAAGAAATCAAACTTTTTGTCGGTCGGTGTTAAATTCATGTGAAAATCAAACAATTGCCTTGTTATTGAGTGAAATTAAGAGAAAAAAAAAAACAAACAATAGCCTGGTTAATGAGTGAAATTTAGAAAAAAAAAATGAAAGAAATCAAACTTTTTGTCGGTCGGTGTTAAATTCATGTGAAAATCAAACATTTGCCTTGTTTTTGAGTGAAATTAAGAGAAAAAAAAAATCAAACAATTGCCTTGTTTTTGAGTGAAATTCAGAAAAAAAAATTGAAAGTAATCAAATTTTTGTCGGTTGGTGTTAAATTCATGTGAAAATCAAACAATTGCCTGTTTTTCAGTGTAATTATGGAAAAAAAAATATTGTCCGTTGGTTTTTAATTAATGTGAAAACTAAACAGTTGCCTGTTATATATGGCATACCTATTAATTTCACTTGTACAATTTAGCCGCTGCTTACTAACGCCGATTGACCATTTCAACGCTGATCTCTGATGTGCTACAAATTTACATGTCGCGGTGATTCAAATTGTAAATGTCACTTCCACCGCCGTGTAGGTAATTTTTAACTATTGTTATGGTTACGTATAACTATGCATTAATAATGATATCGCACACGCTTCTTGTTTACATTTACGGGCCACACACGACGAGCTACGTTTCGAACGTTTCGAATATCGAGATGACGGTTATAATAAATAATTTGTAAGCGAATAAATACAAGAGCGGAGGATGGATCAAGTTATATATTATTGTATAGTGTATTGATCAGTGCATATTATAATGATTGAAAAACAAATAGCCTTTCAACAATCAAATATTTCAATGCGATCCTTATGCAATTTACAAAATTGTAACTGTTAATTTAGTTCCACCCTGATGGCAGTGTAATTTATGAAAAAGTTAATATTATGTAAATGTAGAATGTTTACCATTTCTATGGAGTTTACAGATTAAACACACACACAGTCATATATCAAAATATTATGTAACACTTATACATAACTTAATAATTAGTTGTTCTCAATAATATGAATTTGATTAATAATATCACATGGACATGTGGCAATTTATTAGCTAGTTAATGTTAATTAACTTGGTAACAGTGTTGACAAACAGTCAGTTTTTGAAGGTTTCAGCAACCCACCAATCTGCGTTTGAAAATGTATTAGCAATCTATTAACGTAGGTAATTTATCGCTAATTTTCGTTTCAGACACTTGGTGAGACTTTTGTGAAAATTTCACTTCGGCTACACATTACAGTTCCAAACATGGCTGCCCTTCAAAGGACAGACAGACAGACAGACACGGTGGTCCCCTATTTCTATTATGGAACAAATAAAATCGATTGTTCCACTGGTAAATGGATTTTTGTTTGGCCAAAGAAGACTATGAATATATTATACTATATATAAAATTTGCTTTTGACACTTACCATGTTAAAATAGACGAAAGCAATCAGCGGCGGGCGGGCAAACATAACAGCTTTTGAGCGGCAGCATCATACATCCAGTATGTATCCAAACCTGAAATGTCAACGGAGCAGAATATAAATAATTGCCTGAGAGGGTTAGTGATCATTGCCAACTTGTTATAATTTAGGCTATAGCCAATATCCTTAATTGCCGTGTTTTTGAGTGAAATTCAGAAAAAAAAATAATTGAAAGATATCAAACTTTTTGTCGGTCGGTGTTAAATTCATGTGAAAATCAAACAATTGCCTTGTTTTTGAGTGAAATTATGAGAAAAAAAAATCAAACAATTGCCTTGTTTTTGAGTGAAATTCAGAAAAAAAAAAATATTGAAAGAAATCAAACTTTTTGTCGGTCGGTGTTAAATTCATGTGAAAATCAAACGATTGCCTTGTTTTTGAGTGAAATTAAGAGAAAAAAAAATCAAACAATTGCCTTGTTTTTGAGTGAAATTCAGAAAAAAAAATTTAATGAAATCAAACTTTTTGTCGGTCGGTGTTAAATTCATGTGAAAATCAAACAATTGCCTTGTTTTTGAGTGAAATTATGAGAAAAAAAAATCAAACAATTGCATGGTTTTTGAGTGAAATTCAGAAAAAAAAAATATTGAAAGAAATCAAACTTTTTGTCGGTCGGTGTTAAATTCATGTGAAAATCAAACAATTGCCTTGTTATTGAGTGAAATTAAGAGAAAAAAAAATCAAACAATTGCCTTGTTTTTGAGTGAAATTCAGAAAAAAAAAATTGAAAGAAATCAAACTTTTTGTCGGTCGGTGTTAAATTCATGTGAAAATCAAACAATTGCCTTGTTATTGAGTGAAATTAAGAGAAAAAAAAAATCAAACAATAGCCTGGTTATTGAGTGAAATTTAGAAAAAAAAAAATGAAAGAAATCAAACTTTTTGTCGGTCGGTGTTAAATTCATGTGAAAATCAAACATTTGCCTTGTTTTTGAGTGAAATTAAGAGAAAAAAAAAATCAAACAATTGCCTTGTTTTTGATTGAAATTCAGAAAAAAAAATTGAAAGTAATCAAATTTTTGTCGGTTGGTGTTAAATTCATGTGAAAATCAAACAATTGCCTGTTTTTCAGTGTAATTATGGAAAAAAAAATATTGTCCGTTGGTTTTTAATTAATGTGAAAACTAAACAGTTGCCTGTTATATATGGCATACCTATTAATTTCACTTGTACAATTTAGCCGCTGCTTACTAACGCCGATTGACCATTTCAACGCTGATCTCTGATGTGCTACAAATTTACATGTCGCGGTGATTCAAATTGTAAATGTCACTTCCACCGCCGTGTAGGTAATTTTTAACTATTGTTATGGTTACGTATAACTATGCATTAATAATGATATCGCACACGCTTCTTGTTTACATTTACGGGCCACACACGACGAGCTACGTTTCGAACGTTTCGAATATCGAGATGACGGTTATAATAAATAATTTGTAAGCGAATAAATACAAGAGCGGAGGATGGATCAAGTTATATATTATTGTATAGTGTATTGATCAGTGCATATTATAATGATTGAAAAACAAATAGCCTTTCAACAATCAAATATTTCAATGCGATCCTTATGCAATTTACAAAATTGTAACTGTTAATTTAGTTCCACCCTGATGGCAGTGTAATTTATGAAAAAGTTAATATTATGTAAATGTAGAATGTTTACCATTTCTATGGAGTTTACAGATTAAACACACACACAGTCATATATCAAAATATTATGTAACACTTATACATAACTTAATAATTAGTTGTTCTCAATAATATGAATTTGATTAATAATATCACATGGACATGTGGCAATTTATTAGCTAGTTAATGTTAATTAACTTGGTAACAGTGTTGACAAACAGTCAGTTTTTGAAGGTTTCAGCAACCCACCAATCTGCGTTTGAAAATGTATTAGCAATCTATTAACGTAGGTAATTTATCGCTAATTTTCGTTTCAGACACTTGGTGAGACTTTTGTGAAAATTTCACTTCGGCTACACATTACAGTTCCAAACATGGCTGCCCTTCAAAGGACAGACAGACAGACAGACACGGTGGTCCCCTATTTCTATTATGGAACAAATAAAATCGATTGTTCCACTGGTAAATGGATTTTTGTTTGGCCAAAGAAGACTATGAATATATTATACTATATATAAAATTTGCTTTTGACACTTACCATGTTAAAATAGACGAAAGCAATCAGCGGCGGGCGGGCAAACATAACAGCTTTTGAGCGGCAGCATCATACATCCAGTATGTATCCAAACCTGAAATGTCAACGGAGCAGAATATAAATAATTGCCTGAGAGGGTTAGTGATCATTGCCAACTTGTTATAATTTAGGCTATAGCCAATATCCTTAATTGCCGTGTTTTTGAGTGAAATTCAGAAAAGAAAATAATTGAAAGATATCAAACTTTTTGTCGGTCGGTGTTAAATTCATGTGAAAATCAAACAATTGCCTTGTTTTTGAGTGAAATAAAGAAAAAAAAAAATCAAACAATTGCCTGGTTATTGAGTGAAATTCAAAAAAAATATTGAAAGAAATCAAACTTTTTGTCGGTCGGTGTTAAATTCATGTGAAAATCAAACAATTGCCTTGTTTTTGAGTGACTTAATTTCACTTAAGTCACTTTTCAATTATTTTTTTTTCTGAATTTCACTCAAAAAAGAAATTCAGAAAAAAAAAATATTGAAAGAAATCAAACTTTTTGTCGGTCGGTGTTAAATTCATGTGAAAATCAAACAATTGCCTTGTTTTTGAGTGAAATTAAGAGAAAAAAAAAATCTAACAATTGCCTGGTTATTGAGTGAAATTTAGAAAAAAAAAATATTTAAAGAAATCAAACTTTCTGTCGGTCGGTGTTAAATTCATGTGAAAATCAAACGATTGCCTTGTTTTTGAGTGAAATTAAGAGAAAAAAAAAATCAAACAATTGCCTGGTTATTGAGTGAAATTTAGAAAAAAAAAAATGAAAGAAATCAAACTTTTTGTCGGTCGGTATTAAATTCATGTGAAAAACAAACAATTGTCTTGTTTTTGAGTGAAATTAAGAGAAAAAAAAAATCAAACAATTGCCTGGTTATTGAGTGAAATTTAGAAAAAAAAAAATGAAAGAAATCAAACTTTTTGTCGGTCGGTGTTAAATTCATGTGAAAATCAAACATTTGCCTGGTTTTTGAGTGAAATTAAGAGAAAAAAAAAATTGAAAGAAATCAAATTTTTTGTCGGTTGGTGTTAAATTCATGTGAAAATCAAACAATTGCCTGCTTTTCAGTGTAATTATGGAAAAAAAAAATATTGTCCGTTGCTTTTTAATTAATGTGAAAACTAAACAGTTGCCTGTTATATATGGCATACCTATTAATTTCACTTGTACAATTTAGCCGCTGCTTACTAACGCCGATTGACCATTTCAACGCTGATCTCTGATGTGCTACAAATTTACATGTCGCGGTGATTCAAATTGTAATTGTCACTTCCACCGCTGTGTAGGTCATTTTTAACTATTGTTATGGTTACGTATAACTATGCATTAATAATGATATCGCACACGCTTCTTGTTTACATTTACGGGCCACACACGACGAGCTACGTTTCGAACGTTTCGAATATCGAGATGACGGTTATAATAAATAATTTGTAAGCGAATAAATACAAGAGCGGAGGATGGATCAAGTTATATATTATTGTATAGTGTATTGATCAGTGCATATTTTAATGATTGAAAAACAAATAGCCTTTCAACAATCAAATATTTCAATGCGATCCTTATGCAATTTACAAAATTGTAACTGTTAATTATGTTCCACCCTGATGGCAGTGTAATTTATGAAAAAGTTAATATTATGTAAATGTAGAATGTTTACCATTTCTATGGAGTTTACAGATTAAACACACACACAGTCATATATCAAAATATTATGTAACACTTATACATAACTTAATATTTAGTTGTTCTCAATAATATGAATTTGATGAATAATATCACATGGACATGTGGCAATTTATTAGATAGTTAATGTTAATTTACTTGGTAACAGTGTTGACAAACAGTCAGTTTTTGAAGGTTTCAGCAACCCACCAATCTGCGTTTGAAAATGTATTAGCAATCTGCCTGAGAGGGTTAGTGATCATTGCCAACTTGTTATAATTTAGACTATAGCCAATATCCTTAATTGCCTTGTTTTTGAGTGAAATTCAGAAAAAAAAAAATTTGAAAGAAATCAAACTTTTTGTCGGTCGGTGTTAAATTCATGTGAAAATCAAACAATTGCCTTGTTTTTGAGTGAAATTAAGAGAAAAAAAAATCAAACAATTGCCTGGTTATTGAGTGAAATTCAGAAAAAAAAAAAATGAAAGAAATCAAACTTTTTGTCGGTCGGTGTTAAATTCATGTGAAAATCAAACAATTGCCTTGTTTTTGAGTGAAATTAAGAGCAAAAAAAAATCAAACAATTGCCTGGTTATTGAGTGAAATTCAGAAAAAAAAAAATTCAAAGAAATCAAACTTTTTGTCGGTCGGTGTTAAATTCATGTGAAAATCAAACAATTGCCTGGTTATTGAGTGAAATTTAGAAAAAAAAAATATTGAAAGATATCAAACTTTTTGTCGGTCGGTGTTAAATTCATGTGAAAATCAAACAATTGCCTTCTTTTTGAGTGAAATTAAGAGAAAAAAAAATCAAACAATTGCCTGGTTATTGAGTGAAATTAAGAAAAAAAAAAATGAGAGAAAACAAACTTTGTGTCGGTCGGTGTTAAATTCATGTGAAAATCAAACAATTGCCTTGTTTTTGAGTGAAATTAAGAGAAAAAAAAAATCAAACATTTGCCTTGGTTTTGAGTGAAATTTAGAAAAAAAAAATTGAAAGAAATCAACTTTTTTGTCGGTCGTTGTTAAATTCATGTGAAAATCAAACAATTGCCTTGTTTTTGAGAGAAATTAAGTGAAAAAAAATATCAAACAATTGCCTTGCTTTTGAGTAAAATTCAGAAAAAAAAAAATTGAAAGAAATCAAACATTTTGTCGGTCGGTGTTAAATTCATGTGAAAATCAAACAATTGCCTTGTTTTTGAGTGAAATTAAGAGAAAAAAAAATCAAACAATTGCCTTGTTATTGAGTGAAATTTAGAAAAAAAAATATTTAAAGAAATCAAACTTTCTGTCGGTCGGTGTTAAATTCATGTGAAAATCAAACGATTGCCTTGTTTTTGAGTGAAATTAAGAGAAAAAAAAAATCAAACAATTGCCTGGTTATTGAGTGAAATTTAGAAAAAAAAAATGAAAGAAATCAAACTTTTTGTCGGTCGGTATTAAATTCATGTGAAAATCAAACAATTGCCTTGTTTTTGAGTGAAATTAAGAGAAAAAAAAAATCAAACAATTGCCTGGTTATTGAGTGAAATTTAGAAAAAAAAAATGAAAGAAATCAAACTTTTTGTCGGTCGGTGTTAAATTCATGTGAAAATCAAACATTTGCCTTGTTTTTGAGTGAAATTAAGAGAAAAAAAAAATCAAACAATTGCCATGTTTTTGAGTGAAATTCAGAAAAAAAAAATTGAAAGAAATCAAATTTTTTGTCGGTTGGTGTTAAATTCATGTGAAAATCAAACAATTGCCTGTTTTTCAGTGTAATTATGGAAAAAAAAAATATTGTCCGTTGCTTTTTAATTAATGTGAAAACTAAACAGTTGCCTGTTATATATGGCATACCTATTAATTTCACTTGTACAATTTAGCCGCTGCTTACTAACGCCGATTGACCATTTCAACGCTGATCTCTGATGTGCTACAAATTTACATGTCGCGGTGATTCAAATTGTAATTGTCACTTCCACCGCCGTGTAGGTAATTTTTAACTATTGTTATGGTTACGTATAACTATGCATTAATAATGATATCGCACACGCTTCTTGTTTACATTTACGGGCCACACACGACGAGCTACGTTTCGAACGTTTCGAATATCGAGATGACGGTTATAATAAATAATTTGTAAGCGAATAAATACAAGAGCGGAGGATGGATCAAGTTATATATTATTGTATAGTGTATTGATCAGTGCATATTATTATTATTGAAAAACAAATAGCCCTTCAACAATCAAATATTTCAATGCGATCCTTATGCAATTTACAAAATTGTATCTGTTAATTTAGTTCCACCCTGATGGCAGTGTAATTTATGAAAAAGTTAATATTATGTAAATGTAGAATGTTTACCATTTCTATGGAGTTAACAGATTAAACACACACACAGTCATATATCAAAATATTATGTAACACTTATACATAACTTAATAATTAGTTGTTCTCAATAATATGAATTTGATTAATAATATCACATGGACATGTGGCAATTTATTAGCTAGTTAATGTTAATTAACTTGGTAACAGTGTTGACAAACAGTCAGTTTTTGAAGGTTTCAGCAACCCACCAATCTGCGTTTGAAAATGTATTAGCAATCTATTAACGTAGGTAATTTATCGCTAATTTTCGTTTCAGACACTTGGTGAGACTTTTGTGAAAATTTCACTTCGGCTACACATTACAGTTCCAAACATGGCTGCCCTTCAAAGGTCAGACAGACAGACAGACACGGTGGTCCCCTATTTCTATTATGGAACAAATAAAATCGATTGTTCCACTGGTAAATGGATTTTTGTTTGGCCAAAGAAGACTATGAATATATTATACTATATATAAAATTTGCTTTTGACACTTACCATGTTAAAATAGACGAAAGCAATCAGCGGCGGGCGGGCAAACATAACAGCTTTTGAGCGGCAGCATCATACATCCAGTATGTATCCAAACCTGAAATGTCAACGGAGCAGAATATAAATAATTGCCTGAGAGGGTTAGTGATCATTGCCAACTTGTTATAATTTAGACTATAGCCAATATCCTTAATTGCCTAGTTTTTGAGTGAAATTCAGAAAAAAACAAATTTGAAAGAAATCACTTTTTGTCGGTCGGTGTTAAATTCATGTGAAAATCAAACAATTGCCTTGTTTTTGAGTGAAATTAAGAGAAAAAAAAAATCAAACAATTGCCTTGTTTTCGAGTGAAATTCAGAAAAAAAAAATTGAAAGAAATCAAACTTTTTGTCGGTCGGTGTTAAATTCATGTGAAAATCAAACAATTGCCTTGTTTTTGAGTGAAATTATGAGAAAAAAAAATCAAACAATTGCCTTGTTTTTGAGTGAAATTCAGAAAAAAAAAAATATTGAAAGAAATCAAACTTTTTGTCGGTCGGTGTTAAATTCATGTGAAAATCAAACGATTGCCTTGTTTTTGAGTGAAATTAAGAGAAAAAAAAATCAAACAATTGCCTTGTTTTTGAGTGAAATTTAGAAAAAAAAAATGAAAGAAATCAAACTTTTTGTCGGTCGGTGTTAAATTCATGTGAAAATCAAACATTTGCCTTGTTTTTGAGTGAAATTAAGAGAAAAAAAAAATCAAACAATTGCCTTGTTTTTGAGTGAAATTCAGAAAAAAAAATTGAAAGTAATCAAATTTTTGTCGGTTGGTGTTAAATTCATGTGAAAATCAAACAATTGCCTGTTTTTCAGTGTAATTATGGAAAAAAAAATATTGTCCGTTGGTTTTTAATTAATGTGAAAACTAAACAGTTGCCTGTTATATATGGCATACCTATTAATTTCACTTGTACAATTTAGCCGCTGCTTACTAACGCCGATTGACCATTTCAACGCTGATCTCTGATGTGCTACAAATTTACATGTCGCGGTGATTCAAATTGTAAATGTCACTTCCACCGCCGTGTAGGTAATTTTTAACTATTGTTATGGTTACGTATAACTATGCATTAATAATGATATCGCACACGCTTCTTGTTTACATTTACGGGCCACACACGACGAGCTACGTTTCGAACGTTTCGAATATCGAGATGACGGTTATAATAAATAATTTGTAAGCGAATAAATACAAGAGCGGAGGATGGATCAAGTTATATATTATTGTATAGTGTATTGATCAGTGCATATTATAATGATTGAAAAACAAATAGCCTTTCAACAATCAAATATTTCAATGCGATCCTTATGCAATTTACAAAATTGTAACTGTTAATTTAGTTCCACCCTGATGGCAGTGTAATTTATGAAAAAGTTAATATTATGTAAATGTAGAATGTTTACCATTTCTATGGAGTTTACAGATTAAACACACACACAGTCATATATCAAAATATTATGTAACACTTATACATAACTTAATAATTAGTTGTTCTCAATAATATGAATTTGATTAATAATATCACATGGACATGTGGCAATTTATTAGCTAGTTAATGTTAATTAACTTGGTAACAGTGTTGACAAACAGTCAGTTTTTGAAGGTTTCAGCAACCCACCAATCTGCGTTTGAAAATGTATTAGCAATCTATTAACGTAGGTAATTTATCGCTAATTTTCGTTTCAGACACTTGGTGAGACTTTTGTGAAAATTTCACTTCGGCTACACATTACAGTTCCAAACATGGCTGCCCTTCAAAGGACAGACAGACAGACAGACACGGTGGTCCCCTATTTCTATTATGGAACAAATAAAATCGATTGTTCCACTGGTAAATGGATTTTTGTTTGGCCAAAGAAGACTATGAATATATTATACTATATATAAAATTTGCTTTTGACACTTACCATGTTAAAATAGACGAAAGCAATCAGCGGCGGGCGGGCAAACATAACAGCTTTTGAGCGGCAGCATCATACATCCAGTATGTATCCAAACCTGAAATGTCAACGGAGCAGAATATAAATAATTGCCTGAGAGGGTTAGTGATCATTGCCAACTTGTTATAATTTAGGCTATAGCCAATATCCTTAATTGCCGTGTTTTTGAGTGAAATTCAGAAAAAAAAATAATTGAAAGATATCAAACTTTTTGTCGGTCGGTGTTAAATTCATGTGAAAATCAAACAATTGCCTTGTTTTTGAGTGAAATTATGAGAAAAAAAAATCAAACAATTGCCTTGTTTTTGAGTGAAATTCAGAAAAAAAAAAATATTGAAAGAAATCAAACTTTTTGTCGGTCGGTGTTAAATTCATGTGAAAATCAAACGATTGCCTTGTTTTTGAGTGAAATTAAGAGAAAAAAAAATCAAACAATTGCCTTGTTTTTGAGTGAAATTCAGAAAAAAAAATTTAATGAAATCAAACTTTTTGTCGGTCGGTGTTAAATTCATGTGAAAATCAAACAATTGCCTTGTTTTTGAGTGAAATTATGAGAAAAAAAAATCAAACAATTGCATGGTTTTTGAGTGAAATTCAGAAAAAAAAAATATTGAAAGATATCAAACTTTTTGTCGGTCGGTGTTAAATTCATGTGAAAATCAAACAATTGCCTTGTTATTGAGTGAAATTAAGAGAAAAAAAAATCAAACAATTGCCTTGTTTTTGAGTGAAATTCAGAAAAAAAAAATTGAAAGAAATCAAACTTTTTGTCGGTCGGTGTTAAATTCATGTGAAAATCAAACAATTGCCTTGTTATTGAGTGAAATTAAGAGAAAAAAAAAATCAAACAATAGCCTGGTTATTGAGTGAAATTTAGAAAAAAAAAATGAAAGAAATCAAACTTTTTGTCGGTCGGTGTTAAATTCATGTGAAAATCAAACATTTGCCTTGTTTTTGAGTGAAATTAAGAGAAAAAAAAAATCAAACAATTGCCTTGTTTTTGAGTGAAATTCAGAAAAAAAAATTGAAAGTAATCAAATTTTTGTCGGTTGGTGTTAAATTCATGTGAAAATCAAACAATTGCCTGTTTTTCAGTGTAATTATGGAAAAAAAAATATTGTCCGTTGGTTTTTAATTAATGTGAAAACTAAACAGTTGCCTGTTATATATGGCATACCTATTAATTTCACTTGTACAATTTAGCCGCTGCTTACTAACGCCGATTGACCATTTCAACGCTGATCTCTGATGTGCTACAAATTTACATGTCGCGGTGATTCAAATTGTAATTGTCACTTCCACCGCCGTGTAGGTAATTTTTAACTATTGTTATGGTTACGTATAACTATGCATTAATAATGATATCGCACACGCTTCTTGTTTACATTTACGGGCCACACACGACGAGCTACGTTTCGAACGTTTCGAATATCGAGATGACGGTTATAATAAATAATTTGTAAGCGAATAAATACAAGAGCGGAGGATGGATCAAGTTATATATTATTGTATAGTGTATTGATCAGTGCATATTATAATGATTGAAAAACAAATAGCCTTTCAACAATCAAATATTTCAATGCGATCCTTATGCAATTTACAAAATTGTAACTGTTAATTTAGTTCCACCCTGATGGCAGTGTAATTTATGAAAAAGTTAATATTATGTAAATGTAGAATGTTTACCATTTCTATGGAGTTTACAGATTAAACACACACACAGTCATATATCAAAATATTATGTAACACTTATACATAACTTAATAATTAGTTGTTCTCAATAATATGAATTTGATTAATAATATCACATGGACATGTGGCAATTTATTAGCTAGTTAATGTTAATTAACTTGGTAACAGTGTTGACAAACAGTCAGTTTTTGAAGGTTTCAGCAACCCACCAATCTGCGTTTGAAAATGTATTAGCAATCTATTAACGTAGGTAATTTATCGCTAATTTTCGTTTCAGACACTTGGTCAGACTTTTGTGAAAATTTCACTTCGGCTACACATTACAGTTCCAAACATGGCTGCCCTTCAAAGGACAGACAGACAGACAGACACGGTGGTCCCCTATTTCTATTATGGAACAAATAAAATCGATTGTTCCACTGGTAAATGGATTTTTGTTTGGCCAAAGAAGACTATGAATATATTATACTATATATAAAATTTGCTTTTGACACTTACCATGTTAAAATAGACGAAAGCAATCAGCGGCGGGCGGGCAAACATAACAGCTTTTGAGCAGCAGCATCATACATCCAGTATGTATCCAAACCTGAAATGTCAACGGAGCAGAATATAAATAATTGCCTGAGAGGGTTAGTGATCATTGCCAACTTGTTATAATTTAGGCTATAGCCAATATCCTTAATTGCCGTGTTTTTGAGTGAAATTCAGAAAAAAAAATAATTGAAAGATATCAAACTTTTTGTCGGTCGGTGTTAAATTCATGTGAAAATCAAACAATTGCCTTGTTTTTGAGTGAAATTAAGAGAAAAAACAATCAAACAATTGCCTGGTTATTGAGTGAAATTCAGAAAAAAAAAAATATTGAAAGAAATCAAACTTTTTGTCGGTCGGTGTTAAATTCATGTGAAAATCAAACAATTGCCTTGTTTTTGAGTGAAATTAAGAGAACAAAAAAATCAAACAATTGCAAAGTTTTTGAGTGAAATTCAGAAAAAAAAAATATTGAAAGAAATCAAACTTTTTGTCGGTCGGTGTTAAATTCATGTGAAAATCAAACAATTGCCTTGTTTTTGAGTGAAATTAAGAGAAAAAAAAAATCTAACAATTGCCTGGTTATTGAGTGAAATTTAGAAAAAAAAAATATTTAAAGAAATCAAACTTTCTGTCGGTCGGTGTTAAATTCATGTGAAAATCAAACGATTGCCTTGTTTTTGAGTGAAATTAAGAGAAAAAAAAAATCAAACAATTGCCTGGTTATTGAGTGAAATTTAGAAAAAAAAAAATGAAAGAAATCAAACTTTTTGTCGGTCGGTATTAAATTCATGTGAAAAACAAACAATTGTCTTGTTTTTGAGTGAAATTAAGAGAAAAAAAAAATCAAACAATTGCCTGGTTATTGAGTGAAATTTAGAAAAAAAAAAATGAAAGAAATCAAACTTTTTGTCGGTCGGTGTTAAATTCATGTGAAAATCAAACATTTGCCTGGTTTTTGAGTGAAATTAAGAGAAAAAAAAAATTGAAAGAAATCAAATTTTTTGTCGGTTGGTGTTAAATTCATGTGAAAATCAAACAATTGCCTGCTTTTCAGTGTAATTATGGAAAAAAAAAATATTGTCCGTTGCTTTTTAATTAATGTGAAAACTAAACAGTTGCCTGTTATATATGGCATACCTATTAATTTCACTTGTACAATTTAGCCGCTGCTTACTAACGCCGATTGACCATTTCAACGCTGATCTCTGATGTGCTACAAATTTACATGTCGCGGTGATTCAAATTGTAATTGTCACTTCCACCGCCGTGTAGGTAATTTTTAACTATTGTTATGGTTACGTATAACTATGCATTAATAATGATATCGCACACGCTTCTTGTTTACATTTACGGGCCACACACGACGAGCTACGTTTCGAACGTTTCGAATATCGAGATGACGGTTATAATAAATAATTTGTAAGCGAATAAATACAAGAGCGGAGGATGGATCAAGTTATATATTATTGTATAGTGTATTGATCAGTGCATATTTTAATGATTGAAAAACAAATAGCCTTTCAACAATCAAATATTTCAATGCGATCCTTATGCAATTTACAAAATTGTAACTGTTAATTTAGTTCCACCCTGATGGCAGTGTAATTTATGAAAAAGTTAATATTATGTAAATGTAGAATGTTTACCATTTCTATGGAGTTTACAGATTAAACACACACACAGTCATATATCAAAATATTATGTAACACTTATACATAACTTAATATTTAGTTGTTCTCAATAATATGAATTTGATGAATAATATCACATGGACATGTGGCAATTTATTAGATAGTTAATGTTAATTAACTTGGTAACAGTGTTGACAAACAGTCAGTTTTTGAAGGTTTCAGCAACCCACCAATCTGCGTTTGAAAATGTATTAGCAATCTATTAACGTAGGTAATTTATCGCTAATTTTCGTTTCAGACACTTGGTGAGACTTTTGTGAAAATTTCACTTCGGCTACACATTACAGTTCCAAACATGGCTGCCCTTCAAAGGTCAGACAGACAGACAGACACGGTGGTCCCCTATTTCTATTATGGAACAAATAAAATCGATTGTTCCACTGGTAAATGGATTTTTGTTTGGCCAAAGAAGACTATGAATATATTATACTATATATAAAATTTGCTTTTGACACTTACCATGTTAAAATAGACGAAAGCAATCAGCGACGGGCGGGCAAACATAACAGCTTTTGAGCGGCAGCATCATACATCCAGTATGTATCCAAACCTGAAATGTCAACGGAGCAGAATATAAATAATTGCCTGAGAGGGTTAGTGGTCATTGCCAACTTGTTATAATTTAGACTATAGCCAATATCCTTAATTGCCTTGTTTTTGAGTGAAATTCAGAAAAAAAAAATTTGAAAGAAATCAAACTTTTTGTCGGTCGGTGTTAAATTCATGTGAAAATCAAACAATTGCCTTGTTTTTGAGTGAAATTAAGAGAAAAAAAAATCAAACAATTGCCTGGTTATTGAGTGAAATTCAGAAAAAAAAAAAATGAAAGAAATCAAACTTTTTGTCGGTCGGTGTTAAATTCATGTGAAAATCAAACAATTGCCTTGTTTTTGAGTGAAATTAAGAGCAAAAAAAAATCATACAATTGCCTGGTTATTGAGTGAAATTCAGAAAAAAAAAAAATTCAAAGAAATCAAACTTTTTGTCGGTCGGTGTTAAATTCATGTGAAAATCAAACAATTGCCTGGTTATTGAGTGAAATTTAGAAAAAAAAAATATTGAAAGATATCAAACTTTTTGTCGGTCGGTGTTAAATTCATGTGAAAATCAAACAATTGCCTTCTTTTTGAGTGAAATTAAGAGAAAAAAAAATCAAACAATTGCCTGGTTATTGAGTGAAATTAAGAAAAAAAAAAATGAGAGAAAACAAACTTTGTGTCGGTCGGTGTTAAATTCATGTGAAAATCAAACAATTGCCTTGTTTTTGAGTGAAATTAAGAGAAAAAAAAAATCAAACATTTGCCTTGGTTTTGAGTGAAATTTAGAAAAAAAAAATTGAAAGAAATCAACTTTTTTGTCGGTCGTTGTTAAATTCATGTGAAAATCAAACAATTGCCTTGTTTTTGAGAGAAATTAAGTGAAAAAAAATATCAAACAATTGCCTTGTTTTTGAGTAAAATTCAGAAAAAAAAAAATTGAAAGAAATCAAACATTTTGTCGGTCGGTGTTAAATTCATGTGAAAATCAAACAATTGCCTTGTTTTTGAGTGAAATTAAGAGAAAAAAAAATCAAACAATTGCCTTGTTATTGAGTGAAATTTAGAAAAAAAAATATTTAAAGAAATCAAACTTTCTGTCGGTCGGTGTTAAATTCATGTGAAAATCAAACGATTGCCTTGTTTTTGAGTGAAATTAAGAGAAAAAAAAAATCAAACAATTGCCTGGTTATTGAGTGAAATTTAGAAAAAAAAAATGAAAGAAATCAAACTTTTTGTCGGTCGGTATTAAATTCATGTGAAAATCAAACAATTGCCTTGTTTTTGAGTGAAATTAAGAGAAAAAAAAAATCAAACAATTGCCTGGTTATTGAGTGAAATTTAGAAAAAAAAAATGAAAGAAATCAAACTTTTTGTCGGTCGGTGTTAAATTCATGTGAAAATCAAACATTTGCCTTGTTTTTGAGTGAAATTAAGAGAAAAAAAAAATCAAACAATTGCCATGTTTTTGAGTGAAATTCAGAAAAAAAAAATTGAAAGAAATCAAATTTTTTGTCGGTTGGTGTTAAATTCATGTGAAAATCAAACAATTGCCTGTTTTTCAGTGTAATTATGGAAAAAAAAAATATTGTCCGTTGCTTTTTAATTAATGTGAAAACTAAACAGTTGCCTGTTATATATGGCATACCTATTAATTTCACTTGTACAATTTAGCCGCTGCTTACTAACGCCGATTGACCATTTCAACGCTGATCTCTGATGTGCTACAAATTTACATGTCGCGGTGATTCAAATTGTAATTGTCACTTCCACCGCCGTGTAGGTAATTTTTAACTATTGTTATGGTTACGTATAACTATGCATTAATAATGATATCGCACACGCTTCTTGTTTACATTTACGGGCCACACACGACGAGCTACGTTTCGAACGTTTCGAATATCGAGATGACGGTTATAATAAATAATTTGTAAGCGAATAAATACAAGAGCGGAGGATGGATCAAGTTATATATTATTGTATAGTGTATTGATCAGTGCATATTATTATTATTGAAAAACAAATAGCCTTTCAACAATCAAATATTTCAATGCGATCCTTATGCAATTTACAAAATTGTATCTGTTAATTTAGTTCCACCCTGATGGCAGTGTAATTTATGAAAAAGTTAATATTATGTAAATGTAGAATGTTTACCATTTCTATGGAGTTAACAGATTAAACACACACACAGTCATATATCAAAATATTATGTAACACTTATACATAACTTAATAATTAGTTGTTCTCAATAATATGAATTTGATTAATAATATCACATGGACATGTGGCAATTTATTAGCTAGTTAATGTTAATTAACTTGGTAACAGTGTTGACAAACAGTCAGTTTTTGAAGGTTTCAGCAACCCACCAATCTGCGTTTGAAAATGTATTAGCAATCTATTAACGTAGGTAATTTATCGCTAATTTTCGTTTCAGACACTTGGTGAGACTTTTGTGAAAATTTCACTTCGGCTACACATTACAGTTCCAAACATGGCTGCCCTTCAAAGGTCAGACAGACAGACAGACACGGTGGTCCCCTATTTCTATTATGGAACAAATAAAATCGATTGTTCCACTGGTAAATGGATTTTTGTTTGGCCAAAGAAGACTATGAATATATTATACTATATATAAAATTTGCTTTTGACACTTACCATGTTAAAATAGACGAAAGCAATCAGCGGCGGGCGGGCAAACATAACAGCTTTTGAGCGGCAGCATCATACATCCAGTATGTATCCAAACCTGAAATGTCAACGGAGCAGAATATAAATAATTGCCTGAGAGGGTTAGTGATCATTGCCAACTTGTTATAATTTAGACTATAGCCAATATCCTTAATTGCCTAGTTTTTGAGTGAAATTCAGAAAAAAACAAATTTGAAAGAAATCAAACTTTTTGTCGGTCGGTGTTAAATTCATGTGAAAATCAAACAATTGCCTTGTTTTTGAGTGAAATTAAAAGAAAAAAAAATCAAACAATTGCCTGGTTATTGAGTGAAATTCAGAAAAAAAAAATGAAAGAAATCAAACTTTTTGTCGGTCGGTGTTAAATTCATGTGAAAATCAAACAATTGCCTTGTTTTTGAGTGAAATTAAGAGCAAAAAAAAATCAAACAATTGCATGGTTTTTGAGTGATATTCAGAAAAAAAAAATATTGAAAGAAATCAAACTTTTTGTCGGTCGGTGTTAAATTCATGTGAAAATCAAACAATTGCCTTGTTTTTGAGTGAAATTATGAGAAAAAAAAAATCAAACAATTGCCTTGTTTTTGAGTGAAATTCAGAAAAAAAAAATATTGAAAGAAATCAAACTTTGTCGGTCGGTGTTTAATTCATGTGAAAATCAAACAATTGCCTTGTTTTTGAGTGAAATTAAGAGAAAAAAAAAATCAAACAATTGCCTTGTTTTTGAGTGAAATTCAGAAAAAAAAAATTGAAAGAAATCAAACTTTTTGTCGGTCGGTGTTAAATTCATGTGAAAATCAAACAATTGCCTTGTTATTGAGTAAAATTAAGAGAAAAAAAAAATCAAACAATTGCCTGGTTATTGAGTGAAATTTAGAAAAAAAAAATGAAAGAAATAAAATTTTTTGTCGGTCGGTGTTAAATTCATGTGAAAATCAAACATTTGCCTTGTTTTTGAGTGAAATTAAGAGAAAAAAAAAATCAAACAATTGCCTTGTTTTTGAGTGAAATTCAGAAAAAAAAAATTGAAAGAAATCAAATTTTTGTCGGTTGGTGTTAAATTCATGTGAAAATCAAACAATTGCCTGTTTTTCAGTGTAATTATGGAAAAAAAAAATATTGTCCGTTGGTTTTTAATTAATGTGAAAACTAAACAGTTGCCTGTTATATATGGCATACCTATTAATTTCACTTGTACAATTTAGCCGCTGCTTACTAACGCCGATTGACCATTTCAACGCTGATCTCTGATGTGCTACAAATTTACATGTCGCGGTGATTCAAATTGTAATTGTCACTTCCACCGCCGTGTAGGTAATTTTTAACTATTGTTATGGTTACGTATAACTATGCATTAATAATGATATCGCACACGCTTCTTGTTAACATTTACGGGCCACACACGACGAGCTACGTTTCGAACGTTTCGAATATCGAGATGACGGTTATAATAAATAATTTGTAAGCGAATAAATACAAGAGCGGAGGATGGATCAAGTTATATATTATTGTATAGTGTATTGATCAGTGCATATTATTATTATTGAAAAACAAATAGCCTTTCAACAATCAAATATTTCAATGCGATCCTTATGCAATTTACAAAATTGTAACTGTTAATTTAGTTCCACCCTGATGGCAGTGTAATTTATGAAAAAGTTAATATTATGTAAATGTAGAATGTTTACCATTTCTATGGAGTTTACAGATTAAACACACACACACAGTCATATATCAAAATATTATGTAACACTTATACATAACTTAATAATTAGTTGTTCTCAATAATATGAATTTGATTAATAATATCACATGGACATGAAGCAATTTATTAGCTAGTTAATGTTAATTAACTTGGTAACAGTGTTGACAAACAGTCAGTTTTTGAAGGTTTCAGCAACCCACCAATCTGCGTTTGAAAATGTATTAGCAATCTATTAACGTAGGTAATTTATCGCTAATTTTCGTTTCAGACACTTGGTGAGACTTTTGTGAAAATTTCACTTCGGCTACACATTACAGTTCCAAACTTGGCTGCCCTTCAAAGGTCAGACAGACAGACAGACACGGTGGTCCCGTATTTCTATTATGGAACAAATAAAATCGATTGTTCCACTGGTGAATGGATTTTTGTTTGGCCAAAGAAGACTATGAATATATTATACTATATATAAAATTTGCTTTTGACACTTACCATGTTAAAATAGACGAAAGCAATCAGCGGCGGGCGGGCGAACATAACAGCTTTTGAGCGGCAGCATCATACATCCAGTATGTATCCAAACCTGAAATGTCAACGGAGCAGAATATAAATAATTGCCTGAGAGGGTTAGTGATCATTGCCAACTTGTTATAATTTAGACTATAGCCAATATCCTTAATTGCCTGGTTTTTGAGTGAAATTCAGAAAAAAAAAAATTTGAAAGAAATCAAACTTTTTGTCGGTCGGTGTTAAATTCATGTGAAAATCAAACAATTGCCTTGTTTTTGAGTGAAATTAAGAGAAAAAAAAATCAAACAATTGCCTGGTTATTGAGTGAAATTCAGAAAAAAAAAATGAAAGAAATCAAACTTTTTGTCGGTCGGTGTTAAATTCATGTGAAAATCAAACAATTGCCTTGTTTTTGAGTGAAATTAAGAGCAAAAAAAAATCAAACAATTGCATGGTTTTTGAGTGATATTCAGAAAAAAAAATATTGAAAGAAATCAAACTTTTTGTCGGTCGGTGTTAAATTCATGTGAAAATCAAACAATTGCCTTGTTTTTGAGTGAAATTAAGAGAAAAAAAAAATCAAACAATTGCCTTGTTTTTGAGTGAAATTCAGAAAAAAAAAATATTGAAAGAAATCAAACTTTTTGTCGGTCGGTGTTTAATTCATGTGAAAATCAAACAATTGCCTTGTTTTTGAGTGAAATTAAGAGAAAAAAAAAATCAAACAATTGCCTTGTTTTTGAGTGAAATTCAGAAAAAAAAAATTGAAAGAAATCAAACTTTTTGTCGGTCGGTGTTAAATTCATGTGAAAATCAAACAATTGCCTTGTTTTTGAGTGAAATTAAGAGAGAAAAAAAATCAAACAATTGCCTTGTTTTTGAGTGAAATTCAGAAAAAAAAAATTGAAAGAAATCAAATTTTTGTCGGTTGGTGTTAAATTCATGTGAAAATCAAACAATTGCCTGTTTTTCAGTGTAATTATGGAAAAAAAAAATATTGTCCGTTGGTTTTTAATTAATGTGAAAACTAAACAGTTGCCTGTTATATATGGCATACCTATTAATTTCACTTGTACAATTTAGCCGCTGCTTACTAACGCCGATTGACCATTTCAACGCTGATCTCTGATGTGCTACAAATTTACATGTCGCGGTGATTCAAATTGTAATTGTCACTTCCACCGCCGTGTAGGTCATTTTTAACTATTGTTATGGTTACGTATAACTATGCATTAATAATGATATCGCACACGCTTCTTGTTTACATTTACGGGCCACACACGACGAGCTACGTTTCGAACGTTTCGAATATCGAGATGACGGTTATAATAAATAATTTGTAAGCGAATAAATACAAGAGCGGAGGATGGATCAAGTTATATATTATTGTATAGTGTATTGATCAGTGCATATTATAATGATTGAAAAACAAATAGCCTTTCAACAATCAAATATTTCAATGCGATCCTTATGCAATTTACAAAATTGTATCTGTTAATTTAGTTCCACCCTGATGGCAGTGTAATTTATGAAAAAGTTAATATTATGTAAATGTAGAATGTTTACCATTTCTATGGAGTTTACAGATTAAACACACACACACAGTCATATATCAAAATATTATGTAACACTTATACATAACTTAATAATTAGTTATTCTCAATAATATGAATTTGATTAATAATATCACATGGACATGTGGCTATTTATTAGCTAGTTAATGTTAATTAACTTGGTAACAGTGTTGACAAACAGTCAGTTTTTGAAGGTTTCAGCAACCCACCAATCTGCGTTTGAAAATGTATTAGCAATCTATTAACGTAGGTAATTTATCGCTAATTTTCGTTTCAGACACTTGGTGAGACTTTTGTGAAAATTTCACTTCGGCTACACATTACAGTTCCAAACTTGGCTGCCCTTCAAAGGTCAGACAGACAGACAGACACGGTGGTCCCGTATTTCTATTATGGAACAAATAAAATCGATTGTTCCACTGGTGAATGGATTTTTGTTTGGCCAAAGAAGACTATGAATATATTATACTATATATAAAATTTGCTTTTGACACTTACCATGTTAAAATAGACGAAAGCAATCAGCGGCGGGCGGGCGAACATAACAGCTTTTGAGCGGCAGCATCATACATCCAGTATGTATCCAAACCTGAAATGTCAACGGAGCAAAATATAAATAATTGCCTGAGAGGGTTAGTGATCATTGCCAACTTGTTATAATTTAGACTATAGCCAATATCCTTAATTGCCTTGTATTTGAGTGAAATTCAGAAAAAAAAAAATTGAAAGATATCAAACTTTTTGTCGGTCGGTGTTAAATTCATGTGAAAATCAAACAATTTTCTTGTTTTTGAGTGAAATTAAGAGAAAAAAAAATCAAACAATTGCCTGGTTATTGAGTGAAATTCAGAAAAAAAAAATGAAAGAAATCAAACTTTTTGTCGGTCGGTGTTAAATTCATGTGAAAATCAAACAATTGCCTTGTTTTTGAGTGAAATTAAGAGAAAAAAAAAATCAAACAATTGCCTTGTTTTTGAGTGAAATTCAGAAAAAAAAATTTAATGAAATCAAACTTTTTGTCGGTCGGTGTTAAATTCATGTGAAAATCAAACAATTGCCTTGTTTTTGAGTGAAATTATGAGAAAAAAAAAATCAAACAATTGCCTTGTTTTTGAGTGAAATTCAGAAAAAAAAAATATTGAAAGAAATCAAACTTTGTCGGTCGGTGTTTAATTCATGTGAAAATCAAACAATTGCCTTGTTTTTGAGTGAAATTAAGAGAAAAAAAAAATCAAACAATTGCCTTGTTTTTGAGTGAAATTCAGAAAAAAAAAATTGAAAGAAATCAAACTTTTTGTCGGTCGGTGTGAAATTCATGTGAAAATCAAACAATTGCCTTGTTATTGAGTAAAATTAAGAGAAAAAAAAAATCAAACAATTGCCTGGTTATTGAGTGAAATTTAGAAAAAAAAAATGAAAGAAATAAAATTTTTTGTCGGTCGGTGTTAAATTCATGTGAAAATCAAACATTTGCCTTGTTTTTGAGTGAAATTAAGAGAAAAAAAAAATCAAACAATTGCCTTGTTTTTGAGTGAAATTCAGAAAAAAAAAATTGAAAGAAATCAAATTTTTGTCGGTTGGTGTTAAATTCATGTGAAAATCAAACAATTGCCTGTTTTTCAGTGTAATTATGGAAAAAAAAAATATTGTCCGTTGGTTTTTAATTAATGTGAAAACTAAACAGTTGCCTGTTATATATGGCATACCTATTAATTTCACTTGTACAATTTAGCCGCTGCTTACTAACGCCGATTGACCATTTCAACGCTGATCTCTGATGTGCTACAAATTTACATGTCGCGGTGATTCAAATTGTAATTGTCACTTCCACCGCCGTGTAGGTAATTTTTAACTATTGTTATGGTTACGTTTAACTATGCATTAATAATGATATCGCACACGCTTCTTGTTTACATTTACGGGCCACACACGACGAGCTACGTTTCGAACGTTTCGAATATCGAGATGACGGTTATAATAAATAATTTGTAAGCGAATAAATACAAGAGCGGAGGATGGATCAAGTTATATATTATTGTATAGTGTATTGATCAGTGCATATTATAATGATTGAAAAACAAATAGCCTTTCAACAATCAAATATTTCAATGCGATCCTTATGCAATTTACAAAATTGTAACTGTTAATTTAGTTCCACCCTGATGGCAGTGTAATTTATGAAAAAGTTAATATTATGTAAATGTAGAATGTTTACCATTTCTATGGAGTTTACAGATTAAACACACACACAGTCATATATCAAAATATTATGTAACACTTATACATAACTTAATAATTAGTTGTTCTCAATAATATGAATTTGATTAATAATATCACATGGACATGTGGCAATTTATTAGCTAGTTAATGTTAATTAACTTGGTAACAGTGTTGACAAACAGTCAGTTTTTGAAGGTTTCAGCAACCCACCAATCTGCGTTTGAAAATGTATTAGCAATCTATTAACGTAGGTAATTTATCGCTAATTTTCGTTTCAGACACTTGGTGAGACTTTTGTGAAAATTTCACTTCGGCTACACATTACAGTTCCAAACATGGCTGCCCTTCAAAGGACAGACAGACAGACAGACACGGTGGTCCCCTATTTCTATTATGGAACAAATAAAATCGATTGTTCCACTGGTAAATGGATTTTTGTTTGGCCAAAGAAGACTATGAATATATTATACTATATATAAAATTTGCTTTTGACACTTACCATGTTAAAATAGACGAAAGCAATCAGCGGCGGGCGGGCAAACATAACAGCTTTTGAGCGGCAGCATCATACATCCAGTATGTATCCAAACCTGAAATGTCAACGGAGTAGAATATAAATAATTGCCTGAGAGGGTTAGTGAAAATTGCCAACTTGTTATAATTTAGACTATAGCCAATATCCTTAATTGCCTTGTTATTGAGTGAAATTCAGAAAAAAAAAAATTTGAAAGAAATCAAACTTTTTGTCGGTCGGTGTTAAATTCATGTGAAAATCAAACAATTGCCTTGTTTTTGAGTGAAATTAAGAGAAAAAAAAATCAAACAATTGCCTGGTTATTGAGTGAAATTCAGAAAAAAAAAATGAAAGAAATCAAACTTTTTGTCGGTCGGTGTTAAATTCATGTGAAAATCAAACAATTGCCTTGTTTTTGAGTGAAATTAAGAGAACAAAAAAATCAAACAATTGCAGGGTTTTTGAGTGAAATTCAGAAAAAAAAAATATTGAAAGAAATCAAACTTTTTGTCGGTCGGTGTTAAATTCATGTGAAAATCAAACAATTGCCTTGTTTTTGAGTGAAATTAAGAGAAAAAAAAAATCTAACAATTGCCTGGTTATTGAGTGAAATTTAGAAAAAAAAAATATTTAAAGAAATCAAACTTTCTGTCGGTCGGTGTTAAATTCATGTGAAAATCAAACATTTGCCTTGTTTTTGAGTGAAATTAAGAGAAAAAAAAAATCAAACAATTGCCTTGTTTTTGATTGAAATTCAGAAAAAAAAATTGAAAGTAATCAAATTTTTGTCGGTTGGTGTTAAATTCATGTGAAAATCAAACAATTGCCTGTTTTTCAGTGTAATTATGGAAAAAAAAATATTGTCCGTTGGTTTTTAATTAATGTGAAAACTAAACAGTTGCCTGTTATATATGGCATACCTATTAATTTCACTTGTACAATTTAGCCGCTGCTTACTAACGCCGATTGACCATTTCAACGCTGATCTCTGATGTGCTACAAATTTACATGTCGCGGTGATTCAAATTGTAAATGTCACTTCCACCGCCGTGTAGGTAATTTTTAACTATTGTTATGGTTACGTATAACTATGCATTAATAATGATATCGCACACGCTTCTTGTTTACATTTACGGGCCACACACGACGAGCTACGTTTCGAACGTTTCGAATATCGAGATGACGGTTATAATAAATAATTTGTAAGCGAATAAATACAAGAGCGGAGGATGGATCAAGTTATATATTATTGTATAGTGTATTGATCAGTGCATATTATAATGATTGAAAAACAAATAGCCTTTCAACAATCAAATATTTCAATGCGATCCTTATGCAATTTACAAAATTGTAACTGTTAATTTAGTTCCACCCTGATGGCAGTGTAATTTATGAAAAAGTTAATATTATGTAAATGTAGAATGTTTACCATTTCTATGGAGTTTACAGATTAAACACACACACAGTCATATATCAAAATATTATGTAACACTTATACATAACTTAATAATTAGTTGTTCTCAATAATATGAATTTGATTAATAATATCACATGGACATGTGGCAATTTATTAGCTAGTTAATGTTAATTAACTTGGTAACAGTGTTGACAAACAGTCAGTTTTTGAAGGTTTCAGCAACCCACCAATCTGCGTTTGAAAATGTATTAGCAATCTATTAACGTAGGTAATTTATCGCTAATTTTCGTTTCAGACACTTGGTGAGACTTTTGTGAAAATTTCACTTCGGCTACACATTACAGTTCCAAACATGGCTGCCCTTCAAAGGACAGACAGACAGACAGACACGGTGGTCCCCTATTTCTATTATGGAACAAATAAAATCGATTGTTCCACTGGTAAATGGATTTTTGTTTGGCCAAAGAAGACTATGAATATATTATACTATATATAAAATTTGCTTTTGACACTTACCATGTTAAAATAGACGAAAGCAATCAGCGGCGGGCGGGCAAACATAACAGCTTTTGAGCGGCAGCATCATACATCCAGTATGTATCCAAACCTGAAATGTCAACGGAGCAGAATATAAATAATTGCCTGAGAGGGTTAGTGATCATTGCCAACTTGTTATAATTTAGGCTATAGCCAATATCCTTAATTGCCGTGTTTTTGAGTGAAATTCAGAAAAAAAAATAATTGAAAGATATCAAACTTTTTGTCGGTCGGTGTTAAATTCATGTGAAAATCAAACAATTGCCTTGTTTTTGAGTGAAATAAAGAAAAAAAAAAATCAAACAATTGCCTGGTTATTGAGTGAAATTCAAAAAAAATATTGAAAGAAATCAAACTTTTTGTCGGTCGGTGTTAAATTCATGTGAAAATCAAACAATTGCCTTGTTTTTGAGTGACTTAATTTCACTTAAGTCACTTTTCAATTATTTTTTTTTCTGAATTTCACTCAAAAAAGAAATTCAGAAAAAAAAAATATTGAAAGAAATCAAACTTTTTGTCGGTCGGTGTTAAATTCATGTGAAAATCAAACAATTGCCTTGTTTTTGAGTGAAATTAAGAGAAAAAAAAAATCTAACAATTGCCTGGTTATTGAGTGAAATTTAGAAAAAAAAAATATTTAAAGAAATCAAACTTTCTGTCGGTCGGTGTTAAATTCATGTGAAAATCAAACGATTGCCTTGTTTTTGAGTGAAATTAAGAGAAAAAAAAAATCAAACAATTGCCTGGTTATTGAGTGAAATTTAGAAAAAAAAAAATGAAAGAAATCAAACTTTTTGTCGGTCGGTATTAAATTCATGTGAAAAACAAACAATTGTCTTGTTTTTGAGTGAAATTAAGAGAAAAAAAAAATCAAACAATTGCCTGGTTATTGAGTGAAATTTAGAAAAAAAAAAATGAAAGAAATCAAACTTTTTGTCGGTCGGTGTTAAATTCATGTGAAAATCAAACATTTGCCTGGTTTTTGAGTGAAATTAAGAGAAAAAAAAAATTGAAAGAAATCAAATTTTTTGTCGGTTGGTGTTAAATTCATGTGAAAATCAAACAATTGCCTGCTTTTCAGTGTAATTATGGAAAAAAAAAATATTGTCCGTTGCTTTTTAATTAATGTGAAAACTAAACAGTTGCCTGTTATATATGGCATACCTATTAATTTCACTTGTACAATTTAGCCGCTGCTTACTAACGCCGATTGACCATTTCAACGCTGATCTCTGATGTGCTACAAATTTACATGTCGCGGTGATTCAAATTGTAATTGTCACTTCCACCGCCGTGTAGGTCATTTTTAACTATTGTTATGGTTACGTATAACTATGCATTAATAATGATATCGCACACGCTTCTTGTTTACATTTACGGGCCACACACGACGAGCTACGTTTCGAACGTTTCGAATATCGAGATGACGGTTATAATAAATAATTTGTAAGCGAATAAATACAAGAGCGGAGGATGGATCAAGTTATATATTATTGTATAGTGTATTGATCAGTGCATATTTTAATGATTGAAAAACAAATAGCCTTTCAACAATCAAATATTTCAATGCGATCCTTATGCAATTTACAAAATTGTAACTGTTAATTATGTTCCACCCTGATGGCAGTGTAATTTATGAAAAAGTTAATATTATGTAAATGTAGAATGTTTACCATTTCTATGGAGTTTACAGATTAAACACACACACAGTCATATATCAAAATATTATGTAACACTTATACATAACTTAATATTTAGTTGTTCTCAATAATATGAATTTGATGAATAATATCACATGGACATGTGGCAATTTATTAGATAGTTAATGTTAATTTACTTGGTAACAGTGTTGACAAACAGTCAGTTTTTGAAGGTTTCAGCAACCCACCAATCTGCGTTTGAAAATGTATTAGCAATCTATTAACGTAGGTAATTTATCGCTAATTTTCGTTTCAGACACTTGGTGAGACTTTTGTGAAAATTTCACTTCGGCTACACATTACAGTTCCAAACATGGCTGCCCTTCAAAGGTCAGACAGACAGACAGACACGGTGGTCCCCTATTTCTATTATGGAACAAATAAAATCGATTGTTCCACTGGTAAATGGATTTTTGTTTGGCCAAAGAAGACTATGAATATATTATACTATATATAAAATTTGCTTTTGACACTTACCATGTTAAAATAGACGAAAGCAATCAGCGACGGGCGGGCAAACATAACAGCTTTTGAGCGGCAGCATCATACATCCAGTATGTATCCAAACCTGAAATGTCAACGGAGCAGAATATAAATAATTGCCTGAGAGGGTTAGTGATCATTGCCAACTTGTTATAATTTAGACTATAGCCAATATCCTTAATTGCCTTGTTTTTGAGTGAAATACAGAAAAAAAAAAATTTGAAAGAAATCAAACTTTTTGTCGGTCGGTGTTAAATTCATGTGAAAATCAAACAATTGCCTTGTTTTTGAGTGAAATTAAGAGAAAAAAAAATCAAACAATTGCCTGGTTATTGAGTGAAATTCAGAAAAAAAAAAATGAAAGAAATCAAACTTTTTGTCGGTCGGTGTTAAATTCATGTGAAAATCAAACAATTGCCTTGTTTTTGAGTGAAATTAAGAGCAAAAAAAAATCAAACAATTGCCTGGTTATTGAGTGAAATTCAGAAAAAAAAAAATTCAAAGAAATCAAACTTTTTGTCGGTCGGTGTTAAATTCATGTGAAAATCAAACAATTGCCTGGTTATTGAGTGAAATTTAGAAAAAAAAAATATTGAAAGATATCAAACTTTTTGTCGGTCGGTGTTAAATTCATGTGAAAATCAAACAATTGCCTTCTTTTTGAGTGAAATTAAGAGAAAAAAAAATCAAACAATTGCCTGGTTATTGAGTGAAATTAAGAAAAAAAAAAATGAGAGAAAACAAACTTTGTGTCGGTCGGTGTTAAATTCATGTGAAAATCAAACAATTGCCTTGTTTTTGAGTGAAATTAAGAGAAAAAAAAAATCAAACATTTGCCTTGGTTTTGAGTGAAATTTAGAAAAAAAAAATTGAAAGAAATCAACTTTTTTGTCGGTCGTTGTTAAATTCATGTGAAAATCAAACAATTGCCTTGTTTTTGAGAGAAATTAAGTGAAAAAAAATATCAAACAATTGCCTTGCTTTTGAGTAAAATTCAGAAAAAAAAAATTGAAAGAAATCAAACATTTTGTCGGTCGGTGTTAAATTCATGTGAAAATCAAACAATTGCCTTGTTTTTGAGTGAAATTAAGAGAAAAAAAAATCAAACAATTGCCTTGTTATTGAGTGAAATTTAGAAAAAAAAATATTTAAAGAAATCAAACTTTCTGTCGGTCGGTGTTAAATTCATGTGAAAATCAAACGATTGCCTTGTTTTTGAGTGAAATTAAGAGAAAAAAAAAATCAAACAATTGCCTGGTTATTGAGTGAAATTTAGAAAAAAAAAATGAAAGAAATCAAACTTTTTGTCGGTCGGTATTAAATTCATGTGAAAATCAAACAATTGCCTTGTTTTTGAGTGAAATTAAGAGAAAAAAAAAATCAAACAATTGCCTGGTTATTGAGTGAAATTTAGAAAAAAAAAATGAAAGAAATCAAACTTTTTGTCGGTCGGTGTTAAATTCATGTGAAAATCAAACATTTGCCTTGTTTTTGAGTGAAATTAAGAGAAAAAAAAAATCAAACAATTGCCATGTTTTTGAGTGAAATTCAGAAAAAAAAAATTGAAAGAAATCAAATTTTTTGTCGGTTGGTGTTAAATTCATGTGAAAATCAAACAATTGCCTGTTTTTCAGTGTAATTATGGAAAAAAAAAATATTGTCCGTTGCTTTTTAATTAATGTGAAAACTAAACAGTTGCCTGTTATATATGGCATACCTATTAATTTCACTTGTACAATTTAGCCGCTGCTTACTAACGCCGATTGACCATTTCAACGCTGATCTCTGATGTGCTACAAATTTACATGTCGCGGTGATTCAAATTGTAATTGTCACTTCCACCGCCGTGTAGGTAATTTTTAACTATTGTTATGGTTACGTATAACTATGCATTAATAATGATATCGCACACGCTTCTTGTTTACATTTACGGGCCACACACGACGAGCTACGTTTCGAACGTTTCGAATATCGAGATGACGGTTATAATAAATAATTTGTAAGCGAATAAATACAAGAGCGGAGGATGGATCAAGTTATATATTATTGTATAGTGTATTGATCAGTGCATATTATTATTATTGAAAAACAAATAGCCCTTCAACAATCAAATATTTCAATGCGATCCTTATGCAATTTACAAAATTGTATCTGTTAATTTAGTTCCACCCTGATGGCAGTGTAATTTATGAAAAAGTTAATATTATGTAAATGTAGAATGTTTACCATTTCTATGGAGTTAACAGATTAAACACACACACAGTCATATATCAAAATATTATGTAACACTTATACATAACTTAATAATTAGTTGTTCTCAATAATATGAATTTGATTAATAATATCACATGGACATGTGGCAATTTATTAGCTAGTTAATGTTAATTAACTTGGTAACAGTGTTGACAAACAGTCAGTTTTTGAAGGTTTCAGCAACCCACCAATCTGCGTTTGAAAATGTATTAGCAATCTATTAACGTAGGTAATTTATCGCTAATTTTCGTTTCAGACACTTGGTGAGACTTTTGTGAAAATTTCACTTCGGCTACACATTACAGTTCCAAACATGGCTGCCCTTCAAAGGTCAGACAGACAGACAGACACGGTGGTCCCCTATTTCTATTATGGAACAAATAAAATCGATTGTTCCACTGGTAAATGGATTTTTGTTTGGCCAAAGAAGACTATGAATATATTAGACTATATATAAAATTTGCTTTTGACACTTACCATGTTAAAATAGACGAAAGCAATCAGCGGCGGGCGGGCAAACATAACAGCTTTTGAGCGGCAGCATCATACATCCAGTATGTATCCAAACCTGAAATGTCAACGGAGCAGAATATAAATAATTGCCTGAGAGGGTTAGTGATCATTGCCAACTTGTTATAATTTAGACTATAGCCAATATCCTTAATTGCCTAGTTTTTGAGTGAAATTCAGAAAAAAACAAATTTGAAAGAAATCACTTTTTGTCGGTCGGTGTTAAATTCATGTGAAAATCAAACAATTGCCTTGTTTTTGAGTGAAATTAAGAGAAAAAAAAAATCAAACAATTGCCTTGTTTTCGAGTGAAATTCAGAAAAAAAAAATTGAAAGAAATCAAACTTTTTGTCGGTCGGTGTTAAATTCATGTGAAAATCAAACAATTGCCTTGTTTTTGAGTGAAATTATGAGAAAAAAAAATCAAACAATTGCCTTGTTTTTGAGTGAAATTCAGAAAAAAAAAAATATTGAAAGAAATCAAACTTTTTGTCGGTCGGTGTTAAATTCATGTGAAAATCAAACGATTGCCATGTTTTTGAGTGAAATTAAGAGAAAAAAAAATCAAACAATTGCCTTGTTTTTGAGTGAAATTTAGAAAAAAAAAATGAAAGAAATCAAACTTTTTGTCGGTCGGTGTTAAATTCATGTGAAAATCAAACATTTGCCTTGTTTTTGAGTGAAATTAAGAGAAAAAAAAAATCAAACAATTGCCTTGTTTTTGAGTGAAATTCAGAAAAAAAAATTGAAAGTAATCAAATTTTTGTCGGTTGGTGTTAAATTCATGTGAAAATCAAACAATTGCCTGTTTTTCAGTGTAATTATGGAAAAAAAAATATTGTCCGTTGGTTTTTAATTAATGTGAAAACTAAACAGTTGCCTGTTATATATGGCATACCTATTAATTTCACTTGTACAATTTAGCCGCTGCTTACTAACGCCGATTGACCATTTCAACGCTGATCTCTGATGTGCTACAAATTTACATGTCGCGGTGATTCAAATTGTAAATGTCACTTCCACCGCCGTGTAGGTAATTTTTAACTATTGTTATGGTTACGTATAACTATGCATTAATAATGATATCGCACACGCTTCTTGTTTACATTTACGGGCCACACACGACGAGCTACGTTTCGAACGTTTCGAATATCGAGATGACGGTTATAATAAATAATTTGTAAGCGAATAAATACAAGAGCGGAGGATGGATCAAGTTATATATTATTGTATAGTGTATTGATCAGTGCATATTATAATGATTGAAAAACAAATAGCCTTTCAACAATCAAATATTTCAATGCGATCCTTATGCAATTTACAAAATTGTAACTGTTAATTTAGTTCCACCCTGATGGCAGTGTAATTTATGAAAAAGTTAATATTATGTAAATGTAGAATGTTTACCATTTCTATGGAGTTTACAGATTAAACACACACACAGTCATATATCAAAATATTATGTAACACTTATACATAACTTAATAATTAGTTGTTCTCAATAATATGAATTTGATTAATAATATCACATGGACATGTGGCAATTTATTAGCTAGTTAATGTTAATTAACTTGGTAACAGTGTTGACAAACAGTCAGTTTTTGAAGGTTTCAGCAACCCACCAATCTGCGTTTGAAAATGTATTAGCAATCTATTAACGTAGGTAATTTATCGCTAATTTTCGTTTCAGACACTTGGTGAGACTTTTGTGAAAATTTCACTTCGGCTACACATTACAGTTCCAAACATGGCTGCCCTTCAAAGGACAGACAGACAGACAGACACGGTGGTCCCCTATTTCTATTATGGAACAAATAAAATCGATTGTTCCACTGGTAAATGGATTTTTGTTTGGCCAAAGAAGACTATGAATATATTATACTATATATAAAATTTGCTTTTGACACTTACCATGTTAAAATAGACGAAAGCAATCAGCGGCGGGCGGGCAAACATAACAGCTTTTGAGCGGCAGCATCATACATCCAGTATGTATCCAAACCTGAAATGTCAACGGAGCAGAATATAAATAATTGCCTGAGAGGGTTAGTGATCATTGCCAACTTGTTATAATTTAGGCTATAGCCAATATCCTTAATTGCCGTGTTTTTGAGTGAAATTCAGAAAAAAAAATAATTGAAAGATATCAAACTTTTTGTCGGTCGGTGTTAAATTCATGTGAAAATCAAACAATTGCCTTGTTTTTGAGTGAAATTATGAGAAAAAAAAATCAAACAATTGCCTTGTTTTTGAGTGAAATTCAGAAAAAAAAAAATATTGAAAGAAATCAAACTTTTTGTCGGTCGGTGTTAAATTCATGTGAAAATCAAACGATTGCCTTGTTTTTGAGTGAAATTAAGAGAAAAAAAAATCAAACAATTGCCTTGTTTTTGAGTGAAATTCAGAAAAAAAAATTTAATGAAATCAAACTTTTTGTCGGTCGGTGTTAAATTCATGTGAAAATCAAACAATTGCCTTGTTTTTGAGTGAAATTATGAGGAAAAAAAAATCAAACAATTGCATGGTTTTTGAGTGAAATTCAGAAAAAAAAAATATTGAAAGATATCAAACTTTTTGTCGGTCGGTGTTAAATTCATGTGAAAATCAAACAATTGCCTTGTTATTGAGTGAAATTAAGAGAAAAAAAAATCAAACAATTGCCTTGTTTTTGAGTGAAATTCAGAAAAAAAAAATTGAAAGAAATCAAACTTTTTGTCGGTCGGTGTTAAATTCATGTGAAAATCAAACAATTGCCTTGTTATTGAGTGAAATTAAGAGAAAAAAAAAATCAAACAATAGCCTGGTTATTGAGTGAAATTTAGAAAAAAAAAATGAAAGAAATCAAACTTTTTGTCGGTCGGTGTTAAATTCATGTGAAAATCAAACATTTGCCTTGTTTTTGAGTGAAATTAAGAGAAAAAAAAAATCAAACAATTGCCTTGTTTTTGAGTGAAATTCAGAAAAAAAAATTGAAAGTAATCAAATTTTTGTCGGTTGGTGTTAAATTCATGTGAAAATCAAACAATTGCCTGTTTTTCAGTGTAATTATGGAAAAAAAAATATTGTCCGTTGGTTTTTAATTAATGTGAAAACTAAACAGTTGCCTGTTATATATGGCATACCTATTAATTTCACTTGTACAATTTAGCCGCTGCTTACTAACGCCGATTGACCATTTCAACGCTGATCTCTGATGTGCTACAAATTTACATGTCGCGGTGATTCAAATTGTAATTGTCACTTCCACCGCCGTGTAGGTAATTTTTAACTATTGTTATGGTTACGTATAACTATGCATTAATAATGATATCGCACACGCTTCTTGTTTACATTTACGGGCCACACACGACGAGCTACGTTTCGAACGTTTCGAATATCGAGATGACGGTTATAATAAATAATTTGTAAGCGAATAAATACAAGAGCGGAGGATGGATCAAGTTATATATTATTGTATAGTGTATTGATCAGTGCATATTATAATGATTGAAAAACAAATAGCCTTTCAACAATCAAATATTTCAATGCGATCCTTATGCAATTTACAAAATTGTAACTGTTAATTTAGTTCCACCCTGATGGCAGTGTAATTTATGAAAAAGTTAATATTATGTAAATGTAGAATGTTTACCATTTCTATGGAGTTTACAGATTAAACACACACACAGTCATATATCAAAATATTATGTAACACTTATACATAACTTAATAATTAGTTGTTCTCAATAATATGAATTTGATTAATAATATCACATGGACATGTGGCAATTTATTAGCTAGTTAATGTTAATTAACTTGGTAACAGTGTTGACAAACAGTCAGTTTTTGAAGGTTTCAGCAACCCACCAATCTGCGTTTGAAAATGTATTAGCAATCTATTAACGTAGGTAATTTATCGCTAATTTTCGTTTCAGACACTTGGTCAGACTTTTGTGAAAATTTCACTTCGGCTACACATTACAGTTCCAAACATGGCTGCCCTTCAAAGGACAGACAGACAGACAGACACGGTGGTCCCCTATTTCTATTATGGAACAAATAAAATCGATTGTTCCACTGGTAAATGGATTTTTGTTTGGCCAAAGAAGACTATGAATATATTATACTATATATAAAATTTGCTTTTGACACTTACCATGTTAAAATAGACGAAAGCAATCAGCGGCGGGCGGGCAAACATAACAGCTTTTGAGCAGCAGCATCATACATCCAGTATGTATCCAAACCTGAAATGTCAACGGAGCAGAATATAAATAATTGCCTGAGAGGGTTAGTGATCATTGCCAACTTGTTATAATTTAGGCTATAGCCAATATCCTTAATTGCCGTGTTTTTGAGTGAAATTCAGAAAAAAAAATAATTGAAAGATATCAAACTTTTTGTCGGTCGGTGTTAAATTCATGTGAAAATCAAACAATTGCCTTGTTTTTGAGTGAAATTAAGAGAAAAAACAATCAAACAATTGCCTGGTTATTGAGTGAAATTCAGAAAAAAAAAAATATTGAAAGAAATCAAACTTTTTGTCGGTCGGTGTTAAATTCATGTGAAAATCAAACAATTGCCTTGTTTTTGAGTGAAATTAAGAGAACAAAAAAATCAAACAATTGCAAAGTTTTTGAGTGAAATTCAGAAAAAAAAAATATTGAAAGAAATCAAACTTTTTGTCGGTCGGTGTTAAATTCATGTGAAAATCAAACAATTGCCTTGTTTTTGAGTGAAATTAAGAGAAAAAAAAATCTAACAATTGCCTGGTTATTGAGTGAAATTTAGAAAAAAAAAATATTTAAAGAAATCAAACTTTCTGTCGGTCGGTGTTAAATTCATGTGAAAATCAAACGATTGCCTTGTTTTTGAGTGAAATTAAGAGAAAAAAAAAATCAAACAATTGCCTGGTTATTGAGTGAAATTTAGAAAAAAAAAAATGAAAGAAATCAAACTTTTTGTCGGTCGGTATTAAATTCATGTGAAAAACAAACAATTGTCTTGTTTTTGAGTGAAATTAAGAGAAAAAAAAAATCAAACAATTGCCTGGTTATTGAGTGAAATTTAGAAAAAAAAAAATGAAAGAAATCAAACTTTTTGTCGGTCGGTGTTAAATTCATGTGAAAATCAAACATTTGCCTGGTTTTTGAGTGAAATTAAGAGAAAAAAAAAATTGAAAGAAATCAAATTTTTTGTCGGTTGGTGTTAAATTCATGTGAAAATCAAACAATTGCCTGCTTTTCAGTGTAATTATGGAAAAAAAAAATATTGTCCGTTGCTTTTTAATTAATGTGAAAACTAAACAGTTGCCTGTTATATATGGCATACCTATTAATTTCACTTGTACAATTTAGCCGCTGCTTACTAACGCCGATTGACCATCTCAACGCTGATCTCTGATGTGCTACAAATTTACATGTCGCGGTGATTCAAATTGTAATTGTCACTTCCACCGCCGTGTAGGTCATTTTTAACTATTGTTATGGTTACGTATAACTATGCATTAATAATGATATCGCACACGCTTCTTGTTTACATTTACGGGCCACACACGACGAGCTACGTTTCGAACGTTTCGAATATCGAGATGACGGTTATAATAAATAATTTGTAAGCGAATAAATACAAGAGCGGAGGATGGATCAAGTTATATATTATTGTATAGTGTATTGATCAGTGCATATTTTAATGATTGAAAAACAAATAGCCTTTCAACAATCAAATATTTCAATGCGATCCTTATGCAATTTACAAAATTGTAACTGTTAATTTAGTTCCACCCTGATGGCAGTGTAATTTATGAAAAAGTTAATATTATGTAAATGTAGAATGTTTACCATTTCTATGGAGTTTACAGATTAAACACACACACAGTCATATATCAAAATATTATGTAACACTTATACATAACTTAATATTTAGTTGTTCTCAATAATATGAATTTGATGAATAATATCACATGGACATGTGGCAATTTATTAGATAGTTAATGTTAATTAACTTGGTAACAGTGTTGACAAACAGTCAGTTTTTGAAGGTTTCAGCAACCCACCAATCTGCGTTTGAAAATGTATTAGCAATCTATTAACGTAGGTAATTTATCGCTAATTTTCGTTTCAGACACTTGGTGAGACTTTTGTGAAAATTTCACTTCGGCTACACATTACAGTTCCAAACATGGCTGCCCTTCAAAGGTCAGACAGACAGACAGACACGGTGGTCCCCTATTTCTATTATGGAACAAATAAAATCGATTGTTCCACTGGTAAATGGATTTTTGTTTGGCCAAAGAAGACTATGAATATATTATACTATATATAAAATTTGCTTTTGACACTTACCATGTTAAAATAGACGAAAGCAATCAGCGACGGGCGGGCAAACATAACAGCTTTTGAGCGGCAGCATCATACATCCAGTATGTATCCAAACCTGAAATGTCAACGGAGCAGAATATAAATAATTGCCTGAGAGGGTTAGTGGTCATTGCCAACTTGTTATAATTTAGACTATAGCCAATATCCTTAATTGCCTTGTTTTTGAGTGAAATTCAGAAAAAAAAAAATTTGAAAGAAATCAAACTTTTTGTCGGTCGGTGTTAAATTCATGTGAAAATCAAACAATTGCCTTGTTTTTGAGTGAAATTAAGAGAAAAAAAAATCAAACAATTGCCTGGTTATTGAGTGAAATTCAGAAAAAAAAAAATGAAAGAAATCAAACTTTTTGTCGGTCGGTGTTAAATTCATGTGAAAATCAAACAATTGCCTTGTTTTTGAGTGAAATTAAGAGCAAAAAAAAATCATACAATTGCCTGGTTATTGAGTGAAATTCAGAAAAAAAAAAATTCAAAGAAATCAAACTTTTTGTCGGTCGGTGTTAAATTCATGTGAAAATCAAACAATTGCCTGGTTATTGAGTGAAATTTAGAAAAAAAAAATATTGAAAGATATCAAACTTTTTGTCGGTCGGTGTTAAATTCATGTGAAAATCAAACAATTGCCTTCTTTTTGAGTGAAATTAAGAGAAAAAAAAATCAAACAATTGCCTGGTTATTGAGTGAAATTAAGAAAAAAAAAAATGAGAGAAAACAAACTTTGTGTCGGTCGGTGTTAAATTCATGTGAAAATCAAACAATTGCCTTGTTTTTGAGTGAAATTAAGAGAAAAAAAAAATCAAACATTTGCCTTGGTTTTGAGTGAAATTTAGAAAAAAAAAATTGAAAGAAATCAACTTTTTTGTCGGTCGTTGTTAAATTCATGTGAAAATCAAACAATTGCCTTGTTTTTGAGAGAAATTAAGTGAAAAAAAATATCAAACAATTGCCTTGTTTTTGAGTAAAATTCAGAAAAAAAAAAATTGAAAGAAATCAAACATTTTGTCGGTCGGTGTTAAATTCATGTGAAAATCAAACAATTGCCTTGTTTTTGAGTGAAATTAAGAGAAAAAAAAATCAAACAATTGCCTTGTTATTGAGTGAAATTTAGAAAAAAAAATATTTAAAGAAATCAAACTTTCTGTCGGTCGGTGTTAAATTCATGTGAAAATCAAACGATTGCCTTGTTTTTGAGTGAAATTAAGAGAAAAAAAAAATCAAACAATTGCCTGGTTATTGAGTGAAATTTAGAAAAAAAAAATGAAAGAAATCAAACTTTTTGTCGGTCGGTATTAAATTCATGTGAAAATCAAACAATTGCCTTGTTTTTGAGTGAAATTAAGAGAAAAAAAAAATCAAACAATTGCCTGGTTATTGAGTGAAATTTAGAAAAAAAAAATGAAAGAAATCAAACTTTTTGTCGGTCGGTGTTGAATTCATGTGAAAATCAAACATTTGCCTTGTTTTTGAGTGAAATTAAGAGAAAAAAAAAATCAAACAATTGCCATGTTTTTGAGTGAAATTCAGAAAAAAAAAATTGAAAGAAATCAAATTTTTTGTCGGTTGGTGTTAAATTCATGTGAAAATCAAACAATTGCCTGTTTTTCAGTGTAATTATGGAAAAAAAAAATATTGTCCGTTGCTTTTTAATTAATGTGAAAACTAAACAGTTGCCTGTTATATATGGCATACCTATTAATTTCACTTGTACAATTTAGCCGCTGCTTACTAACGCCGATTGACCATTTCAACGCTGATCTCTGATGTGCTACAAATTTACATGTCGCGGTGATTCAAATTGTAATTGTCACTTCCACCGTCGTGTAGGTCATTTTTAACTATTGTTATGGTTACGTATAACTATGCATTAATAATGATATCGCACACGCTTCTTGTTTACATTTACGGGCCACACACGACGAGCTACGTTTCGAACGTTTCGAATATCGAGATGACGGTTATAATAAATAATTTGTAAGCGAATAAATACAAGAGCGGAGGATGGATCAAGTTATATATTATTGTATAGTGTATTGATCAGTGCATATTTTAATGATTGAAAAACAAATAGCCTTTCAACAATCAAATATTTCAATGCGATCCTTATGCAATTTACAAAATTGTAACTGTTAATTTAGTTCCACCCTGATGGCAGTGTAATTTATGAAAAAGTTAATATTATGTAAATGTAGAATGTTTACCATTTCTATGGAGTTTACAGATTAAACACACACACAGTCATATATCAAAATATTATGTAACACTTATACATAACTTAATATTTAGTTGTTCTCAATAATATGAATTTGATGAATAATATCACATGGACATGTGGCAATTTATTAGATAGTTTATGTTAATTAACTTGGTAACAGTGTTGACAAACAGTCAGTTTTTGAAGGTTTCAGCAACCCACCAATCTGCGTTTGAAAATGTATTAGCAATCTATTAACGTAGGTAATTTATCGCTAATTTTCGTTTCAGACACTTGGTGAGACTTTTGTGAAAATTTCACTTCGGCTACACATTACAGTTCCAAACATGGCTGCCCTTCAAAGGTCAGACAGACAGACAGACACGGTGGTCCCCTATTTCTATTATGGAACAAATAAAATCGATTGTTCCACTGGTAAATGGATTTTTGTTTGGCCAAAGAAGACTATGAATATATTATACTATATATAAAATTTGCTTTTGACACTTACCATGTTAAAATAGACGAAAGCAATCAGCGGCGGGCGGGCAAACATAACAGCTTTTGAGCGGCAGCATCATACATCCAGTATGTATCCAAACCTGAAATGTCAACGGAGCAGAATATAAATAATTGCCTGAGAGGGTTAGTGATCATTGCCAACTTGTTATAATTTAGACTATAGCCAATATCCTTAATTGCCTTGTTTTTGAGGGAAATTCAGAAAAAAAAAAATTTGAAAGAAATCAAACTTTTTGTCGGTCGGTGTTAAATTCATGTGAAAATCAAACAATTGCCTTGTTTTTGAGTGAAATTAAGAGAAAAAAAAATCAAACAATTGCCTGGTTATTGAGTGAAATTCAGAAAAAAAAAAAATGAAAGAAATCAAACTTTTTGTCGGTCGGTGTTAAATTCATGTGAAAATCAAACAATTGCCTTGTTTTTGAGTGAAATTAAGAGCAAAAAAAAATCAAACAATTGCCTGGTTATTGAGTGAAATTCAGAAAAAAAAAAATTCAAAGAAATCAAACTTTTTGTCGGTCGGTGTTAAATTCATGTGAAAATCAAACAATAGCCTGGTTATTGAGTGAAATTTAGAAAAAAAAAATATTGAAAGATATCAAACTTTTTGTCGGTCGGTGTTAAATTCATGTGAAAATCAAACAATTGCCTTATTTTTGAGTGAAATTAAGAGAAAAAAAAATCAAACAATTGCCTGGTTATTGAGTGAAATTAAGAAAAAAAAAAATGAGAGAAAACAAACTTTGTGTCGGTCGGTGTTAAATTCATGTGAAAATCAAACAATTGCCTTGTTTTTGAGTGAAATTAAGAGAAAAAAAAAATCAAACATTTGCCTTGGTTTTGAGTGAAATTTAGAAAAAAAAAATTGAAAGAAATCAACTTTTTTGTCGGTCGTTGTTAAATTCATGTGAAAATCAAACAATTGCCTTGTTTTTGAGAGAAATTAAGTGAAAAAAAATATCAAACAATTGCCTTGTTTTTGAGTAAAATTCAGAAAAAAAAAAATTGAAAGAAATCAAACATTTTGTCGGTCGGTGTTAAATTCATGTGAAAATCAAACAATTGCCTTGTTATTGAGTGAAATTTAGAAAAAAAAATATTTAAAGAAATCAAACTTTCTGTCGGTCGGTGTTAAATTCATGTGAAAATCAAACGATTGCCTTGTTTTTGAGTGAAATTAAGAGAAAAAAAAATCAAACAATTGCCTGGTTATTGAGTGAAATTTAGAAAAAAAAAAATGAAAGAAATCAAACTTTTTGTCGGTCGGTATTAAATTCATGTGAAAATCAAACAATTGCCTTGTTTTTGAGTGAAATTAAGAGAAAAAAAAATCAAATAATTGCCTGGTTATTGAGTGAAATTTAGAAAAAAAAAATGAAAGAAATCAAACTTTTTGTCGGTCGGTGTAAAATTCATGTGAAAATCAAACATTTGCCTTGTTTTTGAGTGAAATTAAGAGAAAAAAAAAATCAAACTATTGCCATGTTTTTGAGTGAAATTCAGAAAAAAAAAATTGAAAGAAATCAAATTTTTTGTCGGTTGGTGTTAAATTCATGTGAAAATCAAACAATTGCCTGTTTTTCAGTGTAATTATGGAAAAAAAAATATTGTCCGTTGCTTTTTAATTAATGTGAAAACTAAACAGTTGCCTGTTATATATGGCATACCTATTAATTTCACTTGTACAATTTAGCCGCTGCTTACTAACGCCGATTGACCATTTCAACGCTGATCTCTGATGTGCTACAAATTTACATGTCGCGGTGATTCAAATTGTAATTGTCACTTCCACCGCCGTGTAGGTAATTTTTAACTATTGTTATGGTTACGTATAACTATGCATTAATAATGATATCGCACACGCTTCTTGTTTACATTTACGGGCCACACACGACGAGCTACGTTTCGAACGTTTCGAATATCGAGATGACGGTTATAATAAATAATTTGTAAGCGAATAAATACAAGAGCGGAGGATGGATCAAGTTATATATTATTGTATAGTGTATTGATCAGTGCATATTATTATTATTGAAAAACAAATAGCCTTTCAACAATCAAATATTTCAATGCGATCCTTATGCAATTTACAAAATTGTATCTGTTAATTTAGTTCCACCCTGATGGCAGTGTAATTTATGAAAAAGTTAATATTATGTAAATGTAGAATGTTTACCATTTCTATGGAGTTAACAGATTAAACACACACACAGTCATATATCAAAATATTATGTAACACTTATACATAACTTAATAATTAGTTGTTCTCAATAATATGAATTTGATTAATAATATCACATGGACATGTGGCAATTTATTAGCTAGTTAATGTTAATTAACTTGGTAACAGTGTTGACAAACAGTCAGTTTTTGAAGGTTTCAGCAACCCACCAATCTGCGTTTGAAAATGTATTAGCAATCTATTAACGTAGGTAATTTATCGCTAATTTTCGTTTCAGACACTTGGTGAGACTTTTGTGAAAATTTCACTTCGGCTACACATTACAGTTCCAAACATGGCTGCCCTTCAAAGGTCAGACAGACAGACAGACACGGTGGTCCCCTATTTCTATTATGGAACAAATAAAATCGATTGTTCCACTGGTAAATGGATTTTTGTTTGGCCAAAGAAGACTATGAATATATTATACTATATATAAAATTTGCTTTTGACACTTACCATGTTAAAATAGACGAAAGCAATCAGCGGCGGGCGGGCAAACATAACAGCTTTTGAGCGGCAGCATCATACATCCAGTATGTATCCAAACCTGAAATGTCAACGGAGCAGAATATAAATAATTGCCTGAGAGGGTTAGTGATCATTGCCAACTTGTTATAATTTAGACTATAGCCAATATCCTTAATTGCCTGGTTTTTGAGTGAAATTCAGAAAAAAAAAATTTGAAAGAAATCAAACTTTTTGTCGGTCGGTGTTAAATTCATGTGAAAATCAAACAATTGCCTTGTTTTTGAGTGAAATTAAGAGAAAAAAAAATCAAACAATTGCCTGGTTATTGAGTGAAATTCAGAAAAAAAAAATGAAAGAAATCAAACTTTTTGTCGGTCGGTGTTAAATTCATGTGAAAATCAAACAATTGCCTTGTTTTTGAGTGAAATTAAGAGCAAAAAAAAATCAAACAATTGCATGGTTTTTGAGTGATATTCAGAAAAAAAAAATATTGAAAGAAATCAAACTTTTTGTCGGTCGGTGTTAAATTCATGTGAAAATCAAACAATTGCCTTGTTTTTGAGTGAAATTAAGAGAAAAAAAAAATCAAACAATTGCCTTGTTTTTGAGTGAAATTCAGAAAAAAAAAATATTGAAAGAAATCAAACTTTGTCGGTCGGTGTTTAATTCATGTGAAAATCAAACAATTGCCTTGTTTTTGAGTGAAATTAAGAGAAAAAAAAAATCAAACAATTGCCTTGTTTTTGAGTGAAATTCAGAAAAAAAAAATTGAAAGAAATCAAACTTTTTGTCGGTCGGTGTTAAATTCATGTGAAAATCAAACAATTGCCTTGTTATTGAGTAAAATTAAGAGAAAAAAAAAATCAAACAATTGCCTGGTTATTGAGTGAAATTTAGAAAAAAAAATGAAAGAAATAAAATTTTTTGTCGGTCGGTGTTAAATTCATGTGAAAATCAAACATTTGCCTTGTTTTTGAGTGAAATTAAGAGAAAAAAAAAATCAAACAATTGCCTTGTTTTTGAGTGAAATTCAGAAAAAAAAAATTGAAAGAAATCAAATTTTTGTCGGTTGGTGTTAAATTCATGTGAAAATCAAACAATTGCCTGTTTTTCAGTGTAATTATGGAAAAAAAAATATTGTCCGTTGGTTTTTAATTAATGTGAAAACTAAACAGTTGCCTGTTATATATGGCATACCTATTAATTTCACTTGTACAATTTAGCCGCTGCTTACTAACGCCGATTGACCATTTCAACGCTGATCTCTGATGTGCTACAAATTTACATGTCGCGGTGATTCAAATTGTAATTGTCACTTCCACCGCCGTGTAGGTAATTTTTAACTATTGTTATGGTTACGTATAACTATGCATTAATAATGATATCGCACACGCTTCTTGTTTACATTTACGGGCCACACACGACGAGCTACGTTTCGAACGTTTCGAATATCGAGATGACGGTTATAATAAATAATTTGTAAGCGAATAAATACAAGAGCGGAGGATGGATCAAGTTATATATTATTGTATAGTGTATTGATCAGTGCATATTATAATGATTGAAAAACAAATAGCCTTTCAACAATCAAATATTTCAATGCGATCCTTATGCAATTTACAAAATTGTATTTGTTAATTTAGTTCCACCCTGATGGCAGTGTAATTTATGAAAAAGTTAATATTATGTAAATGTAGAATGTTTACCATTTCTATGGAGTTTACAGATTAAACACACACACAGTCATATATCAAAATATTATGTAACACTTATACATAACTTAATAATTAGTTGTTCTCAATAATATGAATTTGATTAATAATATCACATGGACATGTGGCAATTTATTAGCTAGTTAATGTTAATTAACTTGGTAACAGTGTTGACAAACAGTCAGTTTTTGAAGGTTTCAGCAACCCACCAATCTGCGTTTGAAAATGTATTAGCAATCTATTAACGTAGGTAATTTATCGCTAATTTTCGTTTCAGACACTTGGTGAGACTTTTGTGAAAATTTCACTTCGGCTACACATTACAGTTCCAAACATGGCTGCCCTTCAAAGGACAGACAGACAGACAGACACGGTGGTCCCCTATTTCTATTATGGAACAAATAAAATCGATTGTTCCACTGGTAAATGGATTTTTGTTTGGCCAAAGAAGACTATGAATATATTATACTATATATAAAATTTGCTTTTGACACTTACCATGTTAAAATAGACGAAAGCAATCAGCGGCGGGCGGGCAAACATAACAGCTTTTGAGCGGCAGCATCATACATCCAGTATGTATCCAAACCTGAAATGTCAACGGAGTAGAATATAAATAATTGCCTGAGAGGGTTAGTGAAAATTGCCAACTTGTTATAATTTAGACTATAGCCAATATCCTTAATTGCCTTGTTATTGAGTGAAATTCAGAAAAAAAAAAATTTGAAAGAAATCAAACTTTTTGTCGGTCGGTGTTAAATTCATGTGAAAATCAAACAATTGCCTTGTTTTTGAGTGAAATTAAGAGACAAAAAAATCAAACAATTGCCTGGTTATTGAGTGAAATTCAGAAAAAAAAAATGAAAGAAATCAAACTTTTTGTCGGTCGGTGTTAAATTCATGTGAAAATCAAACAATTGCCTTGTTTTTGAGTGAAATTAAGAGAACAAAAAAATCAAACAATTGCCTGGTTATTGAGTGAAATTCAGAAAAAAAAAATGAAAGAAATCAAACTTTTTGTCGGTCGGTGTTAAATTCATGTGAAAATCAAACAATTGCCTTGTTTTTGAGTGAAATTAAGAGCAAAAAAAAATCAAACAATTGCATGGTTTTTGAGTGAAATTCAGAAAAAAAAAATATTGAAAGAAATCAAACTTTTTGTCGGTCGGTGTTAAATTCATGTGAAAATCAAACAATTGCCTTGTTTTTGAGTGAAATTAAGAGAAAAAAAAAAATCTAACAATTGCCTGGTTATTGAGTGAAATTTAGAAAAAAAAATATTTAAAGAAATCAAACTTTCTGTCGGTCGGTGTTAAATTCATGTGAAAATCAAACGATTGCCTTGTTTTTGAGTGAAATTAAGAGAAAAAAAAATCAAACAATTGCCTGGTTATTGAGTGAAATTTAGAAAAAAAAAAATGAAAGAAATCAAACTTTTTGTCGGTCGGTATTAAATTCATGTGAAAATCAAACAATTGTCTTGTTTTTGAGTGAAATTAAGAGAAAAAAAAAATCAAACAATTGCCTGGTTATTGAGTGAAATTTAGAAAAAAAAAAATGAAAGAAATCAAACTTTTTGTCGGTCGGTGTTAAATTCATGTGAAAATCAAACATTTGCCTGGTTTTTGAGTGAAATTAAGAGAAAAAAAAAATTGAAAGAAATCAAATTTTTTGTCGGTTGGTGTTAAATTCATGTGAAAATCAAACAATTGCCTGATTTTCAGTGTAATTATGGAAAAAAAAAATATTGTCCGTTGCTTTTTAATTAATGTGAAAACTAAACAGTTGCCTGTTATATATGGCATACCTATTAATTTCACTTGTACAATTTAGCCGCTGCTTACTAACGCCGATTGACCATTTCAACGCTGATCTCTGATGTGCTACAAATTTACATGTCGCGGTGATTCAAATTGTAATTGTCACTTCCACCGCCGTGTAGGTAATTTTTAACTATTGTTATGGTTACGTATAACTATGCATTAATAATGATATCGCACACGCTTCTTGTTTACATTTACGGGCCACACACGACGAGCTACGTTTCGAACGTTTCGAATATCGAGATGACGGTTATAATAAATAATTTGTAAGCGAATAAATACAAGAGCGGAGGATGGATCAAGTTATATATTATTGTATAGTGTATTGATCAGTGCATATTTTAATGATTGAAAAACAAATAGCCTTTCAACAATCAAATATTTCAATGCGATCCTTATGCAATTTACAAAATTGTAACTGTTAATTTAGTTCCACCCTGATGGCAGTGTAATTTATGAAAAAGTTAATATTATGTAAATGTAGAATGTTTACCATTTCTATGGAGTTTACAGATTAAACACACACACAGTCATATATCAAAATATTATGTAACACTTATACATAACTTAATAATTAGTTGTTCTCAATAATATGAATTTGATTAATAATATCACATGGACATGTGGCAATTTATTAGCTAGTTAATGTTAATTAACTTGGTAACAGTGTTGACAAACAGTCAGTTTTTGAAGGTTTCAGCAACCCACCAATCTGCGTTTGAAAATGTATTAGCAATCTATTAACGTAGGTAATTTATCGCTAATTTTCGTTTCAGACACTTGGTGAGACTTTTGTGAAAATTTCACTTCGGCTACACATTACAGTTCCAAACATGGCTGCCCTTCAAAGGACAGACAGACAGACAGACACGGTGGTCCCCTATTTCTATTATGGAACAAATAAAATCGATTGTTCCACTGGTAAATGGATTTTTGTTTGGCCAAAGAAGACTATGAATATATTATACTATATATAAAATTTGCTTTTGACACTTACCATGTTAAAATAGACGAAAGCAATCAGCGGCGGGCGGGCAAACATAACAGCTTTTGAGCGGCAGCATCATACATCCAGTATGTATCCAAACCTGAAATGTCAACGGAGTAGAATATAAATAATTGCCTGAGAGGGTTAGTGAAAATTGCCAACTTGTTATAATTTAGACTATAGCCAATATCCTTAATTGCCTTGTTATTGAGTGAAATTCAGAAAAAAAAAAATTTGAAAGAAATCAAACTTTTTGTCGGTCGGTGTTAAATTCATGTGAAAATCAAACAATTGCCTTGTTTTTGAGTGAAATTAAGAGACAAAAAAATCAAACAATTGCCTGGTTATTGAGTGAAATTCAGAAAAAAAAAATGAAAGAAATCAAACTTTTTGTCGGTCGGTGTTAAATTCATGTGAAAATCAAACAATTGCCTTGTTTTTGAGTGAAATTAAGAGAACAAAAAAATCAAACAATTGCCTGGTTATTGAGTGAAATTCAGAAAAAAAAAATGAAAGAAATCAAACTTTTTGTCGGTCGGTGTTAAATTCATGTGAAAATCAAACAATTGCCTTGTTTTTGAGTGAAATTAAGAGCAAAAAAAAATCAAACAATTGCATGGTTTTTGAGTGAAATTCAGAAAAAAAAAATATTGAAAGAAATCAAACTTTTTGTCGGTCGGTGTTAAATTCATGTGAAAATCAAACAATTGCCTTGTTTTTGAGTGAAATTAAGAGAAAAAAAAAAATCTAACAATTGCCTGGTTATTGAGTGAAATTTAGAAAAAAAAATATTTAAAGAAATCAAACTTTCTGTCGGTCGGTGTTAAATTCATGTGAAAATCAAACGATTGCCTTGTTTTTGAGTGAAATTAAGAGAAAAAAAAAATCAAACAATTGCCTGGTTATTGAGTGAAATTTAGAAAAAAAAAAATGAAAGAAATCAAACTTTTTGTCGGTCGGTATTAAATTCATGTGAAAATCAAACAATTGTCTTGTTTTTGAGTGAAATTAAGAGAAAAAAAAAATCAAACAATTGCCTGGTTATTGAGTGAAATTTAGAAAAAAAAAATGAAAGAAATCAAACTTTTTGTCGGTCGGTGTTAAATTCATGTGAAAATCAAACATTTGCCTGGTTTTTGAGTGAAATTAAGAGAAAAAAAAAATTGAAAGAAATCAAATTTTTTGTCGGTTGGTGTTAAATTCATGTGAAAATCAAACAATTGCCTGATTTTCAGTGTAATTATGGAAAAAAAAAATATTGTCCGTTGCTTTTTAATTAATGTGAAAACTAAACAGTTGCCTGTTATATATGGCATACCTATTAATTTCACTTGTACAATTTAGCCGCTGCTTACTAACGCCGATTGACCATTTCAACGCTGATCTCTGATGTGCTACAAATTTACATGTCGCGGTGATTCAAATTGTAATTGTCACTTCCACCGCCGTGTAGGTAATTTTTAACTATTGTTATGGTTACGTATAACTATGCATTAATAATGATATCGCACACGCTTCTTGTTTACATTTACGGGCCACACACGACGAGCTACGTTTCGAACGTTTCGAATATCGAGATGACGGTTATAATAAATAATTTGTAAGCGAATAAATACAAGAGCGGAGGATGGATCAAGTTATATATTATTGTATAGTGTATTGATCAGTGCATATTTTAATGATTGAAAAACAAATAGCCTTTCAACAATCAAATATTTCAATGCGATCCTTATGCAATTTACAAAATTGTAACTGTTAATTTAGTTCCACCCTGATGGCAGTGTAATTTATGAAAAAGTTAATATTATGTAAATGTAGAATGTTTACCATTTCTATGGAGTTTACAGATTAAACACACACACAGTCATATATCAAAATATTATGTAACACTTATACATAACTTAATAATTAGTTGTTCTCAATAATATGAATTTGATTAATAATATCACATGGACATGTGGCAATTTATTAGCTAGTTAATGTTAATTAACTTGGTAACAGTGTTGACAAACAGTCAGTTTTTGAAGGTTTCAGCAACCCACCAATCTGCGTTTGAAAATGTATTAGCAATCTATTAACGTAGGTAATTTATCGCTAATTTTCGTTTCAGACACTTGGTGAGACTTTTGTGAAAATTTCACTTCGGCTACACATTACAGTTCCAAACATGGCTGCCCTTCAAAGGACAGACAGACAGACAGACACGGTGGTCCCCTATTTCTATTATGGAACAAATAAAATCGATTGTTCCACTGGTAAATGGATTTTTGTTTGGCCAAAGAAGACTATGAATATATTATACTATATATAAAATTTGCTTTTGACACTTACCATGTTAAAATAGACGAAAGCAATCAGCGGCGGGCGGGCAAACATAACAGCTTTTGAGCGGCAGCATCATACATCCAGTATGTATCCAAACCTGAAATGTCAACGGAGTAGAATATAAATAATTGCCTGAGAGGGTTAGTGAAAATTGCCAACTTGTTATAATTTAGACTATAGCCAATATCCTTAATTGCCTTGTTATTGAGTGAAATTCAGAAAAAAAAAAATTTGAAAGAAATCAAACTTTTTGTCGGTCGGTGTTAAATTCATGTGAAAATCAAACAATTGCCTTGTTTTTGAGTGAAATTAAGAGACAAAAAAATCAAACAATTGCCTGGTTATTGAGTGAAATTCAGAAAAAAAAAATGAAAGAAATCAAACTTTTTGTCGGTCGGTGTTAAATTCATGTGAAAATCAAACAATTGCCTTGTTTTTGAGTGAAATTAAGAGAACAAAAAAATCAAACAATTGCATGGTTTTTGAGTGAAATTCAGAAAAAAAAAATATTGAAAGAAATCAAACTTTTTGTCGGTCGGTGTTAAATTCATGTGAAAATCAAACAATTGCCTTGTTTTTGAGTGAAATTAAGAGAAAAAAAAAATCTAACAATTGCCTGGTTATTGAGTGAAATTTAGAAAAAAAAAATATTTAAAGAAATCAAACTTTCTGTCGGTCGGTGTTAAATTCATGTGAAAATCAAACGATTGCCTTGTTTTTGAGTGAAATTAAGAGAAAAAAAAAATCAAACAATTGCCTGGTTATTGAGTGAAATTTAGAAAAAAAAAATGAAAGAAATCAAACTTTTTGTCGGTCGGTATTAAATTCATGTGAAAATCAAACAATTGTCTTGTTTTTGAGTGAAATTAAGAGAAAAAAAAAATCAAACAATTGCCTGGTTATTGAGTGAAATTTAGAAAAAAAAAATGAAAGAAATCAAACTTTTTGTCGGTCGGTGTTAAATTCATGTGAAAATCAAACATTTGCCTGGTTTTTGAGTGAAATTAAGAGAAAAAAAAAATTGAAAGAAATCAAATTTTTTGTCGGTTGGTGTTAAATTCATGTGAAAATCAAACAATTGCCTGCTTTTCAGTGTAATTATGGAAAAAAAAAATATTGTCCGTTGCTTTTTAATTAATGTGAAAACTAAACAGTTGCCTGTTATATATGGCATACCTATTAATTTCACTTGTACAATTTAGCCGCTGCTTACTAACGCCGATTGACCATTTCAACGCTGATCTCTGATGTGCTACAAATTTACATGTCGCGGTGATTCAAATTGTAATTGTCACTTCCACCGCCGTGTAGGTAATTTTTAACTATTGTTATGGTTACGTATAACTATGCATTAATAATGATATCGCACACGCTTCTTGTTTACATTTACGGGCCACACACGACGAGCTACGTTTCGAACGTTTCGAATATCGAGATGACGGTTATAATAAATAATTTGTAAGCGAATAAATACAAGAGCGGAGGATGGATCAAGTTATATATTATTGTATAGTGTATTGATCAGTGCATATTTTAATGATTGAAAAACAAATAGCCTTTCAACAATCAAATATTTCAATACGATCCTTATGCAATTTACAAAATTGTAACTGTTAATTTAGTTCCACCCTGATGGCAGTGTAATTTATGAAAAAGTTAATATTATGTAAATGTAGAATGTTTACCATTTCTATGGAGTTTACAGATTAAACACACACACAGTCATATATCAAAATATTATGTAACACTTATACATAACTTAATATTTAGTTGTTCTCAATAATATGAATTTGATGAATAATATCACATGGACATGTGGCAATTTATTAGATAGTTAATGTTAATTTACTTGGTAACAGTGTTGACAAACAGTCAGTTTTTGAAGGTTTCAGCAACCCACCAATCTGCGTTTGAAAATGTATTAGCAATCTATTAACGTAGGTAATTTATCGCTAATTTTCGTTTCAGACACTTGGTGAGACTTTTGTGAAAATTTCACTTCGGCTACACATTACAGTTCCAAACATGGCTGCCCTTCAAAGGACAGACAGACAGACAGACACGGTGGTCCCCTATTTCTATTATGGAACAAATAAAATCGATTGTTCCACTGGTAAATGGATTTTTGTTTGGCCAAAGAAGACTATGAATATATTATACTATATATAAAATTTGCTTTTGACACTTACCATGTTAAAATAGACGAAAGCAATCAGCGGCGGGCGGGCGAACATAACAGCTTTTGAGCGGCAGCATCATACATCCAGTATGTATCCAAACCTGAAATGTCAACGGAGCAGAATATAAATCATTGCCTGAGAGGGTTAGTGATCATTGCCAACTTGTTATAATTTAGACTATAGCCAATATCCTTAATTGCCTTGTTTTTGAGTGAAATTCAGAAAAAAAAATATTGAAAGATATCAAACTTTTTGTCGGTTGGTGTTAAATTCATGTGAAAATCAAACAATTGCCTTGTTTTTGAGTGAAATTAAGAGAAAAAAAAATCAAACAATTGCCTGGTTATTGAGTGAAATTCAGAAAACAAAAAAATGAAAGAAATCAAACTTTTTGTCGGTCGGTGTTAAATTCATGTGAAAATCAAACAATTTTCTTGTTTTTGAGTGAAATTAAGAGAGAAAAAAATCAAACAATTGCCTGGTTATTGAGTGAAATTCAGAAAAAAAAAATGAAAGAAATCAAACTTTTTGTCGGTCGGTGTTAAATTCATGTGAAAATCAAACAATTGCCTTGTTTTTGAGTGAAAGTAAGAGCAAAAAAAAATCAAACAATTGCATGGTTTTTGAGTGAAATTCAGAATAAAAAAATATTGAAAGAAATCAAACTTTTTGTCGGTCGGTGTTAAATTCATGTGAAAATCAAACAATTGCCTTGTTTTTGAGTGAAATTAAAAGAAAAAAAAAATCAAACAATTGCCTTGTTTTTGAGTGAAATTCAGAAAAAAAAATTTAATGAAATCAAACTTTTTGTCGGTCGGTGTTAAATTCATGTGAAAATCACACAATTGCCTTGTTTTTGAGTGAAATTATGAGAAAAAAAAAATCAAACAATTGCCTTGTTTTTGAGTGAAATTCAGAAAAAAAAAATTGAAAGAAATCAAACTTTTTGTCGGTCGGTGTTAAATTCATGTGAAAATCAAACAATTGCCTTGTTATTGAGTGAAATTAAGAGAAAAAAATAAATCAAACAATTGCCTGGTTATTGAGTGAAATTTAGAAAAAAAAATGAAAGAAATCAAACTTTTTGTCGGTCGGTGTTAAATTCATGTGAAAATCAAACATTTGCCTTGTTTTTGAGTGAAATTAAGAGAAAAAAAAAATCAAACAATTGCCTTGTTTTTGAGTGAAATTCAGAAAAAAAAAATTGAAAGAAATCAAATTTTGGTCGGTTGGTGTTAAATTCATGTGAAAATCAAACAATTGCCTGTTTTTCAGTGTAATTATGGAAAAAAAAAATATTGTCCGTTGGTTTTTAATTAATGTGAAAACTAAACAGTTGCCTGTTATATATGGCATACCTATTAATTTCCCTTGTACAATTTAGCCGCTGCTTACTAACGCCGATTGACCATTTCAACGCTGATCTCTGATGTGCTACAAATTTACATGTCGCGGTGATTCAAATTGTAATTGTCACTTCCACCGCCGTGTAGGTAATTTTTAACTATTGTTATGGTTACGTATAACTATGCATTAATAATGATATCGCACACGCTTCTTGTTTACATTTACGGGCCACACACGACGAGCTACGTTTCGAACGTTTCGAATATCGAGATGACGGTTATAATAAATAATTTGTAAGCGAATAAATACAAGAGCGGAGGATGGATCAAGTTATATATTATTGTATAGTGTATTGATCAGTGCATATTATTATTATTGAAAAACAAATAGCCTTTCAACAATCAAATATTTCAATGCGATCCTTATGCAATTTACAAAATTGTAACTGTTAATTTAGTTCCACCCTGATGGCAGTGTAATTTATGAAAAAGTTAATATTATGTAAATGTAGAATGTTTACCATTTCTATGGAGTTTACAGATTAAACACACACACACAGTCATATATCAAAATATTATGTAACACTTATACATAACTTAATAATTAGTTATTCTCAATAATATGAATTTGATTAATAATATCACATGGACATGTGGCTATTTATTAGCTTGTTAATGTTAATTAACTTGGTAACAGTGTTGACAAACAGTCAGTTTTTGAAGGTTTCAGCAACCCACCAATCTGCGTTTGAAAATGTATTAGCAATCTATTAACGTAGGTAATTTATCGCTAATTTTCGTTTCAGACACTTGGTGAGACTTTTGTGAAAATTTCACTTCGGCTACACATTACAGTTCCAAACTTGGCTGCCCTTCAAAGGTCAGACAGACAGACAAACACGGTGGTCCCGTATTTCTATTATGGAACAAATAAAATCGATTGTTCCACTGGTGAATGGATTTTTGTTTGGCCAAAGAAGACTATGAATATATTATACTATATATAAAATTTGCTTTTGACACTTACCATGTTAAAATAGACGAAAGCAATCAGCGGCGGGCGGGCGAACATAACAGCTTTTGAGCGGCAGCATCATACATCCAGTATGTATCCAAACCTGAAATGTCAACGGAGCAGAATATAAATAATTGCCTGAGAGGGTTAGTGATCATTGCCAACTTGTTATAATTTAGACTATAGCCAATATCCTTAATTGCCTTGTATTTGAGTGAAATTCAGAAAAAAAAAAATTGAAAGATATCAAACTTTTTGTCGGTCGGTGTTAAATTCATGTGAAAATCAAACAATTTTCTTGTTTTTGAGTGAAATTAAGAGAAAAAAAAATCAAACAATTGCCTGGTTATTGAGTGAAATTCAGAAAAAAAAAATGAAAGAAATCAAACTTTTTGTCGGTCGGTGTTAAATTCATGTGAAAATCAAACAATTGCCTTGTTTTTGAGTGAAATTAAGAGAAAAAAAAAATCAAACAATTGCCTTGTTTTTGAGTGAAATTCAGAAAAAAAAATTTAATGAAATCAAACTTTTTGTCGGTCGGTGTTAAATTCATGTGAAAATCAAACAATTGCCTTGTTTTTGAGTGAAATTATGAGAAAAAAAAAATCAAACAATTGCCTTGTTTTTGAGTGAAATTCAGAAAAAAAAAATATTGAAAGAAATCAAACTTTGTCGGTCGGTGTTTAATTCATGTGAAAATCAAACAATTGCCTTGTTTTTGAGTGAAATTAAGAGAAAAAAAAAATCAAACAATTGCCTTGTTTTTGAGTGAAATTCAGAAAAAAAAAATTGAAAGAAATCAAACTTTTTGTCGGTCGGTGTGAAATTCATGTGAAAATCAAACAATTGCCTTGTTATTGAGTAAAATTAAGAGAAAAAAAAAATCAAACAATTGCCTGGTTATTGAGTGAAATTTAGAAAAAAAAAATGAAAGAAATAAAATTTTTTGTCGGTCGGTGTTAAATTCATGTGAAAATCAAACATTTGCCTTGTTTTTGAGTGAAATTAAGAGAAAAAAAAAATCAAACAATTGCCTTGTTTTTGAGTGAAATTCAGAAAAAAAAAATTGAAAGAAATCAAATTTTTGTCGGTTGGTGTTAAATTCATGTGAAAATCAAACAATTGCCTGTTTTTCAGTGTAATTATGGAAAAAAAAAATATTGTCCGTTGGTTTTTAATTAATGTGAAAACTAAACAGTTGCCTGTTATATATGGCATACCTATTAATTTCACTTGTACAATTTAGCCGCTGCTTACTAACGCCGATTGACCATTTCAACGCTGATCTCTGATGTGCTACAAATTTACATGTCGCGGTGATTCAAATTGTAATTGTCACTTCCACCGCCGTGTAGGTAATTTTTACCTATTGTTATGGTTACGTATAACTATGCATTAATAATGATATCGCACACGCTTCTTGTTTACATTTACGGGCCACACACGACGAGCTACGTTTCGAACGTTTCGAATATCGAGATGACGGTTATAATAAATAATTTGTAAGCGAATAAATACAAGAGCGGAGGATGGATCAAGTTATATATTATTGTATAGTGTATTGATCAGTGCATATTATAATGATTGAAAAACAAATAGCCTTTCAACAATCAAATATTTCAATGCGATCCTTATGCAATTTACAAAATTGTATTTGTTAATTTAGTTCCACCCTGATGGCAGTGTAATTTATGAAAAAGTTAATATTATGTAAATGTAGAATGTTTACCATTTCTATGGAGTTTACAGATTAAACACACACACAGTCATATATCAAAATATTATGTAACACTTATACATAACTTAATAATTAGTTGTTCTCAATAATATGAATTTGATTAATAATATCACATGGACATGTGGCAATTTATTAGCTAGTTAATGTTAATTAACTTGGTAACAGTGTTGACAAACAGTCAGTTTTTGAAGGTTTCAGCAACCCACCAATCTGCGTTTGAAAATGTATTAGCAATCTATTAACGTAGGTAATTTATCGCTAATTTTCGTTTCAGACACTTGGTGAGACTTTTGTGAAAATTTCACTTCGGCTACACATTACAGTTCCAAACATGGCTGCCCTTCAAAGGACAGACAGACAGACAGACACGGTGGTCCCCTATTTCTATTATGGAACAAATAAAATCGATTGTTCCACTGGTAAATGGATTTTTGTTTGGCCAAAGAAGACTATGAATATATTATACTATATATAAAATTTGCTTTTGACACTTACCATGTTAAAATAGACGAAAGCAATCAGCGGCGGGCGGGCAAACATAACAGCTTTTGAGCGGCAGCATCATACATCCAGTATGTATCCAAACCTGAAATGTCAACGGAGTAGAATATAAATAATTGCCTGAGAGGGTTAGTGAAAATTGCCAACTTGTTATAATTTAGACTATAGCCAATATCCTTAATTGCCTTGTTATTGAGTGAAATTCAGAAAAAAAAAAATTTGAAAGAAATCAAACTTTTTGTCGGTCGGTGTTAAATTCATGTGAAAATCAAACAATTGCCTTGTTTTTGAGTGAAATTAAGAGAAAAAAAAATCAAACAATTGCCTGGTTATTGAGTGAAATTCAGAAAAAAAAAATGAAAGAAATCAAACTTTTTGTCGGTCGGTGTTAAATTCATGTGAAAATCAAACAATTGCCTTGTTTTTGAGTGAAATTAAGAGAACAAAAAAATCAAACAATTGCATGGTTTTTGAGTGAAATTCAGAAAAAAAAAATATTGAAAGAAATCAAACTTTTTGTCGGTCGGTGTTAAATTCATGTGAAAATCAAACAATTGCCTTGTTTTTGAGTGAAATTAAGAGAAAAAAAAAATCTAACAATTGCCTGGTTATTGAGTGAAATTTAGAAAAAAAAAATATTTAAAGAAATCAAACTTTCTGTCGGTCGGTGTTAAATTCATGTGAAAATCAAACGATTGCCTTGTTTTTGAGTGAAATTAAGAGAAAAAAAAAATCAAACAATTGCCTGGTTATTGAGTGAAATTTAGAAAAAAAAAATGAAAGAAATCAAACTTTTTGTCGGTCGGTATTAAATTCATGTGAAAATCAAACAATTGTCTTGTTTTTGAGTGAAATTAAGAGAAAAAAAAAATCAAACAATTACCTGGTTATTGAGTGAAATTTAGAAAAAAAAAAATGAAAGAAATCAAACTTTTTGTCGGTCGGTGTTAAATTCATGTGAAAATCAAACATTTGCCTGGTTTTTGAGTGAAATTAAGAGAAAAAAAAAATTGAAAGAAATCAAATTTTTTGTCGGTTGGTGTTAAATTCATGTGAAAATCAAACAATTGCCTGCTTTTCAGTGTAATTATGGAAAAAAAAATATTGTCCGTTGCTTTTTAATTAATGTGAAAACTAAACAGTTGCCTGTTATATATGGCATACCTATTAATTTCACTTGTACAATTTAGCCGCTGCTTACTAACGCCGATTGACCATTTCAACGCTGATCTCTGATGTGCTACAAATTTACATGTCGCGGTGATTCAAATTGTAATTGTCACTTCCACCGCCGTGTAGGTCATTTTTAACTATTGTTATGGTTACGTATAACTATGCATTAATAATGATATCGCACACGCTTCTTGTTTACATTTACGGGCCACACACGACGAGCTACGTTTCGAACGTTTCGAATATCGAGATGACGGTTATAATAAATAATTTGTAAGCGAATAAATACAAGAGCGGAGGATGGATCAAGTTATATATTATTGTATAGTGTATTGATCAGTGCATATTTTAATGATTGAAAAACAAATAGCCTTTCAACAATCAAATATTTCAATGCGATCCTTATGCAATTTACAAAATTGTAACTGTTAATTTAGTTCCACCCTGATGGCAGTGTAATTTATGAAAAAGTTAATATTATGTAAATGTAGAATGTTTACCATTTCTATGGAGTTTACAGATTAAACACACACACAGTCATATATCAAAATATTATGTAACACTTATACATAACTTAATATTTAGTTGTTCTCAATAATATGAATTTGATGAATAATATCACATGGACATGTGGCAATTTATTAGATAGTTAATGTTAATTTACTTGGTAACAGTGTTGACAAACAGTCAGTTTTTGAAGGTTTCAGCAACCCACCAATCTGCGTTTGAAAATGTATTAGCAATCTATTAACGTAGGTAATTTATCGCTAATTTTCGTTTCAGACACTTGGTGAGACTTTTGTGAAAATTTCACTTCGGCTACACATTACAGTTCCAAACATGGCTGCCCTTCAAAGGTCAGACAGACAGACAGACACGGTGGTCCCCTATTTCTATTATGGAACTAATAAAATCGATTGTTCCACTGGTAAATGGATTTTTGTTTGGCCAAAGAAGACTATGAATATATTATACTATATATAAAATTTGCTTTTGACACTTACCATGTTAAAATAGACGAAAGCAATCAGCGGCGGGCGGGCAAACATAACAGCTTTTGAGCGGCAGCATCATACATCCAGTATGTATCCAAACCTGAAATGTCAACGGAGCAGAATATAAATAATTGCCTGAGAGGGTTAGTGATCATTGCCAACTTGTTATAATTTAGACTATAGCCAATATCCTTAATTGCCTTGTTTTTGAGTGAAATTCAGAAAAAAAAAAATTTGAAAGAAATCAAACTTTTTGTCGGTCGGTGTTAAATTCATGTGAAAATCAAACAATTGCCTTGTTTTTGAGTGAAATTAAGAGAAAAAAAAATCAAACAATTGCCTGGTTATTGAGTGAAATTCAGAAAAAAAAAAAATGAAAGAAATCAAACTTTTTGTCGGTCGGTGTTAAATTCATGTGAAAATCAAACAATTGCCTTGTTTTTGAGTGAAATTAAGAGCAAAAAAAAATCAAACAATTGCCTGGTTATTGAGTGAAATTCAGAAAAAAAAAAATTCAAAGAAATCAAACTTTTTGTCGGTCGGTGTTAAATTCATGTGAAAATCAAACAATTGCCTGGTTATTGAGTGAAATTTAGAAAAAAAAAATATTGAAAGATATCAAACTTTTTGTCGGTCGGTGTTAAATTCATGTGAAAATCAAACAATTGCCTTATTTTTGAGTGAAATTAAGAGAAAAAAAAATCAAACAATTGCCTGGTTATTGAGTGAAATTAAAAAAAAAAAAATGAGAGAAAACAAACTTTGTGTCGGTCGGTGTTAAATTCATGTGAAAATCAAACAATTGCCTTGTTTTTGAGTGAAATTAAGAGAAAAAAAAAATCAAACATTTGCCTTGGTTTTGAGTGAAATTTAGAAAAAAAAAATTGAAAGAAATCAACTTTTTTGTCGGTCGTTGTTAAATTCATGTGAAAATCAAACAATTGCCTTGTTTTTGAGAGAAATTAAGTGAAAAAAAATATCAAACAATTGCCTTGTTTTTGAGTAAAATTCAGAAAAAAAAAATTGAAAGAAATCAAACATTTTGTCGGTCGGTGTTAAATTCATGTTAAAATCAAACAATTGCCTTGTTATTGAGTGAAATTTAGAAAAAAAAATATTTAAAGAAATCAAACTTTCTGTCGGTCGGTGTTAAATTCATGTGAAAATCAAACGATTGCCTTGTTTTTGAGTGAAATTAAGAGAAAAAAAAAATCAAACAATTGCCTGGTTATTGAGTGAAATTTAGAAAAAAAAAAATGAAAGAAATCAAACTTTTTGTCGGTCGGTATTAAATTCATGTGAAAATCAAACAATTGCCTTGTTTTTGAGTGAAATTAAGAGAAAAAAAAAATCAAACAATTGCCTGGTTATTGAGTGAAATTTAGAAAAAAAAAATGAAAGAAATCAAACTTTTTGTCGGTCGGTGTAAAATTCATGTGAAAATCAAACATTTGCCTTGTTTTTGAGTGAAATTAAGAGAAAAAAAAAATCAAACAATTGCCATGTTTTTGAGTGAAATTCAGAAAAAAAAAATTGAAAGAAATCAAATTTTTTGTCGGTTGGTGTTAAATTCATGTGAAAATCAAACAATTGCCTGTTTTTCAGTGTAATTATGGAAAAAAAAATATTGTCCGTTGCTTTTTAATTAATGTGAAAACTAAACAGTTGCCTGTTATATATGGCATACCTATTAATTTCACTTGTACAATTTAGCCGCTGCTTACTAACGCCGATTGACCATTTCAACGCTGATCTCTGATGTGCTACAAATTTACATGTCGCGGTGATTCAAATTGTAATTGTCACTTCCACCGCCGTGTAGGTAATTTTTAACTATTGTTATGGTTACGTATAACTATGCATTAATAATGATATCGCACACGCTTCTTGTTTACATTTACGGGCCACACACGACGAGCTACGTTTCGAACGTTTCGAATATCGAGATGACGGTTATAATAAATAATTTGTAAGCGAATAAATACAAGAGCGGAGGATGGATCAAGTTATATATTATTGTATAGTGTATTGATCAGTGCATATTATTATTATTGAAAAACAAATAGCCTTTCAACAATCAAATATTTCAATGCGATCCTTATGCAATTTACAAAATTGTATCTGTTAATTTAGTTCCACCCTGATGGCAGTGTAATTTATGAAAAAGTTAATATTATGTAAATGTAGAATGTTTACCATTTCTATGGAGTTAACAGATTAAACACACACACAGTCATATATCAAAATATTATGTAACACTTATACATAACTTAATAATTAGTTGTTCTCAATAATATGAATTTGATTAATAATATCACATGGACATGTGGCAATTTATTAGCTAGTTAATGTTAATTAACTTGGTAACAGTGTTGACAAACAGTCAGTTTTTGAAGGTTTCAGCAACCCACCAATCTGCGTTTGAAAATGTATTAGCAATCTATTAACGTAGGTAATTTATCGCTAATTTTCGTTTCAGACACTTGGTGAGACTTTTGTGAAAATTTCACTTCGGCTACACATTACAGTTCCAAACATGGCTGCCCTTCAAAGGTCAGACAGACAGACAGACACGGTGGTCCCCTATTTCTATTATGGAACAAATAAAATCGATTGTTCCACTGGTAAATGGATTTTTGTTTGGCCAAAGAAGACTATGAATATATTATACTATATATAAAATTTGCTTTTGACACTTACCATGTTAAAATAGACGAAAGCAATCAGCGGCGGGCGGGCAAACATAACAGCTTTTGAGCGGCAGCATCATACATCCAGTATGTATCCAAACCTGAAATGTCAACGGAGCAGAATATAAATAATTGCCTGAGAGGGTTAGTGATCATTGCCAACTTGTTATAATTTAGACTATAGCCAATATCCTTAATTGCCTGGTTTTTGAGTGAAATTCAGAAAAAAAAAATTTGAAAGAAATCAAACTTTTTGTCGGTCGGTGTTAAATTCATGTGAAAATCAAACAATTGCCTTGTTTTTGAGTGAAATTAAGAGAAAAAAAAATCAAACAATTGCCTGGTTATTGAGTGAAATTCAGAAAAAAAAAATGAAAGAAATCAAACTTTTTGTCGGTCGGTGTTAAATTCATGTGAAAATCAAACAATTGCCTTGTTTTTGAGTGAAATTAAGAGCAAAAAAAAATCAAACAATTGCATGGTTTTTGAGTGAAATTCAGAAAAAAAAAATTGAAAGAAATCAAATTTTTGTCGGTTGGTGTTAAATTCATGTGAAAATCAAACAATTGCCTGTTTTTCAGTGTAATTATGGAAAAAAAAAATATTGTCCGTTGGTTTTTAATTAATGTGAAAACTAAACAGTTGCCTGTTATATATGGCATACCTATTAATTTCACTTGTACAATTTAGCCGCTGCTTACTAACGCCGATTGACCATTTCAACGCTGATCTCTGATGTGCTACAAATTTACATGTCGCGGTGATTCAAATTGTAATTGTCACTTCCACCGCCGTGTAGGTAATTTTTAACTATTGTTATGGTTACGTATAACTATGCATTAATAATGATATCGCACACGCTTCTTGTTTACATTTACGGGCCACACACGACGAGCTACGTTTCGAACGTTTCGAATATCGAGATGACGGTTATAATAAATAATTTGTAAGCGAATAAATACAAGAGCGGAGGATGGATCAAGTTATATATTATTGTATAGTGTATTGATCAGTGCATATTATAATGATTGAAAAACAAATAGCCTTTCAACAATCAAATATTTCAATGCGATCCTTATGCAATTTACAAAATTGTATTTGTTAATTTAGTTCCACCCTGATGGCAGTGTAATTTATGAAAAAGTTAATATTATGTAAATGTAGAATGTTTACCATTTCTATGGAGTTTACAGATTAAACACACACACAGTCATATATCAAAATATTATGTAACACTTATACATAACTTAATAATTAGTTGTTCTCAATAATATGAATTTGATTAATAATATCACATGGACATGTGGCAATTTATTAGCTAGTTAATGTTAATTAACTTGGTAACAGTGTTGACAAACAGTCAGTTTTTGAAGGTTTCAGCAACCCACCAATCTGCGTTTGAAAATGTATTAGCAATCTATTAACGTAGGTAATTTATCGCTAATTTTCGTTTCAGACACTTGGTGAGACTTTTGTGAAAATTTCACTTCGGCTACACATTACAGTTCCAAACATGGCTGCCCTTCAAAGGACAGACAGACAGACAGACACGGTGGTCCCCTATTTCTATTATGGAACAAATAAAATCGATTGTTCCACTGGTAAATGGATTTTTGTTTGGCCAAAGAAGACTATGAATATATTATACTATATATAAAATTTGCTTTTGACACTTACCATGTTAAAATAGACGAAAGCAATCAGCGGCGGGCGGGCAAACATAACAGCTTTTGAGCGGCAGCATCATACATCCAGTATGTATCCAAACCTGAAATGTCAACGGAGTAGAATATAAATAATTGCCTGAGAGGGTTAGTGAAAATTGCCAACTTGTTATAATTTAGACTATAGCCAATATCCTTAATTGCCTTGTTATTGAGTGAAATTCAGAAAAAAAAAAATTTGAAAGAAATCAAACTTTTTGTCGGTCGGTGTTAAATTCATGTGAAAATCAAACAATTGCCTTGTTTTTGAGTGAAATTAAGAGACAAAAAAATCAAACAATTGCCTGGTTATTGAGTGAAATTCAGAAAAAAAAAATGAAAGAAATCAAACTTTTTGTCGGTCGGTGTTAAATTCATGTGAAAATCAAACAATTGCCTTGTTTTTGAGTGAAATTAAGAGAACAAAAAAATCAAACAATTGCATGGTTTTTGAGTGAAATTCAGAAAAAAAAAATATTGAAAGAAATCAAACTTTTTGTCGGTCGGTGTTAAATTCATGTGAAAATCAAACAATTGCCTTGTTTTTGAGTGAAATTAAGAGAAAAAAAAAATCTAACAATTGCCTGGTTATTAAGTGAAATTTAGAAAAAAAAAAATGAAAGAAATCAAACTTTTTGTCGGTCGGTGTTAAATTCATGTGAAAATCAAACATTTGCCTGGTTTTTGAGTGAAATTAAGAGAAAAAAAAAATTGAAAGAAATCAAATTTTTTGTCGGTTGGTGTTAAATTCATGTGAAAATCAAACAATTGCCTGCTTTTCAGTGTAATTATGGAAAAAAAAAATATTGTCCGTCGCTTTTTAATTAATGTGAAAACTAAACAGTTGCCTGTTATATATGGCATACCTATTAATTTCACTTGTACAATTTAGCCGCTGCTTACTAACGCCGATTGACCATTTCAACGCTGATCTCTGATGTGCTACAAATTTACATGTCGCGGTGATTCAAATTGTAATTGTCACTTCCACCGCCGTGTAGGTAATTTTTAACTATTGTTATGGTTACGTATAACTATGCATTAATAATGATATCGCACACGCTTCTTGTTTACATTTACGGGCCACACACGACGAGCTACGTTTCGAACGTTTCGAATATCGAGATGACGGTTATAATAAATAATTTGTAAGCGAATAAATACAAGAGCGGAGGATGGATCAAGTTATATATTATTGTATAGTGTATTGATCAGTGCATATTTTAATGATTGAAAAACAAATAGCCTTTCAACAATCAAATATTTCAATGCGATCCTTATGCAATTTACAAAATTGTAACTGTTAATTTAGTTCCACCCTGATGGCAGTGTAATTTATGAAAAAGTTAATATTATGTAAATGTAGAATGTTTACCATTTCTATGGAGTTTACAGATTAAACACACACACAGTCATATATCAAAATATTATGTAACACTTATACATAACTTAATAATTAGTTGTTCTCAATAATATGAATTTGATTAATAATATCACATGGACATGTGGCAATTTATTAGCTAGTTAATGTTAATTAACTTGGTAACAGTGTTGACAAACAGTCAGTTTTTGAAGGTTTCAGCAACCCACCAATCTGCGTTTGAAAATGTATTAGCAATCTATTAACGTAGGTAATTTATCGCTAATTTTCGTTTCAGACACTTGGTGAGACTTTTGTGAAAATTTCACTTCGGCTACACATTACAGTTCCAAACATGGCTGCCCTTCAAAGGACAGACAGACAGACAGACACGGTGGTCCCCTATTTCTATTATGGAACAAATAAAATCGATTGTTCCACTGGTAAATGGATTTTTGTTTGGCCAAAGAAGACTATGAATATATTATACTATATATAAAATTTGCTTTTGACACTTACCATGTTAAAATAGACGAAAGCAATCAGCGGCGGGCGGGCAAACATAACAGCTTTTGAGCGGCAGCATCATACATCCAGTATGTATCCAAACCTGAAATGTCAACGGAGTAGAATATAAATAATTGCCTGAGAGGGTTAGTGAAAATTGCCAACTTGTTATAATTTAGACTATAGCCAATATCCTTAATTGCCTTGTTATTGAGTGAAATTCAGAAAAAAAAAAATTTGAAAGAAATCAAACTTTTTGTCGGTCGGTGTTAAATTCATGTGAAAATCAAACAATTGCCTTGTTTTTGAGTGAAATTAAGAGACAAAAAAATCAAACAATTGCCTGGTTATTGAGTGAAATTCAGAAAAAAAAAATGAAAGAAATCAAACTTTTTGTCGGTCGGTGTTAAATTCATGTGAAAATCAAACAATTGCCTTGTTTTTGAGTGAAATTAAGAGAACAAAAAAATCAAACAATTGCATGGTTTTTGAGTGAAATTCAGAAAAAAAAAATATTGAAAGAAATCAAACTTTTTGTCGGTCGGTGTTAAATTCATGTGAAAATCAAACAATTGCCTTGTTTTTGAGTGAAATTAAGAGAAAAAAAAAATCTAACAATTGCCTGGTTATTGAGTGAAATTTAGAAAAAAAAAATATTTAAAGAAATCAAACTTTCTGTCGGTCGGTGTTAAATTCATGTGAAAATCAAACGATTGCCTTGTTTTTGAGTGAAATTAAGAGAAAAAAAAAATCAAACAATTGCCTGGTTATTGAGTGAAATTTAGAAAAAAAAAAATGAAAGAAATCAAACTTTTTGTCGGTCGGTATTAAATTCATGTGAAAATCAAACAATTGTCTTGTTTTTGAGTGAAATTAAGAGAAAAAAAAAATCAAACAATTGCCTGGTTATTGAGTGAAATTTAGAAAAAAAAAAATGAAAGAAATCAAACTTTTTGTCGGTCGGTGTTAAATTCATGTGAAAATCAAACATTTGCCTGGTTTTTGAGTGAAATTAAGAGAAAAAAAAAATTGAAAGAAATCAAATTTTTTGTCGGTTGGTGTTAAATTCATGTGAAAATCAAACAATTGCCTGCTTTTCAGTGTAATTATGGAAAAAAAAAATATTGTCCGTTGCTTTTTAATTAATGTGAAAACTAAACAGTTGCCTGTTATATATGGCATACCTATTAATTTCACTTGTACAATTTAGCCGCTGCTTACTAACGCCGATTGACCATTTCAACGCTGATCTCTGATGTGCTACAAATTTACATGTCGCGGTGATTCAAATTGTAATTGTCACTTCCACCGCCGTGTAGGTAATTTTTAACTATTGTTATGGTTACGTATAACTATGCATTAATAATGATATCGCACACGCTTCTTGTTTACATTTACGGGCCACACACGACGAGCTACGTTTCGAACGTTTCGAATATCGAGATGACGGTTATAATAAATAATTTGTAAGCGAATAAATACAAGAGCGGAGGATGGATCAAGTTATATATTATTGTATAGTGTATTGATCAGTGCATATTTTAATGATTGAAAAACAAATAGCCTTTCAACAATCAAATATTTCAATGCGATCCTTATGCAATTTACAAAATTGTAACTGTTAATTTAGTTCCACCCTGATGGCAGTGTAATTTATGAAAAAGTTAATATTATGTAAATGTAGAATGTTTACCATTTCTATGGAGTTTACAGATTAAACACACACACAGTCATATATCAAAATATTATGTAACACTTATACATAACTTAATATTTAGTTGTTCTCAATAATATGAATTTGATGAATAATATCACATGGACATGTGGCAATTTATTAGATAGTTAATGTTAATTTACTTGGTAACAGTGTTGACAAACAGTCAGTTTTTGAAGGTTTCAGCAACCCACCAATCTGCGTTTGAAAATGTATTAGCAATCTATTAACGTAGGTAATTTATCGCTAATTTTCGTTTCAGACACTTGGTGAGACTTTTGTGAAAATTTCACTTCGGCTACACATTACAGTTCCAAACATGGCTGCCCTTCAAAGGACAGACAGACAGACAGACACGGTGGTCCCCTATTTCTATTATGGAACAAATAAAATCGATTGTTCCACTGGTAAATGGATTTTTGTTTGGCCAAAGAAGACTATGAATATATTATACTATATATAAAATTTGCTTTTGACACTTACCATGTTAAAATAGACGAAAGCAATCAGCGGCGGGCGGGCGAACATAACAGCTTTTGAGCGGCAGCATCATACATCCAGTATGTATCCAAACCTGAAATGTCAACGGAGCAGAATATAAATCATTGCCTGAGAGGGTTAGTGATCATTGCCAACTTGTTATAATTTAGACTATAGCCAATATCCTTAATTGCCTTGTTTTTGAGTGAAATTCAGAAAAAAAAATATTGAAAGATATCAAACTTTTTGTCGGTCGGTGTTAAATTCATGTGAAAATCAAACAATTGCCTTGTTTTTGAGTGAAATTAAGAGAAAAAAAAATCAAACAATTGCCTGGTTATTGAGTGAAATTCAGAAAACAAAAAAATGAAAGAAATCAAACTTTTTGTCGGTCGGTGTTAAATTCATGTGAAAATCAAACAATTTTCTTGTTTTTGAGTGAAATTAAGAGAGAAAAAAATCAAACAATTGCCTGGTTATTGAGTGAAATTCAGAAAAAAAAAATGAAAGAAATCAAACTTTTTGTCGGTCGGTGTTAAATTCATGTGAAAATCAAACAATTGCCTTGTTTTTGAGTGAAAGTAAGAGCAAAAAAAAATCAAACAATTGCATGGTTTTTAAGTGAAATTCAGAAAAAAAAAATATTGAAAGAAATCAAACTTTTTGTCGGTCGGTGTTAAATTCATGTGAAAATCAAACAATTGCCTTGTTTTTGAGTGAAATTAAAAGAAAAAAAAAATCAAACAATTGCCTTGTTTTTGAGTGAAATTCAGAAAAAAAAATTTAATGAAATCAAACTTTTTGTCGGTCGGTGTTAAATTCATGTGAAAATCACACAATTGCCTTGTTTTTGAGTGAAATTATGAGAAAAAAAATATCAAACAATTGCCTTGTTTTTGAGTGAAATTCAGAAAAAAAAAATTGAAAGAAATCAAACTTTTTGTCGGTCGGTGTTAAATTCATGTGAAAATCAAACAATTGCCTTGTTATTGAGTGAAATTAAGAGAAAAAAATAAATCAAACAATTGCCTGGTTATTGAGTGAAATTTAGAAAAAAAAATGAAAGAAATCAAACTTTTTGTCGGTCGGTGTTAAATTCATGTGAAAATCAAACATTTGCCTTGTTTTTGAGTGAAATTAAGAGAAAAAAAAAATCAAACAATTGCCTTGTTTTTGAGTGAAATTCAGAAAAAAAAAATTGAAAGAAATCAAATTTTGGTCGGTTGGTGTTAAATTCATGTGAAAATCAAACAATTGCCTGTTTTTCAGTGTAATTATGGAAAAAAAAAATATTGTCCGTTGGTTTTTAATTAATGTGAAAACTAAACAGTTGCCTGTTATATATGGCATACCTATTAATTTCACTTGTACAATTTAGCCGCTGCTTACTAACGCCGATTGACCATTTCAACGCTGATCTCTGATGTGCTACAAATTTACATGTCGCGGTGATTCAAATTGTAATTGTCACTTCCACCGCCGTGTAGGTAATTTTTAACTATTGTTATGGTTACGTATAACTATGCATTAATAATGATATCGCACACGCTTCTTGTTTACATTTACGGGCCACACACGACGAGCTACGTTTCGAACGTTTCGAATATCGAGATGACGGTTATAATAAATAATTTGTAAGCGAATAAATACAAGAGCGGAGGATGGATCAAGTTATATATTATTGTATAGTGTATTGATCAGTGCATATTATTATTATTGAAAAACAAATAGCCTTTCAACAATCAAATATTTCAATGCGATCCTTATGCAATTTACAAAATTGTAACTGTTAATTTAGTTCCACCCTGATGGCAGTGTAATTTATGAAAAAGTTAATATTATGTAAATGTAGAATGTTTACCATTTCTATGGAGTTTACAGATTAAACACACACACACAGTCATATATCAAAATATTATGTAACACTTATACATAACTTAATAATTAGTTGTTCTCAATAATATGAATTTGATTAATAATATCACATGGACATGTGGCAATTTATTAGCTAGTTAATGTTAATTAACTTGGTAACAGTGTTGACAAACAGTCAGTTTTTGAAGGTTTCAGCAACCCACCAATCTGCGTTTGAAAATGTATTAGCAATCTATTAACGTAGGTAATTTATCGCTAATTTTCGTTTCAGACACTTGGTGAGACTTTTGTGAAAATTTCACTTCGGCTACACATTACAGTTCCAAACTTGGCTGCCCTTCAAAGGTCAGACAGACAGACAGACACGGTGGTCCCCTATTTCTATTATGGAACAAATAAAATCGATTGTTCCACTGGTAAATGGATTTTTGTTTGGCCAAAGAAGACTATGAATATATTATACTATATATAAAATTTGCTTTTGACACTTACCATGTTAAAATAGACGAAAGCAATCAGCGGCGGGCGGGCGAACATAACAGCTTTTGAGCGGCAGCATCATACATCCAGTATGTATCCAAACCTGAAATGTCAACGGAGCAGAATATAAATCATTGCCTGAGAGGGTTAGTGATCATTGCCAACTTGTTATAATTTAGACTATAGCCAATATCCTTAATTGCCTTGTTTTTGAGTGAAATTCAGAAAAAAAAATATTGAAAGATATCAAACATTTTGTCGGTCGGTGTTAAATTCATGTGAAAATCAAACAATTGCCTTGTTTTTGAGTGAAATTAAGAGAAAAAAAAATCAAACAATTGCCTGGTTATTGAGTGAAATTCAGAAAACAAAAAAATGAAAGAAATCAAACTTTTTGTCGGTCGGTGTTAAATTCATGTGAAAATCAAACAATTGCCTGGTTATTGAGTGAAATTCAGAAAAAAAAAATATTGAAAGATATCAAACTTTTTGTCGGTCGGTGTTAAATTCATGTGAAAATCAAACAATTGCCTTATTTTTGAGTGAAATTAAGAGAAAAAAAAATCAAACAATTGCCTGGTTATTGAGTGAAATTAAGAAAAAAAAAAAAATTAAAGAAATCAAACTTTGTGTCGGTCGGTGTTAAATTCATGTGAAAATCAAACAATTCCCTTGTTTTTGAGTGAAATTAAGAGAAAAAAAAAATCAAACATTTGCCTTGGTTTTGAGTGAAATTTAGAAAAAAAAAATTGAAAGAAATCAACTTTTTTGTCGGTCGTTGTTAAATTCATGTCAAAATCAAACAATTGCCTTGTTTTTGAGAGAAATTAAGAGAAAAAAAAAATCAAACAATTGCCTTGTTTTTGAGTAAAATTCAGAAAAAAAAAATTGAAAGAAATCAAACATTTTGTCGGTCGGTGTTAAATTCATGTGAAAATCAAACAATTGCCTTGTTTTTGAGTGAAATTAAGAGAAAAAAAAAATCAAACAATTGCCTTGTTTTTGAGTGAAATTCAGAAAAAAAAAATTGAAAGAAATCAAACTTTTTGTCGGTCGGTGTTAAATTCATGTGAAAATCAAACAATTGCCTTATTTTTGAGTGAAATTAAGAGAAAAAAAAATCAAACAATTGCCTGGTTATTGAGTGAAATTAAGAAAAAAAAAAAAATTAAAGAAATCAAACTTTGTGTCGGTCGGTGTTAAATTCATGTGAAAATCAAACAATTCCCTTGTTTTTGAGTGAAATTAAGAGAAAAAAAAAATCAAACATTTGCCTTGGTTTTGAGTGAAATTTAGAAAAAAAAAATTGAAAGAAATCAACTTTTTTGTCGGTCGTTGTTAAATTCATGTCAAAATCAAACAATTGCCTTGTTTTTGAGAGAAATTAAGAGAAAAAAAAAATCAAACAATTGCCTTGTTTTTGAGTAAAATTCAGAAAAAAAAAATTGAAAGAAATCAAACATTTTGTCGGTCGGTGTTAAATTCATGTGAAAATCAAACAATTGCCTTGTTATTGAGTGAAATTAAGAGAAAAAAAATCAAACAATTGCCTGGTTATTGAGTGAAATTTAGAAAAAAAAAAATGAAAGAAATCAAACTTTTTGTCGGTCGGTGTTAAATTCATGTGAAAATCAAACATTTGCTATGTTTTTGAGTGAAATTCAGAGAAAAAAAAATCAAACAATTGCCTTGTTTTTGAGTGAAATTCAGAAAAAAAAATTTAATGAAATCAAACTTTTTGTCGGTCGGTGTTAAATTCATGTGAAAATCAAACAATTGCCTTGTTTTTGAGTGAAATTAAGAGAAAAAAAAATCAAACAATTGCCTTGTTTTTGAGTGAAATTCAGAAAAAAAAAAATTGAAAGAAATCAAACTTTTTGTCGGTCGGTGTTAAATTCATGTGAAAATCAAACAATTGCCTTGTTTTTGAGTGAAATTATGAGAAAAAAAAATACAAACAATTGCCTGGTTATTGAGTGATACTTAGAAAAAAAAAATGAAAGAAATCAAACTTTTTGTCGGTCGGTGTTAAATTCATGTGAAAATCAAACATTTGCCTTGTTTTTGAGTGAAATTAAGAGAAAAAAAAATCAAACAATTGCCTGGTTATTAAGTCAGAAAAAAAAAATGAAAAAAATCAAACTTTTTGTCGGTCGGTGTTAAATTCATGTGAAAATCAAACAATTGCCTTGTTTTTGAGTGAAATTAAGAGCAAAAAAAAATCAAACAATTGCATGGTTTTTGAGTGAAATTCAGAAAAAAAAAATATTGAAAGAAATCAAACTATTTGTCGGTCGGTGTTAAATTCATGTGAAAATCAAACAATTGCCTTGTTTTTGAGTGAAATTAAGAGAAAAAAATAATCAAACAATTGCCTTGTTTTTGAGTGAAATTCAGAAAAAAAAATTAAATGAAATCAAACTTTTTGTCGGTCGGTGTTAAATTCATGTGAAAATCAAACAATTGCCTTGTTTTTGAGTGAAATTAAGAGAAAAAAATCAAACAATTGCCTTGTTTTTGAGTGAAATCCAGAAAAAAAAAATTGAAAGAAATCAAATTTTTTGTCGGTTGGTGTTAAATTCATGTGAAAATCAAACAATTGCCTGTTTTTCAGTGTAATTATGGAAAAAAAAATACTGTCCGTTGCTTTTTAATTAATGTGAAAACTAAACAGTTGCCTGTTATATATGGCATACCTATTAATTTCACTTGTACAATTTAGCCGCTGCTTACTAACGCCGATTGACCATTTCAACGCTGATCTCTGATGTGCTACAAATTTACATGTCGCGGTGATTCAAATTGTAATTGTCACTTCCACCGCCGTGTAGGTAATTTTTAACTATTGTTATGGTTACGTATAACTATGCATTAATAATGATATCGCACACGCTTCTTGTTTACATTTACGGGCCACACACGACGAGCTACGTTTTGAACGTTTCGAATATCGAGATGACGGTTATAATAAATAATTTGTAAGCGAATAAATACAAGAGCGGAGGATGGATTAAGTTATATATTATTGTATAGTGTATTGGTCAGTGCATATTATAATGATTGAAAAACAAATAGCCTTTCAACAATCAAATATTTCAATGCGATCCTTATGCAATTTACAAAATTGTAACTGTTAATTTAGTTCCACCCTGATGGCAGTGTAATTTATGAAAAAGTTAATATTATGTAAATGTAGAATGTTTACCATTTCTATGGAGTTTACAGATTAAACACACACACACAGTCATATATCAAAATATTATGTAACACTTATACATAACTTAATAATTAGTTGTTCTCAATAATATGAATTTGATTAATAATATCACATGGACATGTGGCAATTTATTAGCTAGTTAATGTTGATTAACTTGGTAACAGTGTTGACAAACAGTCAGTTTTTGAAGGTTTCAGCAACCCACCAATCTGCGTTTGAAAATGTATTAGCAATCTATTAACGTAGGTAATTTATCGCTAATTTTCGTTTCAGACACTTGGTGGGACTTTTGTGAAAATTTCACTTCGGCTACACATTACAGTTCCAAACATTGCTGCCCTTCAAAGGTCAGACAGACAGACAGACACGGTGGTCCCCTATTTCTATTATGGAACAAATAAAATCGATTGTTCCACTGGTGAATGGATTTTTGTTTGGCCAAAGAAGACTATGAATATATTATACTATATATAAAATTTGCTTTTGACACTTACCATGTTAAAATAGACGAAAGCAATCAGCGGCGGGCGGGCGAACATAACAGCTTTTGAGCGGCAGCATCATACATCCAGTATGTATCCAAACCTGAAATGTCAACGGAGCAGAATATAAATAATTGCCTGAGAGGGTTAGTGATCATTGCCAACTTGTTATAATTTAGACTATAGTCAATATCCTTAATTGCCTTGTTTTTGAGTGAAATTCAGAAAAAAAAAATTGAAAGAAATCAAACTTTTTGTCGGTCGGTGTTAAATTCATGTGAAAATCAAACAATTGCCTTGTTTTTGAGTGAAATTAAGAGAAAAAAAAATCAAACAATTGCCTGGTTATTGAGTGAAATTTAGAAAAAAAAATATTTAAAGAAATCAAACTTTCTGTCGGTCGGTGTTAAATTCATGTGAAAATCAAACAATTGCCTGGTTATTGAGTGAAATTTAGAAAAAAAAAAATGAAAGAAATCAAACTTTTTGTCGGTCGGTATTAAATTCATGTGAAAATCAAACAATTGCCTTGTTTTTGAGTGAAATTAAGAGAAAAAAAAATCAAACAATTGCCTTGTTTTTGAGTGAAATTCAGAAAAAAAATATTTAAAGAAATCAAACTTTTTGTCGGTCGGTGTTAAATTCATGTGAAAATCAAACAATTGCCTTGTTTTTGAGTGAAATTATGAGAAAAAAAAATCAAACAATTGCATGGTTTTTGAGTGAAATTCAGAAAAAAAAAATATTGAAAGAAATCAAACTTTTTGTCGGTCGGTGTTAAATTCATGTGAAAATCAAACAATTGCCTTGTTATTGAGTGAAATTAAGAGAAAAAAAATATCAAACAATTGCCTTGTTTTTGAGTGAAATTAAGAAAAAAAAAATATTGAAAGAAATCAAACTTTTTGTCGGTCGGTGTTAAATTCATGTGCAAATCAAACAATTGCCTTGTTTTTGAGTGAAATTAAGAGAAAAAAAAAATCAAACAATTGCCTTGTTTTCGAGTGAAATTCAGAAAAAAAAAATTGAAAGAAATCAAACTTTTTGTCGGTCGGTGTTAAATTCATGTGAAAATCAAACAATTGCCTTGTTTTTGAGTGAAATTATGAGAAAAAAAAAACAAACAATTGCCTTGTTTTTGAGTGAAATTCAGAAAAAAAAAAATATTGAAAGAAATCAAACTTTTTGTCGGTCGGTGTTAAATTCATGTGAAAATCAAACGATTGCCTTGTTTTTGAGTGAAATTAAGAGAAAAAAAAATCAAACAATTGCCTTGTTTTTGAGTGAAATTCAGAAAAAAAAATTTAATGAAATCAAACTTTTTGTCGGTCGGTGTTAAATTCATGTGAAAATCAAACAATTGCCTTGTTTTTGAGTGAAATTATGAGAAAAAAAAAACAAACAATTGCCTTGTTTTTGAGTGAAATTCAGAAAAAAAAAAATATTGAAAGAAATCAAACTTTTTGTCGGTCGGTGTTAAATTCATGTGAAAATCAAACGATTGCCTTGTTTTTGAGTGAAATTAAGAGAAAAAAAAATCAAACAATTGCCTTGTTTTTGAGTGAAATTCAGAAAAAAAAATTTAATGAAATCAAACTTTTTGTCGGTCGGTGTTAAATTCATGTGAAAATCAAACAATTGCATTGTTTTTGAGTGAAATTATGAGAAAAAAAAATCAAACAATTGCATGCTTTTTGAGTGAAATTCAGAAAAAAAAAATATTGAAAGAAATCAAACTTTTTGTCGGTCGGTGTTAAATTCATGTGAAAATCAAACCATTGCCTTGTTATTGAGTGAAATTAAGAGAAAAAAAAATCAAACAATTGCCTTGTTTTTGAGTGAAATTCAGAAAAAAAAATTGAAAGAAATCAAACTTTTTGTCGGTCGGTGTTAAATTCATGTGAAAATCAAACAATTGCCTTGTTATTGAGTGAAATTAAGAGAAAAAAAAAATCAAACAATAGCCTGGTTATTGAGTGAAATTTAGAAAAAAAAAATGAAAGAAATCAAACTTTTTGTCGGTCGGTGTTAAATTCATGTGAAAATCAAACATTTGCCTTGTTTTTGAGTGAAATTAAGAGAAAAAAAATATCAAACAATTGCCTTGTTTTTGAGTGAAATTCAGAAAAAAAAATTGAAAGTAATCAAATTTTTGTCGGTTGGTGTTAAATTCATGTGAAAATCAAACAATTGCCTGTTTTTCAGTGTAATTATGGAAAAAAAAATATTGTCCGTTGGTTTTTAATTAATGTGAAAACTAAACAGTTGCCTGTTATATATGGCATACCTATTAATTTCACTTGTACAATTTAGCCGCTGCTTACTAACGCCGATTGACCATTTCAACGCTGATCTCTGATGTGCTACAAATTTACATGTCGCGGTGATTCAAATTGTAAATGTCACTTCCACCGCCGTATAGGTAATTTTTAACTATTGTTATGGTTACGTATAACTATGCATTAATAATGATATCGCACACGCTTCTTGTTTACATTTACGGGCCACACACGACGAGCTACGTTTCGAACGTTTCGAATATCGAGATGACGGTTATAATAAATAATTTGTAAGCGAATAAATACAAGAGCGGAGGATGGATCAAGTTATATATTATTGTATAGTGTATTGATCAGTGCATATTATAATGATTGAAAAACAAATAGCCTTTCAACAATCAAATATTTCAATGCGATCCTTATGCAATTTACAAAATTGTATTTGTTAATTTAGTTCCACCCTGATGGCAGTGTAATTTATGAAAAAGTTAATATTATGTAAATGTAGAATGTTTACCATTTCTATGGAGTTTACAGATTAAACACACACACAGTCATATATCAAAATATTATGTAACACTTATACATAACTTAATAATTAGTTGTTCTCAATAATATGAATTTGATTAATAATATCACATGGACATGTGGCAATTTATTAGCTAGTTAATGTTAATTAACTTGGTAACAGTGTTGACAAACAGTCAGTTTTTGAAGGTTTCAGCAACCCACCAATCTGCGTTTGAAAATGTATTAGCAATCTATTAACGTAGGTAATTTATCGCTAATTTTCGTTTCAGACACTTGGTGAGACTTTTGTGAAAATTTCACTTCGGCTACACATTACAGTTCCAAACATGGCTGCCCTTCAAAGGACAGACAGACAGATAGACACGGTGGTCCCCTATTTCTATTATGGAACAAATAAAATCGATTGTTCCACTGGTAAATGGATTTTTGTTTGGCCAAAGAAGACTATGAATATATTATACTATATATAAAATTTGCTTTTGACACTTACCATGTTAAAATAGACGAAAGCAATCAGCGGCGGGCGGGCAAACATAACAGCTTTTGAGCGGCAGCATCATACATCCAGTATGTATCCAAACCTGAAATGTCAACGGAGTAGAATATAAATAATTGCCTGAGAGGGTTAGTGAAAATTGCCAACTTGTTATAATTTAGACTATAGCCAATATCCTTAATTGCCTTGTTATTGAGTGAAATTCAGAAAAAAAAAAATTTTAAAGAAATCAAACTTTTTGTCGGTCGGTGTTAAATTCATGTGAAAATCAAACAATTGCCTTGTTTTTGAGAGAAATTAAGTGAAAAAAAATATCAAACAATTGCCTTGCTTTTGAGTAAAATTCAGAAAAAAAAAATTGAAAGAAATCAAACATTTTGTCGGTCGGTGTTAAATTCATGTGAAAATCAAACAATTGCCTTGTTTTTGAGTGAAATTAAGAGAAAAAAAAATCAAACAATTGCCTTGTTATTGAGTGAAATTTAGAAAAAAAAATATTTAAAGAAATCAAACTTTCTGTCGGTCGGTGTTAAATTCATGTGAAAATCAAACGATTGCCTTGTTTTTGAGTGAAATTAAGAGAAAAAAAAAATCAAACAATTGCCTGGTTATTGAGTGAAATTTAGAAAAAAAAAATGAAAGAAATCAAACTTTTTGTCGGTCGGTATTAAATTCATGTGAAAATCAAACAATTGCCATGTTTTTGAGTGAAATTAAGAGAAAAAAAAAATCAAACAATTGCCTGGTTATTGAGTGAAATTTAGAAAAAAAAAATGAAAGAAATCAAACTTTTTGTCGGTCGGTGTTAAATTCATGTGAAAATCAAACATTTGCCTTGTTTTTGAGTGAAATTAAGAGAAAAAAAAAATCAAACAATTGCCATGTTTTTGAGTGAAATTCAGAAAAAAAAAATTGAAAGAAATCAAATTTTTTGTCGGTTGGTGTTAAATTCATGTGAAAATCAAACAATTGCCTGTTTTTCAGTGTAATTATGGAAAAAAAAAATATTGTCCGTTGCTTTTTAATTAATGTGAAAACTAAACAGTTGCCTGTTATATATGGCATACCTATTAATTTCACTTGTACAATTTAGCCGCTGCTTACTAACGCCGATTGACCATTTCAACGCTGATCTCTGATGTGCTACAAATTTACATGTCGCGGTGATTCAAATTGTAATTGTCACTTCCACCGCCGTGTAGGTAATTTTTAACTATTGTTATGGTTACGTATAACTATGCATTAATAATGATATCGCACACGCTTCTTGTTTACATTTACGGGCCACACACGACGAGCTACGTTTCGAACGTTTCGAATATCGAGATGACGGTTATAATAAATAATTTGTAAGCGAATAAATACAAGAGCGGAGGATGGATCAAGTTATATATTATTGTATAGTGTATTGATCAGTGCATATTATTATTATTGAAAAACAAATAGCCCTTCAACAATCAAATATTTCAATGCGATCCTTATGCAATTTACAAAATTGTATCTGTTAATTTAGTTCCACCCTGATGGCAGTGTAATTTATGAAAAAGTTAATATTATGTAAATGTAGAATGTTTACCATTTCTATGGAGTTAACAGATTAAACACACACACAGTCATATATCAAAATATTATGTAACACTTATACATAACTTAATAATTAGTTGTTCTCAATAATATGAATTTGATTAATAATATCACATGGACATGTGGCAATTTATTAGCTAGTTAATGTTAATTAACTTGGTAACAGTGTTGACAAACAGTCAGTTTTTGAAGGTTTCAGCAACCCACCAATCTGCGTTTGAAAATGTATTAGCAATCTATTAACGTAGGTAATTTATCGCTAATTTTCGTTTCAGACACTTGGTGAGACTTTTGTGAAAATTTCACTTCGGCTACACATTACAGTTCCAAACATGGCTGCCCTTCAAAGGTCAGACAGACAGACAGACACGGTGGTCCCCTATTTCTATTATGGAACAAATAAAATCGATTGTTCCACTGGTAAATGGATTTTTGTTTGGCCAAAGAAGACTATGAATATATTAGACTATATATAAAATTTGCTTTTGACACTTACCATGTTAAAATAGACGAAAGCAATCAGCGGCGGGCGGGCAAACATAACAGCTTTTGAGCGGCAGCATCATACATCCAGTATGTATCCAAACCTGAAATGTCAACGGAGCAGAATATAAATAATTGCCTGAGAGGGTTAGTGATCATTGCCAACTTGTTATAATTTAGACTATAGCCAATATCCTTAATTGCCTAGTTTTTGAGTGAAATTCAGAAAAAAACAAATTTGAAAGAAATCACTTTTTGTCGGTCGGTGTTAAATTCATGTGAAAATCAAACAATTGCCTTGTTTTTGAGTGAAATTAAGAGAAAAAAAAAATCAAACAATTGCCTTGTTTTCGAGTGAAATTCAGAAAAAAAAAATTGAAAGAAATCAAACTTTTTGTCGGTCGGTGTTAAATTCATGTGAAAATCAAACAATTGCCTTGTTTTTGAGTGAAATTATGAGAAAAAAAAATCAAACAATTGCCTTGTTTTTGAGTGAAATTCAGAAAAAAAAAAATATTGAAAGAAATCAAACTTTTTGTCGGTCGGTGTTAAATTCATGTGAAAATCAAACGATTGCCTTGTTTTTGAGTGAAATTAAGAGAAAAAAAAATCAAACAATTGCCTTGTTTTTGAGTGAAATTTAGAAAAAAAAAATGAAAGAAATCAAACTTTTTGTCGGTCGGTGTTAAATTCATGTGAAAATCAAACATTTGCCTTGTTTTTGAGTGAAATTAAGAGAAAAAAAAAATCAAACAATTGCCTTGTTTTTGAGTGAAATTCAGAAAAAAAAATTGAAAGTAATCAAATTTTTGTCGGTTGGTGTTAAATTCATGTGAAAATCAAACAATTGCCTGTTTTTCAGTGTAATTATGGAAAAAAAAATATTGTCCGTTGGTTTTTAATTAATGTGAAAACTAAACAGTTGCCTGTTATATATGGCATACCTATTAATTTCACTTGTACAATTTAGCCGCTGCTTACTAACGCCGATTGACCATTTCAACGCTGATCTCTGATGTGCTACAAATTTACATGTCGCGGTGATTCAAATTGTAAATGTCACTTCCACCGCCGTGTAGGTAATTTTTAACTATTGTTATGGTTACGTATAACTATGCATTAATAATGATATCGCACACGCTTCTTGTTTACATTTACGGGCCACACACGACGAGCTACGTTTCGAACGTTTCGAATATCGAGATGACGGTTATAATAAATAATTTGTAAGCGAATAAATACAAGAGCGGAGGATGGATCAAGTTATATATTATTGTATAGTGTATTGATCAGTGCATATTATAATGATTGAAAAACAAATAGCCTTTCAACAATCAAATATTTCAATGCGATCCTTATGCAATTTACAAAATTGTAACTGTTAATTTAGTTCCACCCTGATGGCAGTGTAATTTATGAAAAAGTTAATATTATGTAAATGTAGAATGTTTACCATTTCTATGGAGTTTACAGATTAAACACACACACAGTCATATATCAAAATATTATGTAACACTTATACATAACTTAATAATTAGTTGTTCTCAATAATATGAATTTGATTAATAATATCACATGGACATGTGGCAATTTATTAGCTAGTTAATGTTAATTAACTTGGTAACAGTGTTGACAAACAGTCAGTTTTTGAAGGTTTCAGCAACCCACCAATCTGCGTTTGAAAATGTATTAGCAATCTATTAACGTAGGTAATTTATCGCTAATTTTCGTTTCAGACACTTGGTGAGACTTTTGTGAAAATTTCACTTCGGCTACACATTACAGTTCCAAACATGGCTGCCCTTCAAAGGACAGACAGACAGACAGACACGGTGGTCCCCTATTTCTATTATGGAACAAATAAAATCGATTGTTCCACTGGTAAATGGATTTTTGTTTGGCCAAAGAAGACTATGAATATATTATACTATATATAAAATTTGCTTTTGACACTTACCATGTTAAAATAGACGAAAGCAATCAGCGGCGGGCGGGCAAACATAACAGCTTTTGAGCGGCAGCATCATACATCCAGTATGTATCCAAACCTGAAATGTCAACGGAGCAGAATATAAATAATTGCCTGAGAGGGTTAGTGATCATTGCCAACTTGTTATAATTTAGGCTATAGCCAATATCCTTAATTGCCGTGTTTTTGAGTGAAATTCAGAAAAAAAAATAATTGAAAGATATCAAACTTTTTGTCGGTCGGTGTTAAATTCATGTGAAAATCAAACAATTGCCTTGTTTTTGAGTGAAATTATGAGAAAAAAAAATCAAACAATTGCCTTGTTTTTGAGTGAAATTCAGAAAAAAAAAAATATTGAAAGAAATCAAACTTTTTGTCGGTCGGTGTTAAATTCATGTGAAAATCAAACGATTGCCTTGTTTTTGAGTGAAATTAAGAGAAAAAAAAATCAAACAATTGCCTTGTTTTTGAGTGAAATTCAGAAAAAAAAATTTAATGAAATCAAACTTTTTGTCGGTCGGTGTTAAATTCATGTGAAAATCAAACAATTGCCTTGTTTTTGAGTGAAATTATGAGAAAAAAAAATCAAACAATTGCATGGTTTTTGAGTGAAATTCAGAAAAAAAAAATATTGAAAGATATCAAACTTTTTGTCGGTCGGTGTTAAATTCATGTGAAAATCAAACAATTGCCTTGTTATTGAGTGAAATTAAGAGAAAAAAAAATCAAACATTGCCTTTTTTTTGAGTGAAATTCAGAAAAAAAAAATTGAAAGAAATCAAACTTTTTGTCGGTCGGTGTTAAATTCATGTGAAAATCAAACAATTGCCTTGTTATTGAGTGAAATTAAGAGAAAAAAAAAATCAAACAATAGCCTGGTTATTGAGTGAAATTTAGAAAAAAAAAATGAAAGAAATCAAACTTTTTGTCGGTCGGTGTTAAATTCATGTGAAAATCAAACATTTGCCTTGTTTTTGAGTGAAATTAAGAGAAAAAAAAAATCAAACAATTGCCTTGTTTTTGAGTGAAATTCAGAAAAAAAAATTGAAAGTAATCAAATTTTTGTCGGTTGGTGTTAAATTCATGTGAAAATCAAACAATTGCCTGTTTTTCAGTGTAATTATGGAAAAAAAAATATTGTCCGTTGGTTTTTAATTAATGTGAAAACTAAACAGTTGCCTGTTATATATGGCATACCTATTAATTTCACTTGTACAATTTAGCCGCTGCTTACTAACGCCGATTGACCATTTCAACGCTGATCTCTGATGTGCTACAAATTTACATGTCGCGGTGATTCAAATTGTAATTGTCACTTCCACCGCCGTGTAGGTAATTTTTAACTATTGTTATGGTTACGTATAACTATGCATTAATAATGATATCGCACACGCTTCTTGTTTACATTTACGGGCCACACACGACGAGCTACGTTTCGAACGTTTCGAATATCGAGATGACGGTTATAATAAATAATTTGTAAGCGAATAAATACAAGAGCGGAGGATGGATCAAGTTATATATTATTGTATAGTGTATTGATCAGTGCATATTATAATGATTGAAAAACAAATAGCCTTTCAACAATCAAATATTTCAATGCGATCCTTATGCAATTTACAAAATTGTAACTGTTAATTTAGTTCCACCCTGATGGCAGTGTAATTTATGAAAAAGTTAATATTATGTAAATGTAGAATGTTTACCATTTCTATGGAGTTTACAGATTAAACACACACACAGTCATATATCAAAATATTATGTAACACTTATACATAACTTAATAATTAGTTGTTCTCAATAATATGAATTTGATTAATAATATCACATGGACATGTGGCAATTTATTAGCTAGTTAATGTTAATTAACTTGGTAACAGTGTTGACAAACAGTCAGTTTTTGAAGGTTTCAGCAACCCACCAATCTGCGTTTGAAAATGTATTAGCAATCTATTAACGTAGGTAATTTATCGCTAATTTTCGTTTCAGACACTTGGTCAGACTTTTGTGAAAATTTCACTTCGGCTACACATTACAGTTCCAAACATGGCTGCCCTTCAAAGGACAGACAGACAGACAGACACGGTGGTCCCCTATTTCTATTATGGAACAAATAAAATCGATTGTTCCACTGGTAAATGGATTTTTGTTTGGCCAAAGAAGACTATGAATATATTATACTATATATAAAATTTGCTTTTGACACTTACCATGTTAAAATAGACGAAAGCAATCAGCGGCGGGCGGGCAAACATAACAGCTTTTGAGCAGCAGCATCATACATCCAGTATGTATCCAAACCTGAAATGTCAACGGAGCAGAATATAAATAATTGCCTGAGAGGGTTAGTGATCATTGCCAACTTGTTATAATTTAGGCTATAGCCAATATCCTTAATTGCCGTGTTTTTGAGTGAAATTCAGAAAAAAAAATAATTGAAAGATATCAAACTTTTTGTCGGTCGGTGTTAAATTCATGTGAAAATCAAACAATTGCCTTGTTTTTGAGTGAAATTATGAGAAAAAAAAATCAAACAATTGCCTTGTTTTTGAGTGAAATTCAGAAAAAAAAAATATTGAAAGAAATCAAACTTTTTGTCGGTCGGTGTTAAATTCATGTGAAAATCAAACGATTGCCTTGTTTTTGAGTGAAATTAAGAGAAAAAAAAATCAAACAATTGCCTTGTTTTTGAGTGAAATTCAGAAAAAAAAATTTAATGAAATCAAACTTTTTGTCGGTCGGTGTTAAATTCATGTGAAAATCAAACAATTGCCTTGTTTTTGAGTGAAATTATGAGAAAAAAAAATCAAACAATTGCATGGTTTTTGAGTGAAATTCAGAAAAAAAAAATATTGAAAGATATCAAACTTTTTGTCGGTCGGTGTTAAATTCATGTGAAAATCAAACAATTGCCTTGTTATTGAGTGAAATTAAGAGAAAAAAAAATCAAACAATTGCCTTGTTTTTGAGTGAAATTCAGAAAAAAAAAATTGAAAGAAATCAAACTTTTTGTCGGTCGGTGTTAAATTCATGTGAAAATCAAACAATTGCCTTGTTATTGAGTGAAATTAAGAGAAAAAAAAAATCAAACAATAGCCTGGTTATTGAGTGAAATTTAGAAAAAAAAAATGAAAGAAATCAAACTTTTTGTCGGTCGGTGTTAAATTCATGTGAAAATCAAACATTTGCCTTGTTTTTGAGTGAAATTAAGAGAAAAAAAAAATCAAACAATTGCCTTGTTTTTGAGTGAAATTCAGAAAAAAAAATTGAAAGTAATCAAATTTTTGTCGGTTGGTGTTAAATTCATGTGAAAATCAAACAATTGCCTGTTTTTCAGTGTAATTATGGAAAAAAAAATATTGTCCGTTGGTTTTTAATTAATGTGAAAACTAAACAGTTGCCTGTTATATATGGCATACCTATTAATTTCACTTGTACAATTTAGCCGCTGCTTACTAACGCCGATTGACCATTTCAACGCTGATCTCTGATGTGCTACAAATTTACATGTCGCGGTGATTCAAATTGTAATTGTCACTTCCACCGCCGTGTAGGTAATTTTTAACTATTGTTATGGTTACGTATAACTATGCATTAATAATGATATCGCACACGCTTCTTGTTTACATTTACGGGCCACACACGACGAGCTACGTTTCGAACGTTTCGAATATCGAGATGACGGTTATAATAAATAATTTGTAAGCGAATAAATACAAGAGCGGAGGATGGATCAAGTTATATATTATTGTATAGTGTATTGATCAGTGCATATTATAATGATTGAAAAACAAATAGCCTTTCAACAATCAAATATTTCAATGCGATCCTTATGCAATTTACAAAATTGTAACTGTTAATTTAGTTCCACCCTGATGGCAGTGTAATTTATGAAAAAGTTAATATTATGTAAATGTAGAATGTTTACCATTTCTATGGAGTTTACAGATTAAACACACACACAGTCATATATCAAAATATTATGTAACACTTATACATAACTTAATAATTAGTTGTTCTCAATAATATGAATTTGATTAATAATATCACATGGACATGTGGCAATTTATTAGCTAGTTAATGTTAATTAACTTGGTAACAGTGTTGACAAACAGTCAGTTTTTGAAGGTTTCAGCAACCCACCAATCTGCGTTTGAAAATGTATTAGCAATCTATTAACGTAGGTAATTTATCGCTAATTTTCGTTTCAGACACTTGGTCAGACTTTTGTGAAAATTTCACTTCGGCTACACATTACAGTTCCAAACATGGCTGCCCTTCAAAGGACAGACAGACAGACAGACACGGTGGTCCCCTATTTCTATTATGGAACAAATAAAATCGATTGTTCCACTGGTAAATGGATTTTTGTTTGGCCAAAGAAGACTATGAATATATTATACTATATATAAAATTTGCTTTTGACACTTACCATGTTAAAATAGACGAAAGCAATCAGCGGCGGGCGGGCAAACATAACAGCTTTTGAGCAGCAGCATCATACATCCAGTATGTATCCAAACCTGAAATGTCAACGGAGCAGAATATAAATAATTGCCTGAGAGGGTTAGTGATCATTGCCAACTTGTTATAATTTAGGCTATAGCCAATATCCTTAATTGCCGTGTTTTTGAGTGAAATTCAGAAAAAAAAATAATTGAAAGATATCAAACTTTTTGTCGGTCGGTGTTAAATTCATGTGAAAATCAAACAATTGCCTTGTTTTTGAGTGAAATTAAGAGAAAAAACAATCAAACAATTGCCTGGTTATTGAGTGAAATTCAGAAAAAAAAAAATATTGAAAGAAATCAAACTTTTTGTCGGTCGGTGTTAAATTCATGTGAAAATCAAACAATTGCCTTGTTTTTGAGTGAAATTAAGAGAACAAAAAAATCAAACAATTGCAAAGTTTTTGAGTGAAATTCAGAAAAAAAAAATATTGAAAGAAATCAAACTTTTTGTCGGTCGGTGTTAAATTCATGTGAAAATCAAACAATTGCCTTGTTTTTGAGTGAAATTAAGAGAAAAAAAAAATCTAACAATTGCCTGGTTATTGAGTGAAATTTAGAAAAAAAAAATATTTAAAGAAATCAAACTTTCTGTCGGTCGGTGTTAAATTCATGTGAAAATCAAACGATTGCCTTGTTTTTGAGTGAAATTAAGAGAAAAAAAAAATCAAACAATTGCCTGGTTATTGAGTGAAATTTAGAAAAAAAAAAATGAAAGAAATCAAACTTTTTGTCGGTCGGTATTAAATTCATGTGAAAAACAAACAATTGTCTTGTTTTTGAGTGAAATTAAGAGAAAAAAAAAATCAAACAATTGCCTGGTTATTGAGTGAAATTTAGAAAAAAAAAAATGAAAGAAATCAAACTTTTTGTCGGTCGGTGTTAAATTCATGTGAAAATCAAACATTTGCCTGGTTTTTGAGTGAAATTAAGAGAAAAAAAAAATTGAAAGAAATCAAATTTTTTGTCGGTTGGTGTTAAATTCATGTGAAAATCAAACAATTGCCTGCTTTTCAGTGTAATTATGGAAAAAAAAAATATTGTCCGTTGCTTTTTAATTAATGTGAAAACTAAACAGTTGCCTGTTATATATGGCATACCTATTAATTTCACTTGTACAATTTAGCCGCTGCTTACTAACGCCGATTGACCATTTCAACGCTGATCTCTGATGTGCTACAAATTTACATGTCGCGGTGATTCAAATTGTAATTGTCACTTCCACCGCCGTGTAGGTCATTTTTAACTATTGTTATGGTTACGTATAACTATGCATTAATAATGATATCGCACACGCTTCTTGTTTACATTTACGGGCCACACACGACGAGCTACGTTTCGAACGTTTCGAATATCGAGATGACGGTTATAATAAATAATTTGTAAGCGAATAAATACAAGAGCGGAGGATGGATCAAGTTATATATTATTGTATAGTGTATTGATCAGTGCATATTTTAATGATTGAAAAACAAATAGCCTTTCAACAATCAAATATTTCAATGCGATCCTTATGCAATTTACAAAATTGTAACTGTTAATTTAGTTCCACCCTGATGGCAGTGTAATTTATGAAAAAGTTAATATTATGTAAATGTAGAATGTTTACCATTTCTATGGAGTTTACAGATTAAACACACACACAGTCATATATCAAAATATTATGTAACACTTATACATAACTTAATATTTAGTTGTTCTCAATAATATGAATTTGATGAATAATATCACATGGACATGTGGCAATTTATTAGATAGTTAATGTTAATTAACTTGGTAACAGTGTTGACAAACAGTCAGTTTTTGAAGGTTTCAGCAACCCACCAATCTGCGTTTGAAAATGTATTAGCAATCTATTAACGTAGGTAATTTATCGCTAATTTTCGTTTCAGACACTTGGTGAGACTTTTGTGAAAATTTCACTTCGGCTACACATTACAGTTCCAAACATGGCTGCCCTTCAAAGGTCAGACAGACAGACAGACACGGTGGTCCCCTATTTCTATTATGGAACAAATAAAATCGATTGTTCCACTGGTAAATGGATTTTTGTTTGGCCAAAGAAGACTATGAATATATTATACTATATATAAAATTTGCTTTTGACACTTACCATGTTAAAATAGACGAAAGCAATCAGCGACGGGCGGGCAAACATAACAGCTTTTGAGCGGCAGCATCATACATCCAGTATGTATCCAAACCTGAAATGTCAACGGAGCAGAATATAAATAATTGCCTGAGAGGGTTAGTGGTCATTGCCAACTTGTTATAATTTAGACTATAGCCAATATCCTTAATTGCCTTGTTTTTGAGTGAAATTCAGAAAAAAAAAAATTTGAAAGAAATCAAACTTTTTGTCGGTCGGTGTTAAATTCATGTGAAAATCAAACAATTGCCTTGTTTTTGAGTGAAATTAAGAGAAAAAAAAATCAAACAATTGCCTGGTTATTGAGTGAAATTCAGAAAAAAAAAAATGAAAGAAATCAAACTTTTTGTCGGTCGGTGTTAAATTCATGTGAAAATCAAACAATTGCCTTGTTTTTGAGTGAAATTAAGAGCAAAAAAAAATCATACAATTGCCTGGTTATTGAGTGAAATTCAGAAAAAAAAAAATTCAAAGAAATCAAACTTTTTGTCGGTCGGTGTTAAATTCATGTGAAAATCAAACAATTGCCTGGTTATTGAGTGAAATTTAGAAAAAAAAAATATTGAAAGATATCAAACTTTTTGTCGGTCGGTGTTAAATTCATGTGAAAATCAAACAATTGCCTTCTTTTTGAGTGAAATTAAGAGAAAAAAAAATCAAACAATTGCCTGGTTATTGAGTGAAATTAAGAAAAAAAAAAATGAGAGAAAACAAACTTTGTGTCGGTCGGTGTTAAATTCATGTGAAAATCAAACAATTGCCTTGTTTTTGAGTGAAATTAAGAGAAAAAAAAAATCAAACATTTGCCTTGGTTTTGAGTGAAATTTAGAAAAAAAAATTGAAAGAAATCAACTTTTTTGTCGGTCGTTGTTAAATTCATGTGAAAATCAAACAATTGCCTTGTTTTTGAGAGAAATTAAGTGAAAAAAAATATCAAACAATTGCCTTGTTTTTGAGTAAAATTCAGAAAAAAAAAAATTGAAAGAAATCAAACATTTTGTCGGTCGGTGTTAAATTCATGTGAAAATCAAACAATTGCCTTGTTTTTGAGTGAAATTAAGAGAAAAAAAAATCAAACAATTGCCTTGTTATTGAGTGAAATTTAGAAAAAAAAATATTTAAAGAAATCAAACTTTCTGTCGGTCGGTGTTAAATTCATGTGAAAATCAAACGATTGCCTTGTTTTTGAGTGAAATTAAGAGAAAAAAAAAATCAAACAATTGCCTGGTTATTGAGTGAAATTTAGAAAAAAAAAATGAAAGAAATCAAACTTTTTGTCGGTCGGTATTAAATTCATGTGAAAATCAAACAATTGCCTTGTTTTTGAGTGAAATTAAGAGAAAAAAAAAATCAAACAATTGCCTGGTTATTGAGTGAAATTTAGAAAAAAAAAATGAAAGAAATCAAACTTTTTGTCGGTCGGTGTTAAATTCATGTGAAAATCAAACATTTGCCTTGTTTTTGAGTGAAATTAAGAGAAAAAAAAAATCAAACAATTGCCATGTTTTTGAGTGAAATTCAGAAAAAAAAAATTGAAAGAAATCAAATTTTTTGTCGGTTGGTGTTAAATTCATGTGAAAATCAAACAATTGCCTGTTTTTCAGTGTAATTATGGAAAAAAAAATATTGTCCGTTGGTTTTTAATTAATGTGAAAACTAAACAGTTGCCTGTTATATATGGCATACCTATTAATTTCACTTGTACAATTTAGCCGCTGCTTACTAACGCCGATTGACCATTTCAACGCTGATCTCTGATGTGCTACAAATTTACATGTCGCGGTGATTCAAATTGTAATTGTCACTTCCACCGCCGTGTAGGTAATTTTTAACTATTGTTATGGTTACGTATAACTATGCATTAATAATGATATCGCACACGCTTCTTGTTTACATTTACGGGCCACACACGACGAGCTACGTTTCGAACGTTTCGAATATCGAGATGACGGTTATAATAAATAATTTGTAAGCGAATAAATACAAGAGCGGAGGATGGATCAAGTTATATATTATTGTATAGTGTATTGATCAGTGCATATTATTATTATTGAAAAACAAATAGCCTTTCAACAATCAAATATTTCAATGCGATCCTTATGCAATTTACAAAATTGTATCTGTTAATTTAGTTCCACCCTGATGGCAGTGTAATTTATGAAAAAGTTAATATTATGTAAATGTAGAATGTTTACCATTTCTATGGAGTTAACAGATTAAACACACACACAGTCATATATCAAAATATTATGTAACACTTATACATAACTTAATAATTAGTTGTTCTCAATAATATGAATTTGATTAATAATATCACATGGACATGTGGCAATTTATTAGCTAGTTAATGTTAATTAACTTGGTAACAGTGTTGACAAACAGTCAGTTTTTGAAGGTTTCAGCAACCCACCAATCTGCGTTTGAAAATGTATTAGCAATCTATTAACGTAGGTAATTTATCGCTAATTTTCGTTTCAGACACTTGGTGAGACTTTTGTGAAAATTTCACTTCGGCTACACATTACAGTTCCAAACATGGCTGCCCTTCAAAGGTCAGACAGACAGACAGACACGGTGGTCCCCTATTTCTATTATGGAACAAATAAAATCGATTGTTCCACTGGTAAATGGATTTTTGTTTGGCCAAAGAAGACTATGAATATATTATACTATATATAAAATTTGCTTTTGACACTTACCATGTTAAAATAGACGAAAGCAATCAGCGGCGGGCGGGCAAACATAACAGCTTTTGAGCGGCAGCATCATACATCCAGTATGTATCCAAACCTGAAATGTCAACGGAGCAGAATATAAATAATTGCCTGAGAGGGTTAGTGATCATTGCCAACTTGTTATAATTTAGACTATAGCCAATATCCTTAATTGCCTAGTTTTTGAGTGAAATTCAGAAAAAAACAAATTTGAAAGAAATCAAACTTTTTGTCGGTCGGTGTTAAATTCATGTGAAAATCAAACAATTGCCTTGTTTTTGAGTGAAATTAAAAGAAAAAAAAATCAAACAATTGCCTGGTTATTGAGTGAAATTCAGAAAAAAAAAATGAAAGAAATCAAACTTTTTGTCGGTCGGTGTTAAATTCATGTGAAAATCAAACAATTGCCTTGTTTTTGAGTGAAATTAAGAGCAAAAAAAAATCAAACAATTGCATGGTTTTTGAGTGATATTCAGAAAAAAAAAATATTGAAAGAAATCAAACTTTTTGTCGGTCGGTGTTAAATTCATGTGAAAATCAAACAATTGCCTTGTTTTTGAGTGAAATTATGAGAAAAAAAAAATCAAACAATTGCCTTGTTTTTGAGTGAAATTCAGAAAAAAAAAATATTGAAAGAAATCAAACTTTGTCGGTCGGTGTTTAATTCATGTGAAAATCAAACAATTGCCTTGTTTTTGAGTGAAATTAAGAGAAAAAAAAAATCAAACAATTGCCTTGTTTTTGAGTGAAATTCAGAAAAAAAAAATTGAAAGAAATCAAACTTTTTGTCGGTCGGTGTTAAATTCATGTGAAAATCAAACAATTGCCTTGTTATTGAGTAAAATTAAGAGAAAAAAAAAATCAAACAATTGCCTGGTTATTGAGTGAAATTTAGAAAAAAAAAATGAAAGAAATAAAATTTTTTGTCGGTCGGTGTTAAATTCATGTGAAAATCAAACATTTGCCTTGTTTTTGAGTGAAATTAAGAGAAAAAAAAAATCAAACAATTGCCTTGTTTTTGAGTGAAATTCAGAAAAAAAAAATTGAAAGAAATCAAATTTTTGTCGGTTGGTGTTAAATTCATGTGAAAATCAAACAATTGCCTGTTTTTCAGTGTAATTATGGAAAAAAAAAATATTGTCCGTTGGTTTTTAATTAATGTGAAAACTAAACAGTTGCCTGTTATATATGGCATACCTATTAATTTCACTTGTACAATTTAGCCGCTGCTTACTAACGCCGATTGACCATTTCAACGCTGATCTCTGATGTGCTACAAATTTACATGTCGCGGTGATTCAAATTGTAATTGTCACTTCCACCGCCGTGTAGGTAATTTTTAACTATTGTTATGGTTACGTATAACTATGCATTAATAATGATATCGCACACGCTTCTTGTTAACATTTACGGGCCACACACGACGAGCTACGTTTCGAACGTTTCGAATATCGAGATGACGGTTATAATAAATAATTTGTAAGCGAATAAATACAAGAGCGGAGGATGGATCAAGTTATATATTATTGTATAGTGTATTGATCAGTGCATATTATTATTATTGAAAAACAAATAGCCTTTCAACAATCAAATATTTCAATGCGATCCTTATGCAATTTACAAAATTGTAACTGTTAATTTAGTTCCACCCTGATGGCAGTGTAATTTATGAAAAAGTTAATATTATGTAAATGTAGAATGTTTACCATTTCTATGGAGTTTACAGATTAAACACACACACACAGTCATATATCAAAATATTATGTAACACTTATACATAACTTAATAATTAGTTGTTCTCAATAATATGAATTTGATTAATAATATCACATGGACATGAAGCAATTTATTAGCTAGTTAATGTTAATTAACTTGGTAACAGTGTTGACAAACAGTCAGTTTTTGAAGGTTTCAGCAACCCACCAATCTGCGTTTGAAAATGTATTAGCAATCTATTAACGTAGGTAATTTATCGCTAATTTTCGTTTCAGACACTTGGTGAGACTTTTGTGAAAATTTCACTTCGGCTACACATTACAGTTCCAAACTTGGCTGCCCTTCAAAGGTCAGACAGACAGACAGACACGGTGGTCCCGTATTTCTATTATGGAACAAATAAAATCGATTGTTCCACTGGTGAATGGATTTTTGTTTGGCCAAAGAAGACTATGAATATATTATACTATATATAAAATTTGCTTTTGACACTTACCATGTTAAAATAGACGAAAGCAATCAGCGGCGGGCGGGCGAACATAACAGCTTTTGAGCGGCAGCATCATACATCCAGTATGTATCCAAACCTGAAATGTCAACGGAGCAGAATATAAATAATTGCCTGAGAGGGTTAGTGATCATTGCCAACTTGTTATAATTTAGACTATAGCCAATATCCTTAATTGCCTGGTTTTTGAGTGAAATTCAGAAAAAAAAAAATTTGAAAGAAATCAAACTTTTTGTCGGTCGGTGTTAAATTCATGTGAAAATCAAACAATTGCCTTGTTTTTGAGTGAAATTAAGAGAAAAAAAAATCAAACAATTGCCTGGTTATTGAGTGAAATTCAGAAAAAAAAAATGAAAGAAATCAAACTTTTTGTCGGTCGGTGTTAAATTCATGTGAAAATCAAACAATTGCCTTGTTTTTGAGTGAAATTAAGAGCAAAAAAAAATCAAACAATTGCATGGTTTTTGAGTGATATTCAGAAAAAAAAAATATTGAAAGAAATCAAACTTTTTGTCGGTCGGTGTTAAATTCATGTGAAAATCAAACAATTGCCTTGTTTTTGAGTGAAATTAAGAGAAAAAAAAAATCAAACAATTGCCTTGTTTTTGAGTGAAATTCAGAAAAAAAAAATATTGAAAGAAATCAAACTTTTTGTCGGTCGGTGTTTAATTCATGTGAAAATCAAACAATTGCCTTGTTTTTGAGTGAAATTAAGAGAAAAAAAAAATCAAACAATTGCCTTGTTTTTGAGTGAAATTCAGAAAAAAAAAATTGAAAGAAATCAAACTTTTTGTCGGTCGGTGTTAAATTCATGTGAAAATCAAACAATTGCCTTGTTTTTGAGTGAAATTAAGAGAGAAAAAAAATCAAACAATTGCCTTGTTTTTGAGTGAAATTCAGAAAAAAAAAATTGAAAGAAATCAAATTTTTGTCGGTTGGTGTTAAATTCATGTGAAAATCAAACAATTGCCTGTTTTTCAGTGTAATTATGGAAAAAAAAAATATTGTCCGTTGGTTTTTAATTAATGTGAAAACTAAACAGTTGCCTGTTATATATGGCATACCTATTAATTTCACTTGTACAATTTAGCCGCTGCTTACTAACGCCGATTGACCATTTCAACGCTGATCTCTGATGTGCTACAAATTTACATGTCGCGGTGATTCAAATTGTAATTGTCACTTCCACCGCCGTGTAGGTCATTTTTAACTATTGTTATGGTTACGTATAACTATGCATTAATAATGATATCGCACACGCTTCTTGTTTACATTTACGGGCCACACACGACGAGCTACGTTTCGAACGTTTCGAATATCGAGATGACGGTTATAATAAATAATTTGTAAGCGAATAAATACAAGAGCGGAGGATGGATCAAGTTATATATTATTGTATAGTGTATTGATCAGTGCATATTATAATGATTGAAAAACAAATAGCCTTTCAACAATCAAATATTTCAATGCGATCCTTATGCAATTTACAAAATTGTATCTGTTAATTTAGTTCCACCCTGATGGCAGTGTAATTTATGAAAAAGTTAATATTATGTAAATGTAGAATGTTTACCATTTCTATGGAGTTTACAGATTAAACACACACACACAGTCATATATCAAAATATTATGTAACACTTATACATAACTTAATAATTAGTTATTCTCAATAATATGAATTTGATTAATAATATCACATGGACATGTGGCTATTTATTAGCTAGTTAATGTTAATTAACTTGGTAACAGTGTTGACAAACAGTCAGTTTTTGAAGGTTTCAGCAACCCACCAATCTGCGTTTGAAAATGTATTAGCAATCTATTAACGTAGGTAATTTATCGCTAATTTTCGTTTCAGACACTTGGTGAGACTTTTGTGAAAATTTCACTTCGGCTACACATTACAGTTCCAAACTTGGCTGCCCTTCAAAGGTCAGACAGACAGACAGACACGGTGGTCCCGTATTTCTATTATGGAACAAATAAAATCGATTGTTCCACTGGTGAATGGATTTTTGTTTGGCCAAAGAAGACTATGAATATATTATACTATATATAAAATTTGCTTTTGACACTTACCATGTTAAAATAGACGAAAGCAATCAGCGGCGGGCGGGCGAACATAACAGCTTTTGAGCGGCAGCATCATACATCCAGTATGTATCCAAACCTGAAATGTCAACGGAGCAAAATATAAATAATTGCCTGAGAGGGTTAGTGATCATTGCCAACTTGTTATAATTTAGACTATAGCCAATATCCTTAATTGCCTTGTATTTGAGTGAAATTCAGAAAAAAAAAAATTGAAAGATATCAAACTTTTTGTCGGTCGGTGTTAAATTCATGTGAAAATCAAACAATTTTCTTGTTTTTGAGTGAAATTAAGAGAAAAAAAAATCAAACAATTGCCTGGTTATTGAGTGAAATTCAGAAAAAAAAAATGAAAGAAATCAAACTTTTTGTCGGTCGGTGTTAAATTCATGTGAAAATCAAACAATTGCCTTGTTTTTGAGTGAAATTAAGAGAAAAAAAAAATCAAACAATTGCCTTGTTTTTGAGTGAAATTCAGAAAAAAAAATTTAATGAAATCAAACTTTTTGTCGGTCGGTGTTAAATTCATGTGAAAATCAAACAATTGCCTTGTTTTTGAGTGAAATTATGAGAAAAAAAAAATCAAACAATTGCCTTGTTTTTGAGTGAAATTCAGAAAAAAAAAATATTGAAAGAAATCAAACTTTGTCGGTCGGTGTTTAATTCATGTGAAAATCAAACAATTGCCTTGTTTTTGAGTGAAATTAAGAGAAAAAAAAAATCAAACAATTGCCTTGTATTTGAGTGAAATTCAGAAAAAAAAAATTGAAAGAAATCAAACTTTTTGTCGGTCGGTGTGAAATTCATGTGAAAATCAAACAATTGCCTTGTTATTGAGTAAAATTAAGAGAAAAAAAAAATCAAACAATTGCCTGGTTATTGAGTGAAATTTAGAAAAAAAAAATGAAAGAAATAAAATTTTTAGTCGGTCGGTGTTAAATTCATGTGAAAATCAAACATTTGCCTTGTTTTTGAGTGAAATTAAGAGAAAAAAAAAATCAAACAATTGCCTTGTTTTTGAGTGAAATTCAGAAAAAAAAAATTGAAAGAAATCAAATTTTTGTCGGTTGGTGTTAAATTCATGTGAAAATCAAACAATTGCCTGTTTTTCAGTGTAATTATGGAAAAAAAAAATATTGTCCGTTGGTTTTTAATTAATGTGAAAACTAAACAGTTGCCTGTTATATATGGCATACCTATTAATTTCACTTGTACAATTTAGCCGCTGCTTACTAACGCCGATTGACCATTTCAACGCTGATCTCTGATGTGCTACAAATTTACATGTCGCGGTGATTCAAATTGTAATTGTCACTTCCACCGCCGTGTAGGTAATTTTTAACTATTGTTATGGTTACGTTTAACTATGCATTAATAATGATATCGCACACGCTTCTTGTTTACATTTACGGGCCACACACGACGAGCTACGTTTCGAACGTTTCGAATATCGAGATGACGGTTATAATAAATAATTTGTAAGCGAATAAATACAAGAGCGGAGGATGGATCAAGTTATATATTATTGTATAGTGTATTGATCAGTGCATATTATTATTATTGAAAAACAAATAGCCTTTCAACAATCAAATATTTCAATGCGATCCTTATGCAATTTACAAAATTGTAACTGTTAATTTAGTTCCACCCTGATGGCAGTGTAATTTATGAAAAAGTTAATATTATGTAAATGTAGAATGTTTACCATTTCTATGGAGTTTACAGATTAAACACACACACACAGTCATATATCAAAATATTATGTAACACTTATACATAACTTAATAATTAGTTGTTCTCAATAATATGAATTTGATTAATAATATCACATGGACATGTGGCAATTTATTAGCTAGTTAATGTTAATTAACTTGGTAACAGTGTTGACAAACAGTCAGTTTTTGAAGGTTTCAGCAACCCACCAATCTGCGTTTGAAAATGTATTAGCAATCTATTAACGTAGGTAATTTATCGCTAATTTTCGTTTCAGACACTTGGTGAGACTTTTGTGAAAATTTCACTTCGGCTACACATTACAGTTCCAAACATGGCTGCCCTTCAAAGGACAGACAGACAGACAGACACGGTGGTCCCCTATTTCTATTATGGAACAAATAAAATCGATTGTTCCACTGGTAAATGGATTTTTGTTTGGCCAAAGAAGACTATGAATATATTATACTATATATAAAATTTGCTTTTGACACTTACCATGTTAAAATAGACGAAAGCAATCAGCGGCGGGCGGGCAAACATAACAGCTTTTGAGCGGCAGCATCATACATCCAGTATGTATCCAAACCTGAAATGTCAACGGAGTAGAATATAAATAATTGCCTGAGAGGGTTAGTGAAAATTGCCAACTTGTTATAATTTAGACTATAGCCAATATCCTTAATTGCCTTGTTATTGAGTGAAATTCAGAAAAAAAAAAATTTGAAAGAAATCAAACTTTTTGTCGGTCGGTGTTAAATTCATGTGAAAATCAAACAATTGCCTTGTTTTTGAGTGAAATTAAGAGAAAAAAAAATCAAACAATTGCCTGGTTATTGAGTGAAATTCAGAAAAAAAAAATGAAAGAAATCAAACTTTTTGTCGGTCGGTGTTAAATTCATGTGAAAATCAAACAATTGCCTTGTTTTTGAGTGAAATTAAGAGAACAAAAAAATCAAACAATTGCAGGGTTTTTGAGTGAAATTCAGAAAAAAAAAATATTGAAAGAAATCAAACTTTTTGTCGGTCGGTGTTAAATTCATGTGAAAATCAAACAATTGCCTTGTTTTTGAGTGAAATTAAGAGAAAAAAAAAATCTAACAATTGCCTGGTTATTGAGTGAAATTTAGAAAAAAAAAATATTTAAAGAAATCAAACTTTCTGTCGGTCGGTGTTAAATTCATGTGAAAATCAAACGATTGCCTTGTTTTTGAGTGAAATTAAGAGAAAAAAAAAATCAAACAATTGCCTGGTTATTGAGTGAAATTTAGAAAAAAATAAAATGAAAGAAATCAAACTTTTTGTCGGTCGGTATTAAATTCATGTGAAAATCAAACAATTGTCTTGTTTTTGAGTGAAATTAAGAGAAAAAAAAAATCAAACAATTGCCTGGTTATTGAGTGAAATTTAGAAAAAAAAAATGAAAGAAATCAAACTTTTTGTCGGTCGGTGTTAAATTCATGTGAAAATCAAACATTTGCCTGGTTTTTGAGTGAAATTAAGAGAAAAAAAAAATTGAAAGAAATCAAATTTTTTGTCGGTTGGTGTTAAATTCATGTGAAAATCAAACAATTGCCTGCTTTTCAGTGTAATTATGGAAAAAAAAATATTGTCCGTTGCTTTTTAATTAATGTGAAAACTAAACAGTTGCCTGTTATATATGGCATACCTATTAATTTCACTTGTACAATTTAGCCGCTGCTTACTAACGCCGATTGACCATTTCAACGCTGATCTCTGATGTGCTACAAATTTACATGTCGCGGTGATTCAAATTGTAATTGTCACTTCCACCGTCGTGTAGGTCATTTTTAACTATTGTTATGGTTACGTATAACTATGCATTAATAATGATATCGCACACGCTTCTTGTTTACATTTACGGGCCACACACGACGAGCTACGTTTCGAACGTTTCGAATATCGAGATGACGGTTATAATAAATAATTTGTAAGCGAATAAATACAAGAGCGGAGGATGGATCAAGTTATATATTATTGTATAGTGTATTGATCAGTGCATATTTTAATGATTGAAAAACAAATAGCCTTTCAACAATCAAATATTTCAATGCGATCCTTATGCAATTTACAAAATTGTAACTGTTAATTTAGTTCCACCCTGATGGCAGTGTAATTTATGAAAAAGTTAATATTATGTAAATGTAGAATGTTTACCATTTCTATGGAGTTTACAGATTAAACACACACACAGTCATATATCAAAATATTATGTAACACTTATACATAACTTAATATTTAGTTGTTCTCAATAATATGAATTTGATGAATAATATCACATGGACATGTGGCAATTTATTAGATAGTTAATGTTAATTTACTTGGTAACAGTGTTGACAAACAGTCAGTTTTTGAAGGTTTCAGCAACCCACCAATCTGCGTTTGAAAATGTATTAGCAATCTATTAACGTAGGTAATTTATCGCTAATTTTCGTTTCAGACACTTGGTGAGACTTTTGTGAAAATTTCACTTCGGCTACACATTACAGTTCCAAACATGGCTGCCCTTCAAAGGTCAGACAGACAGACAGACACGGTGGTCCCCTATTTCTATTATGGAACAAATAAAATCGATTGTTCCACTGGTAAATGGATTTTTGTTTGGCCAAAGAAGACTATGAATATATTATACTATATATAAAATTTGCTTTTGACACTTACCATGTTAAAATAGACGAAAGCAATCAGCGGCGGGCGGGCAAACATAACAGCTTTTGAGCGGCAGCATCATACATCCAGTATGTATCCAAACCTGAAATGTCAACGGAGCAGAATATAAATAATTGCCTGAGAGGGTTAGTGATCATTGCCAACTTGTTATAATTTAGACTATAGCCAATATCCTTAATTGCCTTGTTTTTGAGGGAAATTCAGAAAAAAAAAAATTTGAAAGAAATCAAACTTTTTGTCGGTCGGTGTTAAATTCATGTGAAAATCAAACAATTGCCTTGTTTTTGAGTGAAATTAAGAGAAAAAAAAATCAAACAATTGCCTGGTTATTGAGTGAAATTCAGAAAAAAAAAAAATGAAAGAAATCAAACTTTTTGTCGGTCGGTGTTAAATTCATGTGAAAATCAAACAATTGCCTTGTTTTTGAGTGAAATTAAGAGCAAAAAAAAATCAAACAATTGCCTGGTTATTGAGTGAAATTCAGAAAAAAAAAAATTCAAAGAAATCAAACTTTTTGTCGGTCGGTGTTAAATTCATGTGAAAATCAAACAATAGCCTGGTTATTGAGTGAAATTTAGAAAAAAAAAATATTGAAAGATATCAAACTTTTTGTCGGTCGGTGTTAAATTCATGTGAAAATCAAACAATTGCCTTATTTTTGAGTGAAATTAAGAGAAAAAAAAATCAAACAATTGCCTGGTTATTGAGTGAAATTAAGAAAAAAAAAATGAGAGAAAACAAACTTTGTGTCGGTCGGTGTTAAATTCATGTGAAAATCAAACAATTGCCTTGTTTTTGAGTGAAATTAAGAGAAAAAAAAAATCAAACATTTGCCTTGGTTTTGAGTGAAATTTAGAAAAAAAAAATTGAAAGAAATCAACTTTTTTGTCGGTCGTTGTTAAATTCATGTGAAAATCAAACAATTGCCTTGTTTTTGAGAGAAATTAAGTGAAAAAAAATATCAAACAATTGCCTTGTTTTTGAGTAAAATTCAGAAAAAAAAAAATTTAAAGAAATCAAACATTTTGTCGGTCGGTGTTAAATTCATGTGAAAATCAAACAATTGCCTTGTTATTGAGTGAAATTTAGAAAAAAAAATATTTAAAGAAATCAAACTTTCTGTCGGTCGGTGTTAAATTCATGTGAAAATCAAACGATTGCCTTGTTTTTGAGTGAAATTAAGAGAAAAAAAAATCAAACAATTGCCTGGTTATTGAGTGAAATTTAGAAAAAAAAAAATGAAAGAAATCAAACTTTTTGTCGGTCGGTATTAAATTCATGTGAAAATCAAACAATTGCCTTGTTTTTGAGTGAAATTAAGAGAAAAAAAAATCAAATAATTGCCTGGTTATTGAGTGAAATTTAGAAAAAAAAAATGAAAGAAATCAAACTTTTTGTCGGTCGGTGTAAAATTCATGTGAAAATCAAACATTTGCCTTGTTTTTGAGTGAAATTAAGAGAAAAAAAAAATCAAACTATTGCCATGTTTTTGAGTGAAATTCAGAAAAAAAAAATTGAAAGAAATCAAATTTTTTGTCGGTTGGTGTTAAATTCATGTGAAAATCAAACAATTGCCTGTTTTTCAGTGTAATTATGGAAAAAAAAATATTGTCCGTTGCTTTTTAATTAATGTGAAAACTAAACAGTTGCCTGTTATATATGGCATACCTATTAATTTCACTTGTACAATTTAGCCGCTGCTTACTAACGCCGATTGACCATTTCAACGCTGATCTCTGATGTGCTACAAATTTACATGTCGCGGTGATTCAAATTGTAATTGTCACTTCCACCGCCGTGTAGGTAATTTTTAACTATTGTTATGGTTACGTATAACTATGCATTAATAATGATATCGCACACGCTTCTTGTTTACATTTACGGGCCACACACGACGAGCTACGTTTCGAACGTTTCGAATATCGAGATGACGGTTATAATAAATAATTTGTAAGCGAATAAATACAAGAGCGGAGGATGGATCAAGTTATATATTATTGTATAGTGTATTGATCAGTGCATATTATTATTATTGAAAAACAAATAGCCTTTCAACAATCAAATATTTCAATGCGATCCTTATGCAATTTACAAAATTGTATCTGTTAATTTAGTTCCACCCTGATGGCAGTGTAATTTATGAAAAAGTTAATATTATGTAAATGTAGAATGTTTACCATTTCTATGGAGTTAACAGATTAAACACACACACAGTCATATATCAAAATATTATGTAACACTTATACATAACTTAATAATTAGTTGTTCTCAATAATATGAATTTGATTAATAATATCACATGGACATGTGGCAATTTATTAGCTAGTTAATGTTAATTAACTTGGTAACAGTGTTGACAAACAGTCAGTTTTTGAAGGTTTCAGCAACCCACCAATCTGCGTTTGAAAATGTATTAGCAATCTATTAACGTAGGTAATTTATCGCTAATTTTCGTTTCAGACACTTGGTGAGACTTTTGTGAAAATTTCACTTCGGCTACACATTACAGTTCCAAACATGGCTGCCCTTCAAAGGTCAGACAGACAGACAGACACGGTGGTCCCCTATTTCTATTATGGAACAAATAAAATCGATTGTTCCACTGGTAAATGGATTTTTGTTTGGCCAAAGAAGACTATGAATATATTATACTATATATAAAATTTGCTTTTGACACTTACCATGTTAAAATAGACGAAAGCAATCAGCGGCGGGCGGGCAAACATAACAGCTTTTGAGCGGCAGCATCATACATCCAGTATGTATCCAAACCTGAAATGTCAACGGAGCAGAATATAAATAATTGCCTGAGAGGGTTAGTGATCATTGCCAACTTGTTATAATTTAGACTATAGCCAATATCCTTAATTGCCTGGTTTTTGAGTGAAATTCAGAAAAAAAAAATTTGAAAGAAATCAAACTTTTTGTCGGTCGGTGTTAAATTCATGTGAAAATCAAACAATTGCCTTGTTTTTGAGTGAAATTAAGAGAAAAAAAAATCAAACAATTGCCTGGTTATTGAGTGAAATTCAGAAAAAAAAAATGAAAGAAATCAAACTTTTTGTCGGTCGGTGTTAAATTCATGTGAAAATCAAACAATTGCCTTGTTTTTGAGTGAAATTAAGAGCAAAAAAAAATCAAACAATTGCATGGTTTTTGAGTGATATTCAGAAAAAAAAAATATTGAAAGAAATCAAACTTTTTGTCGGTCGGTGTTAAATTCATGTGAAAATCAAACAATTGCCTTGTTTTTGAGTGAAATTAAGAGAAAAAAAAAATCAAACAATTGCCTTGTTTTTGAGTGAAATTCAGAAAAAAAAAATATTGAAAGAAATCAAACTTTGTCGGTCGGTGTTTAATTCATGTGAAAATCAAACAATTGCCTTGTTTTTGAGTGAAATTAAGAGAAAACAAAAATCAAACAATTGCCTTGTTTTTGAGTGAAATTCAGAAAAAAAAAATTGAAAGAAATCAAACTTTTTGTCGGTCGGTGTTAAATTCATGTGAAAATCAAACAATTGCCTTGTTATTGAGTAAAATTAAGAGAAAAAAAAAATCAAACAATTGCCTGGTTATTGAGTGAAATTTAGAAAAAAAAATGAAAGAAATAAAATTTTTTGTCGGTCGGTGTTAAATTCATGTGAAAATCAAACATTTGCCTTGTTTTTGAGTGAAATTAAGAGAAAAAAAAAATCAAACAATTGCCTTGTTTTTGAGTGAAATTCAGAAAAAAAAAATTGAAAGAAATCAAATTTTTGTCGGTTGGTGTTAAATTCATGTGAAAATCAAACAATTGCCTGTTTTTCAGTGTAATTATGGAAAAAAAAATATTGTCCGTTGCTTTTTAATTAATGTGAAAACTAAACAGTTGCCTGTTATATATGGCATACCTATTAATTTCACTTGTACAATTTAGCCGCTGCTTACTAACGCCGATTGACCATTTCAACGCTGATCTCTGATGTGCTACAAATTTACATGTCGCGGTGATTCAAATTGTAATTGTCACTTCCACCGCCGTGTAGGTAATTTTTAACTATTGTTATGGTTACGTATAACTATGCATTAATAATGATATCGCACACGCTTCTTGTTTACATTTACGGGCCACACACGACGAGCTACGTTTCGAACGTTTCGAATATCGAGATGACGGTTATAATAAATAATTTGTAAGCGAATAAATACAAGAGCGGAGGATGGATCAAGTTATATATTATTGTATAGTGTATTGATCAGTGCATATTATAATGATTGAAAAACAAATAGCCTTTCAACAATCAAATATTTCAATGCGATCCTTATGCAATTTACAAAATTGTATTTGTTAATTTAGTTCCACCCTGATGGCAGTGTAATTTATGAAAAAGTTAATATTATGTAAATGTAGAATGTTTACCATTTCTATGGAGTTTACAGATTAAACACACACACAGTCATATATCAAAATATTATGTAACACTTATACATAACTTAATAATTAGTTGTTCTCAATAATATGAATTTGATTAATAATATCACATGGACATGTGGCAATTTATTAGCTAGTTAATGTTAATTAACTTGGTAACAGTGTTGACAAACAGTCAGTTTTTGAAGGTTTCAGCAACCCACCAATCTGCGTTTGAAAATGTATTAGCAATCTATTAACGTAGGTAATTTATCGCTAATTTTCGTTTCAGACACTTGGTGAGACTTTTGTGAAAATTTCACTTCGGCTACACATTACAGTTCCAAACATGGCTGCCCTTCAAAGGACAGACAGACAGACAGACACGGTGGTCCCCTATTTCTATTATGGAACAAATAAAATCGATTGTTCCACTGGTAAATGGATTTTTGTTTGGCCAAAGAAGACTATGAATATATTATACTATATATAAAATTTGCTTTTGACACTTACCATGTTAAAATAGACGAAAGCAATCAGCGGCGGGCGGGCAAACATAACAGCTTTTGAGCGGCAGCATCATACATCCAGTATGTATCCAAACCTGAAATGTCAACGGAGTAGAATATAAATAATTGCCTGAGAGGGTTAGTGAAAATTGCCAACTTGTTATAATTTAGACTATAGCCAATATCCTTAATTGCCTTGTTATTGAGTGAAATTCAGAAAAAAAAAAATTTGAAAGAAATCAAACTTTTTGTCGGTCGGTGTTAAATTCATGTGAAAATCAAACAATTGCCTTGTTTTTGAGTGAAATTAAGAGACAAAAAAATCAAACAATTGCCTGGTTATTGAGTGAAATTCAGAAAAAAAAAATGAAAGAAATCAAACTTTTTGTCGGTCGGTGTTAAATTCATGTGAAAATCAAACAATTGCCTTGTTTTTGAGTGAAATTAAGAGAACAAAAAAATCAAACAATTGCCTGGTTATTGAGTGAAATTCAGAAAAAAAAAATGAAAGAAATCAAACTTTTTGTCGGTCGGTGTTAAATTCATGTGAAAATCAAACAATTGCCTTGTTTTTGAGTGAAATTAAGAGCAAAAAAAAATCAAACAATTGCATGGTTTTTGAGTGAAATTCAGAAAAAAAAAATATTGAAAGAAATCAAACTTTTTGTCGGTCGGTGTTAAATTCATGTGAAAATCAAACAATTGCCTTGTTTTTGAGTGAAATTAAGAGAAAAAAAAAAATCTAACAATTGCCTGGTTATTGAGTGAAATTTAGAAAAAAAAATATTTAAAGAAATCAAACTTTCTGTCGGTCGGTGTTAAATTCATGTGAAAATCAAACGATTGCCTTGTTTTTGAGTGAAATTAAGAGAAAAAAAAAATCAAACAATTGCCTGGTTATTGAGTGAAATTTAGAAAAAAAAAAATGAAAGAAATCAAACTTTTTGTCGGTCGGTATTAAATTCATGTGAAAATCAAACAATTGTCTTGTTTTTGAGTGAAATTAAGAGAAAAAAAAAATCAAACAATTGCCTGGTTATTGAGTGAAATTTAGAAAAAAAAAAATGAAAGAAATCAAACTTTTTGTCGGTCGGTGTTAAATTCATGTGAAAATCAAACATTTGCCTGGTTTTTGAGTGAAATTAAGAGAAAAAAAAAATTGAAAGAAATCAAATTTTTTGTCGGTTGGTGTTAAATTCATGTGAAAATCAAACAATTGCCTGATTTTCAGTGTAATTATGGAAAAAAAAAATATTGTCCGTTGCTTTTTAATTAATGTGAAAACTAAACAGTTGCCTGTTATATATGGCATACCTATTAATTTCACTTGTACAATTTAGCCGCTGCTTACTAACGCCGATTGACCATTTCAACGCTGATCTCTGATGTGCTACAAATTTACATGTCGCGGTGATTCAAATTGTAATTGTCACTTCCACCGCCGTGTAGGTAATTTTTAACTATTGTTATGGTTACGTATAACTATGCATTAATAATGATATCGCACACGCTTCTTGTTTACATTTACGGGCCACACACGACGAGCTACGTTTCGAACGTTTCGAATATCGAGATGACGGTTATAATAAATAATTTGTAAGCGAATAAATACAAGAGCGGAGGATGGATCAAGTTATATATTATTGTATAGTGTATTGATCAGTGCATATTATAATGATTGAAAAACAAATAGCCTTTCAACAATCAAATATTTCAATGCGATCCTTATGCAATTTACAAAATTGTATTTGTTAATTTAGTTCCACCCTGATGGCAGTGTAATTTATGAAAAAGTTAATATTATGTAAATGTAGAATGTTTACCATTTCTATGGAGTTTACAGATTAAACACACACACAGTCATATATCAAAATATTATGTAACACTTATACATAACTTAATAATTAGTTGTTCTCAATAATATGAATTTGATTAATAATATCACATGGACATGTGGCAATTTATTAGCTAGTTAATGTTAATTAACTTGGTAACAGTGTTGACAAACAGTCAGTTTTTGAAGGTTTCAGCAACCCACCAATCTGCGTTTGAAAATGTATTAGCAATCTATTAACGTAGGTAATTTATCGCTAATTTTCGTTTCAGACACTTGGTGAGACTTTTGTGAAAATTTCACTTCGGCTACACATTACAGTTCCAAACATGGCTGCCCTTCAAAGGACAGACAGACAGACAGACACGGTGGTCCCCTATTTCTATTATGGAACAAATAAAATCGATTGTTCCACTGGTAAATGGATTTTTGTTTGGCCAAAGAAGACTATGAATATATTATACTATATATAAAATTTGCTTTTGACACTTACCATGTTAAAATAGACGAAAGCAATCAGCGGCGGGCGGGCAAACATAACAGCTTTTGAGCGGCAGCATCATACATCCAGTATGTATCCAAACCTGAAATGTCAACGGAGTAGAATATAAATAATTGCCTGAGAGGGTTAGTGAAAATTGCCAACTTGTTATAATTTAGACTATAGCCAATATCCTTAATTGCCTTGTTATTGAGTGAAATTCAGAAAAAAAAAAATTTGAAAGAAATCAAACTTTTTGTCGGTCGGTGTTAAATTCATGTGAAAATCAAACAATTGCCTTGTTTTTGAGTGAAATTAAGAGACAAAAAAATCAAACAATTGCCTGGTTATTGAGTGAAATTCAGAAAAAAAAAATGAAAGAAATCAAACTTTTTGTCGGTCGGTGTTAAATTCATGTGAAAATCAAACAATTGCCTTGTTTTTGAGTGAAATTAAGAGAACAAAAAAATCAAACAATTGCCTGGTTATTGAGTGAAATTCAGAAAAAAAAAATGAAAGAAATCAAACTTTTTGTCGGTCGGTGTTAAATTCATGTGAAAATCAAACAATTGCCTTGTTTTTGAGTGAAATTAAGAGCAAAAAAAAATCAAACAATTGCATGGTTTTTGAGTGAAATTCAGAAAAAAAAAATATTGAAAGAAATCAAACTTTTTGTCGGTCGGTGTTAAATTCATGTGAAAATCAAACAATTGCCTTGTTTTTGAGTGAAATTAAGAGAAAAAAAAAAATCTAACAATTGCCTGGTTATTGAGTGAAATTTAGAAAAAAAAATATTTAAAGAAATCAAACTTTCTGTCGGTCGGTGTTAAATTCATGTGAAAATCAAACGATTGCCTTGTTTTTGAGTGAAATTAAGAGAAAAAAAAAATCAAACAATTGCCTGGTTATTGAGTGAAATTTAGAAAAAAAAAAATGAAAGAAATCAAACTTTTTGTCGGTCGGTATTAAATTCATGTGAAAATCAAACAATTGTCTTGTTTTTGAGTGAAATTAAGAGAAAAAAAAAATCAAACAATTGCCTGGTTATTGAGTGAAATTTAGAAAAAAAAAAATGAAAGAAATCAAACTTTTTGTCGGTCGGTGTTAAATTCATGTGAAAATCAAACATTTGCCTGGTTTTTGAGTGAAATTAAGAGAAAAAAAAAATTGAAAGAAATCAAATTTTTTGTCGGTTGGTGTTAAATTCATGTGAAAATCAAACAATTGCCTGATTTTCAGTGTAATTATGGAAAAAAAAAATATTGTCCGTTGCTTTTTAATTAATGTGAAAACTAAACAGTTGCCTGTTATATATGGCATACCTATTAATTTCACTTGTACAATTTAGCCGCTGCTTACTAACGCCGATTGACCATTTCAACGCTGATCTCTGATGTGCTACAAATTTACATGTCGCGGTGATTCAAATTGTAATTGTCACTTCCACCGCCGTGTAGGTAATTTTTAACTATTGTTATGGTTACGTATAACTATGCATTAATAATGATATCGCACACGCTTCTTGTTTACATTTACGGGCCACACACGACGAGCTACGTTTCGAACGTTTCGAATATCGAGATGACGGTTATAATAAATAATTTGTAAGCGAATAAATACAAGAGCGGAGGATGGATCAAGTTATATATTATTGTATAGTGTATTGATCAGTGCATATTATTATTATTGAAAAACAAATAGCCTTTCAACAATCAAATATTTCAATGCGATCCTTATGCAATTTACAAAATTGTATCTGTTAATTTAGTTCCACCCTGATGGCAGTGTAATTTATGAAAAAGTTAATATTATGTAAATGTAGAATGTTTACCATTTCTATGGAGTTAACAGATTAAACACACACACAGTCATATATCAAAATATTATGTAACACTTATACATAACTTAATAATTAGTTGTTCTCAATAATATGAATTTGATTAATAATATCACATGGACATGTGGCAATTTATTAGCTAGTTAATGTTAATTAACTTGGTAACAGTGTTGACAAACAGTCAGTTTTTGAAGGTTTCAGCAACCCACCAATCTGCGTTTGAAAATGTATTAGCAATCTATTAACGTAGGTAATTTATCGCTAATTTTCGTTTCAGACACTTGGTGAGACTTTTGTGAAAATTTCACTTCGGCTACACATTACAGTTCCAAACATGGCTGCCCTTCAAAGGTCAGACAGACAGACAGACACGGTGGTCCCCTATTTCTATTATGGAACAAATAAAATCGATTGTTCCACTGGTAAATGGATTTTTGTTTGGCCAAAGAAGACTATGAATATATTATACTATATATAAAATTTGCTTTTGACACTTACCATGTTAAAATAGACGAAAGCAATCAGCGGCGGGCGGGCAAACATAACAGCTTTTGAGCGGCAGCATCATACATCCAGTATGTATCCAAACCTGAAATGTCAACGGAGCAGAATATAAATAATTGCCTGAGAGGGTTAGTGATCATTGCCAACTTGTTATAATTTAGACTATAGCCAATATCCTTAATTGCCTGGTTTTTGAGTGAAATTCAGAAAAAAAAAATTTGAAAGAAATCAAACTTTTTGTCGGTCGGTGTTAAATTCATGTGAAAATCAAACAATTGCCTTGTTTTTGAGTGAAATTAAGAGAAAAAAAAATCAAACAATTGCCTGGTTATTGAGTGAAATTCAGAAAAAAAAAATGAAAGAAATCAAACTTTTTGTCGGTCGGTGTTAAATTCATGTGAAAATCAAACAATTGCCTTGTTTTTGAGTGAAATTAAGAGCAAAAAAAAATCAAACAATTGCATGGTTTTTGAGTGATATTCAGAAAAAAAAAATATTGAAAGAAATCAAACTTTTTGTCGGTCGGTGTTAAATTCATGTGAAAATCAAACAATTGCCTTGTTTTTGAGTGAAATTAAGAGAAAAAAAAAATCAAACAATTGCCTTGTTTTTGAGTGAAATTCAGAAAAAAAAAATATTGAAAGAAATCAAACTTTGTCGGTCGGTGTTTAATTCATGTGAAAATCAAACAATTGCCTTGTTTTTGAGTGAAATTAAGAGAAAACAAAAATCAAACAATTGCCTTGTTTTTGAGTGAAATTCAGAAAAAAAAAATTGAAAGAAATCAAACTTTTTGTCGGTCGGTGTTAAATTCATGTGAAAATCAAACAATTGCCTTGTTATTGAGTAAAATTAAGAGAAAAAAAAAATCAAACAATTGCCTGGTTATTGAGTGAAATTTAGAAAAAAAAATGAAAGAAATAAAATTTTTTGTCGGTCGGTGTTAAATTCATGTGAAAATCAAACATTTGCCTTGTTTTTGAGTGAAATTAAGAGAAAAAAAAAATCAAACAATTGCCTTGTTTTTGAGTGAAATTCAGAAAAAAAAAATTGAAAGAAATCAAATTTTTGTCGGTTGGTGTTAAATTCATGTGAAAATCAAACAATTGCCTGTTTTTCAGTGTAATTATGGAAAAAAAAATATTGTCCGTTGCTTTTTAATTAATGTGAAAACTAAACAGTTGCCTGTTATATATGGCATACCTATTAATTTCACTTGTACAATTTAGCCGCTGCTTACTAACGCCGATTGACCATTTCAACGCTGATCTCTGATGTGCTACAAATTTACATGTCGCGGTGATTCAAATTGTAATTGTCACTTCCACCGCCGTGTAGGTAATTTTTAACTATTGTTATGGTTACGTATAACTATGCATTAATAATGATATCGCACACGCTTCTTGTTTACATTTACGGGCCACACACGACGAGCTACGTTTCGAACGTTTCGAATATCGAGATGACGGTTATAATAAATAATTTGTAAGCGAATAAATACAAGAGCGGAGGATGGATCAAGTTATATATTATTGTATAGTGTATTGATCAGTGCATATTATAATGATTGAAAAACAAATAGCCTTTCAACAATCAAATATTTCAATGCGATCCTTATGCAATTTACAAAATTGTATTTGTTAATTTAGTTCCACCCTGATGGCAGTGTAATTTATGAAAAAGTTAATATTATGTAAATGTAGAATGTTTACCATTTCTATGGAGTTTACAGATTAAACACACACACAGTCATATATCAAAATATTATGTAACACTTATACATAACTTAATAATTAGTTGTTCTCAATAATATGAATTTGATTAATAATATCACATGGACATGTGGCAATTTATTAGCTAGTTAATGTTAATTAACTTGGTAACAGTGTTGACAAACAGTCAGTTTTTGAAGGTTTCAGCAACCCACCAATCTGCGTTTGAAAATGTATTAGCAATCTATTAACGTAGGTAATTTATCGCTAATTTTCGTTTCAGACACTTGGTGAGACTTTTGTGAAAATTTCACTTCGGCTACACATTACAGTTCCAAACATGGCTGCCCTTCAAAGGACAGACAGACAGACAGACACGGTGGTCCCCTATTTCTATTATGGAACAAATAAAATCGATTGTTCCACTGGTAAATGGATTTTTGTTTGGCCAAAGAAGACTATGAATATATTATACTATATATAAAATTTGCTTTTGACACTTACCATGTTAAAATAGACGAAAGCAATCAGCGGCGGGCGGGCAAACATAACAGCTTTTGAGCGGCAGCATCATACATCCAGTATGTATCCAAACCTGAAATGTCAACGGAGTAGAATATAAATAATTGCCTGAGAGGGTTAGTGAAAATTGCCAACTTGTTATAATTTAGACTATAGCCAATATCCTTAATTGCCTTGTTATTGAGTGAAATTCAGAAAAAAAAAAATTTGAAAGAAATCAAACTTTTTGTCGGTCGGTGTTAAATTCATGTGAAAATCAAACAATTGCCTTGTTTTTGAGTGAAATTAAGAGACAAAAAAATCAAACAATTGCCTGGTTATTGAGTGAAATTCAGAAAAAAAAAATGAAAGAAATCAAACTTTTTGTCGGTCGGTGTTAAATTCATGTGAAAATCAAACAATTGCCTTGTTTTTGAGTGAAATTAAGAGAACAAAAAAATCAAACAATTGCCTGGTTATTGAGTGAAATTCAGAAAAAAAAAATGAAAGAAATCAAACTTTTTGTCGGTCGGTGTTAAATTCATGTGAAAATCAAACAATTGCCTTGTTTTTGAGTGAAATTAAGAGCAAAAAAAAATCAAACAATTGCATGGTTTTTGAGTGAAATTCAGAAAAAAAAAATATTGAAAGAAATCAAACTTTTTGTCGGTCGGTGTTAAATTCATGTGAAAATCAAACAATTGCCTTGTTTTTGAGTGAAATTAAGAGAAAAAAAAAAATCTAACAATTGCCTGGTTATTGAGTGAAATTTAGAAAAAAAAATATTTAAAGAAATCAAACTTTCTGTCGGTCGGTGTTAAATTCATGTGAAAATCAAACGATTGCCTTGTTTTTGAGTGAAATTAAGAGAAAAAAAAAATCAAACAATTGCCTGGTTATTGAGTGAAATTTAGAAAAAAAAAAATGAAAGAAATCAAACTTTTTGTCGGTCGGTATTAAATTCATGTGAAAATCAAACAATTGTCTTGTTTTTGAGTGAAATTAAGAGAAAAAAAAAATCAAACAATTGCCTGGTTATTGAGTGAAATTTAGAAAAAAAAAAATGAAAGAAATCAAACTTTTTGTCGGTCGGTGTTAAATTCATGTGAAAATCAAACATTTGCCTGGTTTTTGAGTGAAATTAAGAGAAAAAAAAAATTGAAAGAAATCAAATTTTTTGTCGGTTGGTGTTAAATTCATGTGAAAATCAAACAATTGCCTGATTTTCAGTGTAATTATGGAAAAAAAAAATATTGTCCGTTGCTTTTTAATTAATGTGAAAACTAAACAGTTGCCTGTTATATATGGCATACCTATTAATTTCACTTGTACAATTTAGCCGCTGCTTACTAACGCCGATTGACCATTTCAACGCTGATCTCTGATGTGCTACAAATTTACATGTCGCGGTGATTCAAATTGTAATTGTCACTTCCACCGCCGTGTAGGTAATTTTTAACTATTGTTATGGTTACGTATAACTATGCATTAATAATGATATCGCACACGCTTCTTGTTTACATTTACGGGCCACACACGACGAGCTACGTTTCGAACGTTTCGAATATCGAGATGACGGTTATAATAAATAATTTGTAAGCGAATAAATACAAGAGCGGAGGATGGATCAAGTTATATATTATTGTATAGTGTATTGATCAGTGCATATTATAATGATTGAAAAACAAATAGCCTTTCAACAATCAAATATTTCAATGCGATCCTTATGCAATTTACAAAATTGTATTTGTTAATTTAGTTCCACCCTGATGGCAGTGTAATTTATGAAAAAGTTAATATTATGTAAATGTAGAATGTTTACCATTTCTATGGAGTTTACAGATTAAACACACACACAGTCATATATCAAAATATTATGTAACACTTATACATAACTTAATAATTAGTTGTTCTCAATAATATGAATTTGATTAATAATATCACATGGACATGTGGCAATTTATTAGCTAGTTAATGTTAATTAACTTGGTAACAGTGTTGACAAACAGTCAGTTTTTGAAGGTTTCAGCAACCCACCAATCTGCGTTTGAAAATGTATTAGCAATCTATTAACGTAGGTAATTTATCGCTAATTTTCGTTTCAGACACTTGGTGAGACTTTTGTGAAAATTTCACTTCGGCTACACATTACAGTTCCAAACATGGCTGCCCTTCAAAGGACAGACAGACAGACAGACACGGTGGTCCCCTATTTCTATTATGGAACAAATAAAATCGATTGTTCCACTGGTAAATGGATTTTTGTTTGGCCAAAGAAGACTATGAATATATTATACTATATATAAAATTTGCTTTTGACACTTACCATGTTAAAATAGACGAAAGCAATCAGCGGCGGGCGGGCAAACATAACAGCTTTTGAGCGGCAGCATCATACATCCAGTATGTATCCAAACCTGAAATGTCAACGGAGTAGAATATAAATAATTGCCTGAGAGGGTTAGTGAAAATTGCCAACTTGTTATAATTTAGACTATAGCCAATATCCTTAATTGCCTTGTTATTGAGTGAAATTCAGAAAAAAAAAAATTTGAAAGAAATCAAACTTTTTGTCGGTCGGTGTTAAATTCATGTGAAAATCAAACAATTGCCTTGTTTTTGAGTGAAATTAAGAGACAAAAAAATCAAACAATTGCCTGGTTATTGAGTGAAATTCAGAAAAAAAAAATGAAAGAAATCAAACTTTTTGTCGGTCGGTGTTAAATTCATGTGAAAATCAAACAATTGCCTTGTTTTTGAGTGAAATTAAGAGAACAAAAAAATCAAACAATTGCCTGGTTATTGAGTGAAATTCAGAAAAAAAAAATGAAAGAAATCAAACTTTTTGTCGGTCGGTGTTAAATTCATGTGAAAATCAAACAATTGCCTTGTTTTTGAGTGAAATTAAGAGCAAAAAAAAATCAAACAATTGCATGGTTTTTGAGTGAAATTCAGAAAAAAAAAATATTGAAAGAAATCAAACTTTTTGTCGGTCGGTGTTAAATTCATGTGAAAATCAAACAATTGCCTTGTTTTTGAGTGAAATTAAGAGAAAAAAAAAAATCTAACAATTGCCTGGTTATTGAGTGAAATTTAGAAAAAAAAATATTTAAAGAAATCAAACTTTCTGTCGGTCGGTGTTAAATTCATGTGAAAATCAAACGATTGCCTTGTTTTTGAGTGAAATTAAGAGAAAAAAAAAATCAAACAATTGCCTGGTTATTGAGTGAAATTTAGAAAAAAAAAAATGAAAGAAATCAAACTTTTTGTCGGTCGGTATTAAATTCATGTGAAAATCAAACAATTGTCTTGTTTTTGAGTGAAATTAAGAGAAAAAAAAAATCAAACAATTGCCTGGTTATTGAGTGAAATTTAGAAAAAAAAAAATGAAAGAAATCAAACTTTTTGTCGGTCGGTGTTAAATTCATGTGAAAATCAAACATTTGCCTGGTTTTTGAGTGAAATTAAGAGAAAAAAAAAATTGAAAGAAATCAAATTTTTTGTCGGTTGGTGTTAAATTCATGTGAAAATCAAACAATTGCCTGATTTTCAGTGTAATTATGGAAAAAAAAAATATTGTCCGTTGCTTTTTAATTAATGTGAAAACTAAACAGTTGCCTGTTATATATGGCATACCTATTAATTTCACTTGTACAATTTAGCCGCTGCTTACTAACGCCGATTGACCATTTCAACGCTGATCTCTGATGTGCTACAAATTTACATGTCGCGGTGATTCAAATTGTAATTGTCACTTCCACCGCCGTGTAGGTAATTTTTAACTATTGTTATGGTTACGTATAACTATGCATTAATAATGATATCGCACACGCTTCTTGTTTACATTTACGGGCCACACACGACGAGCTACGTTTCGAACGTTTCGAATATCGAGATGACGGTTATAATAAATAATTTGTAAGCGAATAAATACAAGAGCGGAGGATGGATCAAGTTATATATTATTGTATAGTGTATTGATCAGTGCATATTTTAATGATTGAAAAACAAATAGCCTTTCAACAATCAAATATTTCAATGCGATCCTTATGCAATTTACAAAATTGTAACTGTTAATTTAGTTCCACCCTGATGGCAGTGTAATTTATGAAAAAGTTAATATTATGTAAATGTAGAATGTTTACCATTTCTATGGAGTTTACAGATTAAACACACACACAGTCATATATCAAAATATTATGTAACACTTATACATAACTTAATAATTAGTTGTTCTCAATAATATGAATTTGATTAATAATATCACATGGACATGTGGCAATTTATTAGCTAGTTAATGTTAATTAACTTGGTAACAGTGTTGACAAACAGTCAGTTTTTGAAGGTTTCAGCAACCCACCAATCTGCGTTTGAAAATGTATTAGCAATCTATTAACGTAGGTAATTTATCGCTAATTTTCGTTTCAGACACTTGGTGAGACTTTTGTGAAAATTTCACTTCGGCTACACATTACAGTTCCAAACATGGCTGCCCTTCAAAGGACAGACAGACAGACAGACACGGTGGTCCCCTATTTCTATTATGGAACAAATAAAATCGATTGTTCCACTGGTAAATGGATTTTTGTTTGGCCAAAGAAGACTATGAATATATTATACTATATATAAAATTTGCTTTTGACACTTACCATGTTAAAATAGACGAAAGCAATCAGCGGCGGGCGGGCAAACATAACAGCTTTTGAGCGGCAGCATCATACATCCAGTATGTATCCAAACCTGAAATGTCAACGGAGTAGAATATAAATAATTGCCTGAGAGGGTTAGTGAAAATTGCCAACTTGTTATAATTTAGACTATAGCCAATATCCTTAATTGCCTTGTTATTGAGTGAAATTCAGAAAAAAAAAAATTTGAAAGAAATCAAACTTTTTGTCGGTCGGTGTTAAATTCATGTGAAAATCAAACAATTGCCTTGTTTTTGAGTGAAATTAAGAGACAAAAAAATCAAACAATTGCCTGGTTATTGAGTGAAATTCAGAAAAAAAAAATGAAAGAAATCAAACTTTTTGTCGGTCGGTGTTAAATTCATGTGAAAATCAAACAATTGCCTTGTTTTTGAGTGAAATTAAGAGAACAAAAAAATCAAACAATTGCATGGTTTTTGAGTGAAATTCAGAAAAAAAAAATATTGAAAGAAATCAAACTTTTTGTCGGTCGGTGTTAAATTCATGTGAAAATCAAACAATTGCCTTGTTTTTGAGTGAAATTAAGAGAAAAAAAAAATCTAACAATTGCCTGGTTATTGAGTGAAATTTAGAAAAAAAAAATATTTAAAGAAATCAAACTTTCTGTCGGTCGGTGTTAAATTCATGTGAAAATCAAACGATTGCCTTGTTTTTGAGTGAAATTAAGAGAAAAAAAAAATCAAACAATTGCCTGGTTATTGAGTGAAATTTAGAAAAAAAAAATGAAAGAAATCAAACTTTTTGTCGGTCGGTATTAAATTCATGTGAAAATCAAACAATTGTCTTGTTTTTGAGTGAAATTAAGAGAAAAAAAAAATCAAACAATTGCCTGGTTATTGAGTGAAATTTAGAAAAAAAAAATGAAAGAAATCAAACTTTTTGTCGGTCGGTGTTAAATTCATGTGAAAATCAAACATTTGCCTGGTTTTTGAGTGAAATTAAGAGAAAAAAAAAATTGAAAGAAATCAAATTTTTTGTCGGTTGGTGTTAAATTCATGTGAAAATCAAACAATTGCCTGCTTTTCAGTGTAATTATGGAAAAAAAAAATATTGTCCGTTGCTTTTTAATTAATGTGAAAACTAAACAGTTGCCTGTTATATATGGCATACCTATTAATTTCACTTGTACAATTTAGCCGCTGCTTACTAACGCCGATTGACCATTTCAACGCTGATCTCTGATGTGCTACAAATTTACATGTCGCGGTGATTCAAATTGTAATTGTCACTTCCACCGCCGTGTAGGTAATTTTTAACTATTGTTATGGTTACGTATAACTATGCATTAATAATGATATCGCACACGCTTCTTGTTTACATTTACGGGCCACACACGACGAGCTACGTTTCGAACGTTTCGAATATCGAGATGACGGTTATAATAAATAATTTGTAAGCGAATAAATACAAGAGCGGAGGATGGATCAAGTTATATATTATTGTATAGTGTATTGATCAGTGCATATTTTAATGATTGAAAAACAAATAGCCTTTCAACAATCAAATATTTCAATACGATCCTTATGCAATTTACAAAATTGTAACTGTTAATTTAGTTCCACCCTGATGGCAGTGTAATTTATGAAAAAGTTAATATTATGTAAATGTAGAATGTTTACCATTTCTATGGAGTTTACAGATTAAACACACACACAGTCATATATCAAAATATTATGTAACACTTATACATAACTTAATATTTAGTTGTTCTCAATAATATGAATTTGATGAATAATATCACATGGACATGTGGCAATTTATTAGATAGTTAATGTTAATTTACTTGGTAACAGTGTTGACAAACAGTCAGTTTTTGAAGGTTTCAGCAACCCACCAATCTGCGTTTGAAAATGTATTAGCAATCTATTAACGTAGGTAATTTATCGCTAATTTTCGTTTCAGACACTTGGTGAGACTTTTGTGAAAATTTCACTTCGGCTACACATTACAGTTCCAAACATGGCTGCCCTTCAAAGGACAGACAGACAGACAGACACGGTGGTCCCCTATTTCTATTATGGAACAAATAAAATCGATTGTTCCACTGGTAAATGGATTTTTGTTTGGCCAAAGAAGACTATGAATATATTATACTATATATAAAATTTGCTTTTGACACTTACCATGTTAAAATAGACGAAAGCAATCAGCGGCGGGCGGGCGAACATAACAGCTTTTGAGCGGCAGCATCATACATCCAGTATGTATCCAAACCTGAAATGTCAACGGAGCAGAATATAAATCATTGCCTGAGAGGGTTAGTGATCATTGCCAACTTGTTATAATTTAGACTATAGCCAATATCCTTAATTGCCTTGTTTTTGAGTGAAATTCAGAAAAAAAAATATTGAAAGATATCAAACTTTTTGTCGGTTGGTGTTAAATTCATGTGAAAATCAAACAATTGCCTTGTTTTTGAGTGAAATTAAGAGAAAAAAAAATCAAACAATTGCCTGGTTATTGAGTGAAATTCAGAAAACAAAAAAATGAAAGAAATCAAACTTTTTGTCGGTCGGTGTTAAATTCATGTGAAAATCAAACAATTTTCTTGTTTTTGAGTGAAATTAAGAGAGAAAAAAATCAAACAATTGCCTGGTTATTGAGTGAAATTCAGAAAAAAAAAATGAAAGAAATCAAACTTTTTGTCGGTCGGTGTTAAATTCATGTGAAAATCAAACAATTGCCTTGTTTTTGAGTGAAAGTAAGAGCAAAAAAAAATCAAACAATTGCATGGTTTTTGAGTGAAATTCAGAAAAAAAAAATATTGAAAGAAATCAAACTTTTTGTCGGTCGGTGTTAAATTCATGTGAAAATCAAACAATTGCCTTGTTTTTGAGTGAAATTAAAAGAAAAAAAAAATCAAACAATTGCCTTGTTTTTGAGTGAAATTCAGAAAAAAAAATTTAATGAAATCAAACTTTTTGTCGGTCGGTGTTAAATTCATGTGAAAATCACACAATTGCCTTGTTTTTGAGTGAAATTATGAGAAAAAAAAAATCAAACAATTGCCTTGTTTTTGAGTGAAATTCAGAAAAAAAAAATTGAAAGAAATCAAACTTTTTGTCGGTCGGTGTTAAATTCATGTGAAAATCAAACAATTGCCTTGTTATTGAGTGAAATTAAGAGAAAAAAATAAATCAAACAATTGCCTGGTTATTGAGTGAAATTTAGAAAAAAAAATGAAAGAAATCAAACTTTTTGTCGGTCGGTGTTAAATTCATGTGAAAATCAAACATTTGCCTTGTTTTTGAGTGAAATTAAGAGAAAAAAAAAATCAAACAATTGCCTTGTTTTTGAGTGAAATTCAGAAAAAAAAAATTGAAAGAAATCAAATTTTGGTCGGTTGGTGTTAAATTCATGTGAAAATCAAACAATTGCCTGTTTTTCAGTGTAATTATGGAAAAAAAAAATATTGTCCGTTGGTTTTTAATTAATGTGAAAACTAAACAGTTGCCTGTTATATATGGCATACCTATTAATTTCCCTTGTACAATTTAGCCGCTGCTTACTAACGCCGATTGACCATTTCAACGCTGATCTCTGATGTGCTACAAATTTACATGTCGCGGTGATTCAAATTGTAATTGTCACTTCCACCGCCGTGTAGGTAATTTTTAACTATTGTTATGGTTACGTATAACTATGCATTAATAATGATATCGCACACGCTTCTTGTTTACATTTACGGGCCACACACGACGAGCTACGTTTCGAACGTTTCGAATATCGAGATGACGGTTATAATAAATAATTTGTAAGCGAATAAATACAAGAGCGGAGGATGGATCAAGTTATATATTATTGTATAGTGTATTGATCAGTGCATATTATTATTATTGAAAAACAAATAGCCTTTCAACAATCAAATATTTCAATGCGATCCTTATGCAATTTACAAAATTGTAACTGTTAATTTAGTTCCACCCTGATGGCAGTGTAATTTATGAAAAAGTTAATATTATGTAAATGTAGAATGTTTACCATTTCTATGGAGTTTACAGATTAAACACACACACACAGTCATATATCAAAATATTATGTAACACTTATACATAACTTAATAATTAGTTATTCTCAATAATATGAATTTGATTAATAATATCACATGGACATGTGGCTATTTATTAGCTTGTTAATGTTAATTAACTTGGTAACAGTGTTGACAAACAGTCAGTTTTTGAAGGTTTCAGCAACCCACCAATCTGCGTTTGAAAATGTATTAGCAATCTATTAACGTAGGTAATTTATCGCTAATTTTCGTTTCAGACACTTGGTGAGACTTTTGTGAAAATTTCACTTCGGCTACACATTACAGTTCCAAACTTGGCTGCCCTTCAAAGGTCAGACAGACAGACAGACACGGTGGTCCCGTATTTCTATTATGGAACAAATAAAATCGATTGTTCCACTGGTGAATGGATTTTTGTTTGGCCAAAGAAGACTATGAATATATTATACTATATATAAAATTTGCTTTTGACACTTACCATGTTAAAATAGACGAAAGCAATCAGCGGCGGGCGGGCGAACATAACAGCTTTTGAGCGGCAGCATCATACATCCAGTATGTATCCAAACCTGAAATGTCAACGGAGCAGAATATAAATAATTGCCTGAGAGGGTTAGTGATCATTGCCAACTTGTTATAATTTAGACTATAGCCAATATCCTTAATTGCCTTGTATTTGAGTGAAATTCAGAAAAAAAAAAATTGAAAGATATCAAACTTTTTGTCGGTCGGTGTTAAATTCATGTGAAAATCAAACAATTTTCTTGTTTTTGAGTGAAATTAAGAGAAAAAAAAATCAAACAATTGCCTGGTTATTGAGTGAAATTCAGAAAAAAAAAATGAAAGAAATCAAACTTTTTGTCGGTCGGTGTTAAATTCATGTGAAAATCAAACAATTGCCTTGTTTTTGAGTGAAATTAAGAGAAAAAAAAAATCAAACAATTGCCTTGTTTTTGAGTGAAATTCAGAAAAAAAAATTTAATGAAATCAAACTTTTTGTCGGTCGGTGTTAAATTCATGTGAAAATCAAACAATTGCCTTGTTTTTGAGTGAAATTATGAGAAAAAAAAAATCAAACAATTGCCTTGTTTTTGAGTGAAATTCAGAAAAAAAAAATATTGAAAGAAATCAAACTTTGTCGGTCGGTGTTTAATTCATGTGAAAATCAAACAATTGCCTTGTTTTTGAGTGAAATTAAGAGAAAAAAAAAATCAAACAATTGCCTTGTTTTTGAGTGAAATTCAGAAAAAAAAAATTGAAAGAAATCAAACTTTTTGTCGGTCGGTGTGAAATTCATGTGAAAATCAAACAATTGCCTTGTTATTGAGTAAAATTAAGAGAAAAAAAAAATCAAACAATTGCCTGGTTATTGAGTGAAATTTAGAAAAAAAAAATGAAAGAAATAAAATTTTTTGTCGGTCGGTGTTAAATTCATGTGAAAATCAAACATTTGCCTTGTTTTTGAGTGAAATTAAGAGAAAAAAAAAATCAAACAATTGCCTTGTTTTTGAGTGAAATTCAGAAAAAAAAAATTGAAAGAAATCAAATTTTTGTCGGTTGGTGTTAAATTCATGTGAAAATCAAACAATTGCCTGTTTTTCAGTGTAATTATGGAAAAAAAAAATATTGTCCGTTGGTTTTTAATTAATGTGAAAACTAAACAGTTGCCTGTTATATATGGCATACCTATTAATTTCACTTGTACAATTTAGCCGCTGCTTACTAACGCCGATTGACCATTTCAACGCTGATCTCTGATGTGCTACAAATTTACATGTCGCGGTGATTCAAATTGTAATTGTCACTTCCACCGCCGTGTAGGTAATTTTTACCTATTGTTATGGTTACGTATAACTATGCATTAATAATGATATCGCACACGCTTCTTGTTTACATTTACGGGCCACACACGACGAGCTACGTTTCGAACGTTTCGAATATCGAGATGACGGTTATAATAAATAATTTGTAAGCGAATAAATACAAGAGCGGAGGATGGATCAAGTTATATATTATTGTATAGTGTATTGATCAGTGCATATTATAATGATTGAAAAACAAATAGCCTTTCAACAATCAAATATTTCAATGCGATCCTTATGCAATTTACAAAATTGTATTTGTTAATTTAGTTCCACCCTGATGGCAGTGTAATTTATGAAAAAGTTAATATTATGTAAATGTAGAATGTTTACCATTTCTATGGAGTTTACAGATTAAACACACACACAGTCATATATCAAAATATTATGTAACACTTATACATAACTTAATAATTAGTTGTTCTCAATAATATGAATTTGATTAATAATATCACATGGACATGTGGCAATTTATTAGCTAGTTAATGTTAATTAACTTGGTAACAGTGTTGACAAACAGTCAGTTTTTGAAGGTTTCAGCAACCCACCAATCTGCGTTTGAAAATGTATTAGCAATCTATTAACGTAGGTAATTTATCGCTAATTTTCGTTTCAGACACTTGGTGAGACTTTTGTGAAAATTTCACTTCGGCTACACATTACAGTTCCAAACATGGCTGCCCTTCAAAGGACAGACAGACAGACAGACACGGTGGTCCCCTATTTCTATTATGGAACAAATAAAATCGATTGTTCCACTGGTAAATGGATTTTTGTTTGGCCAAAGAAGACTATGAATATATTATACTATATATAAAATTTGCTTTTGACACTTACCATGTTAAAATAGACGAAAGCAATCAGCGGCGGGCGGGCAAACATAACAGCTTTTGAGCGGCAGCATCATACATCCAGTATGTATCCAAACCTGAAATGTCAACGGAGTAGAATATAAATAATTGCCTGAGAGGGTTAGTGAAAATTGCCAACTTGTTATAATTTAGACTATAGCCAATATCCTTAATTGCCTTGTTATTGAGTGAAATTCAGAAAAAAAAAAATTTGAAAGAAATCAAACTTTTTGTCGGTCGGTGTTAAATTCATGTGAAAATCAAACAATTGCCTTGTTTTTGAGTGAAATTAAGAGAAAAAAAAATCAAACAATTGCCTGGTTATTGAGTGAAATTCAGAAAAAAAAAATGAAAGAAATCAAACTTTTTGTCGGTCGGTGTTAAATTCATGTGAAAATCAAACAATTGCCTTGTTTTTGAGTGAAATTAAGAGAACAAAAAAATCAAACAATTGCATGGTTTTTGAGTGAAATTCAGAAAAAAAAAATATTGAAAGAAATCAAACTTTTTGTCGGTCGGTGTTAAATTCATGTGAAAATCAAACAATTGCCTTGTTTTTGAGTGAAATTAAGAGAAAAAAAAAATCTAACAATTGCCTGGTTATTGAGTGAAATTTAGAAAAAAAAAATATTTAAAGAAATCAAACTTTCTGTCGGTCGGTGTTAAATTCATGTGAAAATCAAACGATTGCCTTGTTTTTGAGTGAAATTAAGAGAAAAAAAAAATCAAACAATTGCCTGGTTATTGAGTGAAATTTAGAAAAAAAAAATGAAAGAAATCAAACTTTTTGTCGGTCGGTATTAAATTCATGTGAAAATCAAACAATTGTCTTGTTTTTGAGTGAAATTAAGAGAAAAAAAAAATCAAACAATTACCTGGTTATTGAGTGAAATTTAGAAAAAAAAAAATGAAAGAAATCAAACTTTTTGTCGGTCGGTGTTAAATTCATGTGAAAATCAAACATTTGCCTGGTTTTTGAGTGAAATTAAGAGAAAAAAAAAATTGAAAGAAATCAAATTTTTTGTCGGTTGGTGTTAAATTCATGTGAAAATCAAACAATTGCCTGCTTTTCAGTGTAATTATGGAAAAAAAAATATTGTCCGTTGCTTTTTAATTAATGTGAAAACTAAACAGTTGCCTGTTATATATGGCATACCTATTAATTTCACTTGTACAATTTAGCCGCTGCTTACTAACGCCGATTGACCATTTCAACGCTGATCTCTGATGTGCTACAAATTTACATGTCGCGGTGATTCAAATTGTAATTGTCACTTCCACCGCCGTGTAGGTCATTTTTAACTATTGTTATGGTTACGTATAACTATGCATTAATAATGATATCGCACACGCTTCTTGTTTACATTTACGGGCCACACACGACGAGCTACGTTTCGAACGTTTCGAATATCGAGATGACGGTTATAATAAATAATTTGTGAGCGAATAAATACAAGAGCGGAGGATGGATCAAGTTATATATTATTGTATAGTGTATTGATCAGTGCATATTTTAATGATTGAAAAACAAATAGCCTTTCAACAATCAAATATTTCAATGCGATCCTTATGCAATTTACAAAATTGTAACTGTTAATTTAGTTCCACCCTGATGGCAGTGTAATTTATGAAAAAGTTAATATTATGTAAATGTAGAATGTTTACCATTTCTATGGAGTTTACAGATTAAACACACACACAGTCATATATCAAAATATTATGTAACACTTATACATAACTTAATATTTAGTTGTTCTCAATAATATGAATTTGATGAATAATATCACATGGACATGTGGCAATTTATTAGATAGTTAATGTTAATTTACTTGGTAACAGTGTTGACAAACAGTCAGTTTTTGAAGGTTTCAGCAACCCACCAATCTGCGTTTGAAAATGTATTAGCAATCTATTAACGTAGGTAATTTATCGCTAATTTTCGTTTCAGACACTTGGTGAGACTTTTGTGAAAATTTCACTTCGGCTACACATTACAGTTCCAAACATGGCTGCCCTTCAAAGGACAGACAGACAGACAGACACGGTGGTCCCCTATTTCTATTATGGAACAAATAAAATCGATTGTTCCACTGGTAAATGGATTTTTGTTTGGCCAAAGAAGACTATGAATATATTATACTATATATAAAATTTGCTTTTGACACTTACCATGTTAAAATAGACGAAAGCAATCAGCGGCGGGCGGGCGAACATAACAGCTTTTGAGCGGCAGCATCATACATCCAGTATGTATCCAAACCTGAAATGTCAACGGAGCAGAATATAAATCATTGCCTGAGAGGGTTAGTGATCATTGCCAACTTGTTATAATTTAGACTATAGCCAATATCCTTAATTGCCTTGTTTTTGAGTGAAATTCAGAAAAAAAAATATTGAAAGATATCAAACTTTTTGTCGGTTGGTGTTAAATTCATGTGAAAATCAAACAATTGCCTTGTTTTTGAGTGAAATTAAGAGAAAAAAAAATCAAACAATTGCCTGGTTATTGAGTGAAATTCAGAAAACAAAAAAATGAAAGAAATCAAACTTTTTGTCGGTCGGTGTTAAATTCATGTGAAAATCAAACAATTTTCTTGTTTTTGAGTGAAATTAAGAGAGAAAAAAATCAAACAATTGCCTGGTTATTGAGTGAAATTCAGAAAAAAAAAATGAAAGAAATCAAACTTTTTGTCGGTCGGTGTTAAATTCATGTGAAAATCAAACAATTGCCTTGTTTTTGAGTGAAAGTAAGAGCAAAAAAAAATCAAACAATTGCATGGTTTTTGAGTGAAATTCAGAAAAAAAAAATATTGAAAGAAATCAAACTTTTTGTCGGTCGGTGTTAAATTCATGTGAAAATCAAACAATTGCCTTGTTTTTGAGTGAAATTAAAAGAAAAAAAAAATCAAACAATTGCCTTGTTTTTGAGTGAAATTCAGAAAAAAAAATTTAATGAAATCAAACTTTTTGTCGGTCGGTGTTAAATTCATGTGAAAATCACACAATTGCCTTGTTTTTGAGTGAAATTATGAGAAAAAAAAAATCAAACAATTGCCTTGTTTTTGAGTGAAATTCAGAAAAAAAAAATTGAAAGAAATCAAACTTTTTGTCGGTCGGTGTTAAATTCATGTGAAAATCAAACAATTGCCTTGTTATTGAGTGAAATTAAGAGAAAAAAATAAATCAAACAATTGCCTGGTTATTGAGTGAAATTTAGAAAAAAAAATGAAAGAAATCAAACTTTTTGTCGGTCGGTGTTAAATTCATGTGAAAATCAAACATTTGCCTTGTTTTTGAGTGAAATTAAGAGAAAAAAAAAATCAAACAATTGCCTTGTTTTTGAGTGAAATTCAGAAAAAAAAAATTGAAAGAAATCAAATTTTGGTCGGTTGGTGTTAAATTCATGTGAAAATCAAACAATTGCCTGTTTTTCAGTGTAATTATGGAAAAAAAAAATATTGTCCGTTGGTTTTTAATTAATGTGAAAACTAAACAGTTGCCTGTTATATATGGCATACCTATTAATTTCCCTTGTACAATTTAGCCGCTGCTTACTAACGCCGATTGACCATTTCAACGCTGATCTCTGATGTGCTACAAATTTACATGTCGCGGTGATTCAAATTGTAATTGTCACTTCCACCGCCGTGTAGGTAATTTTTAACTATTGTTATGGTTACGTATAACTATGCATTAATAATGATATCGCACACGCTTCTTGTTTACATTTACGGGCCACACACGACGAGCTACGTTTCGAACGTTTCGAATATCGAGATGACGGTTATAATAAATAATTTGTAAGCGAATAAATACAAGAGCGGAGGATGGATCAAGTTATATATTATTGTATAGTGTATTGATCAGTGCATATTATTATTATTGAAAAACAAATAGCCTTTCAACAATCAAATATTTCAATGCGATCCTTATGCAATTTACAAAATTGTAACTGTTAATTTAGTTCCACCCTGATGGCAGTGTAATTTCTGAAAAAGTTAATATTATGTAAATGTAGAATGTTTACCATTTCTATGGAGTTTACAGATTAAACACACACACACAGTCATATATCAAAATATTATGTAACACTTATACATAACTTAATAATTAGTTATTCTCAATAATATGAATTTGATTAATAATATCACATGGACATGTGGCTATTTATTAGCTTGTTAATGTTAATTAACTTGGTAACAGTGTTGACAAACAGTCAGTTTTTGAAGGTTTCAGCAACCCACCAATCTGCGTTTGAAAATGTATTAGCAATCTATTAACGTAGGTAATTTATCGCTAATTTTCGTTTCAGACACTTGGTGAGACTTTTGTGAAAATTTCACTTCGGCTACACATTACAGTTCCAAACATGGCTGCCCTTCAAAGGACAGACAGACAGACAGACACGGTGGTCCCCTATTTCTATTATGGAACAAATAAAATCGATTGTTCCACTGGTAAATGGATTTTTGTTTGGCCAAAGAAGACTATGAATATATTATACTATATATAAAATTTGCTTTTGACACTTACCATGTTAAAATAGACGAAAGCAATCAGCGGCGGGCGGGCAAACATAACAGCTTTTGAGCGGCAGCATCATACATCCAGTATGTATCCAAACCTGAAATGTCAACGGAGTAGAATATAAATAATTGCCTGAGAGGGTTAGTGAAAATTGCCAACTTGTTATAATTTAGACTATAGCCAATATCCTTAATTGCCTTGTTATTGAGTGAAATTCAGAAAAAAAAAAATTTGAAAGAAATCAAACTTTTTGTCGGTCGGTGTTAAATTCATGTGAAAATCAAACAATTGCCTTGTTTTTGAGTGAAATTAAGAGAGAAAAAAATCAAACAATTGCCTGGTTATTGAGTGAAATTCAGAAAAAAAAAATGAAAGAAATCAAACTTTTTGTCGGTCGGTGTTAAATTCATGTGAAAATCAAACAATTGCCTTGTTTTTGAGTGAAAGTAAGAGCAAAAAAAAATCAAACAATTGCATGGTTTTTGAGTGAAATTCAGAAAAAAAAAATATTGAAAGAAATCAAACTTTTTGTCGGTCGGTGTTAAATTCATGTGAAAATCAAACAATTGCCTTGTTTTTGAGTGAAATTAAAAGAAAAAAAAAATCAAACAATTGCCTTGTTTTTGAGTGAAATTCAGAAAAAAAAATTTAATGAAATCAAACTTTTTGTCGGTCGGTGTTAAATTCATGTGAAAATCACACAATTGCCTTGTTTTTGAGTGAAATTATGAGAAAAAAAAAATCAAACAATTGCCTTGTTTTTGAGTGAAATTCAGAAAAAAAAAATTGAAAGAAATCAAACTTTTTGTCGGTCGGTGTTAAATTCATGTGAAAATCAAACAATTGCCTTGTTATTGAGTGAAATTAAGAGAAAAAAATAAATCAAACAATTGCCTGGTTATTGAGTGAAATTTAGAAAAAAAAATGAAAGAAATCAAACTTTTTGTCGGTCGGTGTTAAATTCATGTGAAAATCAAACATTTGCCTTGTTTTTGAGTGAAATTAAGAGAAAAAAAAAATCAAACAATTGCCTTGTTTTTGAGTGAAATTCAGAAAAAAAAAATTGAAAGAAATCAAATTTTGGTCGGTTGGTGTTAAATTCATGTGAAAATCAAACAATTGCCTGTTTTTCAGTGTAATTATGGAAAAAAAAAATATTGTCCGTTGGTTTTTAATTAATGTGAAAACTAAACAGTTGCCTGTTATATATGGCATACCTATTAATTTCCCTTGTACAATTTAGCCGCTGCTTACTAACGCCGATTGACCATTTCAACGCTGATCTCTGATGTGCTACAAATTTACATGTCGCGGTGATTCAAATTGTAATTGTCACTTCCACCGCCGTGTAGGTAATTTTTAACTATTGTTATGGTTACGTATAACTATGCATTAATAATGATATCGCACACGCTTCTTGTTTACATTTACGGGCCACACACGACGAGCTACGTTTCGAACGTTTCGAATATCGAGATGACGGTTATAATAAATAATTTGTAAGCGAATAAATACAAGAGCGGAGGATGGATCAAGTTATATATTATTGTATAGTGTATTGATCAGTGCATATTATTATTATTGAAAAACAAATAGCCTTTCAACAATCAAATATTTCAATGCGATCCTTATGCAATTTACAAAATTGTAACTGTTAATTTAGTTCCACCCTGATGGCAGTGTAATTTCTGAAAAAGTTAATATTATGTAAATGTAGAATGTTTACCATTTCTATGGAGTTTACAGATTAAACACACACACACAGTCATATATCAAAATATTATGTAACACTTATACATAACTTAATAATTAGTTATTCTCAATAATATGAATTTGATTAATAATATCACATGGACATGTGGCTATTTATTAGCTTGTTAATGTTAATTAACTTGGTAACAGTGTTGACAAACAGTCAGTTTTTGAAGGTTTCAGCAACCCACCAATCTGCGTTTGAAAATGTATTAGCAATCTATTAACGTAGGTAATTTATCGCTAATTTTCGTTTCAGACACTTGGTGAGACTTTTGTGAAAATTTCACTTCGGCTACACATTACAGTTCCAAACTTGGCTGCCCTTCAAAGGTCAGACAGACAGACAGACACGGTGGTCCCGTATTTCTATTATGGAACAAATAAAATCGATTGTTCCACTGGTGAATGGATTTTTGTTTGGCCAAAGAAGACTATGAATATATTATACTATATATAAAATTTGCTTTTGACACTTACCATGTTAAAATAGACGAAAGCAATCAGCGGCGGGCGGGCGAACATAACAGCTTTTGAGCGGCAGCATCATACATCCAGTATGTATCCAAACCTGAAATGTCAACGGAGCAGAATATAAATAATTGCCTGAGAGGGTTAGTGATCATTGCCAACTTGTTATAATTTAGACTATAGCCAATATCCTTAATTGCCTTGTATTTGAGTGAAATTCAGAAAAAAAAAAATTGAAAGATATCAAACTTTTTGTCGGTCGGTGTTAAATTCATGTGAAAATCAAACAATTTTCTTGTTTTTGAGTGAAATTAAGAGAAAAAAAAATCAAACAATTGCCTGGTTATTGAGTGAAATTCAGAAAAAAAAAATGAAAGAAATCAAACTTTTTGTCGGTCGGTGTTAAATTCATGTGAAAATCAAACAATTGCCTTGTTTTTGAGTGAAATTAAGAGAAAAAAAAAATCAAACAATTGCCTTGTTTTTGAGTGAAATTCAGAAAAAAAAATTTAATGAAATCAAACTTTTTGTCGGTCGGTGTTAAATTCATGTGAAAATCAAACAATTGCCTTGTTTTTGAGTGAAATTATGAGAAAAAAAAAATCAAACAATTGCCTTGTTTTTGAGTGAAATTCAGAAAAAAAAAATATTGAAAGAAATCAAACTTTGTCGGTCGGTGTTTAATTCATGTGAAAATCAAACAATTGCCTTGTTTTTGAGTGAAATTAAGAGAAAAAAAAAATCAAACAATTGCCTTGTTTTTGAGTGAAATTCAGAAAAAAAAAATTGAAAGAAATCAAACTTTTTGTCGGTCGGTGTGAAATTCATGTGAAAATCAAACAATTGCCTTGTTATTGAGTAAAATTAAGAGAAAAAAAAAAACAAACAATTGCCTGGTTATTGAGTGAAATTTAGAAAAAAAAAATGAAAGAAATAAAATTTTTTGTCGGTCGGTGTTAAATTCATGTGAAAATCAAACATTTGCCTTGTTTTTGAGTGAAATTAAGAGAAAAAAAAAATCAAACAATTGCCTTGTTTTTGAGTGAAATTCAGAAAAAAAAAATTGAAAGAAATCAAATTTTTGTCGGTTGGTGTTAAATTCATGTGAAAATCAAACAATTGCCTGTTTTTCAGTGTAATTATGGAAAAAAAAAATATTGTCCGTTGGTTTTTAATTAATGTGAAAACTAAACAGTTGCCTGTTATATATGGCATACCTATTAATTTCACTTGTACAATTTAGCCGCTGCTTACTAACGCCGATTGACCATTTCAACGCTGATCTCTGATGTGCTACAAATTTACATGTCGCGGTGATTCAAATTGTAATTGTCACTTCCACCGCCGTGTAGGTAATTTTTACCTATTGTTATGGTTACGTATAACTATGCATTAATAATGATATCGCACACGCTTCTTGTTTACATTTACGGGCCACACACGACGAGCTACGTTTCGAACGTTTCGAATATCGAGATGACGGTTATAATAAATAATTTGTAAGCGAATAAATACAAGAGCGGAGGATGGATCAAGTTATATATTATTGTATAGTGTATTGATCAGTGCATATTATAATGATTGAAAAACAAATAGCCTTTCAACAATCAAATATTTCAATGCGATCCTTATGCAATTTACAAAATTGTATTTGTTAATTTAGTTCCACCCTGATGGCAGTGTAATTTATGAAAAAGTTAATATTATGTAAATGTAGAATGTTTACCATTTCTATGGAGTTTACAGATTAAACACACACACAGTCATATATCAAAATATTATGTAACACTTATACATAACTTAATAATTAGTTGTTCTCAATAATATGAATTTGATTAATAATATCACATGGACATGTGGCAATTTATTAGCTAGTTAATGTTAATTAACTTGGTAACAGTGTTGACAAACAGTCAGTTTTTGAAGGTTTCAGCAACCCACCAATCTGCGTTTGAAAATGTATTAGCAATCTATTAACGTAGGTAATTTATCGCTAATTTTCGTTTCAGACACTTGGTGAGACTTTTGTGAAAATTTCACTTCGGCTACACATTACAGTTCCAAACATGGCTGCCCTTCAAAGGACAGACAGACAGACAGACACGGTGGTCCCCTATTTCTATTATGGAACAAATAAAATCGATTGTTCCACTGGTAAATGGATTTTTGTTTGGCCAAAGAAGACTATGAATATATTATACTATATATAAAATTTGCTTTTGACACTTACCATGTTAAAATAGACGAAAGCAATCAGCGGCGGGCGGGCAAACATAACAGCTTTTGAGCGGCAGCATCATACATCCAGTATGTATCCAAACCTGAAATGTCAACGGAGTAGAATATAAATAATTGCCTGAGAGGGTTAGTGAAAATTGCCAACTTGTTATAATTTAGACTATAGCCAATATCCTTAATTGCCTTGTTATTGAGTGAAATTCAGAAAAAAAAAATTTGAAAGAAATCAAACTTTTTGTCGGTCGGTGTTAAATTCATGTGAAAATCAAACAATTGCCTTGTTTTTGAGTGAAATTAAGAGAAAAAAAAATCAAACAATTGCCTGGTTATTGAGTGAAATTCAGAAAAAAAAAATGAAAGAAATCAAACTTTTTGTCGGTCGGTGTTAAATTCATGTGAAAATCAAACAATTGCCTTGTTTTTGAGTGAAATTAAGAGAACAAAAAAATCAAACAATTGCATGGTTTTTGAGTGAAATTCAGAAAAAAAAAATATTGAAAGAAATCAAACTTTTTGTCGGTCGGTGTTAAATTCATGTGAAAATCAAACAATTGCCTTGTTTTTGAGTGAAATTAAGAGAAAAAAAAAATCTAACAATTGCCTGGTTATTGAGTGAAATTTAGAAAAAAAAAATATTTAAAGAAATCAAACTTTCTGTCGGTCGGTGTTAAATTCATGTGAAAATCAAACGATTGCCTTGTTTTTGAGTGAAATTAAGAGAAAAAAAAAATCAAACAATTGCCTGGTTATTGAGTGAAATTTAGAAAAAAAAAATGAAAGAAATCAAACTTTTTGTCGGTCGGTATTAAATTCATGTGAAAATCAAACAATTGTCTTGTTTTTGAGTGAAATTAAGAGAAAAAAAAAATCAAACAATTACCTGGTTATTGAGTGAAATTTAGAAAAAAAAAAATGAAAGAAATCAAACTTTTTGTCGGTCGGTGTTAAATTCATGTGAAAATCAAACATTTGCCTGGTTTTTGAGTGAAATTAAGAGAAAAAAAAAATTGAAAGAAATCAAATTTTTTGTCGGTTGGTGTTAAATTCATGTGAAAATCAAACAATTGCCTGCTTTTCAGTGTAATTATGGAAAAAAAAATATTGTCCGTTGCTTTTTAATTAATGTGAAAACTAAACAGTTGCCTGTTATATATGGCATACCTATTAATTTCACTTGTACAATTTAGCCGCTGCTTACTAACGCCGATTGACCATTTCAACGCTGATCTCTGATGTGCTACAAATTTACATGTCGCGGTGATTCAAATTGTAATTGTCACTTCCACCGCCGTGTAGGTCATTTTTAACTATTGTTATGGTTACGTATAACTATGCATTAATAATGATATCGCACACGCTTCTTGTTTACATTTACGGGCCACACACGACGAGCTACGTTTCGAACGTTTCGAATATCGAGATGACGGTTATAATAAATAATTTGTAAGCGAATAAATACAAGAGCGGAGGATGGATCAAGTTATATATTATTGTATAGTGTATTGATCAGTGCATATTTTAATGATTGAAAAACAAATAGCCTTTCAACAATCAAATATTTCAATGCGATCCTTATGCAATTTACAAAATTGTAACTGTTAATTTAGTTCCACCCTGATGGCAGTGTAATTTATGAAAAAGTTAATATTATGTAAATGTAGAATGTTTACCATTTCTATGGAGTTTACAGATTAAACACACACACAGTCATATATCAAAATATTATGTAACACTTATACATAACTTAATATTTAGTTGTTCTCAATAATATGAATTTGATGAATAATATCACATGGACATGTGGCAATTTATTAGATAGTAAATGTTAATTTACTTGGTAACAGTGTTGACAAACAGTCAGTTTTTGAAGGTTTCAGCAACCCACCAATCTGCGTTTGAAAATGTATTAGCAATCTATTAACGTAGGTAATTTATCGCTAATTTTCGTTTCAGACACTTGGTGAGACTTTTGTGAAAATTTCACTTCGGCTACACATTACAGTTCCAAACATGGCTGCCCTTCAAAGGTCAGACAGACAGACAGACACGGTGGTCCCCTATTTCTATTATGGAACTAATAAAATCGATTGTTCCACTGGTAAATGGATTTTTGTTTGGCCAAAGAAGACTATGAATATATTATACTATATATAAAATTTGCTTTTGACACTTACCATGTTAAAATAGACGAAAGCAATCAGCGGCGGGCGGGCAAACATAACAGCTTTTGAGCGGCAGCATCATACATCCAGTATGTATCCAAACCTGAAATGTCAACGGAGCAGAATATAAATAATTGCCTGAGAGGGTTAGTGATCATTGCCAACTTGTTATAATTTAGACTATAGCCAATATCCTTAATTGCCTTGTTTTTGAGTGAAATTCAGAAAAAAAAAAATTTGAAAGAAATCAAACTTTTTGTCGGTCGGTGTTAAATTCATGTGAAAATCAAACAATTGCCTTGTTTTTGAGTGAAATTAAGAGAAAAAAAAATCAAACAATTGCCTGGTTATTGAGTGAAATTCAGAAAAAAAAAAATGAAAGAAATCAAACTTTTTGTCGGTCGGTGTTAAATTCATGTGAAAATCAAACAATTGCCTTGTTTTTGAGTGAAATTAAGAGCAAAAAAAAATCAAACAATTGCCTGGTTATTGAGTGAAATTCAGAAAAAAAAAAATTCAAAGAAATCAAACTTTTTGTCGGTCGGTGTTAAATTCATGTGAAAATCAAACAATTGCCTGGTTATTGAGTGAAATTTAGAAAAAAAAAATATTGAAAGATATCAAACTTTTTGTCGGTCGGTGTTAAATTCATGTGAAAATCAAACAATTGCCTTATTTTTGAGTGAAATTAAGAGAAAAAAAAATCAAACAATTGCCTGGTTATTGAGTGAAATTAAGAAAAAAAAAAATGAGAGAAAACAAACTTTGTGTCGGTCGGTGTTAAATTCATGTGAAAATCAAACAATTGCCTTGTTTTTGAGTGAAATTAAGAGAAAAAAAAAATCAAACATTTGCCTTGGTTTTGAGTGAAATTTAGAAAAAAAAAATTGAAAGAAATCAACTTTTTTGTCGGTCGTTGTTAAATTCATGTGAAAATCAAACAATTGCCTTGTTTTTGAGAGAAATTAAGTGAAAAAAAATATCAAACAATTGCCTTGTTTTTGAGTAAAATTCAGAAAAAAAAAATTGAAAGAAATCAAACATTTTGTCGGTCGGTGTTAAATTCATGTTAAAATCAAACAATTGCCTTGTTATTGAGTGAAATTTAGAAAAAAAAATATTTAAAGAAATCAAACTTTCTGTCGGTCGGTGTTAAATTCATGTGAAAATCAAACGATTGCCTTGTTGTTGAGTGAAATTAAGAGAAAAAAAAAATCAAACAATTGCCTGGTTATTGAGTGAAATTTAGAAAAAAAAAAATGAAAGAAATCAAACTTTTTGTCGGTCGGTATTAAATTCATGTGAAAATCAAACAATTGCCTTGTTTTTGAGTGAAATTAAGAGAAAAAAAAAATCAAACAATTGCCTGGTTATTGAGTGAAATTTAGAAAAAAAAAATGAAAGAAATCAAACTTTTTGTCGGTCGGTGTAAAATTCATGTGAAAATCAAACATTTGCCTTGTTTTTGAGTGAAATTAAGAGAAAAAAAAAATCAAACAATTGCCATGTTTTTGAGTGAAATTCAGAAAAAAAAAATTGAAAGAAATCAAATTTTTTGTCGGTTGGTGTTAAATTCATGTGAAAATCAAACAATTGCCTGTTTTTCAGTGTAATTATGGAAAAAAAAATATTGTCCGTTGCTTTTTAATTAATGTGAAAACTAAACAGTTGCCTGTTATATATGGCATACCTATTAATTTCACTTGTACAATTTAGCCGCTGCTTACTAACGCCGATTGACCATTTCAACGCTGATCTCTGATGTGCTACAAATTTACATGTCGCGGTGATTCAAATTGTAATTGTCACTTCCACCGCCGTGTAGGTAATTTTTAACTATTGTTATGGTTACGTATAACTATGCATTAATAATGATATCGCACACGCTTCTTGTTTACATTTACGGGCCACACACGACGAGCTACGTTTCGAACGTTTCGAATATCGAGATGACGGTTATAATAAATAATTTGTAAGCGAATAAATACAAGAGCGGAGGATGGATCAAGTTATATATTATTGTATAGTGTATTGATCAGTGCATATTATTATTATTGAAAAACAAATAGCCTTTCAACAATCAAATATTTCAATGCGATCCTTATGCAATTTACAAAATTGTATCTGTTAATTTAGTTCCACCCTGATGGCAGTGTAATTTATGAAAAAGTTAATATTATGTAAATGTAGAATGTTTACCATTTCTATGGAGTTAACAGATTAAACACACACACAGTCATATATCAAAATATTATGTAACACTTATACATAACTTAATAATTAGTTGTTCTCAATAATATGAATTTGATTAATAATATCACATGGACATGTGGCAATTTATTAGCTAGTTAATGTTAATTAACTTGGTAACAGTGTTGACAAACAGTCAGTTTTTGAAGGTTTCAGCAACCCACCAATCTGCGTTTGAAAATGTATTAGCAATCTATTAACGTAGGTAATTTATCGCTAATTTTCGTTTCAGACACTTGGTGAGACTTTTGTGAAAATTTCACTTCGGCTACACATTACAGTTCCAAACATGGCTGCCCTTCAAAGGTCAGACAGACAGACAGACACGGTGGTCCCCTATTTCTATTATGGAACAAATAAAATCGATTGTTCCACTGGTAAATGGATTTTTGTTTGGCCAAAGAAGACTATGAATATATTATACTATATATAAAATTTGCTTTTGACACTTACCATGTTAAAATAGACGAAAGCAATCAGCGGCGGGCGGGCAAACATAACAGCTTTTGAGCGGCAGCATCATACATCCAGTATGTATCCAAACCTGAAATGTCAACGGAGCAGAATATAAATAATTGCCTGAGAGGGTTAGTGATCATTGCCAACTTGTTATAATTTAGACTATAGCCAATATCCTTAATTGCCTGGTTTTTGAGTGAAATTCAGAAAAAAAAAATTTGAAAGAAATCAAACTTTTTGTCGGTCGGTGTTAAATTCATGTGAAAATCAAACAATTGCCTTGTTTTTGAGTGAAATTAAGAGAAAAAAAAATCAAACAATTGCCTGGTTATTGAGTGAAATTCAGAAAAAAAAAATGAAAGAAATCAAACTTTTTGTCGGTCGGTGTTAAATTCATGTGAAAATCAAACAATTGCCTTGTTTTTGAGTGAAATTAAGAGCAAAAAAAAATCAAACAATTGCATGGTTTTTGAGTGAAATTCAGAAAAAAAAAATTGAAAGAAATCAAATTTTTGTCGGTTGGTGTTAAATTCATGTGAAAATCAAACAATTGCCTGTTTTTCAGTGTAATTATGGAAAAAAAAAATATTGTCCGTTGGTTTTTAATTAATGTGAAAACTAAACAGTTGCCTGTTATATATGGCATACCTATTAATTTCACTTGTACAATTTAGCCGCTGCTTACTAACGCCGATTGACCATTTCAACGCTGATCTCTGATGTGCTACAAATTTACATGTCGCGGTGATTCAAATTGTAATTGTCACTTCCACCGCCGTGTAGGTAATTTTTAACTATTGTTATGGTTACGTATAACTATGCATTAATAATGATATCGCACACGCTTCTTGTTTACATTTACGGGCCACACACGACGAGCTACGTTTCGAACGTTTCGAATATCGAGATGACGGTTATAATAAATAATTTGTAAGCGAATAAATACAAGAGCGGAGGATGGATCAAGTTATATATTATTGTATAGTGTATTGATCAGTGCATATTATAATGATTGAAAAACAAATAGCCTTTCAACAATCAAATATTTCAATGCGATCCTTATGCAATTTACAAAATTGTATTTGTTAATTTAGTTCCACCCTGATGGCAGTGTAATTTATGAAAAAGTTAATATTATGTAAATGTAGAATGTTTACCATTTCTATGGAGTTTACAGATTAAACACACACACAGTCATATATCAAAATATTATGTAACACTTATACATAACTTAATAATTAGTTGTTCTCAATAATATGAATTTGATTAATAATATCACATGGACATGTGGCAATTTATTAGCTAGTTAATGTTAATTAACTTGGTAACAGTGTTGACAAACAGTCAGTTTTTGAAGGTTTCAGCAACCCACCAATCTGCGTTTGAAAATGTATTAGCAATCTATTAACGTAGGTAATTTATCGCTAATTTTCGTTTCAGACACTTGGTGAGACTTTTGTGAAAATTTCACTTCGGCTACACATTACAGTTCCAAACATGGCTGCCCTTCAAAGGACAGACAGACAGACAGACACGGTGGTCCCCTATTTCTATTATGGAACAAATAAAATCGATTGTTCCACTGGTAAATGGATTTTTGTTTGGCCAAAGAAGACTATGAATATATTATACTATATATAAAATTTGCTTTTGACACTTACCATGTTAAAATAGACGAAAGCAATCAGCGGCGGGCGGGCAAACATAACAGCTTTTGAGCGGCAGCATCATACATCCAGTATGTATCCAAACCTGAAATGTCAACGGAGTAGAATATAAATAATTGCCTGAGAGGGTTAGTGAAAATTGCCAACTTGTTATAATTTAGACTATAGCCAATATCCTTAATTGCCTTGTTATTGAGTGAAATTCAGAAAAAAAAAAATTTGAAAGAAATCAAACTTTTTGTCGGTCGGTGTTAAATTCATGTGAAAATCAAACAATTGCCTTGTTTTTGAGTGAAATTAAGAGACAAAAAAATCAAACAATTGCCTGGTTATTGAGTGAAATTCAGAAAAAAAAAATGAAAGAAATCAAACTTTTTGTCGGTCGGTGTTAAATTCATGTGAAAATCAAACAATTGCCTTGTTTTTGAGTGAAATTAAGAGAACAAAAAAATCAAACAATTGCATGGTTTTTGAGTGAAATTCAGAAAAAAAAAATATTGAAAGAAATCAAACTTTTTGTCGGTCGGTGTTAAATTCATGTGAAAATCAAACAATTGCCTTGTTTTTGAGTGAAATTAAGAGAAAAAAAAAATCTAACAATTGCCTGGTTATTAAGTGAAATTTAGAAAAAAAAAAATGAAAGAAATCAAACTTTTTGTCGGTCGGTGTTAAATTCATGTGAAAATCAAACATTTGCCTGGTTTTTGAGTGAAATTAAGAGAAAAAAAAAATTGAAAGAAATCAAATTTTTTGTCGGTTGGTGTTAAATTCATGTGAAAATCAAACAATTGCCTGCTTTTCAGTGTAATTATGGAAAAAAAAAATATTGTCCGTTGCTTTTTAATTAATGTGAAAACTAAACAGTTGCCTGTTATATATGGCATACCTATTAATTTCACTTGTACAATTTAGCCGCTGCTTACTAACGCCGATTGACCATTTCAACGCTGATCTCTGATGTGCTACAAATTTACATGTCGCGGTGATTCAAATTGTAATTGTCACTTCCACCGCCGTGTAGGTAATTTTTAACTATTGTTATGGTTACGTATAACTATGCATTAATAATGATATCGCACACGCTTCTTGTTTACATTTACGGGCCACACACGACGAGCTACGTTTCGAACGTTTCGAATATCGAGATGACGGTTATAATAAATAATTTGTAAGCGAATAAATACAAGAGCGGAGGATGGATCAAGTTATATATTATTGTATAGTGTATTGATCAGTGCATATTTTAATGATTGAAAAACAAATAGCCTTTCAACAATCAAATATTTCAATGCGATCCTTATGCAATTTACAAAATTGTAACTGTTAATTTAGTTCCACCCTGATGGCAGTGTAATTTATGAAAAAGTTAATATTATGTAAATGTAGAATGTTTACCATTTCTATGGAGTTTACAGATTAAACACACACACAGTCATATATCAAAATATTATGTAACACTTATACATAACTTAATAATTAGTTGTTCTCAATAATATGAATTTGATTAATAATATCACATGGACATGTGGCAATTTATTAGCTAGTTAATGTTAATTAACTTGGTAACAGTGTTGACAAACAGTCAGTTTTTGAAGGTTTCAGCAACCCACCAATCTGCGTTTGAAAATGTATTAGCAATCTATTAACGTAGGTAATTTATCGCTAATTTTCGTTTCAGACACTTGGTGAGACTTTTGTGAAAATTTCACTTCGGCTACACATTACAGTTCCAAACATGGCTGCCCTTCAAAGGACAGACAGACAGACAGACACGGTGGTCCCCTATTTCTATTATGGAACAAATAAAATCGATTGTTCCACTGGTAAATGGATTTTTGTTTGGCCAAAGAAGACTATGAATATATTATACTATATATAAAATTTGCTTTTGACACTTACCATGTTAAAATAGACGAAAGCAATCAGCGGCGGGCGGGCAAACATAACAGCTTTTGAGCGGCAGCATCATACATCCAGTATGTATCCAAACCTGAAATGTCAACGGAGTAGAATATAAATAATTGCCTGAGAGGGTTAGTGAAAATTGCCAACTTGTTATAATTTAGACTATAGCCAATATCCTTAATTGCCTTGTTATTGAGTGAAATTCAGAAAAAAAAAAATTTGAAAGAAATCAAACTTTTTGTCGGTCGGTGTTAAATTCATGTGAAAATCAAACAATTGCCTTGTTTTTGAGTGAAATTAAGAGACAAAAAAATCAAACAATTGCCTGGTTATTGAGTGAAATTCAGAAAAAAAAAATGAAAGAAATCAAACTTTTTGTCGGTCGGTGTTAAATTCATGTGAAAATCAAACAATTGCCTTGTTTTTGAGTGAAATTAAGAGAACAAAAAAATCAAACAATTGCATGGTTTTTGAGTGAAATTCAGAAAAAAAAAATATTGAAAGAAATCAAACTTTTTGTCGGTCGGTGTTAAATTCATGTGAAAATCAAACAATTGCCTTGTTTTTGAGTGAAATTAAGAGAAAAAAAAAATCTAACAATTGCCTGGTTATTGAGTGAAATTTAGAAAAAAAAAATATTTAAAGAAATCAAACTTTCTGTCGGTCGGTGTTAAATTCATGTGAAAATCAAACGATTGCCTTGTTTTTGAGTGAAATTAAGAGAAAAAAAAAATCAAACAATTGCCTGGTTATTGAGTGAAATTTAGAAAAAAAAAAAAGAAAGAAATCAAACTTTTTGTCGGTCGGTATTAAATTCATGTGAAAATCAAACAATTGTCTTGTTTTTGAGTGAAATTAAGAGAAAAAAAAAATCAAACAATTGCCTGGTTATTGAGTGAAATTTAGAAAAAAAAAAATGAAAGAAATCAAACTTTTTGTCGGTCGGTGTTAAATTCATGTGAAAATCAAACATTTGCCTGGTTTTTGAGTGAAATTAAGAGAAAAAAAAAATTGAAAGAAATCAAATTTTTTGTCGGTTGGTGTTAAATTCATGTGAAAATCAAACAATTGCCTGCTTTTCAGTGTAATTATGGAAAAAAAAAATATTGTCCGTTGCTTTTTAATTAATGTGAAAACTAAACAGTTGCCTGTTATATATGGCATACCTATTAATTTCACTTGTACAATTTAGCCGCTGCTTACTAACGCCGATTGACCATTTCAACGCTGATCTCTGATGTGCTACAAATTTACATGTCGCGGTGATTCAAATTGTAATTGTCACTTCCACCGCCGTGTAGGTAATTTTTAACTATTGTTATGGTTACGTATAACTATGCATTAATAATGATATCGCACACGCTTCTTGTTTACATTTACGGGCCACACACGACGAGCTACGTTTCGAACGTTTCGAATATCGAGATGACGGTTATAATAAATAATTTGTAAGCGAATAAATACAAGAGCGGAGGATGGATCAAGTTATATATTATTGTATAGTGTATTGATCAGTGCATATTTTAATGATTGAAAAACAAATAGCCTTTCAACAATCAAATATTTCAATGCGATCCTTATGCAATTTACAAAATTGTAACTGTTAATTTAGTTCCACCCTGATGGCAGTGTAATTTATGAAAAAGTTAATATTATGTAAATGTAGAATGTTTACCATTTCTATGGAGTTTACAGATTAAACACACACACAGTCATATATCAAAATATTATGTAACACTTATACATAACTTAATATTTAGTTGTTCTCAATAATATGAATTTGATGAATAATATCACATGGACATGTGGCAATTTATTAGATAGTTAATGTTAATTTACTTGGTAACAGTGTTGACAAACAGTCAGTTTTTGAAGGTTTCAGCAACCCACCAATCTGCGTTTGAAAATGTATTAGCAATCTATTAACGTAGGTAATTTATCGCTAATTTTCGTTTCAGACACTTGGTGAGACTTTTGTGAAAATTTCACTTCGGCTACACATTACAGTTCCAAACATGGCTGCCCTTCAAAGGACAGACAGACAGACAGACACGGTGGTCCCCTATTTCTATTATGGAACAAATAAAATCGATTGTTCCACTGGTAAATGGATTTTTGTTTGGCCAAAGAAGACTATGAATATATTATACTATATATAAAATTTGCTTTTGACACTTACCATGTTAAAATAGACGAAAGCAATCAGCGGCGGGCGGGCGAACATAACAGCTTTTGAGCGGCAGCATCATACATCCAGTATGTATCCAAACCTGAAATGTCAACGGAGCAGAATATAAATCATTGCCTGAGAGGGTTAGTGATCATTGCCAACTTGTTATAATTTAGACTATAGCCAATATCCTTAATTGCCTTGTTTTTGAGTGAAATTCAGAAAAAAAAATATTGAAAGATATCAAACTTTTTGTCGGTCGGTGTTAAATTCATGTGAAAATCAAACAATTGCCTTGTTTTTGAGTGAAATTAAGAGAAAAAAAAATCAAACAATTGCCTGGTTATTGAGTGAAATTCAGAAAACAAAAAAATGAAAGAAATCAAACTTTTTGTCGGTCGGTGTTAAATTCATGTGAAAATCAAACAATTTTCTTGTTTTTGAGTGAAATTAAGAGAGAAAAAAATCAAACAATTGCCTGGTTATTGAGTGAAATTCAGAAAAAAAAAATGAAAGAAATCAAACTTTTTGTCGGTCGGTGTTAAATTCATGTGAAAATCAAACAATTGCCTTGTTTTTGAGTGAAAGTAAGAGCAAAAAAAAATCAAACAATTGCATGGTTTTTGAGTGAAATTCAGAAAAAAAAAATATTGAAAGAAATCAAACTTTTTGTCGGTCGGTGTTAAATTCATGTGAAAATCAAACAATTGCCTTGTTTTTGAGTGAAATTAAAAGAAAAAAAAAATCAAACAATTGCCTTGTTTTTGAGTGAAATTCAGAAAAAAAAATTTAATGAAATCAAACTTTTTGTCGGTCGGTGTTAAATTCATGTGAAAATCACACAATTGCCTTGTTTTTGAGTGAAATTATGAGAAAAAAAATATCAAACAATTGCCTTGTTTTTGAGTGAAATTCAGAAAAAAAAAATTGAAAGAAATCAAACTTTTTGTCGGTCGGTGTTAAATTCATGTGAAAATCAAACAATTGCCTTGTTATTGAGTGAAATTAAGAGAAAAAAATAAATCAAACAATTGCCTGGTTATTGAGTGAAATTTAGAAAAAAAAATGAAAGAAATCAAACTTTTTGTCGGTCGGTGTTAAATTCATGTGAAAATCAAACATTTGCCTTGTTTTTGAGTGAAATTAAGAGAAAAAAAAAATCAAACAATTGCCTTGTTTTTGAGTGAAATTCAGAAAAAAAAAATTGAAAGAAATCAAATTTTGGTCGGTTGGTGTTAAATTCATGTGAAAATCAAACAATTGCCTGTTTTTCAGTGTAATTATGGAAAAAAAAAATATTGTCCGTTGGTTTTTAATTAATGTGAAAACTAAACAGTTGCCTGTTATATATGGCATACCTATTAATTTCACTTGTACAATTTAGCCGCTGCTTACTAACGCCGATTGACCATTTCAACGCTGATCTCTGATGTGCTACAAATTTACATGTCGCGGTGATTCAAATTGTAATTGTCACTTCCACCGCCGTGTAGGTAATTTTTAACTATTGTTATGGTTACGTATAACTATGCATTAATAATGATATCGCACACGCTTCTTGTTTACATTTACGGGCCACACACGACGAGCTACGTTTCGAACGTTTCGAATATCGAGATGACGGTTATAATAAATAATTTGTAAGCGAATAAATACAAGAGCGGAGGATGGATCAAGTTATATATTATTGTATAGTGTATTGATCAGTGCATATTATTATTATTGAAAAACAAATAGCCTTTCAACAATCAAATATTTCAATGCGATCCTTATGCAATTTACAAAATTGTAACTGTTAATTTAGTTCCACCCTGATGGCAGTGTAATTTATGAAAAAGTTAATATTATGTAAATGTAGAATGTTTACCATTTCTATGGAGTTTACAGATTAAACACACACACACAGTCATATATCAAAATATTATGTAACACTTATACATAACTTAATAATTAGTTGTTCTCAATAATATGAATTTGATTAATAATATCACATGGACATGTGGCAATTTATTAGCTAGTTAATGTTAATTAACTTGGTAACAGTGTTGACAAACAGTCAGTTTTTGAAGGTTTCAGCAACCCACCAATCTGCGTTTGAAAATGTATTAGCAATCTATTAACGTAGGTAATTTATCGCTAATTTTCGTTTCAGACACTTGGTGAGACTTTTGTGAAAATTTCACTTCGGCTACACATTACAGTTCCAAACTTGGCTGCCCTTCAAAGGTCAGACAGACAGACAGACACGGTGGTCCCCTATTTCTATTATGGAACAAATAAAATCGATTGATCCACTGGTAAATGGATTTTTGTTTGGCCAAAGAAGACTATGAATATATTATACTATATATAAAATTTGCTTTTGACACTTACCATGTTAAAATAGACGAAAGCAATCAGCGGCGGGCGGGCGAACATAACAGCTTTTGAGCGGCAGCATCATACATCCAGTATGTATCCAAACCTGAAATGTCAACGGAGCAGAATATAAATCATTGCCTGAGAGGGTTAGTGATCATTGCCAACTTGTTATAATTTAGACTATAGCCAATATCCTTAATTGCCTTGTTTTTGAGTGAAATTCAGAAAAAAAAATATTGAAAGATATCAAACATTTTGTCGGTCGGTGTTAAATTCATGTGAAAATCAAACAATTGCCTTGTTTTTGAGTGAAATTAAGAGAAAAAAAAATCAAACAATTGCCTGGTTATTGAGTGAAATTCAGAAAACAAAAAAATGAAAGAAATCAAACTTTTTGTCGGTCGGTGTTAAATTCATGTGAAAATCAAACAATTGCCTGGTTATTGAGTGAAATTCAGAAAAAAAAAATATTGAAAGATATCAAACTTTTTGTCGGTCGGTGTTAAATTCATGTGAAAATCAAACAATTGCCTTATTTTTGAGTGAAATTAAGAGAAAAAAAAATCAAACAATTGCCTGGTTATTGAGTGAAATTAAGAAAAAAAAAAAAATTAAAGAAATCAAACTTTGTGTCGGTCGGTGTTAAATTCATGTGAAAATCAAACAATTCCCTTGTTTTTGAGTGAAATTAAGAGAAAAAAAAAATCAAACATTTGCCTTGGTTTTGAGTGAAATTTAGAAAAAAAAAATTGAAAGAAATCAACTTTTTTGTCGGTCGTTGTTAAATTCATGTCAAAATCAAACAATTGCCTTGTTTTTGAGAGAAATTAAGAGAAAAAAAAAATCAAACAATTGCCTTGTTTTTGAGTAAAATTCAGAAAAAAAAAATTGAAAGAAATCAAACATTTTGTCGGTCGGTGTTAAATTCATGTGAAAATCAAACAATTGCCTTGTTTTTGAGTGAAATTAAGAGAAAAAAAAAATCAAACAATTGCCTTGTTTTTGAGTGAAATTCAGAAAAAAAAAATTGAAAGAAATCAAACTTTTTGTCGGTCGGTGTTAAATTCATGTGAAAATCAAACAATTGCCTTATTTTTGAGTGAAATTAAGAGAAAAAAAAATCAAACAATTGCCTGGTTATTGAGTGAAATTAAGAAAAAAAAAAAAATTAAAGAAATCAAACTTTGTGTCGGTCGGTGTTAAATTCATGTGAAAATCAAACAATTCCCTTGTTTTTGAGTGAAATTAAGAGAAAAAAAAAATCAAACATTTGCCTTGGTTTTGAGTGAAATTTAGAAAAAAAAAATTGAAAGAAATCAACTTTTTTGTCGGTCGTTGTTAAATTCATGTCAAAATCAAACAATTGCCTTGTTTTTGAGAGAAATTAAGAGAAAAAAAAAATCAAACAATTGCCTTGTTTTTGAGTAAAATTCAGAAAAAAAAAATTGAAAGAAATCAAACATTTTGTCGGTCGGTGTTAAATTCATGTGAAAATCAAACAATTGCCTTGTTTTTGAGTGAAATTAAGAGAAAAAAAAAATCAAACAATTGCCTTGTTTTTGAGTGAAATTCAGAAAAAAAAAATTGAAAGAAATCAAACTTTTTGTCGGTCGGTGTTAAATTCATGTGAAAATCAAACAATTGCCTTGTTATTGAGTGAAATTAAGAGAAAAAAAATCAAACAATTGCCTGGTTATTGAGTGAAATTTAGAAAAAAAAAAATGAAAGAAATCAAACTTTTTGTCGGTCGGTGTTAAATTCATGTGAAAATCAAACATTTGCTATGTTTTTGAGTGAAATTCAGAGAAAAAAAAATCAAACAATTGCCTTGTTTTTGAGTGAAATTCAGAAAAAAAAATTTAATGAAATCACACTTTTTGTCGGTCGGTGTTAAATTCATGTGAAAATCAAACAATTGCCTTGTTTTTGAGTGAAATTAAGAGAAAAAAAAATCAAACAATTGCCTTGTTTTTGAGTGAAATTCAGAAAAAAAAAAATTGAAAGAAATCAAACTTTTTGTCGGTCGGTGTTAAATTCATGTGAAAATCAAACAATTGCCTTGTTTTTGAGTGAAATTATGAGAAAAAAAAATACAAACAATTGCCTGGTTATTGAGTGATACTTAGAAAAAAAAAATGAAAGAAATCAAACTTTTTGTCGGTCGGTGTTAAATTCATGTGAAAATCAAACATTTGCCTTGTTTTTGAGTGAAATTAAGAGAAAAAAAAATCAAACAATTGCCTGGTTATTAAGTCAGAAAAAAAAAATGAAAAAAATCAAACTTTTTGTCGGTCGGTGTTAAATTCATGTGAAAATCAAACAATTGCCTTGTTTTTGAGTGAAATTAAGAGCAAAAAAAAATCAAACAATTGCAAGGTTTTTGAGTGAAATTCAGAAAAAAAAAATATTGAAAGAAATCAAACTTTTTGTCGGTCGGTGTTAAATTCATGTGAAAATCAAACAATTGCCTTGTTTTTGAGTGAAATTAAGAGAAAAAAATAATCAAACAATTGCCTTGTTTTTGAGTGAAATTCAGAAAAAAAAATTAAATGAAATCAAACTTTTTGTCGGTCGGTGTTAAATTCATGTGAAAATCAAACAATTGCCTTGTTTTTGAGTGAAATTAAGAGAAAAAAATCAAACAATTGCCTTGTTTTTGAGTGAAATCCAGAAAAAAAAAATTGAAAGAAATCAAATTTTTTGTCGGTTGGTGTTAAATTCATGTGAAAATCAAACAATTGCCTGTTTTTCAGTGTAATTATGGAAAAAAAAATACTGTCCGTTGCTTTTTAATTAATGTGAAAACTAAACAGTTGCCTGTTATATATGGCATACCTATTAATTTCACTTGTACAATTTAGCCGCTGCTTACTAACGCCGATTGACCATTTCAACGCTGATCTCTGATGTGCTACAAATTTACATGTCGCGGTGATTCAAATTGTAATTGTCACTTCCACCGCCGTGTAGGTAATTTTTAACTATTGTTATGGTTACGTATAACTATGCATTAATAATGATATCGCACACGCTTCTTGTTTACATTTACGGGCCACACACGACGAGCTACGTTTTGAACGTTTCGAATATCGAGATGACGGTTATAATAAATAATTTGTAAGCGAATAAATACAAGAGCGGAGGATGGATTAAGTTATATATTATTGTATAGTGTATTGGTCAGTGCATATTATAATGATTGAAAAACAAATAGCCTTTCAACAATCAAATATTTCAATGCGATCCTTATGCAATTTACAAAATTGTAACTGTTAATTTAGTTCCACCCTGATGGCAGTGTAATTTATGAAAAAGTTAATATTATGTAAATGTAGAATGTTTACCATTTCTATGGAGTTTACAGATTAAACACACACACACAGTCATATATCAAAATATTATGTAACACTTATACATAACTTAATAATTAGTTGTTCTCAATAATATGAATTTGATTAATAATATCACATGGACATGTGGCAATTTATTAGCTAGTTAATGTTGATTAACTTGGTAACAGTGTTGACAAACAGTCAGTTTTTGAAGGTTTCAGCAACCCACCAATCTGCGTTTGAAAATGTATTAGCAATCTATTAACGTAGGTAATTTATCGCTAATTTTCGTTTCAGACACTTGGTGGGACTTTTGTGAAAATTTCACTTCGGCTACACATTACAGTTCCAAACATTGCTGCCCTTCAAAGGTCAGACAGACAGACAGACACGGTGGTCCCCTATTTCTATTATGGAACAAATAAAATCGATTGTTCCACTGGTGAATGGATTTTTGTTTGGCCAAAGAAGACTATGAATATATTATACTATATATAAAATTTGCTTTTGACACTTACCATGTTAAAATAGACGAAAGCAATCAGCGGCGGGCGGGCGAACATAACAGCTTTTGAGCGGCAGCATCATACATCCAGTATGTATCCAAACCTGAAATGTCAACGGAGCAGAATATAAATAATTGCCTGAGAGGGTTAGTGATCATTGCCAACTTGTTATAATTTAGACTATAGTCAATATCCTTAATTGCCTTGTTTTTGAGTGAAATTCAGAAAAAAAAAATTGAAAGAAATCAAACTTTTTGTCGGTCGGTGTTAAATTCATGTGAAAATCAAACAATTGCCTTGTTTTTGAGTGAAATTAAGAGAAAAAAAAATCAAACAATTGCCTGGTTATTGAGTGAAATTTAGAAAAAAAAATATTTAAAGAAATCAAACTTTCTGTCGGTCGGTGTTAAATTCATGTGAAAATCAAACAATTGCCTGGTTATTGAGTGAAATTTAGAAAAAAAAAAATGAAAGAAATCATACTTTTTGTCGGTCGGTATTAAATTCATGTGAAAATCAAACAATTGCCTTGTTTTTGAGTGAAATTAAGAGAAAAAAAAATCAAACAATTGCCTTGTTTTTGAGTGAAATTCAGAAAAAAAATATTTAAAGAAATCAAACTTTTTGTCGGTCGGTGTTAAATTCATGTGAAAATCAAACAATTGCCTTGTTTTTGAGTGAAATTATGAGAAAAAAAAATCAAACAATTGCATGGTTTTTGAGTGAAATTCAGAAAAAAAAAATATTGAAAGAAATCAAACTTTTTGTCGGTCGGTGTTAAATTCATGTGAAAATCAAACAATTGCCTTGTTATTGAGTGAAATTAAGAGAAAAAAAATATCAAACAATTGCCTTGTTTTTGAGTGAAATTAAGAAAAAAAAAATATTGAAAGAAATCAAACTTTTTGTCGGTCGGTGTTAAATTCATGTGCAAATCAAACAATTGCCTTGTTTTTGAGTGAAATTAAGAGAAAAAAAAAATCAAACAATTGCCTTGTTTTCGAGTGAAATTCAGAAAAAAAAAATTGAAAGAAATCAAACTTTTTGTCGGTCGGTGTTAAATTCATGTGAAAATCAAACAATTGCCTTGTTTTTGAGTGAAATTATGAGAAAAAAAAAACAAACAATTGCCTTGTTTTTGAGTGAAATTCAGAAAAAAAAAAATATTGAAAGAAATCAAACTTTTTGTCGGTCGGTGTTAAATTCATGTGAAAATCAAACGATTGCCTTGTTTTTGAGTGAAATTAAGAGAAAAAAAAATCAAACAATTGCCTTGTTTTTGAGTGAAATTCAGAAAAAAAAATTTAATGAAATCAAACTTTTTGTCGGTCGGTGTTAAATTCATGTGAAAATCAAACAATTGCCTTGTTTTTGAGTGAAATTATGAGAAAAAAAAAACAAACAATTGCCTTGTTTTTGAGTGAAATTCAGAAAAAAAAAAATATTGAAAGAAATCAAACTTTTTGTCGGTCGGTGTTAAATTCATGTGAAAATCAAACGATTGCCTTGTTTTTGAGTGAAATTAAGAGAAAAAAAAATCAAACAATTGCCTTGTTTTTGAGTGAAATTCAGAAAAAAAAATTTAATGAAATCAAACTTTTTGTCGGTCGGTGTTAAATTCATGTGAAAATCAAACAATTGCATTGTTTTTGAGTGAAATTATGAGAAAAAAAAATCAAACAATTGCATGCTTTTTGAGTGAAATTCAGAAAAAAAAAATATTGAAAGAAATCAAACTTTTTGTCGGTCGGTGTTAAATTCATGTGAAAATCAAACCATTGCCTTGTTATTGAGTGAAATTAAGAGAAAAAAAAATCAAACAATTGCCTTGTTTTTGAGTGAAATTCAGAAAAAAAAATTGAAAGAAATCAAACTTTTTGTCGGTCGGTGTTAAATTCATGTGAAAATCAAACAATTGCCTTGTTATTGAGTGAAATTAAGAGAAAAAAAAAATCAAACAATAGCCTGGTTATTGAGTGAAATTTAGAAAAAAAAAATGAAAGAAATCAAACTTTTTGTCGGTCGGTGTTAAATTCATGTGAAAATCAAACATTTGCCTTGTTTTTGAGTGAAATTAAGAGAAAAAAAATATCAAACAATTGCCTTGTTTTTGAGTGAAATTCAGAAAAAAAAATTGAAAGTAATCAAATTTTTGTCGGTTGGTGTTAAATTCATGTGAAAATCAAACAATTGCCTGTTTTTCAGTGTAATTATGGAAAAAAAAATATTGTCCGTTGGTTTTTAATTAATGTGAAAACTAAACAGTTGCCTGTTATATATGGCATACCTATTAATTTCACTTGTACAATTTAGCCGCTGCTTACTAACGCCGATTGACCATTTCAACGCTGATCTCTGATGTGCTACAAATTTACATGTCGCGGTGATTCAAATTGTAAATGTCACTTGCACCGCCGTATAGGTAATTTTTAACTATTGTTATGGTTACGTATAACTATGCATTAATAATGATATCGCACACGCTTCTTGTTTACATTTACGGGCCACACACGACGAGCTACGTTTCGAACGTTTCGAATATCGAGATGACGGTTATAATAAATAATTTGTAAGCGAATAAATACAAGAGCGGAGGATGGATCAAGTTATATATTATTGTATAGTGTATTGATCAGTGCATATTATAATGATTGAAAAACAAATAGCCTTTCAACAATCAAATATTTCAATGCGATCCTTATGCAATTTACAAAATTGTATTTGTTAATTTAGTTCCACCCTGATGGCAGTGTAATTTATGAAAAAGTTAATATTATGTAAATGTAGAATGTTTACCATTTCTATGGAGTTTACAGATTAAACACACACACAGTCATATATCAAAATATTATGTAACACTTATACATAACTTAATAATTAGTTGTTCTCAATAATATGAATTTGATTAATAATATCACATGGACATGTGGCAATTTATTAGCTAGTTAATGTTAATTAACTTGGTAACAGTGTTGACAAACAGTCAGTTTTTGAAGGTTTCAGCAACCCACCAATCTGCGTTTGAAAATGTATTAGCAATCTATTAACGTAGGTAATTTATCGCTAATTTTCGTTTCAGACACTTGGTGAGACTTTTGTGAAAATTTCACTTCGGCTACACATTACAGTTCCAAACATGGCTGCCCTTCAAAGGACAGACAGACAGATAGACACGGTGGTCCCCTATTTCTATTATGGAACAAATAAAATCGATTGTTCCACTGGTAAATGGATTTTTGTTTGGCCAAAGAAGACTATGAATATATTATACTATATATAAAATTTGCTTTTGACACTTACCATGTTAAAATAGACGAAAGCAATCAGCGGCGGGCGGGCAAACATAACAGCTTTTGAGCGGCAGCATCATACATCCAGTATGTATCCAAACCTGAAATGTCAACGGAGTAGAATATAAATAATTGCCTGAGAGGGTTAGTGAAAATTGCCAACTTGTTATAATTTAGACTATAGCCAATATCCTTAATTGCCTTGTTATTGAGTGAAATTCAGAAAAAAAAAAATTTTAAAGAAATCAAACTTTTTGTCGGTCGGTGTTAAATTCATGTGAAAATCAAACAATTGCCTGGTTATTGAGTGAAATTCAGAAAAAAAAAATGAAAGAAATCAAACTTTTTGTCGGTCGGTGTTAAATTCATGTGAAAATCAAACAATTGCCTTGTTTTTGAGTGAAATTAAGAGAACAAAAAAATCAAACAATTGCATGGTTTTTGAGTGAAATTCAGAAAAAAAAAATATTGAAAGAAATCAAACTTTTTGTCGGTCGGTGTTAAATTCATGTGAAAATCAAACAATTGCCTTGTTTTTGAGTGAAATTAAGAGAAAAAAAAATCTAACAATTGCCTGGTTATTGAGTGAAATTTAGAAAAAAAAAAATATTTAAAGAAATCAAACTTTCTGTCGGTCGGTGTTAAATTCATGTGAAAATCAAACGATTGCCTTGTTTTTGAGTGAAATTAAGAGAAAAAAAAAATCAAACAATTGCCTGGTTATTGAGTGAAATTTAGAAAAAAAAAAATGAAAGAAATCAAACTTTTTGTCGGTCGGTATTAAATTCATGTGAAAATCAAACAATTGTCTTGTTTTTGAGTGAAATTAAGAGAAAAAAATAATCAAACAATTGCCTGGTTATTGAGTGAAATTTAGAAAAAAAAAAAATGAAAGAAATCAAACTTTTTGTCGGTCGGTGTTAAATTCATGTGAAAATCAAACATTTGCCTGGTTTTTGAGTGAAATTAAGAGAAAAAAAAAATTGAAAGCAATCAAATTTTTTGTCGGTTGGTGTTAAATTCATGTGAAAATCAAACAATTGCCTGCTTTTCAGTGTAATTATGGAAAAAAAAAATATTGTCCGTTGCTTTTTAATTAATGTGAAAACTAAACAGTTGCCTGTTATATATGGCATACCTATTAATTTCACTTGTACAATTTAGCCGCTGCTTACTAACGCCGATTGACCATTTCAACGCTGATCTCTGATGTGCTACAAATTTACATGTCGCGGTGATTCAAATTGTAATTGTCACTTCCACCGCCGTGTAGGTAATTTTTAACTATTGTTATGGTTACGTATAACTATGCATTAATAATGATATCGCACACGCTTCTTGTTTACATTTACGGGCCACACACGACGAGCTACGTTTCGAACGTTTCGAATATCGAGATGACGGTTATAATAAATAATTTGTAAGCGAATAAATACAAGAGCGGAGGATGGATCAAGTTATATATTATTGTATAGTGTATTGATCAGTGCATATTTTAATGATTGAAAAACAAATAGCCTTTCAACAATCAAATATTTCAATGCGATCCTTATGCAATTTACAAAATTGTAACTGTTAATTTAGTTCCACCCTGATGGCAGTGTAATTTATGAAAAAGTTAATATTATGTAAATGTAGAATGTTTACCATTTCTATGGAGTTTACAGATTAAACACACACACAGTCATATATCAAAATATTATGTAACACTTATACATAACTTAATATTTAGTTGTTCTCAATAATATGAATTTGATGAATAATATCACATGGACATGTGGCAATTTATTAGATAGTTAATGTTAATTTACTTGGTAACAGTGTTGACAAACAGTCAGTTTTTGAAGGTTTCAGCAACCCACCAATCTGCGTTTGAAAATGTATTAGCAATCTATTAACGTAGGTAATTTATCGCTAATTTTCGTTTCAGACACTTGGTGAGACTTTTGTGAAAATTTCACTTCGGCTACACATTACAGTTCCAAACATGGCTGCCCTTCAAAGGTCAGACAGACAGACAGACACGGTGGTCCCCTATTTCTATTATGGAACAAATAAAATCGATTGTTCCACTGGTAAATGGATTTTTGTTTGGCCAAAGAAGACTATGAATATATTATACTATATATAAAATTTGCTTTTGACACTTACCATGTTAAAATAGACGAAAGCAATCAGCGGCGGGCGGGCGAACATAACAGCTTTTGAGCGGCAGCATCATACATCCAGTATGTATCCAAACCTGAAATGTCAACGGAGCAGAATATAAATCATTGCCTGAGAGGGTTAGTGATCATTGCCAACTTGTTATAATTTAGACTATAGCCAATATCCTTAATTGCCTTGTTTTTGAGTGAAATTCAGAAAAAAAAATATTGAAAGATATCAAACTTTTTGTCGGTCGGTGTTAAATTCATGTGAAAATCAAACAATTGCCTTGTTTTTGAGTGAAATAAAGAGAGAAAAAAATCAAACAATTGTCTGGTTATTGAGTGAAATTCAGAAAAAAAAATGAAAGAAATCAAACTTTTTGTCGGTCGGTGTTAAATTCATGTGAAAATCAAACAATTGCCTGGTTATTGAGTGAAATTCAGAAAAAAAAAATATTGAAAGATATCAAACTTTTTGTCGGTCGGTGTTAAATTCATGTGAAAATCAAACAATTGCCTTATTTTTGAGTGAAATTAAGAGAAAAAAAATCAAACAATTGCCTGGTTATTGAGTGAAATTAAGAAAAAAAAAAAAAATGGAAGAAATCAAACTTTGTGTCGGTCGGTGTTAAATTCATGTGAAAATCAAACAATTGCCTTGTTTTTGAGTGAAATTAAGAGAAAAAAAAAATCAAACATTTGCCTTGTTTTTGAGTAAAATTCAGAAAAAAAAAATTGAATGAAATCAAACATTTTGTCGGTCGGTGTTAAATTCATGTGAAAATCAAACAATTGCCTTGTTTTTGAGTGAAATTAAGAGAAACAAAAAATCAAACAATTGCCTGGTGAAATTAAGAAAAAAAAAATATTGAAAGAAATCAAACTTTTTGTCGGTCGGTGTTAAATTCATGTGAAAATCAAACGATTGCCTTGTTTTTGAGTAAAATAAAGAGAAAAAAAAAATCAAACAATTGCCTGGTTATTGAGTGAAATTTAGAAAAAAAAAATGAAAGAAATCAAACTTTTTGTCGGTCGGTATTAAATTCATGTGAAAATCAAACAATTGCCTTGTTTTTGAGTGAAATTAAGAGAAAAAAAAATCAAACAATTGCCTGGTTATTGAGTGAAATTTAGAAAAAAAAAATGAAAGAAATAAAATTTTTTGTCGGTCGGTGTTAAATTCATGTGAAAATCAAACATTTGCCTTGTTTTTGAGTGAAATTAAGAGAAAAAAAAAATCAAACAATTGCCTTGTTTTTGAGTGAAATTCAGAAAAAAAAAATTGAAAGAAATCAAATTTTTGTCGGTTGGTGTTAAATTCATGTGAAAATCAAACAATTGCCTGTTTTTCAGTGTAATTATGGAAAAAAAAAATATTGTCCGTTGGTTTTTAATTAATGTGAAAACTAAACAGTTGCCTGTTATATATGGCATACCTATTAATTTCACTTGTACAATTTAGCCGCTGCTTACTAACGCCGATTGACCATTTCAACGCTGATCTCTGATGTGCTACAAATTTACATGTCGCGGTGATTCAAATTGTAATTGTCACTTCCACCGCCGTGTAGGTAATTTTTAACTATTGTTATGGTTACGTATAACTATGCATTAATAATGATATCGCACACGCTTCTTGTTTACATTTACGGGCCACACACGACGAGCTACGTTTCGAACGTTTCGAATATCGAGATGACGGTTATAATAAATAATTTGTAAGCGAATAAATACAAGAGCGGAGGATGGATCAAGTTATATATTATTGTATAGTGTATTGATCAGTGCATATTATTATTATTGAAAAACAAATAGCCTTTCAACAATCAAATATTTCAATGCGATCCTTATGCAATTTACAAAATTGTAACTGTTAATTTAGTTCCACCCTGATGGCAGTGTAATTTATGAAAAAGTTAATATTATGTAAATGTAGAATGTTTACCATTTCTATGGAGTTTAGAGATTAAACACACACACACAGTCATATATCAAAATATTATGTAACACTTATACATAACTTAATAATTAGTTGTTCTCAATAATATGAATTTGATTAATAATATCACATGGACATGTGGCTATTTATTAGCTAGTTAATGTTAATTAACTTGGTAACAGTGTTGACAAACAGTCAGTTTTTGAAGGTTTCAGCAACCCACCAATCTGCGTTTGAAAATGTATTAGCAATCTATTAACGTAGGTAATTTATCGCTAATTTTCGTTTCAGACACTTGGTGAGACTTTTGTGAAAATTTCACTTCGGCTACACATTACAGTTCCAAACTTGGCTGCCCTTCAAAGGTCAGACAGACAGACAGACACGGTGGTCCCGTATTTCTATTATGGAACAAATAAAATCGATTGTTCCACTGGTGAATGGATTTTTGTTTGGCCAAAGAAGACTATGAATATATTATACTATATATAAAATTTGCTTTTGACACTTACCATGTTAAAATAGACGAAAGCAATCAGCGGCGGGCGGGCGAACATAACAGCTTTTGAGCGGCAGCATCATACATCCAGTATGTATCCAAACCTGAAATGTCAACGGAGCAGAATATAAATAATTGCCTGAGAGGGTTAGTGATCATTGCCAACTTGTTATAATTTAGACTATAGCCAATATCCTTAATTGCCTTGTTTTTGAAGGAAATTCAGAAAAAAAAAATTGAAAGATATCAAACTTTTTGTCGGTCGGTGTTAAATTCATGTGAAAATCAAACAATTTTCTTGTTTTTGAGTGAAATTAAGAGAAAAAAAAATCAAACAATTGCCTGGTTATTGAGTGAAATTCAGAAAAAAAAAATGAAAGAAATCAAACTTTTTGTCGGTCGGTGTTAAATTCATGTGAAAATCAAACAATTGCCTTGTTTTTGAGTGAAATTAAGAGCAAAAAAAAATCAAACAATTGCATGGTTTTTGAGTGAAATTCAGAAAAAAAAAATATTGAAAGAAATCAAACTTTTTGTCGGTCGGTGTTAAATTCATGTGAAAATCAAACAATTGCCTTGTTTTTGAGTGAAATTAAAAGAAAAAAAATCAAACAATTGCCTTGTTTTTGAGTGAAATTCAGAAAAAAAAATTTAATGAAATCAAACTTTTTGTCGGTCGGTGTTAAATTCATGTGAAAATCACACAATTGCCTTGTTTTTGAGTGAAATTATGAGAAAAAAAAAATCAAACAATTGCCTTGTTTTTGAGTGAAATTCAGAAAAAAAAATTGAAAGAAATCAAACTTTTTGTCGGTCGGTGTTAAATTCATGTGAAAATCAAACAATTGCCTTGTTATTGAGTGAAATTAAGAGAAAAAAAAAATCAAACAATTGCCTGGTTATTGAGTGAAATTTAGAAAAAAAAAATGAAAGAAATCAAACTTTTTGTCGGTCGGTGTTAAATTCATGTGAAAATCAAACATTTGCCTTGTTTTTGAGTGAAATTAAGAGAAAAAAAAAATCAAACAATTGCCTTGTTTTTGAGTGAAATTCAGAAAAAAAAAATTGAAAGAAATCAAATTTTGGTCGGTTGGTGTTAAATTCATGTGAAAATCAAACAATTGCCTGTTTTTCAGTGTAATTATGGAAAAAAAAAATATTGTCCGTTGGTTTTTAATTAATGTGAAAACTAAACAGTTGCCTGTTATATATGGCATACCTATTAATTTCACTTGTACAATTTAGCCGCTGCTTACTAACGCCGATTGACCATTTCAACGCTGATCTCTGATGTGCTACAAATTTACATGTCGCGGTGATTCAAATTGTAATTGTCACTTCCACCGCCGTGTAGGTAATTTTTAACTATTGTTATGGTTACGTATAACTATGCATTAATAATGATATCGCACACGCTTCTTGTTTACATTTACGGGCCACACACGACGAGCTACGTTTCGAACGTTTCGAATATCGAGATGACGGTTATAATAAATAATTTGTAAGCGAATAAATACAAGAGCGGAGGATGGATCAAGTTATATATTATTGTATAGTGTATTGATCAGTGCATATTATTATTATTGAAAAACAAATAGCCTTTCAACAATCAAATATTTCAATGCGATCCTTATGCAATTTACAAAATTGTAACTGTTAATTTAGTTCCACCCTGATGGCAGTGTAATTTATGAAAAAGTTAATATTATGTAAATGTAGAATGTTTACCATTTCTATGGAGTTTACAGATTAAACACACACACACAGTCATATATCAAAATATTATGTAACACTTATACATAACTTAATAATTAGTTGTTCTCAATAATATGAATTTGATTAATAATATCACATGGACATGTGGCTATTTATTAGCTAGTTAATGTTAATTAACTTGGTAACAGTGTTGACAAACAGTCAGTTTTTGAAGGTTTCAGCAACCCACCAATCTGCGTTTGAAAATGTATTAGCAATCTATTAACGTAGGTAATTTATCGCTAATTTTCGTTTCAGACACTTGGTGAGACTTTTGTGAAAATTTCACTTCGGCTACACATTACAGTTCCAAACTTGGCTGCCCTTCAAAGGTCAGACAGACAGACAGACACGGTGGTCCCGTATTTCTATTATGGAACAAATAAAATCGATTGTTCCACTGGTGAATGGATTTTTGTTTGGCCAAAGAAGACTATGAATATATTATACTATATATAAAATTTGCTTTTGACACTTACCATGTTAAAATAGACGAAAGCAATCAGCGGCGGGCGGGCGAACATAACAGGTTTTGAGCGGCAGCATCATACATCCAGTATGTATCCAAACCTGAAATGTCAACGGAGCAGAATATAAATAATTGCCTGAGAGGGTTAGTGATCATTGCCAACTTGTTATAATTTAGACTATAGCCAATATCCTTAATTGCCTTGTTTTTGAAGGAAATTCAGAAAAAAAAAATTGAAAGATATCAAACTTTTTGTCGGTCGGTGTTAAATTCATGTGAAAATCAAACAATTTTCTTGTTTTTGAGTGAAATTAAGAGAAAAAAAAATCAAACAATTGCCTGGTTATTGAGTGAAATTCAGAAAAAAAAAATGAAAGAAATCAAACTTTTTGTCGGTCGGTGTTAAATTCATGTGAAAATCAAACAATTGCCTTGTTTTTGAGTGAAATTAAGAGCAAAAAAAAATCAAACAATTGCATGGTTTTTGAGTGAAATTCAGAAAAAAAAAATATTGAAAGAAATCAAACTTTTTGTCGGTCGGTGTTAAATTCATGTGAAAATCAAACAATTGCCTTGTTTTTGAGTGAAATTAAAAGAAAAAAAATCAAACAATTGCCTTGTTTTTGAGTGAAATTCAGAAAAAAAAATTTAATGAAATCAAACTTTTTGTCGGTCGGTGTTAAATTCATGTGAAAATCACACAATTGCATTGTTTTTGAGTGAAATTATGAGAAAAAAAAAATCAAACAATTGCCTTGTTTTTGAGTGAAATTCAGAAAAAAAAATTGAAAGAAATCAAACTTTTTGTCGGTCGGTGTTAAATTCATGTGAAAATCAAACAATTGCCTTGTTATTGAGTGAAATTAAGAGAAAAAAAAAATCAAACAATTGCCTGGTTATTGAGTGAAATTTAGAAAAAAAAAATGAAAGAAATCAAACTTTTTGTCGGTCGGTGTTAAATTCATGTGAAAATCAAACATTTGCCTTGTTTTTGAGTGAAATTAAGAGAAAAAAAAAATCAAACAATTGCCTTGTTCATGAGTGAAATTCAGAAAAAAAAAATTGAAAGAAATCAAATTTTGGTCGGTTGGTGTTAAATTCATGTGAAAATCAAACAATTGCCTGTTTTTCAGTGTAATTATGGAAAAAAAAAATATTGTCCGTTGGTTTTTAATTAATGTGAAAACTAAACAGTTGCCTGTTATATATGGCATACCTATTAATTTCACTTGTACAATTTAGCCGCTGCTTACTAACGCCGATTGACCATTTCAACGCTGATCTCTGATGTGCTACAAATTTACATGTCGCGGTGATTCAAATTGTAATTGTCACTTCCACCGCCGTGTAGGTAATTTTTAACTATTGTTATGGTTACGTATAACTATGCATTAATAATGATATCGCACACGCTTCTTGTTTACATTTACGGGCCACACACGACGAGCTACGTTTCGAACGTTTCGAATATCGAGATGACGGTTATAATAAATAATTTGTAAGCGAATAAATACAAGAGCGGAGGATGGATCAAGTTATATATTATTGTATAGTGTATTGATCAGTGCATATTATTATTATTGAAAAACAAATAGCCTTTCAACAATCAAATATTTCAATGCGATCCTTATGCAATTTACAAAATTGTAACTGTTAATTTAGTTCCACCCTGATGGCAGTGTAATTTATGAAAAAGTTAATATTATGTAAATGTAGAATGTTTACCATTTCTATGGAGTTTACAGATTAAACACACACACAGTCATATATCAAAATATTATGTAACACTTATACATAACTTAATAATTAGTTGTTCTCAATAATATGAATTTGATTAATAATATCACATGGACATGTGGCAATTTATTAGCTAGTTAATGTTAATTAACTTGGTAACAGTGTTGACAAACAGTCAGTTTTTGAAGGTTTCAGCAACCCACCAATCTGCGTTTGAAAATGTATTAGCAATCTATTAACGTAGGTAATTTATCGCTAATTTTCGTTTCAGACACTTGGTGAGACTTTTGTGAAAATTTCACTTCGGCTACACATTACAGTTCCAAACTTGGCTGCCCTTCAAAGGTCAGACAGACAGACAGACACGGTGGTCCCGTATTTCTATTATGGAACAAATAAAATCGATTGTTCCACTGGTGAATGGATTTTTGTTTGGCCAAAGAAGACTATGAATATATTATACTATATATAAAATTTGCTTTTGACACTTACCATGTTAAAATAGACGAAAGCAATCAGCGGCGGGCGGGCGAACATAACAGCTTTTGAGCGGCAGCATCATACATCCAGTATGTATCCAAACCTGAAATGTCAACGGAGCAGAATATAAATCATTGCCTGAGAGGGTTAGTGATCATTGCCAACTTGTTATAATTTAGACTATAGCCAATATCCTTAATTGCCTTGTTTTTGAGTGAAATTCAGAAAAAAAAATATTGAAAGATATCAAACTTTTTGTCGGTCGGTGTTAAATTCATGTGAAAATCAAACAATTGCCTTGTTTTTGAGTGAAATTAAGAGAAAAAAAAATCAAACAATTGCCTGGTTATTGAGTGAAATTCAGAAAACAAAAAAATGAAAGAAATCAAACTTTTTGTCGGTCGGTGTTAAATTTATGTGAAAATCAAACAATTGCCTGGTTATTGAGTAAATTCAGAAAAAAAAAATATTGAAAGATATCAAACTTTTTGTCGGTCGGTGTTAAATTCATGTGAAAATCAAACAATTGCCTTATTTTTGAGTGAAATTAAGAGAAAAAAAAATCAAACAATTGCCTGGTTATTGAGTGAAATTAAGAAAAAAAAAAAAATTAAAGAAATCAAACTGTGTCGGTCGGTGTTAAATTCATGTGAAAATCAAACAATTCCCTTGTTTTTGAGTGAAATTAAGAGAAAAAAAAAATCAAACATTTGCCTTGGTTTTGAGTGAAATTTAGAAAAAAAAAATTGAAAGAAATCAACTTTTTTGTCGGTCGTTGTTAAATTCATGTCAAAATCAAACAATTGCCTTGTTTTTGAGAGAAATTAAGAGAAAAAAAAAATCAAACAATTGCCTTGTTTTTGAGTAAAATTCAGAAAAAAAAAATTGAAAGAAATCAAACATTTTGTCGGTCGGTGTTAAATTCATGTGAAAATCAAACAATTGCCTTGTTTTTGAGTGAAATTAAGAGAAACAAAAAATCAAACAATTGCCTGGTTATTGAGTGAAATTAAGAAAAAAAAAATATTGAAAGAAATCAAACTTTTTGTCGGTCGGTGTTAAATTCATGTGAAAATCAAACGATTGCCTTGTTTTTGAGTAAAATTAAGAGAAAAAAAAAATCAAACAATTGCCTGGTTATTGAGTGAAATTTAGAAAAAAAAAAATGAAAGAAATCAAACTTTTTGTCGGTCGGTATTAAATTCATGTGAAAATCAAACAATTGCCTTGTTTTTGAGTGAAATTAAGAGAAAAAAAAATCAAACAATTGCCTGGTTATTGAGTGAAATTTAGAAAAAAAAAATGAAAGAAATCAAACTTTTTGTCGGTCGGTGTTAAATTCATGTGAAAATCAAACATTTGCCTTGTTTTTGAGTGAAATTAAGAGAAAAAAAAAATCAAACAATTGCCTTGTTTTTGAGTGAAATTCAGAAAAAAAAAATTGAAAGAAATCAAATTTTTTGTCGGTTGGTGTTAAATTCATGTGAAAATCAAACAATTGCCTGTTTTTCAGTGTAATTATGGAAAAAAAAAATATTGTCCGTTGCTTTTTAATTAATGTGAAAACTAAACAGTTGCCTGTTATATATGGCATACCTATTAATTTCACTTGTACAATTTAGCCGCTGCTTACTAACGCCGATTGACCATTTCAACGCTGATCTCTGATGTGCTACAAATTTACATGTCGCGGTGATTCAAATTGTAATTGTCACTTCCACCGCCGTGTAGGTAATTTTTAACTATTGTTATGGTTACGTATAACTATGCATTAATGATGATATCGCACACGCTTCTTGTTTACATTTACGGGCCACACACGACGAGCTACGTTTCGAACGTTTCGAATATCGAGATGACGGTTATAATAAATACAAGAGCGGAGGATGGATTAAGTTATATATTATTGTATAGTGTATTGATCAGTGCATATTATTATTATTGAAAAACAAATAGCCTTTCAACAATCAAATATTTCAATGCGATCCTTATGCAATTTACAAAATTGTAACTGTTAATTTAGTTCCACCCTGATGGCAGTGTAATTTATGAAAAAGTTAATATTATGTAAATGTAGAATGTTTACCATTTCTATGGAGTTTACAGATTAAACACACACACAGTCATATATCAAAATATTATGTAACACTTATACATAACTTAATAATTAGTTGTTCTCAATAATATGAATTTGATAAATAATATCACATGGACATGTGGCAATTTATTAGCTAGTTAATGTTAATTAACTTGGTAACAGTGTTGACAAAAAGTCAGTTTTTGAAGGTTTCAGCAACCCACCAATCTGCGTTTGAAAATGTATTAGCAATCTATTAACGTAGGTAATTTATCGCTAATTTTCGTTTCAGACACTTGGTGAGACTTTTGTGAAAATTTCACTTCGGCTACACATTACAGTTCCAAACATTGCTGCCCTTCAAAGGTCAGACAGACAGACAGACACGGTGGTCCCCTATTTCTATTATGGAACAAATAAAATCGATTGTTCCACTGGTGAATGGATTTTTGTTTGGCCAAAGAAGACTATGAATATATTATACTATATATAAAATTTGCTTTTGACACTTACCATGTTAAAATAGACGAAAGCAATCAGCGGCGGGCGGGCGAACATAACAGCTTTTGAGCGGCAGCATCATACATCCAGTATGTATCCAAACCTGAAATGTCAACGGAGCAGAATATAAATAATTGCCTGAGAGGGTTAGTGATCATTGCCAACTTGTTATAATTTAGACTATAGCCAATATCCTTAATTGCCTTGTTTTTGAGTGAAATTCAGAAAAAAAAAATTGAAAGAAATCAAACTTTTTGTCGGTCGGTGTTAAATTCATGTGAAAATCAAACAATTGCCTTGTTTTTGAGTGAAATTAAGAGAAAAAAAAATCAAACAATTGCCTGGTTATTGAGTGAAATTTAGAAAAAAAAAAAAAATTTAAAGATATCAAACTTTTTGTCGGTCGGTGTTAAATTCATGTGAAAATCAAACAATTGCCTTGTTTTTGAGTGAAATTAAGAGAAAAAAAAAATCAAATAATTGCCTTGTTTTTGAGTGAAATTCAGAAAAAAAAATTGACAGAAATCAAATTTTTTGTCGGTCGGTGTTAAATTCATGTGAAAATCAAACAATTGCCTTGTTTTTGAGTGAAATTAAGAGAAAAAAATAATCAAACAATTGCCTTGTTTTTGAGTGAAATTCAGAAAAAAAAATTAAATGAAATCAAACTTTTTGTCGGTCGGTGTTAAATTCATGTGAAAATCAAACAATTGCCTTGTTTTTGAGTGAAATTAAGAGAAAAAAAAATCAAACAATTGCCTTGTTTTTGAGTGAAATCCAGAAAAAAAAATATTGAATGAAATCAAACTTTTTGTCGGTCGGTGTAAAATTCATGTGAAAATCAAACAATTGCCTTGTTTTTGAGTGAAATTAAGAGAAAAAAAAATCAAACAATTGCCTTGTTTTTGAGTGAAATCCAGAAAAAAAAAATTGAAAGAAATCAAACTTTTTGTCGGTCGGTGTTAAATTCATGTAAACAAGAAGCGTTTTTAAATTCATGAAAATCAAACAATTGCCTTGTTTTTGAGTGAAATTAAGAGAAAAAAAAAATCAAACAATTGCCTTGTTTTTGAGTGAACTTAAGAGAAAAAGTGAGAACAGTGAAATTAAGAGAAAAAAAAAAATCAAACAATTGCCTGGTTATTGAGTGAAATTTAGAAAAAAAAAATGAAAGAAATCAAACTTTTTGTCGGTCGGTGTTAAATTCATGTGAAAATCAAACATTTGCCTTGTTTTTGAGTGAAATTAAGAGAAAAAAAAAATCAAACAATTGCCTTGTTTTTGAGTGAAATTCAGTCAATTTACAAAATTGTAACTGTTAATTTAGTTCCACCCTGATGGCAGTGTAATTTATGAAAAAGTTAATATTATGTAAATGTAGAATGTTTACCATTTCTATGGAGTTTACAGATTAAACACACACACAGTCATATATCAAAATATTATGTAACACTTATACATAACTTAATAATTAGTTGTTCTCAATAATATGAATTTGATAAATAATATCACATGGACATGTGGCAATTTATTAGCTAGTTAATGTTAATTAACTTGGTAACAGTGTTGACAAACAGTCAGTTTTTGAAGGTTTCAGCAACCCACCAATCTGCGTTTGAAAATGTATTAGCAATCTATTAACGTAGGTAATTTATCGCTAATTTTCGTTTCAGACACTTGGTGAGATTTTTGTGAAAATTTCACTTCGGCTACACATTACAGTTCCAAACATGGCTGCCCTTCAAAGGTCAGACAGACAGACAGACACGGTGGTCCCCTATTTCTATAATGGAACAAATCAAATCGATTGTTCCACTGGTAAATGGATTTTTGTTTGGCCAAAGAAGACTATGAATATATTATACTATATATAAAATTTGCTTTTGACACTTACCATGTTAAAATAGACGAAAGCAATCAGCGGCGGGCGGGCAAACATAACAGCTTTTGATCGGCAGCATCATACATCCAGTATGTATCCAAACCTGAAATGTCAACGGAGCAGAATATAAATAATTGCGTGAGATGGTTAGTGATCATTGCCAACTTGTTATAATTTAGACTATAGCCAATATCCTTAATAGCCTTGTTTTTGAGTGAAATTAAGAGAAAAAAAAAATCAAACAACTGCCTTGTTTTTGAGTGAAATTAAGAGAAAAAAAAAATCAAACAATTGCCTTGATTTTGAGTGAAATTCAGAAAAAAAGAAATTGAAAGAAATCAAACTTTTTGTCGGTCGGTGTTAAATTCATGTGAAAATCAAACAATTGCCTTGTTTTGGAGTGAAATTAAGAGAAAAAAAATATCGAACAATTGCCTTGTTTTTGAGTGAAATTCAGAAAAAAAAAATATTGAAAGAAAACAAACTTTTTGTCGGTCGGTGTTAAATTCATGTGAAAATCAAACAATTGCCTTGTTTTTGAGTGAAATTAAGAGAAAAAAAAATCAAACAATTGCCTTGTTTTTGTACGTATAACTATGCATTAATAATGATATCGCACACGCTTCTTGTTTACATTTACGAGCCACACACGACGAGCTACGTTTCGAACGTTTCGAATATCGAGATGACGGTTATAATAAATAATTTGTAAGCGAATAAATACAAGAGCGGAGGATGGATCAAGTTATATATGTATTGATCAGTGCATATTATAATTATTGAAAAACAAATAGCCTCTCAACAATCAAATATTTCAATGCGATCCTTATGCAATTTACAAAATTGTAACTGTTAATTTAGTTCCACCCTGATGGCAGTGTAATTTATGAAAAAGTTAATATTATGTAAATGTAGAATGTTTACCATTTCTATGGAGTTTACAGATTAAACACACACACAGTCATATATCAAAATATTATGTAACACTTATACATAACTTAATAATTAGTTGTTCTCAATAATATGAATTTGATAAATAATATCACATGGACATGTGGCAATTTATTAGCTAGTTAATGTTAATTAACTTGGTAACAGTGTTGACAAACAGTCAGTTTTTGAAGGTTTCAGCAACCCACCAATCTGCGTTTGAAAATGTATTAGCAATCTATTAACGTAGGTAATTTATCGCTAATTTTCGTTTCAGACACTTGGTGAGATTTTTGTGAAAATTTCACTTCGGCTACACATTACAGTTCCAAACATGGCTGCCCTTCAAAGGTCAGACAGACAGACAGACACGGTGGTCCCCTATTTCTATAATGGAACAAATCAAATCGATTGTTCCACTGGTAAATGGATTTTTGTTTGGCCAAAGAAGACTATGAATATATTATACTATATATAAAATTTGCTTTTGACACTTACCATGTTAAAATAGACGAAAGCAATCAGCGGCGGGCGGGCAAACATAACAGCTTTTGATCGGCAGCATCATACATCCAGTATGTATCCAAACCTGAAATGTCAACGGAGCAGAATATAAATAATTGCGTGAGATGGTTAGTGATCATTGCCAACTTGTTATAATTTAGACTATAGCCAATATCCTTAATAGCCTTGTTTTTGAGTGAAATTAAGAGAAAAAAAAAATCAAACAACTGCCTTGTTTTTGAGTGAAATTAAGAGAAAAAAAAAATCAAACAATTGCCTTGATTTTGAGTGAAATTCAGAAAAAAAGAAATTGAAAGAAATCAAACTTTTTGTCGGTCGGTGTTAAATTCATGTGAAAATCAAACAATTGCCTTGTTTTGGAGTGAAATTAAGAGAAAAAAAATATCGAACAATTGCCTTGTTTTTGAGTGAAATTCAGAAAAAAAAAATATTGAAAGAAAACAAACTTTTTGTCGGTCGGTGTTAAATTCATGTGAAAATCAAACAATTGCCTTGTTTTTGAGTGAAATTAAGAGAAAAAAAAATCAAACAATTGCCTTGTTTTTGTACGTATAACTATGCATTAATAATGATATCGCACACGCTTCTTGTTTACATTTACGAGCCACACACGACGAGCTACGTTTCGAACGTTTCGAATATCGAGATGACGGTTATAATAAATAATTTGTAAGCGAATAAATACAAGAGCGGAGGATGGATCAAGTTATATATTATTGTATAGTGTATTGATCAGTGCATATTATAATTATTGAAAAACAAATAGCCTCTCAACAATCAAATATTTCAATGCGATCCTTATGCAATTTACAAAATTGTAACTGTTAATTTAGTTCCACCCTGATGGCAGTGTAATTTATGAAAAAGTTAATATTATGTAAATGTAGAATGTTTACCATTTCTATGGAGTTTACAGATTAAACACACACACAGTCATATATCAAAATATTATGTAACACTTATACATAACTTAATAATTAGTTGTTCTCAATAATATGAATTTGATAAATAATATCACATGGACATGTGGCAATTTATTAGCTAGTTAATGTTAATTAACTTGGTAACAGTGTTGACAAACAGTCAGTTTTTGAAGGTTTCAGCAACCCACCAATCTGCGTTTGAAAATGTATTAGCAATCTATTAACGTAAGTAATTTATCGCCAATTTTCGTTTCAGACACTTGGTGAGACTTTTGTGAAAATTTCACTTCGGCTACACATTACAGTTCCAAACATGGCTGCCCTTCAAAGGTCAGACAGACAGACAGACACGGTGGTCCCCTATTACTATTATGGAACAAATAAAATCGATTGTTCCACTGGTAAATGGATTTTTGTTTGGCCAAAGAAGACTATGAATATATTATACTATATATAAAATTTGCTTTTGACACTTACCATGTTAAAATAGACGAAAGCAATCAGCGGCGGGCGGGCAAACATAACAGCTTTTGAGCGGCAGCATCATACATCCAGTATGTATCCAAACCTGAAATGTCAACGGAGCAGAATATAAATAATTGCCTGAGAGGGTTAGTGATCATTGCCAACTTGTTATAATTTAGGCTATAGCCAATATCCTTAATTGCCGTGTTTTTGAGTGAAATTCAGAAAAAAAAAATATTGATACAAATCAAACTTTTTGTCGGTCGGTGTTAAATTCATGTGAAAATCAAACAATTGCCTTGTTTTTGAGTGAAATTAAGAGAAAAAAAAAAAATCAAACAATTGCCTTGTTTTTGAGTGAAATTCAGAAAAAAAAAATATTGAAAGAAAACAAACTTTTTGTCGGTCGGTGTTAAATTCATGTGTAAATCAAACAATTGCCTTGTTTTTGAGTGAAATTAAGAGAAAAAAAATCAAACAATTGCCTTGTTTTTGAGTGAAATTCAGAAAAAAAAAATTGAACGAAATCAAACTTTTTGTCGGTCGGTGTTAAATTCATGTGAAAATTAAACAATTGCCTTGTTTTTGAGTAAATTAAGAGAAAAAAAAAATCAAACAATTGCCTGGTTATTGAGTGAAATTTAGAAAAAAAAAATGAAAGAAATCAAACTTTTTGTCGGTCGGTGTTAAATTCATGTGAAAATCAAACAATTGTCTTGTTATTGAGTGAAATTAAGAGAAAAAAAAAAAACAATTGCCTTGTTTTTGAGTGCAATTTAGAAAAAAAAATTGAAAGAAATCAAACTTTTTGTCGGTCGGTGTTAAATTCATGTGAAAATCAAACAATTGCCTTGTTTTGGAGTGAAATTAAGAGAAAAAAAAAAAACAATTGCCTTGTTTTTGAGTGAAATTCAGAAAAAAAAATATTGAAAGAAATCAAACTTTTTGTCGGTCGGTGTTAAATTCATGTGAAAATCAAACAATTGCCTTGTTTTTGAGTGAAATTAAGAGAAAAAAAAAATCAAACAATTGCCTTGTTTTTGAGTGAAAATCAGAAAAAAAAAATTGAAAGAAATCAAACTTTTTATAGGTCGGTGTTAAATTCATGTGAAAATCAAACAATTGCCTTGTTTTTGAGTGAAATTAAGAGAAAAAAAAAATCAAACAATTGCCTGGTTATTGAGTGAAATATGGAAAAAAAAAATGAAAGAAATCAAACTTTTTGTCGGTCGGTGTTAAATTCATGTAAAAATCCAACAATTGCCTGTTTTTCAGTGTAATTATGGAAAAAAAAATATTGTCCGTTGGTTTTTAATTAATGTGAAAATTAAACAGTTGCCTGTTATAAATGGCATACCTATTAATTTCACTTGTACAATTTAGCCGTTGCTTACTGACGCCGATTGACCATTTCAACGCTGATCTCTGATGTGCTACAAATTTACATGTCGCGGTGATTCAAATTGTAATTGTCACTTCCACCGCCGTGGAGGTAATTTTTAACTATTGTTATGGTTACGTATAACTATGCATTAATAATGATATCGCACACGCTTCTTGTTTACATTTACGGGCCACACACGACGAGCTACGTTTCGAACGTTTCGAATATCGAGATGACGGTTATAATAAATAATTTGTAAGCGAATAAATACAAGAGCGGAGGATGGATCAAGTTATATATTATTGTATAGTGTATTGATCAGTGCATATTATAATTATTGAAAAACAAATAGCCTCTCAACAATCAAATATTTCAATGCGATCCTTATGCAATTTACAAAATTGTAACTGTTAATTTAGTTCCACCCTGATGGCAGTGTAATTTATGAAAAAGTTAATATTATGTAAATGTAGAATGTTTACCATTTCTATGGAGTTTACAGATTAAACACACACACAGTCATATATCAAAATATTATGTAACACTTATACATAACTTGATAATTAGTTGTTCTCAATAATATGAATTTGATTAATAATATCACATGGACATGTGGCAATTTATTAGCTAGTTAATGTTAATTAACTTGATAACAGTGTTGACAAACAGTCAGTTTTTGAAGGTTTCAGCAACCAACCAATCTGCGTTTGAAAATGTATTAGCAATCTATTAACGTAGGTTATTTATCGATAATTTTCGTTTCAGACACTTAGTTAGACTTTTGTGAAAATTTCACTTCGGCTACACATTACAGTTCCAAACATGGCTGCCCTTCAAAGGTCAGACAGACAGACAGACACGGTGGTCCCCTATTTCTATTATGGAACAAATAAAATCGATTGTACCACTGGTAAATGGATTTTTGTTTGGCCAAAGAAGACTATGAATAAATTATACTATATATAAAATTTGCTTTTGACACTTACCATGTTAAAATAGACGAAAGCAATCAGCGGCGGGCGGGCAAACATAACAGCTTTTGATCGTCAGCATCATACATCCAGTATCTATCCAAACCTGAAATGTCAACGGAGCAGAATATAAATAATTGCGTGAGATGGTTAGTGATCATTGCCAACTTGTTATAATTAAGACTATAGCCAATATCCTTAATTGCCTTGTTTTTGAGTGAAATTCAGAAAAAAAAAAATTGAAAGAAATCAAACTTTTTGTCGGTCGGTGTTAAATTCATGTGAAAATCAAACAATTGCCTTGTTTTTGAGTGAAATTAAGAGAAAAAAAAATCAAACCATTGCCTTGTTTTTGAGTGAAATTAAGAGAAAATAAAATCAAACAATTGCCTTGATTTTGAGTGAAATTCAGAAAAAAAAAATAATGAAAGAAATCAAACTTTTTGTCGGTCGGTGTTAAATTCATGTGAAAATCAAACAATTGCCTTGTTTTTGAGTGAAATTAAGAGAAAAAAAAATCAAACAATTGCCTTGTTTTTGAGTGAAATTCAGAAAAAAAAATGAAAGAAATCAAGTTTTTTGTCGGTCGGTGTTAAATTCATGTGAAAATCAAACAATTGCTTTGTTTTTAAGTGAAATTAAGAGAAAAAAAAAATCAAACAATTGCCTTGTTTTTGAGTGAAATTCAGAAAAAAAAAATATTGAAAGAAATCAAACTTTTTGTCGGTCGGTGTTAAATTCATGTGAAAATCAAACAATTGCCTTGTTTTTGAGTGAAATTAAGAGAAAAAAAAATCACACAATTGCCTTGTTTTTGAGTGAAATTCAGAAAAAAAAAAATTGAAAGAAATCAAACTTTTTGCCGGTCGGTGTTAAATTCATGTGAAAATCAAACAATTGCCTTGTTTTTGAGTGAAATTAAGAGAAAAAAAAAATCAAACAATTGCCTTGTTTTTGAGAGAAATTCAGAAAAAAAAAATATTGAAAGAAAACAAACTATTTGTCGGTCGGTGTTAAATTCATGTGAAAATCAAACAATTGCCTTGTCTTTGAGTGAAATTAAGAGAAAAAAAAATCAAACAATTGCCTTGTTTTTGTACGTATAACTATGCATTAATAATGATATCGCACACGCTTCTTGTTTACATTTACGAGCCACACACGACGAGCTACGTTTCGAACGTTTCGAATATCGGGATGACGGTTATAATAAATAATTTGTAAGCGAATAAATACAAGAGCGGAGGATGGATCAAGTTATATATTATTGTATAGTGTATTGATCAGTGCATATTATAATTATTGAAAAACAAATAGCCTCTCAACAATCAAATATTTCAATGCGATCCTTATGCAATTTACAAAATTGTAACTGTTAATTTAGTTCCACCCTGATGGCAGTGTAATTTATGAAAAAGTTAATATTATGTAAATGTAGAATGTTTACCATTTCTATGGAGTTTACAGATTAAACACACACACAGTCATATATCAAAATATTATGTAACACTTATACATAACTTAATAATTAGTTGTTCTCAATAATATGAATTTGATAAATAATATCACATGGACATGTGGCAATTTATTAGCTAGTTAATGTTAATTAACTTGGTAACAGTGTAGACAAACAGTCAGTTTTTGAAGGTTTCAGCAACCCACCAATCTGCGTTTGAAAATGTATTAGCAATCTATTAACGTTGGTAATTTATCGCCAATTTTCGTTTCAGACACTTGGTGAGACTTTTGTGAAAATTTCACTTCGGCTACACATTACAGTTCCAAACATGGCTGCCCTTCAAAGGTCAGACAGACAGACAGACACGGTGGTCCCCTATTACTATTATGGAACAAATAAAATCGATTGTTCCACTGGTAAATGGATTTTTGTTTGGCCAAAGAAGACTATGAATATATTATACTATATATAAAATTTGCTTTTGACACTTACCATGTTAAAATAGACGAAAGCAATCAGCGGCGGGCGGGCAAACATAACAGCTTTTGATCGGCAGCATCATACATCCAGTATGTATCCAAACCTGAAATGTCAACGGAGCAGAATATAAATAATTGCGTGAGATGGTTAGTGATCATTGCCAACTTGTTATAATTTAGACTATAGCCAATATCCTTAATTGCCTTGTTTTTGAGTGAAATTCAGAAAAAAAAAATTGAAAGAAATCAAACTATTTGTCGGTCGGTGTTAAATTCATGTGAAAATCAAACAATTGCCTTGTTTTTGAGTGAAATTAAGAGAAAAAAAATCAAACCATTGCCTTGTTTTTGAGTGAAATTAAGAGAAAATAAAATCAAACAATTGCCTTGATTTTGAGTGAAATTCAGAAAAAAAAATATTGAAAGAAATCAAACTTTTTGTCGGTCGGTGTTAAATTCATGTGAAAATCAAACAATTGCCTTGTTTTTGAGTGAAATGAAGAGAAAAAAAAATCAAACAATTGCCTTGTTTTTGAGTGAAATTCAGAAAAAAAAAATGAAAGAAATCAAACTTTTTGTCGGTCGGTGTTAAATTCATGTGAAAATCAAACAATTGCCTTGTTTTTGAGTGAAATTAAGAGAAAAAAAAAATCAAACAATTGCCTTGTTTTTGAGTGAAATTAAGAGAAAAAAAAATCAAACAATTGCCTTGATTTTGAGTGAAATTCAGAAAAAAAAAAATTGAAAGAAATCAAACTTTTTGTCGGTCGGTGTTAAATTCATGTGAAAATCAAACAATTGCCTTGTTTTTGAGTGAAATTAAGAGAAAAAAAAAATAAACAATTGCCTTGTTTTTGAGTGAAATTCAGAAAAAAAAATATTGAATGAAACAAACTTTTTGTCGGTCGGTGTTAAATTCATGTGAAAATCAAACAATTGCCTTGTTTTTGTACGTATAACTATGCATTAATAATGATATCGCACACGCTTCTTGTTTACATTTACGGGCCACACACGACGAGCTACGTTTCGAACGTTTCGAATATCGAGATGACGGTTATAATAAATAATTTGTAAGCGAATAAATACAAGAGCGGAGGATGGATCAAGTTATATATTATTGTATAGTGTATTGATCAGTGCATATTATAATTATTGAAAAACAAATAGCCTCTCAACAATCAAATATTTCAATGCGATCCTTATGCAATTTACAAAATTGTAACTGTTAATTTAGTTCCACCCTGATGGCAGTGTAATTTATGAAAAAGTTAATATTATGTAAATGTAGAATGTTTACCATTTCTATGGAGTTTACATATTAAACACACACACAGTCATATATCAAAATATTATGTAACACTTATACATAACTTAATAATTAGTTGTTCTCAATAATATGAATTTGATAAATAATATCACATGGACATGTGGCAATTTAGTAGCTAGTTAATGTTAATTAACTTGGTAACAGTGTTGACAAACAGTCAGTTTTTGAAGGTTTCAGCAACCCACCAATCTGCGTTTGAAAATGTATTAGCAATCTATTAACGTAGGTAATTTATCGCTAATTTTCGTTTCAGACACTTGGTGAGATTTTTGTGAAAATTTCACTTCGGCTACACATTACAGTTCCAAACATGGCTGCCCTTCAAAGGTCAGACAGACAGACAGACACGGTTGTCCCCTATTTCTATTATGGAACAAATAAAATCGATTGTTCCACTGGTAAATGGATTTTTGTTTGGCCAAAGAAGACTATGAATATATTATACTATATATAAAATTTGCTTTTGACACTTACCATGTTAAAATAGACGAAAGCAATCAGCGGCGGGCGGGCAAACATAACAGCTTTTGATCGGCAGCATCATACATCCAGTATGTATCCAAACCTGAAATGTCAACGGAGCAGAATATAAATAATTGCGTGAGATGGTTAGTGATCATTGCCAACTTGTTATAATTTAGACTATAGCCAATATCCTTAATTGCCTTGTTTTTGAGTGAAATTAAGAGAAAAAAAAAATCAAACAATTGCCTTGTTTTTGAGTGAAATTAAGAGAAAAAAAAAATCAAACAATTGCCTTGATTTTGAGTGAAATTCAGAAAAAAAAATATTGAAAGAAATCAAACTTTTTGTCGGTCGGTGTTAAATTCATGTGAAAATCAAACAATTGCCTTGTTTTTGAGTGAAATTAAGAGAAAAAAAAATCAAACAATTGCCTTGTTTTTGAGTGAAATTCAGAAAAAAAAAATGAAAGCAATCAAACTTTTTGTCGGTCGGTGTTAAATTCATGTGAAAATCAAACAATTGCCTTGTTTTTGAGTGAAATTAAGAGAAAAAAAAAATCAAACAATTGCCTTGTTTTTGAGTGAAATTAAGAGAAAAAAAAAATCAAACAATTGCCTTGTTTTTGAGTGAAATTAAGAGAAAAAAAAAATCAAACAATTGCCTTGTTTTTGAGTGAAATTCAGAAAAAAAAAATATTGAAAGAAATCAAACTTTTTGTCGGTCGGTGTTAAATTCATGTGAAAATCAAACAATTGCCTTGTTTTTGAGTGAAATTAAGAGAAAAAAAAATCAAACAATTGCCTTGATTTTGAGTGAAATTCAGAAAAAAAAAATTGAAAGAAATCAAACTTTTTGTCGGTCGGTGTTAAATTCATATGAAAATCAAACAATTGCCTTGTTTATGAGTGAAATTAAGAGAAAAAAAAATCAAACAATTGCCTTGATTTTGAGTGAAATTCAGAAAAAAAAAATATTGAAAGAAATCAAACTTTTTGTCGGTCGGTGTTAAATTCATGTGAAAATCAAACAATTGCCTTGTTTTTGAGTGAAATTAAGAGAAAAAAAATCAAACAATTGCCTAGTTTTTGAGTGAAATTCAGAAAAAAAAAATGAAAGATATCAAACTTTTTGTCGGTCGGTGTTAAATTCATGTGAAAATCAAACAATTGCCTTGTTTTTGAGTGTAATTAAGAGAAAAAAAAATCAAACAATTGCCTTGTTTTTGAGTGAAATTAAGAGAAAAAAAAATCAAACAATTGCCTTGTTTTTGAGTGAAATTCAGAAAAAAAAATTGAAAGAAATCAAACTTTTTGTCGGTCGGTGTTAAATTCATGTGAAAATCAAACAATTGCCTTGTTTTTGAGTGAAATTAAGAGAAAAAAAAATCGAACAATTGCCTTGTTTTTGAGTGAAATTCAGAAAAAAAAAATATTGAAAGAAAACAAACTTTTTGTCGGTCGGTGTCAAATTCATGTGAAAATCAAACAATTGCCTTGTTTTTGAGTGAAATTAAGAGAAAAAAAAATCAAACAATTGCCTTGTTTTTGTACGTATAACTATGCATTAATAATGATATCGCACACGCTTCTTGTTTACATTTACGGGCCACACACGACGAGCTACGTTTCGAACGTTTCGAATATCGAGATGACGGTTATAATAAATAATTTGTAAGCGAATAAATACAAGAGCGGAGGATGGATCAAGTTATATATTATTGTATAGTGTATTGATCAGTGCATATTATAATTATTGAAAAACAAATAGCCTCTCAACAATCAAATATTTCAATGCGATCCTTATGCAATTTACAAAATTGTAACTGTTAATTTAGTTCCACCCTGATGGCAGTGTAATTTATGAAAAAGTTAATATTATGTAAATGTAGAATGTTTACCATTTCTATGGAGTTTACAGATTAAACACACACACAGTCATATATCAAAATATTATGTAACACTTATACATAACTTAATAATTAGTTGTTCTCAATAATATGAATTTGATAAATAATATCACATGGACATGTGGCAATTTATTAGCTAGTTAATGTTAATTAACTTGGTAACAGTGTTGACAAACAGTCAGTTTTTGAAGGTTTCAGCAACCCACCAATCTGCGTTTGAAAATGTATTAGCAATCTATTAACGTAGGTAATTTATCGCTAATTTTCGTTTCAGACACTTGGTGAGATTTTTGTGAAAATTTCACTTCGGCTACACATTACAGTTCCAAACATGGCTGCCCTTCAAAGGTCAGACAGACAGACAGACACGGTTGTCCCCTATTTCTATTATGGAACAAATAAAATCGATTGTTCCACTGGTAAATGGATTTTTGTTTGGCCAAAGAAGACTATGAATATATTATACTATATATAAAATTTGCTTTTGACACTTACCATGTTAAAATAGACGAAAGCAATCAGCGGCGGGCGGGCAAACATAACAGCTTTTGATCGGCAGCATCATACATCCAGTATGTATCCAAACCTGAAATGTCAACGGAGCAGAATATAAATAATTGCGTGAGATGGTTAGTGATCATTGCCAACTTGTTATAATTTAGACTATAGCCAATATCCTTAATTGCCTTGTTTTTGAGTGAAATTAAGAGAAAAAAAAAATCGAACAATTGCCTTGTTTTTAAGTGAAATTCAGAAAAAAAAAATATTGAAAGAAAACAAACTTTTTGTCGGTCGGTGTTAAATTCATGTGAAAATCAAACAATTGCCTTGTTTTTGAGTGAAATTAAGAGAAAAAAAAATCAAACAATTGCCTTGTTTTTGTACGTATAACTATGCATTAATAATGATATCGCACACGCTTCTTGTTTACATTTACGGGCCACACACGACGAGCTACGTTTCGAACGTTTCGAATATCGAGATGACGGTTATAATAAATAATTTGTAAGCGAATAAATACAAGAGCGGAGGATGGATCAAGTTATATATTATTGTATAGTGTATTGATCAGTGCATATTATAATTATTGAAAAACAAATAGCCTCTCAACAATCAAATATTTCAATGCGATCCTTATGCAATTTACAAAATTGTAACTGTTAATTTAGTTCCACCCTGATGGCAGTGTAATTTATGAAAAAGTTAATATTATGTAAATGTAGAATGTTTACCATTTCTATGGAGTTTACAGATTAAACACACACACAGTCATATATCAAAATATTATGTAACACTTATACATAACTTGATAATTAGTTGTTCTCAATAATATGAATTTGATAAATAATATCACATGGACATGTGGCAATTTATTAGCTAGTTAATGTTAATTAACTTGGTAACAGTGTTGACAAACAGTCAGTTTTTGAAGGTTTCAGCAACCCACCAATCTGCGTTTGAAAATGTATTAGCAATCTATTAACGTAGGTAATTTATCGCTAATTTTCGTTTCAGACACTTGGTGAGATTTTTGTGAAAATTTCACTTCGGCTACACATTACAGTTCCAAACATGGCTGCCCTTCAAAGGTCAGACAGACAGACAGACACGGTTGTCGCCTATTTCTATTATGGAACAAATAAAATCGATTGTTCCACTGGTAAATGGATTTTTGTTTGGCCAAAGAAGACTATGAATATATTATACTATATATAAAATTTGCTTTTGACACTTACCATGTTAAAATAGACGAAAGCAATCAGCGGCGGGCGGGCAAACATAACAGCTTTTGATCGGCAGCATCATACATCCAGTATGTATCCAAACCTGAAATGTCAACGGAGCAGAATATAAATAATTGCGTGAGATGGTTAGTGATCATTGCCAACTTGTTATAATTTAGACTATAGCCAATATCCTTAATTGCCTTGTTTTTGAGTGAAATTAAGAGAAAAAAAAAATCAAACAATTGCCTTGTTTTTGAGTGAAATTAAGAGAAAAAAAAAATCAAACAATTGCCTTGATTTTGAGTGAAATTCAGAAAAAAAAAATATTGAAAGAAATCAAACTTTTTGTCGGTCGGTGTTAAATTCATGTGAAAATCAAACAATTGCCTTGTTTTTGAGTGAAATTAAGAGAAAAAAAAATCACACAATTGCCTTGTTTTTGAGTGAAATTCAGAAAAAAAAAAATTGAAAGAAATCAAACTTTTTGTCGGTCGGTGTTAAATTCATGTGAAAATCAAACAATTGCCTTGTTTTGGAGTGAAATTAAGAGAAAAAAAATATCGAACAATTGCCTTGTTTTTGAGTGAAATTCAGAAAAAAATAATATTGAAAGAAAACAAACTTTTTGTCGGTCGGTGTTAAATTCATGTGAAAATCAAACAATTGCCTTGTTTTTGAGTGAAATTAAGAGAAAAAAAAATCAAACAATTGCCTTGTTTTTGAGTGAAATTCAGAAAAAAAAATGAAAGAAATCAAGTTTTTTGTCGGTCGGTGTTAAATTCATGTGAAAATCAAACAATTGCTTTGTTTTTAAGTGAAATTAAGAGGAAAAAAAATCAAACAATTGCCTTGTTTTTGAGTGAAATTCAGAAAAAAAAAATATTGAAAGAAATCAAACTTTTTGTCGGTCGGTGTTAAATTCATGTGAAAATCAAACAATTGCCTTGTTTTTAAGTGAAATTAAGAGAAAAAAAAATCACACAATTGCCTTGTTTTTGAGTGAAATTCAGAAAAAAAAAAATTGAAAGAAATCAAACTTTTTGCCGGTCGGTGTTAAATTCATGTGAAAATCAAACAATTGCCTTGTTTTTGAGTGAAATTAAGAGAAAAAAAAAATCAAACAATTGCCTTGTTTTTGAGAGAAATTCAGAAAAAAAAAATATTGAAAGAAAACAAACTATTTGTCGGTCGGTGTTAAATTCATGTGAAAATCAAACAATTGCCTTGTCTTTGAGTGAAATTAAGAGAAAAAAAAATCAAACAATTGCCTTGTTTTTGTACGTATAACTATGCATTAATAATGATATCGCACACGCTTCTTGTTTACATTTACGAGCCACACACGACGAGCTACGTTTCGAACGTTTCGAATATCGGGATGACGGTTATAATAAATAATTTGTAAGCGAATAAATACAAGAGCGGAGGATGGATCAAGTTATATATTATTGTATAGTGTATTGATCAGTGCATATTATAATTATTGAAAAACAAATAGCCTCTCAACAATCAAATATTTCAATGCGATCCTTATGCAATTTACAAAATTGTAACTGTTAATTTAGTTCCACCCTGATGGCAGTGTAATTTATGAAAAAGTTAATATTATGTAAATGTAGAATGTTTACCATTTCTATGGAGTTTACAGATTAAACACACACACAGTCATATATCAAAATATTATGTAACACTTATACATAACTTAATAATTAGTTGTTCTCAATAATATGAATTTGATAAATAATATCACATGGACATGTGGCAATTTATTAGCTAGTTAATGTTAATTAACTTGGTAACAGTGTAGACAAACAGTCAGTTTTTGAAGGTTTCAGCAACCCACCAATCTGCGTTTGAAAATGTATTAGCAATCTATTAACGTAGGTAATTTATCGCCAATTTTCGTTTCAGACACTTGGTGAGACTTTTGTGAAAATTTCACTTCGGCTACACATTACAGTTCCAAACATGGCTGCCCTTCAAAGGTCAGACAGACAGACAGACACGGTGGTCCCCTATTACTATTATGGAACAAATAAAATCGATTGTTCCACTGGTAAATGGATTTTTGTTTGGCCAAAGAAGACTATGAATATATTATACTATATATAAAATTTGCTTTTGACACTTACCATGTTAAAATAGACGAAAGCAATCAGCGGCGGGCGGGCAAACATAACAGCTTTTGATCGGCAGCATCATACATCCAGTATCTATCCAAACCTGAAATGTCAACGGAGCAGAATATAAATAATTGCGTGAGATGGTTAGTGATCATTGCCAACTTGTTATAATTTAGACTATAGCCAATATCCTTAATTGCCTTGTTTTTGAGTGAAATTCAGAAAAAAAAAAATTGAAAGAAATCAAACTTTTTGTCGGTCGGTGTTAAATTCATGTGAAAATCAAACAATTGCCTTGTTTTTGAGTGAAATTAAGAGAAAAAAAAATCAAACCATTGCCTTGTTTTTGAGTGAAATTAAGAGAAAATAAAATCAAACAATTGCCTTGATTTTGAGTGAAATTCAGAAAAAAAAATATTGAAAGAAATCAAACTTTTTGTCGGTCGGTGTTAAATTCATGTGAAAATCAAACAATTGCCTTGTTTTTGAGTGAAATTAAGAGAAAAAAAAATCAAACAATTGCCTTGTTTTTGAGTGAAATTCAGAAAAAAAAAATGAAAGAAATCAAACTTTTTGTCGGTCGGTGTTAAATTCATGTGAAAATCAAACAATTGCCTTGTTTTTGAGTGAAATTAAGAGAAAAAAAAAATCAAACAATTGCCTTGTTTTTGAGTGAAATTAAGAGAAAAAAAAATCAAACAATTGCCTTGATTTTGAGTGAAATTCAGAAAAAAAAAAATTGAAAGAAATCAAACTTTTTGTCGGTCGGTGTTAAATTCATGTGAAAATCAAACAATTGCCTTGTTTTTGAGTGAAATTAAGAGAAAAAAAAAAATAAACAATTGCCTTGTTTTTGAGTGAAATTCAGAAAAAAAAATATTGAATGAAACAAACTTTTTGTCGGTCGGTGTTAAATTCATGTGAAAATCAAACAATTGCCTTGTTTTTGTACGTATAACTATGCATTAATAATGATATCGCACACGCTTCTTGTTTACATTTACGGGCCACACACGACGAGCTACGTTTCGAACGTTTCGAATATCGAGATGACGGTTATAATAAATAATTTGTAAGCGAATAAATACAAGAGCGGAGGATGGATCAAGTTATATATTATTGTATAGTGTATTGATCAGTGCATATTATAATTATTGAAAAACAAATAGCCTCTCAACAATCAAATATTTCAATGCGATCCTTATGCAATTTACAAAATTGTAACTGTTAATTTAGTTCCACCCTGATGGCAGTGTAATTTATGAAAAAGTTAATATTATGTAAATGTAGAATGTTTACCATTTCTATGGAGTTTACAGATTAAACACACACACAGTCATATATCAAAATATTATGTAACACTTATACATAACTTAATAATTAGTTGTTCTCAATAATATGAATTTGATAAATAATATCACATGGACATGTGGCAATTTAGTAGCTAGTTAATGTTAATTAACTTGGTAACAGTGTTGACAAACAGTCAGTTTTTGAAGGTTTCAGCAACCCACCAATCTGCGTTTGAAAATGTATTAGCAATCTATTAACGTAGGTAATTTATCGCTAATTTTCGTTTCAGACACTTGGTGAGATTTTTGTGAAAATTTCACTTCGGCTACACATTACAGTTCCAAACATGGCTGCCCTTCAAAGGTCAGACAGACAGACAGACACGGTTGTCCCCTATTTCTATTATGGAACAAATAAAATCGATTGTTCCACTGGTAAATGGATTTTTGTTTGGCCAAAGAAGACTATGAATATATTATACTATATATAAAATTTGCTTTTGACACTTACCATGTTAAAATAGACGAAAGCAATCAGCGGCGGGCGGGCAAACATAACAGCTTTTGATCGGCAGCATCATACATCCAGTATGTATCCAAACCTGAAATGTCAACGGAGCAGAATATAAATAATTGCGTGAGATGGTTAGTGATCATTGCCAACTTGTTATAATTAAGACTATAGCCAATATCCTTAATTGCCTTGTTTTTGAGTGAAATTAAGAGAAAAAAAAAATCAAACAATTGCCTTGTTTTTGAGTGAAATTAAGAGAAAAAAAAAATCAAACAATTGCCTTGATTTTGAGTGAAATTCAGAAAAAAAAATATTGAAAGAAATCAAACTTTTTGTCGGTCGGTGTTAAATTCATGTGAAAATCAAACAATTGCCTTGTTTTTGAGTGAAATTAAGAGAAAAAAAAATCAAACAATTGCCTTGTTTTTGAGTGAAATTCAGAAAAAAAAAATGAAAGAAATCAAACTTTTTGTCGGTCGGTGTTAAATTCATGTGAAAATCAAACAATTGCCTTGTTTTTGAGTGAAATTAAGAGAAAAAAAAAATCAAACAATTGCCTTGTTTTTGAGTGAAATTAAGAGAAAAAAAAAATCAAACAATTGCCTTGATTTTGAGTGAAATTCAGAAAAAAAAAAATTGAAAGAAATCAAACTTTTTGTCGGTCGGTGTTAAATTCATGTGAAAATCAAACAATTGCCTTGTTTTTGAGTGAAATTAAGAGAAAAAAAAATCAAACAATTGCCTTGTTTTTGAGTGAAATTCAGAAAAAAAAATGAAAGAAATCAAACTTTTTGTCGGTCGGTGTTAAATTCATGTGAAAATCAAACAATTGCCTTGTTTTTGAGTGAAATTAAGAGAAAAAAAAAATCAAACAATTGCCTTGTTTTTGAGTGAAATTAAGAGAAAAAAAAAATCAACCAATTGCCTTGTTTTTGAGTGAAATTCAGAAAAAAAAAATATTGAAAGAAATCAAACTTTTTGTCGGTCGGTGTTAAATTCATGTGAAAATCAAACAATTGCCTTGTTTTTGAGTGAAATTAAGAGAAAAAAAAATCAAACAATTGCCTTGATTTTGAGTGAAATTCAGAAAAAAAAAATTGAAAGAAATCAAACTTTTTGTCGGTCGGTGTTAAATTCATATGAAAATCAAACAATTGCCTTGTTTATGAGTGAAATTAAGAGAAAAAAAAATCAAACAATTGCCTTGATTTTGAGTGAAATTCAGAAAAAAAAAATATTGAAAGAAATCAAACTTTTTGTCGGTCGGTGTTAAATTCATGTGAAAATCAAACAATTGCCTTGTTTTTGAGTGAAATTAAGAGAAAAAAAATCAAACAATTGCCTAGTTTTTGAGTGAAATTCAGAAAAAAAAAATGAAAGATATCAAACTTTTTGTCGGTCGGTGTTAAATTCATGTGAAAATCAAACAATAGCCTTGTTTTTGAGTGTAATTAAGAGAAAAAAAAATCAAACAATTGCCTTGTTTTTGAGTGAAATTAAGAGAAAAAAAAATCAAACAATTGCCTTGTTTTTGAGTGAAATTCAGAAAAAAAAATTGAAAGAAATCAAACTTTATGTCGGTCGGTGTTAAATTCATGTGAAAATCAAACAATTGCCTTGTTTTTGAGTGAAATTAAGAGAAAAAAAAAATCGAACAATTGCCTTGTTTTTGAGTGAAATTCAGAAAAAAAAAATATTGAAAGAAAACAAACTTTTTGTCGGTCGGTGTTAAATTCATGTGAAAATCAAACAATTGCCTTGTTTTTGAGTGAAATTAAGAGAAAAAAAAATCAAACAATTGCCTTGTTTTTGTACGTATAACTATGCATTAATAATGATATCGCACACGCTTCTTGTTTACATTTACGGGCCACACACGACGAGCTACGTTTCGAACGTTTCGAATATCGAGATGACGGTTATAATAAATAATTTGTAAGCGAATAAATACAAGAGCGGAGGATGGATCAAGTTATATATTATTGTATAGTGTATTGATCAGTGCATATTATAATTATTGAAAAACAAATAGCCTCTCAACAATCAAATATTTCAATGCGATCCTTATGCAATTTACAAAATTGTAACTGTTAATTTAGTTCCACCCTGATGGCAGTGTAATTTATGAAAAAGTTAATATTATGTAAATGTAGAATGTTTACCATTTCTATGGAGTTTACAGATTAAACACACACACAGTCATATATCAAAATATTATGTAACACTTATACATAACTTAATAATTAGTTGTTCTCAATAATATGAATTTGATAAATAATATCACATGGACATGTGGCAATTTATTAGCTAGTTAATGTTAATTAACTTGGTAACAGTGTTGAAAAACAGTCAGTTTTTGAAGGTTTCAGCAACCCACCAATCTGCGTTTGAAAATGTATTAGCAATCTATTAACGTAGGTAATTTATCGCTAATTTTCGTTTCAGACACTTGGTGAGATTTTTGTGAAAATTTCACTTCGGCTACACATTACAGTTCCAAACATGGCTGCCCTTCAAAGGTCAGACAGACAGACAGACACGGTTGTCCCCTATTTCTATTATGGAACAAATAAAATCGATTGTTCCACTGGTAAATGGATTTTTGTTTGGCCAAAGAAGACTATGAATATATTATACTATATATAAAATTTGCTTTTGACACTTACCATGTTAAAATAGACGAAAGCAATCAGCGGCGGGCGGGCAAACATAACAGCTTTTGATCGGCAGCATCATACATCCAGTATGTATCCAAACCTGAAATGTCAACGGAGCAGAATATAAATAATTGCGTGAGATGGTTAGTGATCATTGCCAACTTGTTATAATTTAGACTATAGCCAATATCCTTAATTGCCTTGTTTTTGAGTGAAATTAAGAGAAAAAAAAAATCGAACAATTGCCTTGTTTTTGAGTGAAATTCAGAAAAAAAAAATATTGAAAGAAAACAAACTTTTTGTCGGTCGGTGTTAAATTCATGTGAAAATCAAACAATTGCCTTGTTTTTGAGTGAAATTAAGAGAAAAAAAAATCAAACAATTGCCTTGTTTTTGTACGTATAACTATGCATTAATAATGATATCGCACACGCTTCTTGTTTACATTTACGGGCCACACACGACGAGCTACGTTTCGAACGTTTCGAATATCGAGATGACGGTTATAATAAATAATTTGTAAGCGAATAAATACAAGAGCGGAGGATGGATCAAGTTATATATTATTGTATAGTGTATTGATCAGTGCATATTATAATTATTGAAAAACAAATAGCCTCTCAACAATCAAATATTTCAATGCGATCCTTATGCAATTTACAAAATTGTAACTGTTAATTTAGTTCCACCCTGATGGCAGTGTAATTTATGAAAAAGTTAATATTATGTAAATGTAGAATGTTTACCATTTCTATGGAGTTTACAGATTAAACACACACACAGTCATATATCAAAATATTATGTAACACTTATACATAACTTGATAATTAGTTGTTCTCAATAATATGAATTTGATAAATAATATCACATGGACATGTGGCAATTTATTAGCTAGTTAATGTTAATTAACTTGGTAACAGTGTTGACAAACAGTCAGTTTTTGAAGGTTTCAGCAACCCACCAATCTGCGTTTGAAAATGTATTAGCAATCTATTAACGTAGGTAATTTATCGCTAATTTTCGTTTCAGACACTTGGTGAGATTTTTGTGAAAATTTCACTTCGGCTACACATTACAGTTCCAAACATGGCTGCCCTTCAAAGGTCAGACAGACAGACAGACACGGTTGTCCCCTATTTCTATTATGGAACAAATAAAATCGATTGTTCCACTGGTAAATGGATTTTTGTTTGGCCAAAGAAGACTATGAATATATTATACTATATATAAAATTTGCTTTTGACACTTACCATGTTAAAATAGACGAAAGCAATCAGCGGCGGGCGGGCAAACATAACAGCTTTTGATCGGCAGCATCATACATCCAGTATGTATCCAAACCTGAAATGTCAACGGAGCAGAATATAAATAATTGCGTGAGATGGTTAGTGATCATTGCCAACTTGTTATAATTTAGACTATAGCCAATATCCTTAATTGCCTTGTTTTTGAGTGAAATTAAGAGAAAAAAAAAATCAAACAATTGCCTTGTTTTTGAGTGAAATTAAGAGAAAAAAAAAATCAAACAATTGCCTTGATTTTGAGTGAAATTCAGAAAAAAAAAATATTGAAAGAAATCAAACTTTTTGTCGGTCGGTGTTAAATTCATGTGAAAATCAAACAATTGCCTTGTTTTTGAGTGAAATTAAGAGAAAAAAAAATCACACAATTGCCTTGTTTTTGAGTGAAATTCAGAAAAAAAAAAATTGAAAGAAATCAAACTTTTTGTCGGTCGGTGTTAAATTCATGTGAAAATCAAACAATTGCCTTGTTTTGGAGTGAAATTAAGAGAAAAAAAAAAAAACGATCAATTGCCTTGTTTTTGAGTGAAATTCAGAAAAAAATAATATTGAAAGAAAACAAACTTTTTGTCGGTCGGTGTTAAATTCATGTGAAAATCAAACAATTGCCTTGTTTTTGAGTGAAATTAAGAGAAAAAAAAATCAAACAATTGCCTAGTTTTTGTACGTATAACTATGCATTAATAATGATATCGCACACGCTTCTTGTTTACATTTACGAGCCACACACGACGAGCTACGTTTCGAACGTTTCGAATATCGAGATGACGGTTATAATAAATAATTTGTAAGCGAATAAATACAAGAGCGGAGGATGGATCAAGTTATATATTATTGTATAGTGTATTGATCAGTGCATATTATAATTATTGAAAAACAAATAGCCTCTCAACAATCAAATATTTCAATGCGATCCTTATGCAATTTACAAAATTGTAACTGTTAATTTAGTTCCACCCTGATGGCAGTGTAATTTATGAAAAAGTTAATATTATGTAAATGTAGAATGTTTACCATTTCTATGGAGTTTACAGATTAAACACACACACAGTCATATATCAAAATATTATGTAACACTTATACATAACTTAATAATTAGTTGTTCTCAATAATATGAATTTGATAAATAATATCACATGGACATGTGGCAATTTATTAGCTAGTTAATGTTAATTAACTTGGTAACAGTGTTGACAAACAGTCAGTTTTTGAAGGTTTCAGCAACCCATCAATCTGCGTTTGAAAATGTATTAGCAATCTATTAACGTAGGTAATTTATCGCTAATTTTCGTTTCAGACACTTGGTGAGATTTTTGTGAAAATTTCACTTCGGCTACACATTACAGTTCCAAACATGGCTGCCCTTCAAAGGTCAGACAGACAGACAGACACGGTGGTCCCCTATTTCTATTATGGAACAAATAAAATCGATTGTTCCACTGGTAAATGGATTTTTGTTTGGCCAAAGAAGACTATGAATATATTATACTATATATAAAATTTGCTTTTGACACTTACCATGTTAAAATAAAGGAAAGCAATCAGCGGCGGGCGGGCAAACATAACAGCTTTTGATCGGCAGCATCATACATCCAGTATCTATCCAAACCTGAAATGTCAACGGAGCAGAATATAAATAATTGCGTGAGATGGTTAGTGATCATTGCCAACTTGTTATAATTTAGACTATAGCCAATATCCTTAATTGCCTTGTTTTTGAGTGAAATTAAGAGAAAAAAAAAATCAAACAACTGCCTTGTTTTTGAGTGAAATTAAGAGAAAAAAAAAATCAAACAATTGCCTTGATTTTGAGTGAAATTCAGAAAAAAAAAATATTGAAAGAAATCAAACTTTTTGTCGGTCGGTGTTAAATTCATGTGAAAATCAAACAATTGCCTTGTTTATGAGTGAAATTAAGAGAGAAAAAAATCACACAATTGCCTTGTTTTTGAGTGAAATTCAGAAAAAAAGAAATTGAAAGAAATCAAACTTTTTGTCGGTCGGTGTTAAATTCATGTGAAAATCAAACAATTGCCTTGTTTTTGAGTGAAATTCAGAAAAAAAAATATTGAAAGAAAACAAACTTTATGTCGGTCGGTGTTAAATTCATGTGAAAATCAAACAATTGCCTTGTTTTTGAGTGAAATTAAGAGAAAAAAAAATCAAACAATTGCCTTGTTTTTGTACGTATAACTATGCATTAATAATGATATCGCACACGCTTCTTGTTTACATTTACGGGCCACACACGACGAGCTACGTTTCGAACGTTTCGAATATCGAGATGACGGTTATAATAAATAATTTGTAAGCGAATAAATACAAGAGCGGAGGATGGATCAAGTTATATATTATTGTATAGTGTATTGATCAGTGCATATTATAATTATTGAAAAACAAATAGCCTCTCAACAATCAAATATTTCAATGCGATCCTTATGCAATTTACAAAATTGTAACTGTTAATTTAGTTCCACCCTGATGGCAGTGTAATTTATGAAAAAGTTAATATTATGTAAATGTAGAATGTTTACCATTTCTATGGAGTTTACAGATTAAACACACACACAGTCATATATCAAAATATTATGTAACACTTATACATAACTTAATAATTAGTTGTTCTCAATAATATGAATTTGATAAATAATATCACATGGACATGTGGCAATTTATTAGCTAGTTAATGTTAATTAACTTGGTAACAGTGTTGACAAACAGTCAGTTTTTGAAGGTATCAGCAACCCACCAATCTGCGTTTGAAAATGTATTAGCAATCTATTAACGTAAGTAATTTATCGCCAATTTTCGTTTCAGACACTTGGTGAGACTTTTGTGAAAATTTCACTTCGGCTACACATTACAGTTCCAAACATGGCTGCCCTTCAAAGGTCAGACAGACAGACAGACACGGTGGTCCCCTATTACTATTATGGAACAAATAAAATCGATTGTTCCACTGGTAAATGGATTTTTGTTTGGCCAAAGAAGACTATGAATATATTATACTATATATAAAATTTGCTTTTGACACTTACCATGTTAAAATAGACGAAAGCAATCAGCAGCGGGCGGGCAAACATAACAGCTTTTGAGCGGCAGCATCATACATCCAGTATGTATCCAAACCTGAAATGTCAACGGAGCAGAATATAAATAATTGCCTGAGAGGGTTAGTGATCATTGCCAACTTGTTATAATTTAGGCTATAGCCAATATCCTTAACCCAGTAATGCCCGAATTATTTTTTTCTTGTTTTTCTTTAGTTTGGACTCGGAATATTGTTCAATTAAGGGTTCTTAATGACATGATTTTTGTCATTTTTTTTTTAATAAAAGGGAAGTTAGAAAAAAACCATGTGTCCAAATGGACACACTAAGCGCTGACAGTAGCTAAAAAGTTAAGAAGATATAATTTATCTTGTAGGAGTTATTAGATTAAAAAAAACAGGATTTATCGAATGAAAACATTTATAATTTTTTATGATAATCAACAAAACATGGTACGCAAAGGCCGACGTCACACTTCATGCATTCAGTTCGAACCGACGAACTTTTCGACTTACAGTATGGACCGACACATCGCCTCTTTTTCATACATTTTTTTACATAATGGTTTAAACCATCGAATCGCCCAGTATCAGCTAACTTGGAGGTGGATGATCTTCCTCGACCTTTGGCTGCTATTCCATAGGATTTGAGATAAGTTAGCACGATTTCCCTACGGAACTCCAGTTGTGGGATTTTATCATTTTTCCTATGTAGTTGCCAAGCATTGTGTACACACGTATCTAGCATCCAAGTAATAAGGGACCAGTACCATTTCTTTCCTCTAATATGTATTCTGTACATATTTACATTTTCGTCCATCCTGTCAACACCACCCATATATTTATTGTATTCACCCAAAAGAAACGGTCGTGGCACTTGAGTAGTAGCTTTATCTTTTTGGGAGTAACGTTTCACCATAGATAATGGTTGCACACCCAAATTATTGGATGCAATAGATACTATAGAGTTATCCATCCACTTAGCCACAATCACTCCATCTTCTTTGCTAATTGCGTATTCATGGTAACCCCTCTGTTTCTTTTTCATAATTTTGTTAGACGTCAGCTTCTTGCATTTCTGCAGGCGGTTTTCTCGTACCGTTCCTGTAGCACCGTATCCCTGTTGTCTGAAGTAGTTTAGGAGGTTCAAGCTGGTAAAAAGATTGTCAAAGAAGAAATGGTAAGGCATTCGCTTTTTTTCATTGGGAAAGTCATCGATGAGAGTAAGAAGAGGAGCAGCACATTTTCCAAAATGTTGTTCATAAGCTGAATTAGCATTTGGAGATTTACCTTGATATACGTCAAAATTGATCAGGTATCCATCTGGAGTACATAAGCTCCATACCTTGTAGCCAAAACGGATGGGTTTCCCTCTGATAAATTGTTTACAGGAATGCTGGCCATAATACTTTACCATAGTTTCATCAAATGATAAATTTTGTTCAGGCACAAAATACTTCATGAAATTCTCTTTTATTCTATTCATAAATGGACGCAACTTCCACATCTTGTCATTTACATCTATTTCATTATTATCGACACAATGCAGATAACGCAGTATTTCCTCGAACCTATTTCGGCGCATTGAATAGCAAATAAGTTCATTACGGGTATCTATCTCAGTGCTCCAATAAAGACGTCTGTTTGCGTTAGGCGAATACCCGCTCAAAATAAGAATGGCAAAAAAGCATCGCATTTCAGCAGCAGTGATTTTAGGATCAGAACAGTTTTTCCATAAGGCATAGCGATTTGATTGTAGAACAAACATGTCAATAATACCGTCATCGATAAAAAGCTCAAAGAAATCAACAGCAGATTTTCCATTATTAGTAGAAGCAACCTCAGGAAACGGCCCCAAGAAAGGTTCTAAATCTCCATCAATCCATGTCCTAGATTTTTTACCGCAAAGATCGTCAAAGCGAGGGGCGTTTCTATTAGAGGCTTGGTATGACTGGCCAAACGTTACCTCAGCCTGAGCTGTCAACTGACGAGCATTCAAATTTTCGGTTCTTCCACCACTGTCTTCGTCACCTGAATCTTCGTCTGTCAAAACAGCGGGATCAGGAGGGGTGACGTAAATTGACTCTGGTATTGGCAGGTCTCCAGCTTCTTCCTCATCCGCAAATAAAATGTCCAAGAGTTCATTTAGGGTCCCTGTTCCCCGGTACTGGTCAAAATCGAAGAATCTAAAAACAAAAGCAATTTTATATAATGACATGCCAAGTGCTTAGCGTGTCCATATGGACTCAGCAACATTAGGCGTATAAATATAGTGCTAAAATAAAACTAAATTATCGTTGACCTATTTCAACATATAAATACATTATTGTAGAATAATATTACACGAAAATAACATAAATAAATGAAATAATTTAAAAATTATGTTACTTACTCTCGTCTCGGGTCCATTTTTTCCGCCATTTTTGACTTTGGTGAGAATTGAATGAATTTACCCGCGAATTTAGATTTTCAAATGACATATCAATGACATGTAAAAAAACTTTGACAATTGATAGCACAGTATGACCAGTTAAATATTTCTAAACGAATAATGGTTTGCCACAAAAAATATTTTAGCAGACCCATATGTTTGTGTCCATATGCAGACAAAATAGATCTGTTTGTATGTTCCATAACAGAATTTAAAACGATACTATTGTTTGATTTGAGTTATGGGAAGACCAATGACAACGCTTACATTTAATATAACATGTACATAATTTAATAATACATTAAGGATAATTTGGATGTAATCTGACTTAATTAAATCTTATAATTTAATTGACAATTAATTTTTTTTATAAGGATGACATATTATAATTTTAAAATGAAATGAAATAGTTACTGTTTAATATACCTAAAATGTCTTTAATTTAATAATACAATAATGCTAATTCAATTTAATCTGACACAAATGAATCATATAAGTTAATTGTCAATTGATTAATTTTATTTAATAATAATGACATACAATAATTTAATAATGAAATGAAATATTACTACTTACCTTTAATTTTTTGACTACACTATTGTATTAGGGTTAAGCCTGTGAGAATAGTTGTAATGAATGAATAAATAAATAAATAAATAAATATGGACACGCTAGGCATTACTGGGTTAATTGCCGTGTTTTTGAGTGAAATTCAGAAAAAAAAAATATTGAAACAAATCAAACTTTTTGTCGGTCGGTGTTAAATTCATGTGAAAATCAAACAATTGCCTTGTTTTTGAGTGAAATTAAGAGAAAAAAAAAAATCAAACAATTGCCTTGTTTTTGAGTGAAATTCAGAAAAAAAAAATATTGAAAGAAAACAAACTTTTTGTCGGTCGGTGTTAAATTCATGTGAAAATCAAACAATTGCCTTGTTTTTGAGTGAAATTAAGAGAAAAAAAATCAAACAATTGCCTTGTTTTTGAGTGAAATTCAGAAAAAAAAAATTGAACGAAATCAAACTTTTTGTCGGTCGGTGTTAAATTCATGTGAAAATCAAACAATTGCCTTGTTTTTGAGTGAAATTAAGAGAAAAAAAAAAACAATTGCCTTGTTTTTGAGTGAAATTTAGAAAAAAAAATTGAAAGAAATCAAACTTTTTGTCGGTCGGTGTTAAATTCATGTGAAAATCAAACAATTGTCTTGTTATTGAGTGAAATTAAGAGAAAAAAAAAAACAATTGCCTTGTTTTTGAGTGAAATTCAGAAAAAAAAATATTGAAAGAAATCAAACTTTTTGTCGGTCGGTGTTAAATTCATGTGAAAATCAAACAATTGCCTTGTTTTTGAGTGAAATTAAGAGAAAAAAAAAATCAAACAATTGCCTTGTTTTTGAGTGAAAATCAGAAAAAAAAAATTGAAAGAAATCAAACTTTTTGTAGGTCGGTGTTAAATTCATGTGAAAATCAAACAATTGCCTTGTTTTTGAGTGAAATTAAGAGAAAAAAAAAATCAAACAATTGCCTGGTTATTGAGTGAAATATGGAAAAAAAAAATGAAAGAAATCAAACTTTTTGTCGGTCGGTGTTAAATTTTTGTAAAAATCCAACAATTGCCTTGTTTTTGAGTGAAATTAAGAGAAAAAAAAAATCAAACAATTGCCTTGTTTTTGAGTGAAATTGAGAAAAAAAAAATTGAAAGATCAAATTTTTTGTCGGTCGGTGTTAAATTCATTTGAAAATCAAACAATTGCCTGTTTTTCAGTGTAATTATGGAAAAAAAAATATTGTCCGTTGGTTTTTAATTAATGTGAAAATTAAACAGTTGCCTGTTATAAATGGCATACCTATTAATTTCACTTGTACAATTTAGCCGTTGCTTACTGACGCCGATTGACCATTTCAACGCTGATCTCTGATGTGCTACAAATTTACATGTCGCGGTGATTCAAATTGTAATTGTCACTTCCACCGCCGTGGAGGTAATTTTTAACTATTGTTATGGTTACGTATAACTATGCATTAATAATGATATCGCACACGCTTCTTGTTTACATTTACGGGCCACACACGACGAGCTACGTTTCGAACGTTTCGAATATCGAGATGACGGTTATAATAAATAATTTGTAAGCGAATAGATACAAGAGCGGAGGATGGATCAAGTTATATATTATTGTATAGTGTATTGATCAGTGCATATTATAATTATTGAAAAACAAATAGCCTTTCAACAATCAAATATTTCAATGCGATCCTTATGCAATTTACAAAATTGTTACTGTTAATTTAGTTCCACCCTGATGGCAGTGTAATTTATGAAAAAGTTAATATTATGTAAATGTAGAATGTTTACCATTTCTATGGAGTTAACAGATTAAACACACACACAGTCATATATCAAAATATTATGTAACACTTATACATAACTTGATAATTAGTTGTTCTCAATAATATGAATTTGATTAATAATATCACATGGACATGTGGCAATTTATTAGCTAGTTAATGTTAATTAACTTGATAACAGTGTTGACAAACAGTCAGTTTTTGAAGGTTTCAGCAACCAACCAATCTGCGTTTGAAAATGTATTAGCAATCTATTAACGTAGGTAATTTATCGATAATTTTCGTTTCAGACACTTAGTTAGACTTTTGTGAAAATTTCACTTCGGCTACACATTACAGTTCCAAACATGGCTGCCCTTCAAAGGTCAGACAGACAGACAGACACGGTGGTCCCCTATTTCTATTATGGAACAAATAAAATCGATTGTTCCACTGGTAAATGGATTTTTGTTTGGCCAAAGAAGACTATGAATATATTATACTATATATAAAATTTGCTTTTGACACTTACCATGTTAAAATAGACGAAAGCAATCAGCGGCGGGCGGGCAAACATAACAGCTTTTGATCGGCAGCATCATACATCCAGTATCTATCCAAACCTGAAATGTCAACGGAGCAGAATATAAATAATTGCGTGAGATGGTTAGTGATCATTGCCAACTTGTTATAATTAAGACTATAGCCAATATCCTTAATTGCCTTGTTTTTGAGTGAAATTCAGAAAAAAAAAAATTGAAAGAAATCAAACTTTTTGTCGGTCGGTGTTAAATTCATGTGAAAATCAAACAATTATCTTGTTTTTGAGTGAAATTAAGAGAAAAAAAATCAAACCATTGCCTTGTTTTTGAGTGAAATTAAGAGAAAATAAAATCAAACAATTGCCTTGATTTTGAGTGAAATTCAGAAAAAAAAAATATTGAAAGAAATCAAACTTTTTGTCGGTCGGTGTTAAATTCATGTGAAAATCAAACAATTGCCTTGTTTTTGAGTGAAATTAAGAGAAAAAAAAATCAAACAATTGCCTTGTTTTTGAGTGAAATTCAGAAAAAAAAATGAAAGAAATCAAGTTTTTTGTCGGTCGGTGTTAAATTCATGTGAAAATCAAACAATTGCTTTGTTTTTAAGTGAAATTAAGAGAAAAAAAAAATCAAACAATTGCCTTGTTTTTGAGTGAAATTCAGAAAAAAAAAATATTGAAAGAAATCAAACTTTTTGTCGGTCGGTGTTAAATTCATGTGAAAATCAAACAATTGCCTTGTTTTTGAGTGAAATTAAGAGAAAAAAAAATCACACAATTGCCTTGTTTTTGAGTGAAATTCAGAAAAAAAAAATTGAAAGAAATCAAACTTTTTGTCGGTCGGTGTTAAATTCATGTGAAAATCAAACAATTGCCTTGTTTTTGAGTGAAATTAAGAGAAAAAAAAAATCAAACAATTGCCTTGTTTTTGAGAGAAATTCAGAAAAAAAAAATATTGAAAGAAAACAAACTATTTGTCGGTCGGTGTTAAATTCATGTGAAAATCAAACAATTGCCTTGTCTTTGAGTGAAATTAAGAGAAAAAAAAATCAAACAATTGCCTTGTTTTTGTACGTATAACTATGCATTAATAATGATATCGCACACGCTTCTTGTTTACATTTACGGGCCACACACGACGAGCTACGTTTCGAACGTTTCGAATATCGAGATGACGGTTATAATAAATAATTTGTAAGCGAATAAATACAAGAGCGGAGGATGGATCAAGTTATATATTATTGTATAGTGTATTGATCAGTGCATATTATAATTATTGAAAAACAAATAGCCTCTCAACAATCAAATATTTCAATGCGATCCTTATGCAATTTACAAAATTGTAACTGTTAATTTAGTTCCACCCTGATGGCAGTGTAATTTATGAAAAAGTTAATATTATGTAAATGTAGAATGTTTACCATTTCTATGGAGTTTACAGATTAAACACACACACAGTCATATATCAAAATATTATGTAACACTTATACATAACTTGATAATTAGTTGTTCTCAATAATATGAATTTGATAAATAATATCACATGGACATGTGGCAATTTATTAGCTAGTTAATGTTAATTAACTTGGTAACAGTGTTGACAAACAGTCAGTTTTTGAAGGTTTCAGCAACCCACCAATCTGCGTTTGAAAATGTATTAGCAATCTATTAACGTAGGTAATTTATCGCCAATTTTCGTTTCAGACACTTGGTGAGACTTTTGTGAAAATTTCACTTCGGCTACACATTACAGTTCCAAACATGGCTGCCCTTCAAAGGTCAGACAGACAGACAGACACGGTGGTCCCCTATTACTATTATGGAACAAATAAAATCGATTGTTCCACTGGTAAATGGATTTTTGTTTGGCCAAAGAAGACTATGAATATATTATACTATATAGAAAATTTGCTTTTGACACTTACCATGTTAAAATAGACGAAAGCAATCAGCGGCGGGCGGGCAAACATAACAGCTTTTGATCGGCAGCATCATACATCCAGTATCTATCCAAACCTGAAATGTCAACGGAGCAGAATATAAATAATTGCGTGAGATGGTTAGTGATCATTGCCAACTTGTTATAATTTAGACTATAGCCAATATCCTTAATTGCCTTGTTTTTGAGTGAAATTCAGAAAAAAAAAATTGAAAGAAATCAAACTTTTTGTCGGTCGGTGTTAAATTCATGTGAAAATCAAACAATTGCCTTGTTTTTGAGTGAAATTAAGAGAAAAAAAAATCAAACCATTGCCTTGTTTTTGAGTGAAATTAAGAGAAAATAAAATCAAACAATTGCCTTGATTTTGAGTGAAATTCAGAAAAAAAAATATTGAAAGAAATCAAACTTTTTGTCGGTCGGTGTTAAATTCATGTGAAAATCAAACAATTGCCTTGTTTTTGAGTGAAATTAAGAGAAAAAAAAATCAAACAATTGCCTTGTTTTTGAGTGAAATTCAGAAAAAAAAAATGAAAGAAATCAAACTTTTTGTCGGTCGGTGTTAAATTCATGTGAAAATCAAACAATTGCTTTGTTTTTAAGTGAAATTAAGAGAAAAAAAAAATCAAACAATTGCCTTGTTTTTGAGTGAAATTCAGAAAAAAAAAATGAAAGAAATCAAACTTTTTGTCGGTCGGTGTTAAATTCATGTGAAAATCAAACAATTGCTTTGTTTTTAAGTGAAATTAAGAGAAAAAAAAATCAAACAATTGCCTTGTTTTGAGTGAAATTCAGAAAAAAAAAATATTGAAAGAAATCAAACTTTTTGTCGGTCGGTGTTAAATTCATGTGAAAATCAAACAATTGCCTTGTTTTTGAGTGAAATTAAGAGAAAAAAAAATCAAACAATTGCCTTGATTTTGAGTGAAATTCAGAAAAAAAAAATTGAAAGAAATCAAACTTTTTGTCGGTCGGTGTTAAATTCATATGAAAATCAAACAATTGCCTTGTTTATGAGTGAAATTAAGAGAAAAAAAAATCAAACAATTGCCTTGATTTTGAGTGAAATTCAGAAAAAAAAAATATTGAAAGAAATCAAACTTTTTGTCGGTCGGTGTTAAATTCATGTGAAAATCAAACAATTGCCTTGTTTTTGAGTGAAATTAAGGAAAAAAAAAAATCGAACAATTGCCTTGTTTTTGAGTGAAATTCAGAAAAAAAAAATATTGAAAGAAAACAAACTTTTTGTCGGTCGGTGTTAAATTCATGTGAAAATCAAACAATTGCCTTGTTTTTGAGTGAAATTAAGAGAAAAAAAAAATTAAACAATTGCCTTGTTTTTGTACGTATAACTATGCATTAATAATGATATCGCACACGCTTCTTGTTTACATTTACGGGCCACACACGACGAGCTACGTTTCGAACGTTTCGAATATCGAGATGACGGTTATAATAAATAATTTGTAAGCGAATAAATACAAGAGCGGAGGATGGATCAAGTTATATATTATTGTATAGTGTATTGATCAGTGCATATTATAATTATTGAAAAACAAATAGCCTCTCAACAATCAAATATTTCAATGCGATCCTTATGCAATTTACAAAATTGTAACTGTTAATTTAGTTCCACCCTGATGGCAGTGTAATTTATGAAAAAGTTAATATTATGTAAATGTAGAATGTTTACCATTTCTATGGAGTTTACAGATTAAACACACACACAGTCATATATCAAAATATTATGTAACACTTATACATAACTTAATAATTAGTTGTTCTCAATAATATGAATTTGATAAATAATATCACATGGACATGTGGCAATTTAGTAGCTAGTTAATGTTAATTAACTTGGTAACAGTGTTGACAAACAGTCAGTTTTTGAAGGTTTCAGCAACCCACCAATCTGCGTTTGAAAATGTATTAGCAATCTATTAACGTAGGTAATTTATCGCTAATTTTCGTTTCAGACACTTGGTGAGATTTTTGTGAAAATTTCACTTCGGCTACACATTACAGTTCCAAACATGGCTGCCCTTCAAAGGTCAGACAGACAGACAGACACGGTTGTCCCCTATTTCTATTATGGAACAAATAAAATCGATTGTTCCACTGGTAAATGGATTTTTGTTTGGCCAAAGAAGACTATGAATATATTATATTAATATATATAAAAATATATATAAAATTTGCTTTTGACACTTACCATGTTAAAATAGACGAAAGCAATCAGCGGCGGGCGGGCAAACATAACAGCTTTTGATCGGCAGCATCATACATCCAGTATGTATCCAAACCTGAAATGTCAACGGAGCAGAATATAAATAATTGCGTGAGATGGTTAGTGATCATTGCCAACTTGTTATAATTTAGACTATAGCCAATATCCTTAATTGCCTTGTTTTTGAGTGAAATTAAGAGAAAAAAAAAATCAAACAATTGCCTTGTTTTTGAGTGAAATTAAGAGAAAAAAAAAATCAAACAATTGCCTTGATTTTGAGTGAAATTCAGAAAAAAAAAATATTGAAAGAAATCAAACTTTTTGTCGGTCGGTGTTAAATTCATGTGAAAATCAAACAATTGCCTTGTTTTTGAGTGAAATTAAGAGAAAAAAAAATCACACAATTGCCTTGTTTTTGAGTGAAATTCAGAAAAAAAAAATTGAAAGAAATAAACTTTTTGTCGGTCGGTGTTAAATTCATGTGAAAATCAAACAATTGCCTTGTTTTGGAGTGAAATTAAGAGAAAAAAAATATCGAACAATTGGCTTTTTTTTTGAGTGAAATTCAGAAAAAAATAATATTGAAAGAAAACAAACTTTTTGTCGGTCGGTGTTAAATTCATGTGAAAATCAAACAATTGCCTTGTTTTTGAGTGAAATTAAGAGAAAAAAAAATCAAACAATTGCCTTGTTTTTGTACGTATAACTATGCATTAATAATGATATCGCACACGCTTCTTGTTTACATTTACGAGCCACACACGACGAGCTACGTTTCGAACGTTTCGAATATCGAGATGACGGTTATAATAAATAATTTGTAAGCGAATAAATACAAGAGCGGAGGATGGATCAAGTTATATATTATTGTATAGTGTATTGATCAGTGCATATTATAATTATTGAAAAACAAATAGCCTCTCAACAATCAAATATTTCAATGCGATCCTTATGCAATTTACAAAATTGTAACTGTTAATTTAGTTCCACCCTGATGGCAGTGTAATTTATGAAAAAGTTAATATTATGTAAATGTAGAATGTTTACCATTTCTATGGAGTTTACAGATTAAACACACACACAGTCATATATCAAAATATTATGTAACACTTATACATAACTTAATAATTAGTTGTTCTCAATAATATGAATTTGATAAATAATATCACATGGACATGTGGCAATTTATTAGCTAGTTAATGTTAATTAACTTGGTAACAGTGTTGACAAACAGTCAGTTTTTGAAGGTTTCAGCAACCCACCAATCTGCGTTTGAAAATGTATTAGCAATCTATTAACGTAAGTAATTTATCGCCAATTTTCGTTTCAGACACTTGGTGAGACTTTTGTGAAAATTTCACTTCGGCTACACATTACAGTTCCAAACATGGCTGCCCTTCAAAGGTCAGACAGACAGACAGACACGGTGGTCCCCTATTACTATTATGGAACAAATAAAATCGATTGTTCCACTGGTAAATGGATTTTTGTTTGGCCAAAGAAGACTATGAATATATTATACTATATATAAAATTTGCTTTTGACACTTACCATGTTAAAATAGACGAAAGCAATCAGCGGCGGGCGGGCAAACATAACAGCTTTTGAGCGGCAGCATCATACATCCAGTATGTATCCAAACCTGAAATGTCAACGGAGCAGAATATAAATAATTGCCTGAGAGGGTTAGTGATCATTGCCAACTTGTTATAATTTAGGCTATAGCCAATATCCTTAATTGCCGTGTTTTTGAGTGAAATTCAGAAAAAAAAAATATTGAAACAAATCAAACTTTTTGTCGGTCGGTGTTAAATTCATGTGAAAATCAAACAATTGCCTTGTTTTTGAGTGAAATTAAGAGAAAAAAAAAATCAAACAATTGCCTTGTTTTTGAGTGAAATTCAGAAAAAAAAAATTGAACGAAATCAAACTTTTTGTCGGTCGGTGTTAAATTCATGTGAAAATCAAACAATTGCCTTGTTTTTGAGTAAATTAAGAGAAAAAAAAATCAAACAATTGCCTGGTTATTGAGTGAAATTTAGAAAAAAAAAATGAAAGAAATCAAACTTTTTGTCGGTCGGTGTTAAATTCATGTGAAAATCAAACAATTGTCTTGTTATTGAGTGAAATTAAGAGAAAAAAAAAAAACAATTGCCTTGTTTTTGAGTGAAATTTAGAAAAAAAAATTGAAAGAAATCAAACTTTTTGTCGGTCGGTGTTAAATTCATGTGAAAATCAAACAATAGCCTTGTTTTTGAGTGAAATTAAGAGAAAAAAAAAATCAAACAATTGCCTTGTTTTTGAGTGAAAATCAGAAAAAAAAAATTGAAAGAAATCAAACTTTTTGTAGGTCGGTGTTAAATTCATGTGAAAATCAAACAATTGCCTTGTTTTTGAGTGAAATTAAGAGAAAAAAAAAATCAAAGCCTGGTTATTGAGTGAAATTTGGAAAAAAAAAATGAAAGAAATCAAACTTTTTGTCGGTCGGTGTTAAATTCATGTAAAAATCCAACAATTGCCTTGTTTTTGAGTGAAATTAAGAGAAAAAAAAAATCAAACAATTGCCTTGTTTTTGAGTGAAATTCAGAAAAAAAAAATTGAAAGATCAAATTTTTTGTCGGTCGGTGTTAAATTCATTTGAAAATCAAACAATTGCCTGTTTTTCAGTGTAATTATGGAAAAAAAAATATTGTCCGTTGGTTTTTAATTAATGTGAAAATTAAACAGTTGCCTGTTATAAATGGCATACCTATTAATTTCACTTGTACAATTTAGCCGTTGCTTACTGACGCCGATTGACCATTTCAACGCTGATCTCTGATGTGCTACAAATTTACATGTCGCGGTGATTCAAATTGTAATTGTCACTTCCACCGCCGTGGAGGTAATTTTTAACTATTGTTATGGTTACGTATAACTATGCATTAATAATGATATCGCACACGCTTCTTGTTTACATTTACGGGCCACACACGACGAGCTACGTTTCGAACGTTTCGAATATCGAGATGACGGTTATAATAAATAATTTGTAAGCGAATAAATACAAGAGCGGAGGATGGATCAAGTTATATATTATTGTAAAGTGTATTGATCAGTGCATATTATAATTATTGAAAAACAAATAGCCTTTCAACAATCAAATATTTCAATGCGATCCTTATGCAATTTACAAAATTGTTACTGTTAATTTAGTTCCACCCTGATGGCAGTGTAATTTATGAAAAAGTTAATATTATGTAAATGTAGAATGTTTACCATTTCTATGGAGTTAACAGATTAAACACACACGCAGTCATATATCAAAATATTATGTAACACTTATACATAACTTGATAATTAGTTGTTCTCAATAATATGAATTTGATTAATAATATCACATGGACATGTGGCAATTTATTAGCTAGTTAATGTTAATTAACTTGATAACAGTGTTGACAAACAGTCAGTTTTTGAAGGTTTCAGCAACCAACCAATCTGCGTTTGAAAATGTATTAGCAATCTATTAACGTAGGTAATTTATCGATAATTTTCGTTTCAGACACTTAGTTAGACTTTTGTGAAAATTTCACTTCGGCTCCACATTACAGTTCCAAACATGGCTGCCCTTCAAAGGTCAGACAGACAGACAGACACGGTGGTCCCCTATTTCTATTATGGAACAAATAAAATCGATTGTTCCACTGGTAAATGGATTTTTGTTTGGCCAAAGAAGACTATGAATATATTATACTATATATAAAATTTGCTTTTGACACTTACCATGTTAAAATAGACGAAAGCAATCAGCGGCGGGCGGGCAAACATAACAGCTTTTGATCGGCAGCATCATACATCCAGTATCTATCCAAACCTGAAATGTCAACGGAGCAGAATATAAATAATTGCGTGAGATGGTTAGTGATCATTGCCAACTTGTTATAATTAAGACTATAGCCAATATCCTTAATTGCCTTGTTTTTGAGTGAAATTCAGAAAAAAAAAAATTGAAAGAAATCAAACTTTTTGTCGGTCGGTGTTAAATTCATGTGAAAATCAAACAATTGCCTTGTTTTTGAGTGAAATTAAGAGAAAAAAAAATCAAACCATTGCCTTGTTTTTGAGTGAAATTAAGAGAAAATAAAATCAAACAATTGCCTTGATTTTGAGTGAAATTCAGAAAAAAAAAATATTGAAAGAAATCAAACTTTTTGTCGGTCGGTGTTAAATTCATGTGAAAATCAAACAATTGCCTTGTTTATGAGTGAAATTAAGAGAGAAAAAAATCACACAATTGCCTTGTTTTTGAGTGAAATTCAGAAAAAAAGAAATTGAAAGAAATCAAACTTTTTGTCGGTCGGTGTTAAATTCATGTGAAAATCAAACAATTGCCTTGTTTTTGAGTGAAATTCAGAAAAAAAAATATTGAAAGAAAACAAACTTTATGTCGGTCGGTGTTAAATTCATGTGAAAATCAAACAATTGCCTTGTTTTTGAGTGAAATTAAGAGAAAAAAAAATCAAACAATTGCCTTGTTTTTGTACGTATAACTATGCATTAATAATGATATCGCACACGCTTCTTGTTTACATTTACGGGCCACACACGACGAGCTACGTTTCGAACGTTTCGAATATCGAGATGACGGTTATAATAAATAATTTGTAAGCGAATAAATACAAGAGCGGAGGATGGATCAAGTTATATATTATTGTATAGTGTATTGATCAGTGCATATTATAATTATTGAAAAACAAATAGCCTCTCAACAATCAAATATTTCAATGCGATCCTTATGCAATTTACAAAATTGTAACTGTTAATTTAGTTCCACCCTGATGGCAGTGTAATTTATGAAAAAGTTAATATTATGTAAATGTAGAATGTTTACCATTTCTATGGAGTTTACAGATTAAACACACACACAGTCATATATCAAAATATTATGTAACACTTATACATAACTTAATAATTAGTTGTTCTCAATAATATGAATTTGATAAATAATATCACATGGACATGTGGCAATTTATTAGCTAGTTAATGTTAATTAACTTGGTAACAGTGTTGACAAACAGTCAGTTTTTGAAGGTTTCAGCAACCCACCAATCTGCGTTTGAAAATGTATTAGCAATCTATTAACGTAGGTAATTTATCGCCAATTTTCGTTTCAGACACTTGGTGAGACTTTTGTGAAAATTTCACTTCGGCTACACATTACAGTTCCAAACATGGCTGCCCTTCAAAGGTCAGACAGACAGACAGACACGGTGGTCCCCTATTACTATTATGGAACAAATAAAATCGATTGTTCCACTGGTAAATGGATTTTTGTTTGGCCAAAGAAGACTATGAATATATTATACTATATATAAAATTTGCTTTTGACACTTACCATGTTAAAATAGACGAAAGCAATCAGCGGCGGGCGGGCAAACATAACAGCTTTTGATCGGCAGCATCATACATCCAGTATCTATCCAAACCTGAAATGTCAACGGAGCAGAATATAAATAATTGCGTGAGATGGTTAGTGATCATTGCCAACTTGTTATAATTTAGACTATAGCCAATATCCTTAATTGCCTTGTTTTTGAGTGAAATTCAGAAAAAAAAAAATTGAAAGAAATCAAACTTTTTGTCGGTCGGTGTTAAATTCATGTGAAAATCAAACAATTGCCTTGTTTTTGAGTGAAATTAAGAGAAAAAAAAATCAAACAATTGCCTGGTTATTGAGTGAAATTCAGAAAAAAAAAATGAAAGAAATCAAACTTTTTGTCGGTCGGTGTTAAATTCATGTGAAAATCAAACAATTGCCTTGTTTTTGAGTGAAATTAAGAGCAAAAAAAAATCAAACAATTGCAAGGTTTTTGAGTGATATTCAGAAAAAAAAAATATTGAAAGAAATCAAACTTTTTGTCGGTCGGTGTTAAATTCATGTGAAAATCAAACAATAGCCTTGTTTTTGAGTGAAATTAAGAGAAAAAAAAAATCAAACAATTGCCTTGTTTTTGAGTGAAAATCAGAAAAAAAAAATTGAAAGAAATCAAACTTTTTGTAGGTCGGTGTTAAATTCATGTGAAAATCAAACAATTGCCTTGTTTTTGAGTGAAATTAAGAGAAAAAAAAAATCAAAGCCTGGTTATTGAGTGAAATTTGGAAAAAAAAAATGAAAGAAATCAAACTTTTTGTCGGTCGGTGTTAAATTCATGTAAAAATCCAACAATTGCCTTGTTTTTGAGTGAAATTAAGAGAAAAAAAAAATCAAACAATTGCCTTGTTTTTGAGTGAAATTCAGAAAAAAAAAATTGAAAGATCAAATTTTTTGTCGGTCGGTGTTAAATTCATTTGAAAATCAAACAATTGCCTGTTTTTCAGTGTAATTATGGAAAAAAAAATATTGTCCGTTGGTTTTTAATTAATGTGAAAATTAAACAGTTGCCTGTTATAAATGGCATACCTATTAATTTCACTTGTACAATTTAGCCGTTGCTTACTGACGCCGATTGACCATTTCAACGCTGATCTCTGATGTGCTACAAATTTACATGTCGCGGTGATTCAAATTGTAATTGTCACTTCCACCGCCGTGGAGGTAATTTTTAACTATTGTTATGGTTACGTATAACTATGCATTAATAATGATATCGCACACGCTTCTTGTTTACATTTACGGGCCACACACGACGAGCTACGTTTCGAACGTTTCGAATATCGAGATGACGGTTATAATAAATAATTTGTAAGCGAATAAATACAAGAGCGGAGGATGGATCAAGTTATATATTATTGTAAAGTGTATTGATCAGTGCATATTATAATTATTGAAAAACAAATAGCCTTTCAACAATCAAATATTTCAATGCGATCCTTATGCAATTTACAAAATTGTTACTGTTAATTTAGTTCCACCCTGATGGCAGTGTAATTTATGAAAAAGTTAATATTATGTAAATGTAGAATGTTTACCATTTCTATGGAGTTAACAGATTAAACACACACGCAGTCATATATCAAAATATTATGTAACACTTATACATAACTTGATAATTAGTTGTTCTCAATAATATGAATTTGATTAATAATATCACATGGACATGTGGCAATTTATTAGCTAGTTAATGTTAATTAACTTGATAACAGTGTTGACAAACAGTCAGTTTTTGAAGGTTTCAGCAACCAACCAATCTGCGTTTGAAAATGTATTAGCAATCTATTAACGTAGGTAATTTATCGATAATTTTCGTTTCAGACACTTAGTTAGACTTTTGTGAAAATTTCACTTCGGCTCCACATTACAGTTCCAAACATGGCTGCCCTTCAAAGGTCAGACAGACAGACAGACACGGTGGTCCCCTATTTCTATTATGGAACAAATAAAATCGATTGTTCCACTGGTAAATGGATTTTTGTTTGGCCAAAGAAGACTATGAATATATTATACTATATATAAAATTTGCTTTTGACACTTACCATGTTAAAATAGACGAAAGCAATCAGCGGCGGGCGGGCAAACATAACAGCTTTTGATCGGCAGCATCATACATCCAGTATCTATCCAAACCTGAAATGTCAACGGAGCAGAATATAAATAATTGCGTGAGATGGTTAGTGATCATTGCCAACTTGTTATAATTAAGACTATAGCCAATATCCTTAATTGCCTTGTTTTTGAGTGAAATTCAGAAAAAAAAAAATTGAAAGAAATCAAACTTTTTGTCGGTCGGTGTTAAATTCATGTGAAAATCAAACAATTGCCTTGTTTTTGAGTGAAATTAAGAGAAAAAAAAATCAAACCATTGCCTTGTTTTTGAGTGAAATTAAGAGAAAATAAAATCAAACAATTGCCTTGATTTTGAGTGAAATTCAGAAAAAAAAAATATTGAAAGAAATCAAACTTTTTGTCGGTCGGTGTTAAATTCATGTGAAAATCAAACAATTGCCTTGTTTATGAGTGAAATTAAGAGAGAAAAAAATCACACAATTGCCTTGTTTTTGAGTGAAATTCAGAAAAAAAGAAATTGAAAGAAATCAAACTTTTTGTCGGTCGGTGTTAAATTCATGTGAAAATCAAACAATTGCCTTGTTTTTGAGTGAAATTCAGAAAAAAAAATATTGAAAGAAAACAAACTTTATGTCGGTCGGTGTTAAATTCATGTGAAAATCAAACAATTGCCTTGTTTTTGAGTGAAATTAAGAGAAAAAAAAATCAAACAATTGCCTTGTTTTTGTACGTATAACTATGCATTAATAATGATATCGCACACGCTTCTTGTTTACATTTACGGGCCACACACGACGAGCTACGTTTCGAACGTTTCGAATATCGAGATGACGGTTATAATAAATAATTTGTAAGCGAATAAATACAAGAGCGGAGGATGGATCAAGTTATATATTATTGTATAGTGTATTGATCAGTGCATATTATAATTATTGAAAAACAAATAGCCTCTCAACAATCAAATATTTCAATGCGATCCTTATGCAATTTACAAAATTGTAACTGTTAATTTAGTTCCACCCTGATGGCAGTGTAATTTATGAAAAAGTTAATATTATGTAAATGTAGAATGTTTACCATTTCTATGGAGTTTACAGATTAAACACACACACAGTCATATATCAAAATATTATGTAACACTTATACATAACTTAATAATTAGTTGTTCTCAATAATATGAATTTGATAAATAATATCACATGGACATGTGGCAATTTATTAGCTAGTTAATGTTAATTAACTTGGTAACAGTGTTGACAAACAGTCAGTTTTTGAAGGTTTCAGCAACCCACCAATCTGCGTTTGAAAATGTATTAGCAATCTATTAACGTAGGTAATTTATCGCCAATTTTCGTTTCAGACACTTGGTGAGACTTTTGTGAAAATTTCACTTCGGCTACACATTACAGTTCCAAACATGGCTGCCCTTCAAAGGTCAGACAGACAGACAGACACGGTGGTCCCCTATTACTATTATGGAACAAATAAAATCGATTGTTCCACTGGTAAATGGATTTTTGTTTGGCCAAAGAAGACTATGAATATATTATACTATATATAAAATTTGCTTTTGACACTTACCATGTTAAAATAGACGAAAGCAATCAGCGGCGGGCGGGCAAACATAACAGCTTTTGATCGGCAGCATCATACATCCAGTATCTATCCAAACCTGAAATGTCAACGGAGCAGAATATAAATAATTGCGTGAGATGGTTAGTGATCATTGCCAACTTGTTATAATTTAGACTATAGCCAATATCCTTAATTGCCTTGTTTTTGAGTGAAATTCAGAAAAAAAAAAATTGAAAGAAATCAAACTTTTTGTCGGTCGGTGTTAAATTCATGTGAAAATCAAACAATTGCCTTGTTTTTGAGTGAAATTAAGAGAAAAAAAAATCAAACCATTGCCTTGTTTTTGAGTGAAATTAAGAGAAAATAAAATCAAACAATTGCCTTGATTTTGAGTGAAATTCAGAAAAAAAAATATTGAAAGAAATCAAACTTTTTGTCGGTCGGTGTTAAATTCATGTGAAAATCAAACAATTGCCTTGTTTTTGAGTGAAATTAAGAGAAAAAAAAATCAAACAATTGCCTTGTTTTTGAGTGAAATTCAGAAAAAAAAAATTAAAGAAATCAAACTTTTTGTCGGTCAGTGTTAAATTCATGTGAAAATCAAACAATTGCTTTGTTTTTAAGTGAAATTAAGAGAAAAAAAAAATCAAACAATTGCCTTGTTTTTGAGTGAAATTCAGAAAAAAAAAATATTGAAAGAAATCAAACTTTTTGTCGGTCGGTGTTAAATTCATGTGAAAATCAAACAATTGCCTTGTTTTTGAGTGAAATTAAGAGAAAAAAAAATCAAACAATTGCCTTGATTTTGAGTGAAATTCAGAAAAAAAAAATTGAAAGAAATCAAACTTTTTGTCGGTCGGTGTTAAATTCATATGAAAATCAAACAATTGCCTTGTTTATGAGTGAAATTAAGAGAAAAAAAAATCAAACAATTGCCTTGATTTTGAGTGAAATTCAGAAAAAAAAAATATTGAAAGAAATCAAACTTTTTGTCGGTCGGTGTTAAATTCATGTGAAAATCAAACAATTGCCTTGTTTTTGAGTGAAATTATGAGAAAAAAAATCAAACAATTGCCTAGTTTTTGAGTGAAATTCAAAAAAAAAAAATGAAAGATATCAAACTTTTTGTCGGTCGGTGTTAAATTCATGTGAAAATCAAACAATTGCCTTGTTTTTGAGTGTAATTAAGAGAAAAAAAATATCAAACAATTGCCTTGTTTTTGAGTGAAATTAAGAGAAAAAAAAATCAAACAATTGCCTTGTTTTTGTACGTATAACTATGCATTAATAATGATATCGCACACGCTTCTTGTTTACATTTACGGGCCACACACGACGAGCTACGTTTCGAACGTTTCGAATATCGAGATGACGGTTATAATAAATAATTTGTAAGCGAATAAATACAAGAGCGGAGGATGGATCAAGTTATATATTATTGTATAGTGTATTGATCAGTGCATATTATAATTATTGAAAAACAAATAGCCTCTCAACAATCAAATATTTCAATGCGATCCTTATGCAATTTACAAAATTGTAACTGTTAATTTAGTTCCACCCTGATGGCAGTGTAATTTATGAAAAAGTTAATATTATGTAAATGTAGAATGTTTACCATTTCTATGGAGTTTACAGATTAAACACACACACAGTCATATATCAAAATATTATGTAACACTTATACATAACTTAATAATTAGTTGTTCTCAATAATATGAATTTGATAAATAATATCACATGGACATGTGGCAATTTCTTAGCTAGTTAATGTTAATTAACTTGGTAACAGTGTTGACAAACAGTCAGTTTTTGAAGGTTTCAGCAACCCACCAATCTGCGTTTGAAAATGTATTAGCAATCTATTAACGTAGGTAATTTATCGCTAATTTTCGTTTCAGACACTTGGTGAGAGTTTTGTGAAAATTTCACTTCGGCTACACATTACAGTTCCAAACATGGCTGCCCTTCAAAGGTCAGACAGACAGACAGACACGGTGGTCCCCTATTTCTATTATGGAACAAATAAAATCGATTGTTCCACTGGTAAATGGATTTTTGTTTGGCCAAAGAAGACTATGAATATATTATACTATATATAAAATTTGCTTTTGACACTTACCATGTTAAAATAGACGAAAGCAATCAGCGGCGGGCGGGTAAACATAACAGCTTTTGATCGGCAGCATCATACATCCAGTATGTATCCAAACCTGAAATGTCAACGGAGCAGAATATAAATAATTGCGTGAGATGGTTAGTGATCATTGCCAACTTGTTATAATTTAGACTATAGCCAATATCCTTAATTGCCTTCTTTTTGAGTGAAATTAAGAGAAAAAAAAAATCAAACAACTGCCTTGTTTTTGAGTGAAATTAAGAGAAAAAAAAAATCAAACAATTGCCTTGATTTTAAAAAACAATTGCCTTGATTTTAAAAAACAATTGCCTTGTTTTTGAGTGAAATTCAGAAAAAAAAATATTGAAAGAAATCAAACTTTTTGTCGGTCGGTGTTAAATTCATGTGAAAATCAAACAATTGCCTTGTTTTTGAGTGAAATTAAGAGAAAAAAAAAATCAAACAATTGCCTTGTTTTTGAGTGAAAATCAGAAAAAAAAAATTGAAAGAAATCAAACTTTTTGTAGGTCGGTGTTAAATTCATGTGAAAATCAAACAATTGCCTTGTTTTTGAGTGAAATTAAGAGAAAAAAAAAATCAAACAATTGCCTGGTTATTGAGTGAAATTTAGAAAAAAAAATTGAAAGAAATCAAACTTTTTGTCGGTCGGTGTTAAATTCATGTGAAAATCAAACAATTGTCTTGTTATTGAGTGAAATTAAGAGAAAAAAAAAAAACAATTGCCTTGTTTTTGAGTGAAATTTAGAAAAAAAAAATTGAAAGAAATCAAACTTTTTGTCGGTCGGTGTTAAATTCATGTGAAAATCAAACAATTGTCTTGTAATTGAGTGAAATTAAGAGAAAAAAAAAAAAACAATTGCCTTGTTTTTGAGTGAAATTCAGAAAAAAAAATATTGAAAGAAATCAAACTTTTTGTCGGTCGGTGTTAAATTCATGTGAAAATCAAACAATTGCCTTGTTTTTGAGTGAAATTAAGAGACAAAAAAAATCAAACAATTGCCTTGTTTTTGAGTGAAAATCAGAAAAAAAAAATGAAAGAAATCAAACTTTTTGTCGGTCGGTGTTAAATTCATGTAAAAATCCAACAATTGCCTTGTTTTTGAGTGAAATTAAGAGAAAAAAAAATCAAACAATTGCCTTGTTTTTGAGTGAAATTAAGAGAAAAAAAAATCAAACAATTGCCTTGTTTTTGAGTGAAATTAAGAGAAAAAAAAATCAAACAATTGCCTTGTTTTTGAGTGAAATTCAGAAAAAAAAATTGAAAGAAATCAAACTTTTTGTCGGTCGGTGTTAAATTCATGTGAAAATCAAACAATTGCCTTGTTTTTGAGTGAAATTAAGATAAACAAAAAATCAAACAATTGCCTTGTTTTTGAGTGAAATTCAGAAAAAAAAAATATTGAAAGAAAACAAACTTTTTGTCGGTCGGTGTTAAATTCATGTGAAAATCAAACAATTGCCTTGTTTTTGAGTGAAATTAAGAGAAAAAAAATCAAACAATTGCCTAGTTTTTGAGTGAAATTCAGAAAAAAAAAATGAAAGATATCAAACTTTTTGTCGGTCGGTGTTAAATTCATGTGAAAATCAAAAAATTGCCTTGTTTTTGAGTGTAATTAAGAGAAAAAAAAAATCAAACAATTGCCTTGTTTTTGAGTGAAATTAAGAGAAAAAAAAATCAAACAATTGCCTTGTTTTTGAGTGAAATTCAGAAAAAAAAATTGAAAGAAATCAAACTTTTTGTCGGTCGGTGTTAAATTCATGTGAAAATCAAACAATTGCCTTGTTTTTGAGTGAAATTAAGAGAAAAAAAAAATCGAACAATTGCCTTGTTTTTGAGTGAAATTCAGAAAAAAAAAATATTGAAAGAAAACAAACTTTTTGTCGGTCGGTGTTAAATTCATGTGAAAATCAAACAATTGCCTTGTTTTTGAGTGAAATTAAGAGAAAAAAAATCAAACAATTGCCTTGTTTTTGAGTGAAATTCAGAAAAAAAAATGAAAGAAATCAAGTTTTTTGTCGGTCGGTGTTAAATTCATGTGAAAATCAAACAATTGCTTTGTTTTTAAGTGAAATTAAGAGAAAAAAAAAATCAAACAATTGCCTTGTTTTTGAGTGAAATTCAGAAAAAAAAAATATTGAAAGAAATCAAACTTTTTGTCGGTCGGTGTTAAATTCATGTGAAAATCAAACAATTGCCTTGTTTTTGAGTGAAATTAAGAGAAAAAAAAATCACACAATTGCCTTGTTTTTGAGTGAAATTCAGAAAAAAAAAAATTGAAAGAAATCAAACTTTTTGTCGGTCGGTGTTAAATTCATGTGAAAATCAAACAATTGCCTTGTTTTTGAGTGAAATTAAGAGAAAAAAAAAATCAAACAATTGCCTTGTTTTTGAGAGAAATTCAGAAAAAAAAAATATTGAAAGAAAACAAACTATTTGTCGGTCGGTGTTAAATTCATGTGAAAATCAAACAATTGCCTTGTCTTTGAGTGAAATTAAGAGAAAAAAAAATCAAACAATTGCCTTGTTTTTGTACGTATAACTATGCATTAATAATGATATCGCACACGCTTCTTGTTTACATTTACGAGCCACACACGACGAGCTACGTTTCGAACGTTTCGAATATCGAGATGACGGTTATAATAAATAATTTGTAAGCGAATAAATACAAGAGCGGAGGATGGATCAAGTTATATATTATTGTATAGTGTATTGATCAGTGCATATTATAATTATTGAAAAACAAATAGCCTCTCAACAATCAAATATTTCAATGCGATCCTTATGCAATTTACAAAATTGTAACTGTTAATTTAGTTCCACCCTGATGGCAGTGTAATTTATGAAAAAGTTAATATTATGTAAATGTAGAATGTTTACCATTTCTATGGAGTTAACAGATTAAACACACACACAGTCATATATCAAAATATTATGTAACACTTATACATAACTTAATAATTAGTTGTTCTCAATAATATGAATTTGATAAATAATATCACATGGACATGTGGCAATTTATTAGCTAGTTAATGTTAATTAACTTGGTAACAGTGTTGACAAACAGTCAGTTTTTGAAGGTTTCAGCAACCCACCAATCTGCGTTTGAAAATGTATTAGCAATCTATTAACGTAGGTAATTTATCGCCAATTTTCGTTTCAGACACTTGGTGAGACTTTTGTGAAAATTTCACTTCGGCTACACATTACAGTTCCAAACATGGCTGCCCTTCAAAGGTCAGACAGACAAACAGACACGGTGGTCCCCTATTACTATTATGGAACAAATAAAATCGATTGTTCCACTGGTAAATGGATTTTTGTTTGGCCAAAGAAGACTATGAATATATTATACTATATATAAAATTTGCTTTTGACACTTACCATGTTAAAATAGACGAAAGCAATCAGCGGCGGGCGGGCAAACATAACAGCTTTTGATCGGCAGCATCATACATCCAGTATCTATCCAAACCTGAAATGTCAACGGAGCAGAATATAAATAATTGCGTGAGATGGTTAGTGATCATTGCCAACTTGTTATAATTTAGACTATAGCCAATATCCTTAATTGCCTTGTTTTTGAGTGAAATTCAGAAAAAAAAAAATTGAAAGAAATCAAACTTTTTGTCGGTCGGTGTTAAATTCATGTGAAAATCAAACAATTGCCTTGTTTTTGAGTGAAATTAAGAGAAAAAAAAATCAAACCATTGCCTTGTTTTTGAGTGAAATTAAGAGAAAATAAAATCAAACAATTGCCTTGATTTTGAGTGAAATTCAGAAAAAAAAATATTGAAAGAAATCAAACTTTTTGTCGGTCGGTGTTAAATTCATGTGAAAATCAAACAATTGCCTTGTTTTTGAGTGAAATTAAGAGAAAAAAAAATCAAACAATTGCCTTGTTTTTGAGTGAAATTCAGAAAAAAAAAATGAAAGAAATCAAACTTTTTGTCGGTCGGTGTTAAATTCATGTGAAAATCAAACAATTGCTTTGTTTTTAAGTGAAATTAAGAGAAAAAAAAAAACAAACAATTGCCTTGTTTTTGAGTGAAATTCAGAAAAAAAAAATGAAAGAAATCAAACTTTTTGTCGGTCGGTATTAAATTCATGTGAAAATCAAACAATTGCTTTGTTTTTAAGTGAATTATGTTGAGCGAGTCCAGGAGTTGTAAAAAAAACCAAAATGTTTTAAATGAATTTAATTAAAAAGTAAAATTATTACATTAAAAATTATATCTAAGTAATTAGGTGTCTAGTGCTCGATGTATGAGACAGAAGTGCCGCCCGAAGCGGCGGGTGGAAACACGCAGTGTCGGATGGCTGCCTCGTGGTGACCTCGGTCACGTAGCGCTGCGTCAGCGCCTCGTGCTTGCTGTTGCCGTGAGGTGCGATTGCAACAGCGTTGCATTGGGTCAGCACTTTGCATGTGTTACCCATATGTAACACCTCCCCTCTTACTTCAGCGACTATTTCGAAACAATTTTTGGAAGAGTCGCTGAAATGTTACTGTGATCTACCCTTATCTGATGGGGGTGACTTCTATGTTCCGCAATTTCAGCATATATACCTTCAGATGTAGTGTTCGTTTCTCGGTTTTGTGTTGTGCGAACGTTGGTAGCTCGGAATCGCCGGTAAATTAAGCCAATGGCGAGTGCGGTTGCACTGAACAGGATGATGTAGATTGGAATTGTGGTATGGTATAATATGGAATTGTAGCTCGGATTATGAATTTCATCTATCTTGACTGGGTTTTGCAGAATAACTTTTTCGTTTATGGAGTGAAGGTTTTGAAGGTTAACTGAGTTAAGGACAACAGATGTATCTTCTTTACGTTTTTGGTCTTCGTAAGGCTTTAACTCAATTATTTTTAGTGGGTGTCCTTTAATTCGATTATTTGAGTTGTAGATGGTAAAGGCGTTTGTTTTTAAATAACAGCCGAGAGGGATGACCGCTAAATAACTTCCTTGCAGGATCTGGTACTGCTCTTGCCCACAAGATGTTTTAACTCTTGTCTTGTTAGGAAAACTCACGGTGTAGTGTTTGTCGTCGAGTTGTTCCATTGCTTCTCTTTTAAGGTTAATTGAAATCGGTCTACAGGATGGCTCTATTTCTTGACGGGTGAGGAGCTGGTGAATGCAGTCTGGATTTTCTGGAACTTCGTAGTTTGATCGTTGTTCACAAAGATACCATGTATTTACCTTCGGGCATTCTGCCTCCATGTACTTAGAGTCGTCTCCAGAGATTGCTATGAACGGTAAGAAAGGAATAAGGATTTGGTGATTCTTATTGGGAACGATGGACAGTTTATAGAGTTCGTATGACGTGGGGAAGGCAATCGGTACCTTATGAACTATAACTATCTGACTATTTTTATAAAAATAACCAAGTTTCATAGCGTCGTAGAAATATCTTATTTCTATGTCAAGGATTTCTTCCTTACTGTATAAAGTCCTTAATTTACTAAGCATGGCTTTTAAGTCCACCAAGTTTAATATTGAATGTGGAGCGCCCGATATTCTAATGAATGTTAGAACATTCTCTAATTTAGTTATTTCTACAGATAGCCTATCTATATTATCGCTAAGGATTAAAAAATATTGTGCCAGGTGAGCATATTTAATTAATTCGTTGTCTCTTGTACTATCGCTATTCATTATGAGATTTATAACACTTGAAATTTTTTCCTGATTAAGTGTTATATTTTCTAATAATTGAGAGTTTCTTAGGATCCATTCCTTGTTCAAGCTAATATGGGTGTTAATTTCAGACTCTAATTTATGTTCATTATTAGTTAAAACTTGGATGGCATTATCATATTTAATCGCGTCTGTGTGGTCTAAATTACCGGAAATACTCTTTATTACTGAACCAAGCCCGTCAATAAGTCCTCTTTTCTTACGTTCAGGTTCAAATGTCTGTAATTGGTAAGAAATTAGTTCTATCTTGGTGTTAAGGTAATCGATGTGTGGTTCATAAAGAGATAATGTTTTATTATTTAAGTGAGGTCTTAGTTCAGACAGTTGAGACTTTAGTAAGTTAACTTGTATGTGAATGTCATAGAGGTCAATGTAATTGAGGAAGGAATGGTAGTGGGAGATGATTTTTGTGGGTCCTAGTTTAAAAGGGAGTAAACCTGGTCCGTCTTGAAGTGAGTCAATCATTACATCTTGTCCTTGAGTCAGTGGTAGCAGTAGCGACAGTAGTATCCTGTAACAATACAGGATTCTTAGAACTACGCTTAAGGCGTGACTTAGCGACTGGGCCTCGCTTTTTCTTCGTATAGATATGTATAGGAAGGTCCGCTAAAACTGTATCGTGGGTGAAACGTGGTGCTAGTTTTTGTCGTGTCGCTATTGGGTTCCTTACAAATACCTGTTGGTCGGGGGAATATTCTGTTTCGGGTTCACGGTCTTTATTTCTATTTTCAGTCAACTCAGTTCTATTATGCAAAGAGGTCTCATTGATTAAGTCATACACTAGAGTCATTTTCTTTTTATGATCTTGTAGGTACTGTTGAAACAAATGTTCTGTCACGTCTATGTCGATAGGATCGCGTGGGTCAAAGTGTCCTGTGATAAGGTCTATAGGTCGGCATTTCGTGAAACTATGAATGGAGCTGTTATAGCCCATTATGGCGTAAGGCATTAAGTTTACGGCTGGCTCATTTTTCTGTTCAAGTTTAAGGATCCTTAGATGTTCTAGAATAGTTGAATGGAAGCGTTCCACGATTCCGTTATCATTAGGAGTATGAGCAAGAATCTTGTGGTGTTGTATTTTGTGAAGTCGGGTAAATTCTGAAAATAGTGCGTTAGTGAATTCGGGTCCTTGGTCAGTCACTATAGTCAAAGGGATGCCGTGGTGTGTGCAATATATGAGCAAAGCTTGTACAACACTCAGGGCGGTACCATCACGTAGATGATAAGCCTGGGCGTATTTAGAAAAGGCATCTACCAGTGTTAGGTACTTTTCGTTTTGGACGGTAAAGAGATCAATGTGCAGTGTTTCAAATGGCTTTGTAGGTGGTGGTACTATAGAAAATCTTTGTTTAATCGGATTACGGTCATACTTAGCCTGACCACATATACTACATTCATTAATATATTTTATGATAGATTCCTTCATTCTAGGCCAGAAAAATTTAAAAGACAAAGCTAGGAAGCATTCATTAATACCGCGGTGGTTTGTTTTACCTTCGTGGTATTTTTTTATGATTTCCTGCTGTCTTAAATATTCTTTAACGTTTTCTACCTCTGTTTTAGATAAAACTAAGTTCATGGATGAACTCTTAAATGCATCTTGAATAATAGGTACAATTTTGTACATGGCTAAAGGGGGGTGTATTATAATGCCTGTCTTCACCTTAGGATTTACGTACTCTTTAATTGCAGATATGACATCGTTTTCTAAGTTAGATTCTGACAATTGTATAGTTGTACGAGTATGTGTCTCAAAAGGTTTCGTCACAGTTGGTCGTTTCTTAACGTCACCTACAACTACGAAGCATATTTGGCGGTGAAATCTATTAAGTGGGTCGTCGGATATTGGAACTTCTAGGATTGGGTTTTCGGCACTAGTGTGGGCTGTGACAGTTGTGGAACCAGCTACAGATTGATCGATTGCTGTCGATGGAGGGTTAACGGCAATAGAGTTTAAGTCTTCGTTATTTATTTCAATGCGAGAGAGTGCGTCTGCGTTTGTGTTTAACTTCCCTTGCTTGTAAATGGGGGTGAAGTTATATTCGCTTAGCTTTAACCTCCAGCGAGTCAATCGTGAACCGGGCTCTTTAAGGTTCATTACCCACTGAAGAGGCTTATGATCGGTAATGACTTTGAATTTCCTACCAAATAAGTAGGGGCGAAAATACTTAGTTCCCCAAACTATTGCAAGTAGTTCCTTCTCGATTGTGCTGTAGTTGATTTCACTCGTGTTTAAAGTTCGTGATGCATATGCTACTGGTCGGTCGCTACCTATAGGTCCTTGGGACAGTATGGCACCAATAGCAAAGTTAGATGCGTCCGTCGTTAAAATAAACTCTTTGTCAAAGTCAGGATATTGTAATATGGGGTCGTTCGTTAGTAGTGTCTTACACTTTTCAAAGCATTTCACGTAGTCAGCGTCATGGGTTGTTATTTTCGATCCTTTTTTAAGGCACTGAGTCATTGGTTTCGCTATACGGGCAAAGTCGGGTATAAATTTGCGGTAATAACCTAATAATCCCAGGAACCGTTTTATTTCGGTTGCAGTTTTAGGTATTGGAAATTTTTGGATAGCCTCGATCTTGTCTGGATTTGGCTTAATACCATCTTTACTAATGACATGGCCGAGGTAGTTAGTTTCAAGTTTTAAGAATTCGGACTTATCCATTTGGATTTTGAAGTTAGAGTCTCGAAGCCGTTTAAATACCTTTTCTAGGTTGACCATGTGCTCTTGTAAAGATACGCTAAACACAATGATGTCATCTAGATAGACAAGACATACAACGTTCTGAAGATCTCTAAGCACATTGTCCATCACACGTTGGAATGTGGATGGAGAATTTTTGAGCCCCATGGGCATCCGTAAAAATTCAAAGTGCCCATGTTCGACATTAAAACTTGTTTTAGGGATATCATCAGGGTTCATCTCGACCTGATAGAAACCACTGGCAAGATCAAGAGTGGTAAAGTAATGGCAGTTACCTAGTTTGTCGAGTACGTCAGCAATGTTAGGAATGGGATACTTGTCGTCAATTGTCTTGTCATTCAACTTCCTAAAATCTACCACTAAGCGCCATTTCATTTTTCCGGACGCGTCTGCCTTTTTGGGAACTACCCATATTGGTGAGTTCCACGCGGATTGGGAAGGTCTAATTATACCCTGTTGTAACATTTTAGATATTTGATCTTGAACCTCTTGTCGATGGATATACGGGTATCTATAGCTCTTAGTATAAACCGGTACTTCGTCAGTCGTTCGTATGTGGTGTTTTATCTTATTGGTAAATGTCAATGGTTCGCCATCAATGAAAAATACGTCTGCGTATTGAGCGCAAAGTGATTCTAGGTTGACTCGTTCTTCTTCGTTCAAATGGCTCGTACGCAAACGAGATATTACTTCCTTAGCGCGATTTGATAGTGTATTTTTACGTGTGCACTCAACATTAAATAATTCCGCGCTAACGGGTCGGTCCATCGAAAAAACTACGTCATGGCGAGTTGGGTTGTTAATTTCTATGACGCCACGATTATTTATAACCGTAGTAAGGCAGTCTCCTATGATACAGTTCGAAATGTATTGTTCGCGTACAAAAACTTCACCGTCATGAAAGTTAATAGGCACTCTGACTAATTTGCTCGTATTTGCCGGTATAATGTCCTCGTACAGGTTGCAGTTACGTGAGTCATACATTAGTAACGGGTTGGTTGATTGTCTTGTCACTAACGTTTTATTTTTCAAATTGATGTTTGATTCCCATTTTTCTAATAAGTCAAGTCCTATCAATCCGTCAAAGTAGTCGTGAAATTTGTAAATGAATAAAGTTATGTCATCTTGTTCGTTAATTTCGTCAAAGCATGGTATAGTTATAGAATAGTCACTTCGAGTGGTTGCGTGAATATTTGTCACTTCAAATGGATTGTAGTTACAAGGTACGTTCGGATAGAAATGGTGGACTGCTTCGGGACTGATAAAAGATTGGTTGGCCCCAGTATCAATAAGAAGTTTTATAGGTGGGTTACATATCTGTACGTACGGTAGCTGTCGTTGTGTCTGGAGGTTAAGTTCTATTTTAACTTGTCTGACTTGGGGGTGTTCTGAAAATCCTCATTTTCTGGTGTAGGGGCATCTGCTTGTGCCTCTTCTACACAGTAGCTCTCAGGGTACTGAGCCTGATCATAAGAATATTCGTAAGAATAGCTAGGGTATTCGTAATAGTCATAGTAATGGTCAGTTAAGTAGTCATTTTGCGAGTCGTCGTATGTCTGGTAGTCATAAACCTCATTGTGATTCATCTCCCTAGTTTTGAAGTAGTTCGAAGGGGGAGGGTTGCCAAACCTATTCCAGTCATGGGGTTGACGCGTCGGCGGTGTTGGCATTGTCTTAGTGACATAGTGGCTAACTCCACTCATTGGTTGCGGGCCTGTGGGTACATTACGTTGAGGTAATTTAAATACGTTACTCTGAGGTCTGTAGTTTGGTGGCGGTGCTGCGAACATCTGCTGTGTCCTAGTGGGTCCCCTAAACTGTGGTGCTTGTGGCCGCCAGCCTGCAGGCACTAGTTTTTGTGGCTGAGAAACTATTTGTCGAGAAGGCCCAGGCATATTGAATGGCCTAGCGTGCGGCAACATTGGCTGTCGCGAAGGTAACATAATACCATAATTAAACTTAGGCTCACTTACCTGCGGTTGCATGGGTGCCTTCCTTTCGGGAAGATGCTCGTTGCGCTGCTGTAGGTACAAGGTATTCATTTCCTCGTGTACAAACTCTAAAGCTTTTTCAATCGTGTCAGGTCGCATGCAACGAATACGAGATCCCAATGGGTCACGGAGGCCCCGTAAGTATGACTGAAGGGTTAGTTTCTTATATAAGGATCTCTTTGATTCGATAGTACTCGCAACCGTTTCATGCAGACTGACGTACGTCATGATAGTGCTAAAGAGGTTTTGACAAGTTTCGTAAAACTCTTGAGGGCTTGATGAACCCTGGTTCAGTAATGCGAGGTCGTTATACAGCGATGTCTCATCTCGCTGATCAGCAAAATTATTTACTAAGGCAGATCGAATACCATCCCAAGTTTCAGGAATACCGTTTGAGTTTATAAGGCGGGCGGCGGGCCCTATGACTTTATTTAATATACCATTTAATAGAGCTAGGTTAGATAATTCGAAATCTGGCCCGTCTCTTATATACTGTTTAACCAATTGATCACATAGTCGGATAAACCTCGTTAGCACATTTGGGTTACCATCAAATTCCGGCAATAGCCGAAGTGCTTTATAAACCTGGTCAACCATGCTGTCCGACATAATATCTAAATCTACAGTTATACTATCGCTAGATTTATTAATCGATTCTAAGTTTCGATTTTCGTCTTGTGCGCTTAAACGACTACTATTTCCTAACCTAAGGTCCCGAGATTGCCTTGGATGGAAAATCTTGGAAAGATATTAGGAACACTTATGGAATAAGAAAGGAAGCAACTCTAGATAGAAACTAAAGCACTTACATAATCATTCTGGTATCTTTGAGATCGATTTCTTGATCACTCCGGGACGTCCGCTCTTGTAGATTCTTCTTGTTCTAGCTTGAATCACTGATTCTACTTTATGAACATCCTACCGACTGCGCCAATTATGTTGAGCGAGTCCAGGAGTTGTAAAAAAAACCAAAATGTTTTAAATGAATTTAATTAAAAAGTAAAATTATTACATTAAAAATTATATCTAAGTAATTAGGTGTCTAGTGCTCGATGTATGAGACAGAAGTGCCGCCCGAAGCGGCGGGTGGAAACACGCAGTGTCGGATGGCTGCCTCGTGGTGACCTCGGTCACGTAGCGCTGCGTCAGCGCCTCGTGCTTGCTGTTGCCGTGAGGTGCGATTGCAACAGCGTTGCATTGGGTCAGCACTTTGCATGTGTTACCCATATGTAACAAGTGAAATTAAGAGAAAAAAAAAATCAAACAATTGCCTTGTTTTTGAGTGAAATTCAGAAAAAAAAAATATTGAAAGAAATCAAACTTTTTGTCGGTCGGTGTTAAATTCATGTGAAAATCAAACAATTGCCTTGTTTTTGAGTGAAATTAAGAGAAAAAAAATCAAACAATTGCCTTGATTTTGAGTGAAATTCAGAAAAAAAAAATTGAAAGAAATCAAACTTTTTGTCGGTCGGTGTTAAATTCATATGAAAATCAAACAATTGCCTTGTTTATGAGTGAAATTAAGAGAAAAAAAAATCAAACAATTGCCTTGATTTTGAGTGAAATTCAGAAAAAAAAAATATTGAAAGAAATCAAACTTTTTGTCGGTCGGTGTTAAATTCATGTGAAAATCAAACAATTGCCTTGTTTTTGAGTGAAATTAAGAGAAAAAAAATCAAACAATTGCCTAGTTTTTGAGTGAAATTCAAAAAAAAAAAATGAAAGATATCAAACTTTTTGTCGGTCGGTGTTAAATTCATGTGAAAATCAAACAATTGCCTTGTTTTTGAGTGTAATTAAGAGAAAAAAAAAATCAAACAATTGCCTTGTTTTTGAGTGAAATTAAGAGAAAAAAAAATCAAACAATTGCCTTGTTTTTGAGTGAAATTCAGAAAAAAAAATTGAAAGAAATCAAACTTTTTGTCGGTCGGTGTTAAATTCATGTGAAAATCAAACAATTGCCTTGTTTTTGAGTGAAATTAAGAGAAAAAAAAAATCGAACAATTGCCTTGTTTTTGAGTGAAATTCAGAAACAAAAAATTTTGAAAGAAAACAAACTTTTTGTCGGTCGGTGTTAAATTCATGTGAAAATCAAACAATTGCCTTGTTTTTGAGTGAAATTAAGAGAAAAAAAAATCAAACAATTGCCTTGTTTTTGTACGTATAACTATGCATTAATAATGATATCGCACACGCTTCTTGTTTACATTTACGGGCCACACACGACGAGCTACGTTTCGAACGTTTCGAATATCGAGATGACGGTTATAATAAATAATTTGTAAGCGAATAAATACAAGAGCGGAGGATGGATCAAGTTATATATTATTGTATAGTGTATTGATCAGTGCATATTATAATTATTGAAAAACAAATAGCCTCTCAACAATCAAATATTTCAATGCGATCCTTATGCAATTTACAAAATTGTAACTGTTAATTTAGTTCCACCCTGATGGCAGTGTAATTTATGAAAAAGTTAATATTATGTAAATGTAGAATGTTTACCATTTCTATGGAGTTTACAGATTAAACACACACACAGTCATATATCAAAATATTATGTAACACTTATACATAACTTAATAATTAGTTGTTCTCAATAATATGAATTTGATAAATAATATCACATGGACATGTGGCAATTTATTAGCTAGTTAATGTTAATTAACTTGGTAACAGTGTTGACAAACAGTCAGTTTTTGAAGGTTTCAGCAACCCACCAATCTGCGTTTGAAAATGTATTAGCAATCTATTAACGTAGGTAATTTATCGCTAATTTTCGTTTCAGACACTTGGTGAGATTTTTGTGAAAATTTCACTTCGGCTACACATTACAGTTCCAAACATGGCTGCCCTTCAAAGGTCAGACAGACAGACAGACACGGTTGTCCCCTATTTCTATTATGGAACAAATAAAATCGATTGTTCCACTGGTAAATGGATTTTTGTTTGGCCAAAGAAGACTATGAATATATTATACTATATATAAAATTTGCTTTTGACACTTACCATGTTAAAATAGACGAAAGCAATCAGCGGCGGGCGGGCAAACATAACAGCTTTTGATCGGCAGCATCATACATCCAGTATGTATCCAAACCTGAAATGTCAACGGAGCAGAATATAAATAATTGCGTGAGATGGTTAGTGATCATTGCCAACTTGTTATAATTTAGACTATAGCCAATATCCTTAATTGCCTTGTTTTTGAGTGAAATTAAGAGAAAAAAAAAATCAAACAATTGCCTTGTTTTTGAGTGAAATTAAGAGAAAAAAAAAATCAAACAATTGCCTTGATTTTGAGTGAAATTCAGAAAAAAAAAATATTGAAAGAAATCAAACTTTTTGTCGGTCGGTGTTAAATTCATGTGAAAATCAAACAATTGCCTTGTTTTTGAGTGAAATTAAGAGAAAAAAAAATCACACATTTGCCTTGTTTTTGAGTGAAATTCAGAAAAAAAAAAATTGAAAGAAATCAAACTTTTTGTCGGTCGGTGTTAAATTCATGTGAAAATCAAACAATTGCCTTGTTTTGGAGTGAAATTAAGAGAAAAAAAATATCGAACAATTGCCTTGTTTTTGAGTGAAATTCAGAAAAAAATAATATTGAAAGAAAACAAACTTTTTGTCGGTCGGTGTTAAATTCATGTGAAAATCAAACAATTGCCTTGTTTTTGAGTGAAATTAAGAGAAAAAAAAATCAAACAATTGCCTTGTTTTTGTACGTATAACTATGCATTAATAATGATATCGCACAAGCTTCTTGTTTACATTTACGAGCCACACACGACGAGCTACGTTTCGAACGTTTCGAATATCGAGATGACGGTTATAATAAATAATTTGTAAGCGAATAAATACAAGAGCGGAGGATGGATCAAGTTATATATTATTGTATAGCGTATTGATCAGTGCATATTATAATTATTGAAAAACAAATAGCCTCTCAACAATCAAATATTTCAATGCGATCCTTATGCAATTTACAAAATTGTAACTGTTAATTTAGTTCCACCCTGATGGCAGTGTAATTTATGAAAAAGTTAATATTATGTAAATGTAGAATGTTTACCATTTCTATGGAGTTTACAGATTAAACACACACACAGTCATATATCAAAATATTATGTAACACTTATACATAACTTAATAATTAGTTGTTCTCAATAATATGAATTTGATAAATAATATCACATGGACATGTGGCAATTTATTAGCTAGTTAATGTTAATTAACTTGGTAACAGTGTTGACAAACAGTCAGTTTTTGAAGGTTTCAGCAACCCACCAATCTGCGTTTGAAAATGTATTAGCAATCTATTAACGTAAGTAATTTATCGCCAATTTTCGTTTCAGACACTTGGTGAGACTTTTGTGAAAATTTCACTTCGGCTACACATTACAGTTCCAAACATGGCTGCCCTTCGAAGGTCAGACAGACAGACAGACACGGTGGTCCCCTATTACTATTATGGAACAAATAAAATCGATTGTTCCACTGGTAAATGGATTTTTGTTTGGCCAAAGAAGACTATGAATATATTATACTATATATAAAATTTGCTTTTGACACTTACCATGTTAAAATAGACGAAAGCAATCAGCGGCGGGCGGGCAAACATAACAGCTTTTGAGCGGCAGCATCATACATCCAGTATGTATCCAAACCTGAAATGTCAACGGAGCAGAATATAAATAATTGCCTGAGAGGGTTAGTGATCATTGCCAACTTGTTATAATTTAGGCTATAGCCAATATCCTTAATTGCCGTGTTTTTGAGTGAAATTCAGAAAAAATAAATATTGAAACAAATCAAACTTTTTGTCGGTCGGTGTTAAATTCATGTGAAAATCAAACAATTGCCTTGTTTTTGAGTGAAATAAAGAGAAAAAAAAAATCAAACAATTGCCTTGTTTTTGAGTGAAATTCAGAAAAAAAAAATATTGAAAGAAAACAAACTTTTTGTCGGTCGGTGTTAAATTCATGTGAAAATCAAACAATTGCCTTGTTTTTGAGTGAAATTAAGAGAAAAAAAATCAAACAATTGCCTTGTTTTTGAGTGAAATTCAGAAAAAAAAAATTGAACGAAATCAAACTTTTTGTCGGTCGGTGTTAAATTCATGTGAAAATCAAACAATTGCCTTGTTTTTGAGTGAAATTAAGAGAAAAAAAATCAAACCATTGCCTTGTTTGTGAGTGAAATTAAGAGAAAATAAAATCAAACAATTGCCTTGATTTTGAGTGAAATTCAGAAAAAAAAAATATTGAAAGAAATCAAACTTTTTGTCGGTCGGTGTTAAATTCATGTGAAAATCAAACAATTGCCTTGTTTTTGAGTGAAATTAAGAGAAAAAAAATCAAACAATTGCCTTGTTTTTGAGTGAAATTCAGAAAAAAAAAATGAAAGAAATCAAGTTTTTTGTCGGTCGGTGTTAAATTCATGTGAAAATCAAACAATTGCTTTGTTTTTAAGTGAAATTAAGAGAAAAAAAAATCAAACAATTGCCTTGTTTTTGAGTGAAATTCAGAAAAAAAAAATATTGAAAGAAATCAAACTTTTTGTCGGTCGGTGTTAAATTCATGTGAAAATCAAACAATTGCCTTGTTTTTGAGTGAAATTAAGAGAAAAAAAAATCACACAATTGCCTTGTTTTTGAGTGAAATTCAGAAAAAAAAAAATTGAAAGAAATCAAACTTTTTGTCGGTCGGTGTTAAATTCATGTGAAAATCAAACAATTGCCTTGTTTTTGAGTGAAATTAAGCGAAAAAAAAAAATCAAACAATTGCCTTGTTTTTGAGAGAAATTCAGAAAAAAAAAATATTGAAAGAAAACAAACTATTTGTCGGTCGGTGTTAAATTCATGTGAAAATCAAACAATTGCCTTGTCTTTGAGTGAAATTAAGAGAAAAAAAAATCAAACAATTGCCTTGTTTTTGTACGTATAACTATGCATTAATAATGATATCGCACACGCTTCTTGTTTACATTTACGAGCCACACACGACGAGCTACGTTTCGAACGTTTCGAATATCGAGATGACGGTTATAATAAATAATTTGTAAGCGAATAAATACAAGAGCGGAGGATGGATCAAGTTATATATTATTGTATAGTGTATTGATCAGTGCATATTATAATTATTGAAAAACAAATAGCCTCTCAACAATCAAATATTTCAATGCGATCCTTATGCAATTTACAAAATTGTAACTGTTAATTTAGTTCCACCCTGATGGCAGTGTAATTTATGAAAAAGTTAATATTATGTAAATGTAGAATGTTTACCATTTCTATGGAGTTTACAGATTAAACACACACACAGTCATATATCAAAATATTATGTAACACTTATACATAACTTAATAATTAGTTGTTCTCAATAATATGAATTTGATAAATAATATCACATGGACATGTGGCAATTTATTAGCTAGTTAATGTTAATTAACTTGGTAACAGTGTTGACAAACAGTCAGTTTTTGAAGGTTTCAGCAACCCACCAATCTGCGTTTGAAAATGTATTAGCAATCTATTAACGTAGGTAATTTATCGCCAATTTTCGTTTCAGACACTTGGTGAGACTTTTGTGAAAATTTCACTTTGGCTACACATTACAGTTCCAAACATGGCTGCCCTTCAAAGGTCAGACAGACAGACAGACACGGTGGTCCCCTATTACTATTATGGAACAAATAAAATCGATTGTTCCACTGGTAAATGGATTTTTGTTTGGCCAAAGAAGACTATGAATATATTATACTATATATAAAATTTGCTTTTGACACTTACCATGTTAAAATAGACGAAAGCAATCAGCGGCGGGCGGGCAAACATAACAGCTTTTGATCGGCAGCATCATACATCCAGTATCTATCCAAACCTGAAATGTCAACGGAGCAGAATATAAATAATTGCGTGAGATGGTTAGTGATCATTGCCAACTTGTTATAATTTAGACTATAGCCAATATCCTTAATTGCCTTGTTTTTGAGTGAAATTCAGAAAAAAAAAAATTGAAAGAAATCAAACTTTTTGTCGGTCGGTGTTAAATTCATGTGAAAATCAAACAATTGCCTTGTTTTTGAGTGAAATTAAGAGAAAAAAAAATCAAACCATTGCCTTGTTTTTGAGTGAAATTAAGAGAAAATAAAATCAAACAATTGCCTTGATTTTGAGTGAAATTCAGAAAAAAAAATATTGAAAGAAATCAAACTTTTTGTCGGTCGGTGTTAAATTCATGTGAAAATCAAACAATTGCCTTGTTTTTGAGTGAAATTAAGAGAAAAACAAATCAAACAATTGCCTTGTTTTTGAGTGAAATTCAGAAAAAAAAAATGAAAGAAATCAAACTTTTTGTCGGTCAGTGTTAAATTCATGTGAAAATCAAACAATTGCTTTGTTTTTAAGTGAAATTAAGAGAAAAAAAAAATCAAACAATTGCCTTGTTTTTGAGTGAAATTCAGAAAAAAAAAATATTGAAAGAAATCAAACTTTTTGTCGGTCGGTGTTAAATTCATGTGAAAATCAAACAATTGCCTTGTTTTTGAGTGAAATTAAGAGAAAAAAAAATCAAACAATTGCCTTGATTTTGAGTGAAATTCAGAAAAAAAAAATTGAAAGAAATCAAACTTTTTGTCGGTCGGTGTTAAATTCATATGAAAATCAAACAATTGCCTTGTTTATGAGTGAAATTAAGAGAAAAAAAAATCAAACAATTGCCTTGATTTTGAGTGAAATTCAGAAAAAAAAAATATTGAAAGAAATCAAACTTTTTGTCGGTCGGTGTTAAATTCATGTGAAAATCAAACAATTGCCTTGTTTTTGAGTGAAATTAAGAGAAAAAAAATCAAACAATTGCCTAGTTTTTGAGTGAAATTCAGAAAAAAAAAATGAAAGATATCAAACTTTTTGTCGGTCGGTGTTAAATTCATGTGAAAATCAAACAATTGCCTTGTTTTTGAGTGTAATTAAGAGAAAAAAAAAATCAAACAATTGCCTTGTTTTTGAGTGAAATTAAGAGAAAAAAAAATCAAACAATTGCCTTGTTTTTGAGTGAAATTCAGAAAAAAAAATTGAAAGAAATCAAAGTTTTTGTCGGTCGGTGTTAAATTCATGCGAAAATCAAACAATTGCCTTGTTTTTGAGTGAGATTAAGAGAAAAAAAAAAACGAACAATTGCCTTGTTTTTGAGTGAAATTCAGAAAAAAAAAATATTGAAAGAAAACAAATTTTTTGTCGGTCGGTGTTAAATTCATGTGAAAATCAAACAATTGCCTTGTTTTTGAGTGAAATTAAGAGAAAAAAAAATCAAACAATTGCCTTGTTTTTGTACGTATAACTATGCATTAATAATGATATCGCACACGCTTCTTGTTTACATTTACGGGCCACACACGACGAGCTACGTTTCGAACGTTTCGAATATCGAGATGACGGTTATAATAAATAATTTGTAAGCGAATAAATACAAGAGCGGAGGATGGATTAAGTTATATATTATTGTATAGTGTATTGATCAGTGCATATTATAATTATTGAAAAACAAATAGCCTTTCAACAATCAAATATTTCAATGCGATCCTTATGCAATTTACAAAATTGTTACTGTTAATTTAGTTCCACCCTGATGGCAGTGTAATTTATGAAAAAGTTAATATTATGTAAATGTAGAATGTTTACCATTTCTATGGAGTTTACAGATTAAACACACACACAGTCATATATCAAAATATTATGTAACACTTATACATAACTTAATAATTAGTTGTTCTCAATAATATGAATTTGATAAATAATATCACATGGACATGTGGCAATTTATTAGCTAGTTAATGTTAATTAACTTGGTAACAGTGTTGACAAACAGTCAGTTTTTGAAGGTTTCAGCAACCCACCAATCTGCGTTTGAAAATGTATTAGCAATCTATTAACGTAGGTAATTTATCGCTAATTTTCGTTTCAGACACTTGGTGAGATTTTTGTGAAAATTTTACTTCGGCTACACATTACAGTTCCAAACATGGCTGCCCTTCAAAGGTCAGACAGACAGACAGACACGGTGGTCCCCTATTTCTATTATGGAACAAATAAAATCGATTGTTCCACTGGTAAATGGATTTTTGTTTGGCCAAAGAAGACTATGAATATATTATACTATATATAAAATTTGCTTTTGACACTTACCATGTTAAAATAGACGAAAGCAATCAGCGGCGGGCGGGCAAACATAACAGCTTTTGATCGGCAGCATCATACATCCAGTATGTATCCAAACCTGAAATGTCAACGGAGCAGAATATAAATAATTGCGTGAGATGGTTAGTGATCATTGCCAACTTGTTATAATTTAGACTATAGCCAATATCCTTAATTGCCTTGTTTTTGAGTGAAATTAAGAGAAAAAAAAAATCAAACAACTGCCTTGTTTTTGAGTGAAATTAAGAGAAAAAAAAAATCAAACAATTGCCTTGCTTTTAAAAAACAATTGCCTTGTTTTTGAGTGAAATTCAGAAAAAAAAATATTGAAAGAAATCAAACTTTTTGTCGGTCGGTGTTAAATTCATGTGAAAATCAAACAATTGCCTTGTTTTTGAGTGAAATTAAGAGAAAAAAAAAATCAAACAATTGCCTTGTTTTTGAGTGAAAATCAGAAAAAAAAAATTGAAAGAAATCAAACTTTTTGTAGGTCGGTGTTAAATTCATGTGAAAATCAAACAATTGCCTTGTTTTTGAGTGAAATTAAGAGAAAAAAAAAATCAAACAATTGCCTGGTTATTGAGTGAAATTTAGAAAAAAAAATTGAAAGAAATCCAACTTTTTGTCGGTCGGTGTTAAATTCATGTGAAAATCAAACAATTGTCTTGTTATTGAGTGAAATTAAGAGAAAAAAAAAAAACAATTGCCTTGTTTTTGAGTGAAATTTAGAAAAAAAAATTGAAAGAAATCAAACTTTGTGTCGGTCGGTGTTAAATTCATGTGAAAATCAAACAATTGTCTTGTTATTGAGTGAAATTAAGAGAAAAAAAAAAAACAATTGCCTTGTTTTTGAGTGAAATTCAGAAAAAAAAATATTGAAAGAAATCAAACTTTTTGTCGGTCGGTGTTAAATTCATGTGAAAATCAAACAATTGCCTTGTTTTTGAGTGAAATTAAGAGACAAAAAAAATCAAACAATTGCCTTGTTTTTGAGTGAAATTAAGAGAAAAAAAAAATCGAACAATTGCCTTGTTTTTGAGTGAAATTCAGAAAAAAAAAATATTGAAAGAAAACAAACTTTTTGTCGGTCGGTGTTAAATTCATGTGAAAATCAAACAATTGCCTTGTTTTTGAGTGAAATTAAGAGAAAAAAAATCAAACAATTGCCTAGTTTTTGAGTGAAATTCAGAAAAAAAAATGAAAGATATCAAACTTTTTGTCGGTCGGTGTTAAATTCATGTGAAAATCAAACAATTGCCTTGTTTTTGAGTGTAATTAAGAGAAAAAAAAAATCAAACAATTGCCTTGTTTTTGAGTGAAATTAAGAGAAAAAAAAATCAAACAATTGCCTTGTTTTTGAGTGAAATTCAGAAAAAAAAATTGAAAGAAATCAAACTTTTTGTCGGTCGGTGTTAAATTCATGTGAAAATCAAACAATTGCCTTGTTTTTGAGTGAAATTAAGAGAAAAAAAATCAAACAATTGCCTAGTTTTTGAGTGAAATTCAGAAAAAAAAAATGAAAGATATCAAACTTTTTGTCGGTCGGTGTTAAATTCATGTGAAAATCAAACAATTGCCTTGTTTTTGAGTGTAATTAAGAGAAAAAAAAAATCAAACAATTGCCTTGTTTTTGAGTGAAATTAAGAGAAAAAAAAATCAAACAATTGCCTTGTTTTTGAGTGAAATTCAGAAAAAAAAATTGAAAGAAATCAAACTTTTTGTCGGTCGGTGTTAAATTCATGTGAAAATCAAACAATTGCCTTGTTTTTGAGTGAAATTAAGAGAAAAAAAAAATCGAACAATTGCCTTGTTTTTGAGTGAAATTCAGAAAAAAAAAATATTGAAAGAAAACAAACTTTTTGTCGGTCGGTGTTAAATTCATGTGAAAATCAAACAATTGCCTTGTTTTTGAGTGAAATTAAGAGAAAAAAAAATCAAACAATTGCCTTGTTTTTGTACGTATAACTATGCATTAATAATGATATCGCACACGCTTCTTGTTTACATTTACGGGCCACACACGACGAGCTACGTTTCGAACGTTTCGAATATTGAGATGACGGTTATAATAAATAATTTGTAAGCGAATAAATACAAGAGCGGAGGATGGATCAAGTTATATATTATTGTATAGTGTATTGATCAGTGCATATTATAATTATTGAAAAACAAATAGCCTCTCAACAATCAAATATTTCAATGCGATCCTTATGCAATTTACAAAATTGTAACTGTTAATTTAGTTCCACCCTGATGGCAGTGTAATTTATGAAAAAGTTAATATTATGTAAATGTAGAATGTTTACCATTTCTATGGAGTTTACAGATTAAACACACACACAGTCATATATCAAAATATTATGTAACACTTATACATAACTTAATAATTAGTTGTTCTCAATAATATGAATTTGATAAATAATATCACATGGACATGTGGCAATTTATTAGCTAGTTAATGTTAATTAACTTGGTAACAGTGTTGACAAACAGTCAGTTTTTGAAGGTTTCAGCAACCCACCAATCTGCGTTTGAAAATGTATTAGCAATCTATTAACGTAGGTAATTTATCGCTAATTTTCGTTTCAGACACTTGGTGAGATTTTTGTGAAAATTTCACTTCGGCTACACATTACAGTTCCAAACATGGCTGCCCTTCAAAGGTCAGACAGACAGACAGACACGGTGGTCCCCTATTTCTATTATGGAACAAATAAAATCGATTGTTCCACTGGTAAATGGATTTTTGTTTGGCCAAAGAAGACTATGAATATATTATACTATATATAAAATTTGCTTTTGACACTTACCATGTTAAAATAGACGAAAGCAATCAGCGGCGGGCGGGCAAACATAACAGCTTTTGATCGGCAGCATCATACATCCAGTATGTATCCAAACCTGAAATGTCAACGGAGCAGAATATAAATAATTGCGTGAGATGGTTAGTGATCATTGCCAACTTGTTATAATTTAGACTTTAGCCAATATCCTTAATTGCCTTGTTTTTGAGTGAAATTAAGAGAAAAAAAAAATCAAACAACTGCCTTGTTTTTGAGTGAAATTAAGAGAAAAAAAAAATCAAACAATTGCCTTGATTTTGAGTGAAATTCAGAAAAAAAAAATATTGAAAGAAATCAAACTTTTTGTCGGTCGGTGTTAAATTCATGTGAAAATCAAACAATTGCCTTTTTTTTGAGTGAAATTAAGAGAAAAAAAAATCACACAATTGCCTTGTTTTTGAGTGAAATTTAGAAAAAAAAAATTGAAAGAAATCAAACTTTTTGTCGGTCGGTGTTAAATTCATGTGAAAATCAAACAATTGCCTTGTTTTGGAGTGAAATTAAGAGAAAAAAAATATCGAACAATTGCCTTGTTTTTGAGTGAAATTCAGAAAAAAAAAATATTGAAAGAAAACAAACTTTTTGTCGGTCGGTGTTAAATTCATGTGAAAATCAAACAATTGCCTTGTTTTTGAGTGAAATTAAGAGAAAAAAAAATCAAACAATTGCCTTGTTTTTGTACGTATAACTATGCATTAATAATGATATCGCACACGCTTCTTGTTTACATTTACGAGCCACACACGACGAGCTACGTTTCGAACGTTTCGAATATCGAGATGACGGTTATAATAAATAATTTGTAAGCGAATAAATACAAGAGCGGAGGATGGATCAAGTTATATATTATTGTATAGTGTATTGATCAGTGCATATTATAATTATTGAAAAACAAATAGCCTCTCAACAATCAAATATTTCAATGCGATCCTTATGCAATTTACAAAATTGTAACTGTTAATTTAGTTCCACCCTGATGGCAGTGTAATTTATGAAAAAGTTAATATTATGTAAATGTAGAATGTTTACCATTTCTATGGAGTTTACAGATTAAACACACACACAGTCATATATCAAAATATTATGTAACACTTATACATAACTTAATAATTAGTTGTTCTCAATAATATGAATTTGATAAATAATATCACATGGACATGTGGCAATTTATTAGCTAGTTAATGTTAATTAACTTGGTAACAGTGTTGACAAACAGTCAGTTTTTGAAGGTTTCAGCAACCCACCAATCTGCGTTTGAAAATGTATTAGCAATCTATTAACGTAAGTAATTTATCGCCAATTTTCGTTTCAGACACTTGGTGAGACTTTTGTGAAAATTTCACTTCGGCTACACATTACAGTTCCAAACATGGCTGCCCTTCAAAGGTCAGACAGACAGACAGACACGGTGGTCCCCTATTACTATTATGGAACAAATAAAATCGATTGTTCCACTGGTAAATGGATTTTTGTTTGGCCAAAGAAGACTATGAATATATTATACTATATATAAAATTTGCTTTTGACACTTACCATGTTAAAATAGACGAAAGCAATCAGCGGCGGGCGGGCAAACATAACAGCTTTTGAGCGGCAGCATCATACATCCAGTATGTATCCAAACCTGAAATGTCAACGGAGCAGAATATAAATAATTGCCTGAGAGGGTTAGTGATCATTGCCAACTTGTTATAATTTAGGCTATAGCCAATATCCTTAATTGCCGTGTTTTTGAGTGAAATTCAGAAAAAAAAAATATTGACACAAATCAAACTTTTTGTCGGTCGGTGTTAAATTCATGTGAAAATCAAACAATTGCCTTGTTTTTGAGTGAAATTAAGAGAAAAAAAATCAAACAATTGCCTTGTTTTTGAGTGAAATTCAGAAAAAAAAAATTGAACGAAATCAAACTTTTTGTCGGTCGGTGTTAAATTCATGTGAAAATCAAACAATTGCCTTGTTTTTGAGTAAATTAAGAGAAAAAAAAAATCAAACAATTGCCTGGTTATTGAGTGAAATTTAGAAAAAAAAAAAATGAAAGAAATCAAACGTTTTGTCGGTCGGTGTTAAATTCATGTGAAAATCAAACAATTGCCTTGTTTTTGAGTGAAATTAAGAGAAAAAAAAAATCAAACAATTGCCTGGTTATTGAGTGAAATTTAGAAAAAAAAATTGAAAGAAATCAAACTTTTTGTCGGTCGGTGTTAAATTCATGTGAAAATCAAACAATTGTCTTGTTATTGAGTGAAATTAAGAGAAAAAAAAATCAAACAATTGCCTGGTTATTGAGTGAAATTTGGAAAAAAAAAATGAAAGAAATCAAACTTTTTGTCGGTCGGTGTTAAATTCATGTAAAAATCCAACAATTGCCTTGTTTTTGAGTGAAATTAAGAGAAAAAAAAATCAAACAATTGCCTTGTTTTTGAGTGAAATTAAGAGAAAAAAAAATCAAACAATTGCCTTGTTTTTGAGTGAAATTCAGAAAAAAAAATTGAAAGAAATCAAACTTTTTGTCGGTCGGTGTTAAATTCATGTGAAAATCAAACAATTGCCTTGTTTTTGAGTGAAATTAAGAGAAAAAAAAAATCGAACAATTGCCTTGTTTTTGAGTGAAATTCAGAAAAAAAAAATATTGAAAGAAAACAAACTTTTTGTCGGTCGGTGTTAAATTCATGTGAAAATCAAACAATTGCCTTGTTTTTGAGTGAAATTAAGAGAAAAAAAAATCAAACAATTGCCTTGTTTTTGTACGTATAACTATGCATTAATAATGATATCGCACACGCTTCTTGTTTACATTTACGGGCCACACACGACGAGCTACGTTTCGAACGTTTCGAATATTGAGATGACGGTTATAATAAATAATTTGTAAGCGAATAAATACAAGAGCGGAGGATGGATCAAGTTATATATTATTGTATAGTGTATTGATCAGTGCATATTATAATTATTGAAAAACAAATAGCCTCTCAACAATCAAATATTTCAATGCGATCCTTATGCAATTTACAAAATTGTAACTGTTAATTTAGTTCCACCCTGATGGCAGTGTAATTTATGAAAAAGTTAATATTATGTAAATGTAGAATGTTTACCATTTCTATGGAGTTTACAGATTAAACACACACACAGTCATATATCAAAATATTATGTAACACTTATACATAACTTAATAATTAGTTGTTCTCAATAATATGAATTTGATAAATAATATCACATGGACATGTGGCAATTTATTAGCTAGTTAATGTTAATTAACTTGGTAACAGTGTTGACAAACAGTCAGTTTTTGAAGGTTTCAGCAACCCACCAATCTGCGTTTGAAAATGTATTAGCAATCTATTAACGTAGGTAATTTATCGCTAATTTTCGTTTCAGACACTTGGTGAGATTTTTGTGAAAATTTCACTTCGGCTACACATTACAGTTCCAAACATGGCTGCCCTTCAAAGGTCAGACAGACAGACAGACACGGTGGTCCCCTATTTCTATTATGGAACAAATAAAATCGATTGTTCCACTGGTAAATGGATTTTTGTTTGGCCAAAGAAGACTATGAATATATTATACTATATATAAAATTTGCTTTTGACACTTACCATGTTAAAATAGACGAAAGCAATCAGCGGCGGGCGGGCAAACATAACAGCTTTTGATCGGCAGCATCATACATCCAGTATGTATCCAAACCTGAAATGTCAACGGAGCAGAATATAAATAATTGCGTGAGATGGTTAGTGATCATTGCCAACTTGTTATAATTTAGACTTTAGCCAATATCCTTAATTGCCTTGTTTTTGAGTGAAATTAAGAGAAAAAAAAAATCAAACAACTGCCTTGTTTTTGAGTGAAATTAAGAGAAAAAAAAAATCAAACAATTGCCTTGATTTTGAGTGAAATTCAGAAAAAAAAAATATTGAAAGAAATCAAACTTTTTGTCGGTCGGAGTTAAATTCATGTGAAAATCAAACAATTGCCTTGTTTTTGAGTGAAATTAAGAGAAAAAAAAATCACACAATTGCCTTGTTTTTGAGTGAAATTCAGAAAAAAAAAAATTGAAAGAAATCAAACTTTTTGTCGGTCGGTGTTAAATTCATGTGAAAATCAAACAATTGCCTTGTTTTGGAGTGAAATTAAGAGAAAAAAAATATCGAACAATTGCCTTGTTTTTGAGTGAAATTCAGAAAAAAAAAATATTGAAAGAAAACAAACTTTTTGTCGGTCGGTGTTAAATTCATGTGAAAATCAAACAATTGCCTTGTTTTTGAGTGAAATTAAGAGAAAAAAAAATCAAACAATTGCCTTGTTTTTGTACGTATAACTATGCATTAATAATGATATCGCACACGCTTCTTGTTTACATTTACGAGCCACACACGACGAGCTACGTTTCGAACGTTTCGAATATCGAGATGACGGTTATAATAAATAATTTGTAAGCGAATAAATACAAGAGCGGAGGATGGATCAAGTTATATATTATTGTATAGTGTATTGATCAGTGCATATTATAATTATTGAAAAACAAATAGCCTCTCAACAATCAAATATTTCAATGCGATCCTTATGCAATTTACAAAATTGTAACTGTTAATTTAGTTCCACCCTGATGGCAGTGTAATTTATGAAAAAGTTAATATTATGTAAATGTAGAATGTTTACCATTTCTATGGAGTTTACAGATTAAACACACACACAGTCATATATCAAAATATTATGTAACACTTATACATAACTTAATAATTAGTTGTTCTCAATAATATGAATTTGATAAATAATATCACATGGACATGTGGCAATTTATTAGCTAGTTAATGTTAATTAACTTGGTAACAGTGTTGACAAACAGTCAGTTTTTGAAGGTTTCAGCAACCCACCAATCTGCGTTTGAAAATGTATTAGCAATCTATTAACGTAAGTAATTTATCGCCAATTTTCGTTTCAGACACTTGGTGAGACTTTTGTGAAAATTTCACTTCGGCTACACATTACAGTTCCAAACATGGCTGCCCTTCAAAGGTCAGACAGACAGACAGACACGGTGGTCCCCTATTACTATTATGGAACAAATAAAATCGATTGTTCCACTGGTAAATGGATTTTTGTTTGGCCAAAGAAGACTATGAATATATTATACTATATAGAAAATTTGCTTTTGACACTTACCATGTTAAAATAGACGAAAGCAATCAGCGGCGGGCGGGCAAACATAACAGCTTTTGAGCGGCAGCATCATACATCCAGTATGTATCCAAACCTGAAATGTCAACGGAGCAGAATATAAATAATTGCCTGAGAGGGTTAGTGATCATTGCCAACTTGTTATAATTTAGGCTATAGCCAATATCCTTAATTGCCGTGTTTTTGAGTGAAATTCAGAAAAAAAAAATATTGACACAAATCAAACTTTTTGTCGGTCGGTGTTAAATTCATGTGAAAATCAAACAATTGCCTTGTTTTTGAGTGAAATTAAGAGAAAAAAAATCAAACAATTGCCTTGTTTTTGAGTGAAATTCAGAAAAAAAAAATTGAACGAAATCAAACTTTTTGTCGGTCGGTGTTAAATTCATGTGAAAATCAAACAATTGCCTTGTTTTTGAGTAAATTAAGAGAAAAAAAAAATCAAACAATTGCCTGGTTATGGAGTGAAATTTAGAAAAAAAAAAAAATGAAAGAAATCAAACGTTTTGTCGGTCGGTGTTAAATTCATGTGAAAATCAAACAATTGCCTTGTTTTTGAGTGAAATTAAGAGAAAAAAAATCAAACAATTGCCTAGTTTTTGAGTGAAATTCAGAAAAAAAAAATGAAAGAAATCAAACTTTTTGTCGGTCGGTGTTAAATTCATGTGAAAATCAAACAATTGCCTTGTTTTTGAGTGAAATTAAGAGAAAAAAAAAATCGAACAATTGCCTTGTTTTTGAGTGAAATTCAGAAAAAAAAAATATTGAAAGAAAACAAACTTTTTGTCGGTCGGTGTTAAATTCATGTGAAAATCAAACAATTGCCTTGTTTTTGAGTGAAATTAAGAGAAAAAAAATCAAACAATTGCCTAGTTTTTGAGTGAAATTCAGAAAAAAAAAATGAAAGATATCAAACTTTTTGTCGGTCGGTGTTAAATTCATGTGAAAATCAAACAATTGCCTTGTTTTTGAGTGTAATTAAGAGAAAAAAAAAATCAAACAATTGCCTTGTTTTTGAGTGAAATTAAGAGAAAAAAAAATCAAACAATTGCCTTGTTTTTGAGTGAAATTCAGAAAAAAAAATTGAAAGAAATCAAACTTTTTGTCGGTCGGTGTTAAATTCATGTGAAAATCAAACAATTGCCTTGTTTTTGAGTGAAATTAAGAGAAAAAAAATATCGAACAATTGCCTTGTTTTTGAGTGAAATTCAGAAAAAAAAAATATTGAAAGAAAACAAACTTTTTGTCGGTCGGTGTTAAATTCATGTGAAAATCAAACAATTGCCTTGTTTTTGAGTGAAATTAAGAGAAAAAAAAATCAAACAATTGCCTTGTTTTTGTACGTATAACTATGCATTAATAATGATATCGCACACGCTTCTTGTTTACATTTACGGGCCACACACGACGAGCTACGTTTCGAACGTTTCGAATATTGAGATGACGGTTATAATAAATAATTTGTAAGCGAATAAATACAAGAGCGGAGGATGGATCAAGTTATATATTATTGTATAGTGTATTGATCAGTGCATATTATAATAATTGAAAAACAAATAGCCTCTCAACAATCAAATATTTCAATGCGATCCTTATGCAATTTACAAAATTGTAACTGTTAATTTAGTTCCACCCTGATGGCAGTGTAATTTATGAAAAAGTAAATATTATGTAAATGTAGAATGTTTACCATTTCTATGGAGTTTACAGATTAAACACACACACAGTCATATATCAAAATATTATGTAACACTTATACATAACTTAATAATTAGTTGTTCTCAATAATATGAATTTGATAAATAATATCACATGGACATGTGGCAATTTATTAGCTAGTTAATGTTAATTAACTTGGTAACAGTGTTGACAAACAGTCAGTTTTTGAAGGTTTCAGCAACCCACCAATCTGCGTTTGAAAATGTATTAGCAATCTATTAACGTAGGTAATTTATCGCTAATTTTCGTTTCAGACACTTGGTGAGATTTTTGTGAAAATTTCACTTCGGCTACACATTACAGTTCCAAACATGGCTGCCCTTCAAAGGTCAGACAGACAGACAGACAGACACGGTGGTCCCCTATTTCTATTATGGAACAAATAAAATCGATTGTTCCACTGGTAAATGGATTTTTGTTTGGCCAAAGAAGACTATGAATATATTATACTATATATAAAATTTGCTTTTGACACTTACCATGTTAAAATAGACGAAAGCAATCAGCGGCGGGCGGGCAAACATAACAGCTTTTGATCGGCAGCATCATACATCCAGTATGTATCCAAACCTGAAATGTCAACGGAGCAGAATATAAATAATTGCGTGAGATGGTTAGTGATCATTGCCAACTTGTTATAATATAGACTTTAGCCAATATCCTTAATTGCCTTGTTTTTGAGTGAAATTAAGAGAAAAAAAAAATCAAACAACTGCCTTGTTTTTGAGTGAAATTAAGAGAAAAAAAAAATCAAACAATTGCCTTGATTTTGAGTGAAATTCAGAAAAAAAAAATATTGAAAGAAATCAAACTTTTTGTCGGTCGGAGTTAAATTCATGTGAAAATCAAACAATTGCCTTGTTTTTGAGTGAAATTAAGAGAAAAAAAAATCACACAAATGCCTTGTTTTTGAGTGAAATTCAGAAAAAAAAAAATTGAAAGAAATCAAACTTTTTGTCGGTCGGTGTTAAATTCATGTGAAAATCAAACAATTGCCTTGTTTTGGAGTGAAATTAAGAGAAAAAAAATATCGAACAATTGCCTTGTTTTTGAGTGAAATTCAGAAAAAAAAAATATTGAAAGAAAACAAACTTTTTGTCGGTCGGTGTTAAATTCATGTGAAAATCAAACAATTGCCTTGTTTTTGAGTGAAATTAAGAGAAAAAAAAATCAAACAATTGCCTTGTTTTTGTACGTATAACTATGCATTAATAATGATATCGCACACGCTTCTTGTTTACATTTACGAGCCACACACGACGAGCTACGTTTCGAACGTTTCGAATATCGAGATGACGGTTATAATAAATAATTTGTAAGCGAATAAATACAAGAGCGGAGGATGGATCAAGTTATATATTATTGTATAGTGTATTGATCAGTGCATATTATAATTATTGAAAAACAAATAGCCTCTCAACAATCAAATATTTCAATGCGATCCTTATGCAATTTACAAAATTGTAACTGTTAATTTAGTTCCACCCTGATGGCAGTGTAATTTATGAAAAAGTTAATATTATGTAAATGTAGAATGTTTACCATTTCTATGGAGTTTACAGATTAAACACACACACAGTCATATATCAAAATATTATGTAACACTTATACATAACTTAATAATTAGTTGTTCTCAATAATATGAATTTGATAAATAATATCACATGGACATGTGGCAATTTATTAGCTAGTTAATGTTAATTAACTTGGTAACAGTGTTGACAAACAGTCAGTTTTTGAAGGTTTCAGCAACCCACCAATCTGCGTTTGAAAATGTATTAGCAATCTATTAACGTAAGTAATTTATCGCCAATTTTCGTTTCAGACACTTGGTGAGACTTTTGTGAAAATTTCACTTCGGCTACACATTACAGTTCCAAACATGGCTGCCCTTCAAAGGTCAGACAGACAGACAGACACGGTGGTCCCCTATTACTATTATGGAACAAATAAAATCGATTGTTCCACTGGTAAATGGATTTTTGTTTGGCCAAAGAAGACTATGAATATATTATACTATATATAAAATTTGCTTTTGACACTTACCATGTTAAAATAGACGAAAGCAATCAGCGGCGGGCGGGCAAACATAACAGCTTTTGAGCGGCAGCATCATACATCCAGTATGTATCCAAACCTGAAATGTCAACGGAGCAGAATATAAATAATTGCCTGAGAGGGTTAGTGATCATTGCCAACTTGTTATAATTTAGGCTATAGCCAATATCCTTAATTGCCGTGTTTTTGAGTGAAATTCAGAAAAAAAAAATATTGACACAAATCAAACTTTTTGTCGGTCGGTGTTAAATTCATGTGAAAATCAAACAATTGCCTTGTTTTTGAGTGAAATTAAGAGAAAAAAAATCAAACAATTGCCTTGTTTTTGAGTGAAATTCAGAAAAAAAAAATTGAACGAAATCAAACTTTTTGTCGGTCGGTGTTAAATTCATGTGAAAATCAAACAATTGCCTTGTTTTTGAGTAAATTAAGAGAAAAAAAAAATCAAACAATTGCCTGGTTATTGAGTGAAATTTAGAAAAAAAAAAAAAAATGAAAGAAATCAAACGTTTTGTCGGTCGGTGTTAAATTCATGTGAAAATCAAACAATTGCCTTGTTTTTGAGTGAAATTAAGAGAAAAAAAAAATCAAACAATTGCCTGGTTATTGAGTGAAATTTAGAAAAAAAAAAAAATGAAAGAAATCAAACGTTTTGTCGGTCGGTGTTAAATTCATGTGAAAATCAAACAATTGCCTTGTTTTTGAGTGAAATTAAGAGAAAAAAAAAATCAAACAATTGCCTGGTTATTGAGTGAAATTTAGAAAAAAAAATTGAAAGAAATCAAACTTTTTGTCGGTCGGTGTTAAATTCATGTGAAAATCAAACAATTGTCTTGTTATTGAGTGAAATTTAGAGAAAAAAAAAAAACAATTGCCTTGTTTTTGAGTGAAATTCAGAAAAAAAAATATTGAAAGAAATCAAACTTTTTGTCGGTCGGTGTTAAATTCATGTGAAAATCAAACAATTGCCTTGTTTTTGAGTGAAATTAAGAGAAAAAAAATCAAACAATTGCCTTGTTTTTGAGTGAAAATCAGAAAAAAAAAATTGAAAGAAATCAAACTTTTTGTAGGTCGGTGTTAAATTCATGTGAAAATCAAACAATTGCCTTGTTTTTGAGTGAAATTAAGAGAAAAAAAAAATCAAACAATTGCCTGGTTATTGAGTGAAATTTGGAAAAAAAAAATGAAAGAAATCAAACTTTTTGTCGGTCGGTGTTAAATTCATGTAAAAATCCAACAATTGCCTTGTTTTTGAGTGAAATTAAGAGAAAAAAAAATCACACAATTGCCTTGTTTTTGAGTGATATTCAGAAAAAAAAAATTGAAAGCAATCAAACTTTTTGTCGGTCGGTGTTAAATTCATGTGAAAATCAAACAATTGCCTTGTTTTTGAGTGAAATTAAGAGAAAAAAAAAATCAAACAATTGCCTTGTTTTTGAGAGAAATTCAGAAAAAAAAATATTGAAAGAAAACAAACTATTTGTCGGTCGGTGTCAAATTCATGTGAAAATCAAACAATTGCCCTGTCTTTGAGTGAAATTAAGAGAAAAAAAAATCAAACAATTGCCTTGTTTTTGAGTGAAATTAAGAGAAAAAAAATCAAACAATTGCCTTGTTTTTGAGTGAAATTCAGAAAAAAAAAATTGAACGTAATCAAACTTTTTGTCGGTCGGTGTTAAATTCATGTGAAAATCAAACAATTGCCTTGTTTTTGAGTGAAATTAAGAGAAAAAAAAAATTAAACAATTGCCTTGTTTTTGAGTGAAAATCAGAAAAAAAAAATTGAAAGAAATCAAACTTTTTGTAGGTCGGTGTTAAATTCATGTGAAAATCAAACAATTGCCTTGTTTTTGAGTGAAATTAAGAGAAAAAAAAAATCAAACAATTGCCTGGTTATTGAGTGAAATTTGGAAAAAAAAAATGAAAGAAATCAAACTTTTTGTCGGTCGGTGTTAAATTCATGTAAAAATCCAACAATTGCCTTGTTTTTGAGTGAAATTAAGAGAAAAAAAAATCAAACAATTGCCTTGTTTTTGAGTGAAATTCAGAAAAAAAAAATTGAAAGATCAAATTTTTTGTCGGTCGGTGTTAAATTCATTTGAAAATCAAACAATTGCCTGTTTTTCAGTGTAATTATGGAAAAAAAAATATTGTCCGTTGGTTTTTAATTAATGTGAAAATTAAACAGTTGCCTGTTATAAATGGCATACCTATTAATTTCACTTGTACAATTTAGCCGTTGCTTATTGACGCCGATTGACCATTTCAACGCTGATCTCTGATGTGCTACAAATTTACATGTCGCGGTGATTCAAATTGTAATTGTCACTTCCACCGCCGTGGAGGTAATTTTTAACTATTGTTATGGTTACGTATAACTATGCATTAATAATGATATCGCACACGCTTCTTGTTTACATTTACGGGCCACACACGACGAGCTACGTTTCGAACGTTTCGAATATCTAGATGACGGTTATAATAAATAATTTGTAAGCGAATAAATACAAGAGCGGAGGATGGATCAAGTTATATATTATTGTATAGTGTATTGATCAGTGCATATTATAATTATTGAAAAACAAATAGCCTCTCAACAATCAAATATTTCAATGCGATCCTTATGCAATTTACAAAATTGTAACTGTTAATTTAGTTCCACCCTGATGGCAGTGTAATTTATGAAAAAGTTAATATTATGTAAATGTAGAATGTTTACCATTTCTATGGAGTTTACAGATTAAACACACACACAGTCATATATCAAAATATTATGTAACACTTATACATAACTTGATAATTAGTTGTTCTCAATAATATGAATTTGATAAATAATATCACATGGACATGTGGCAATTTATTAGCTAGTTAATGTTAATTAACTTGGTAACAGTGTTGACAAACAGTCAGTTTTTGAAGGTTTCAGCAACCCACCAATCTGCGTTTGAAAATGTATTAGCAATCTATTAACGTAGGTAATTTATCGATAATTTTCGTTTCAGACACTTAGTTAGACTTTTGTGAAAATTTCACTTCGGCTACACATTACAGTTCCAAACATGGCTGCCCTTCAAAGGTCAGACAGACAGACAGACACGGTGGTCCCCTATTTCTATTATGGAACAAATAAAATCGATTGTTCCACTGGTAAATGGATTTTTGTTTGGCCAAAGAAGACTATGAATATATTATACTATATATGTCGACGCAAGGCTAATTTCAACGTTGAAAATATTTACATAAGTTTTATATTTAAGTTAGATTTTAATAGTTACACATGATTGAGTAATTACTCAATTTGTTTAGATTCGATTGTCGTAATCAGTTCTTTATATTTCAATGTAAAAAGCCATGTTATGATTTGCGGATATCATAACGACAAACTATAACTAAAGGTTTCTTCTAAATTAGGTTTAAAAACAAGTTATCTATTGTTAAATTCATTTCTTGATTAATAAGCGATATGCGTTAGTATAAATTGATATTTGGTAATGTTTGGTTTTACAAAGACCATTGATTGATTGACTATTTGTCAAGCGGAAAGCGTGTCGCGCAGTTAATAAATGTTTAAATGTTTTAAGCGATAATAAATTCAGTGAATATTAAAATAGGGTGTTAAAATTATAAAACGAATTTACAAATCATTACTTCAATCAATATTACTTTTTATTTGTGATAAATAAGTGTAATGACTTCGCAACGTGCACGCCATCTTGGATTTTAAAAAGGCGGGCCGCTGCGAAGCCACATTGCTACGGAGAATTTTGTGCAGACAAGTGGTTTAATATTTTGTGAGTACCATTTTCAATTATTGATTAAGACTAAGATTATTTTAAATTTAAATTGTGTTGTACTGTAGTGATAATAAAACTTGAGTGGATAAGTTGTGTTTTCATTATTCGCAATGAGTGAGCCTAGCGATGGAGATGGTGGCGTCAGCTCTGCTGACGTCACTATTTCTAAAAACACGAATGGTCCCGGTGCTTCGTTATCAGAAGTGGGATTAACCCCCACTTCTGCCCGTCCATCTGACTCGAATAATGAAAATTTAATTGCTTCTGTTAATGGGGTACCGACGGAGTTTTTCACTCAGATGTTGCGAATGATGAACCACATATCCGATCGCATTACTACTCAACCAGATACGCCCAAAGTCAAAATAAATGATGTATTTTTGCCATCATACGATCCAGACGCCAATATTGCGGTTAGAGAGTGGTGTCAACATGTCACTACAGCCATGGAAACTTATGGCCTGAGCGATTATGAAGTAAGAATGAAAGCTGGTAGCTTACTTAAAGGTCGCGCAAGGTTATGGGTTGACAATTGGCTTGTGTCTACCACCACATGGCAAGAATTGCGGGATGTTTTAATAATGACTTTTGAACCGGAAAATAGATATTCTCGGGACATTGTACGCTTTAGGGAACATAATTATGATAATACCAAAGATATCGCGCAATTCTTGTCACAAGCTTGGGTACTTTGGAGACGTATTACTAAAGATAAATTATCAAATGATGACGCAGTTGAGGCGGTTATTGGTTGTATTGGAGATGAGCGATTGAGAATCGAACTGTTGAATGCCAGGGCCACTTCAGTACCAGAACTTATTTCGGTTGCATCTTCTATACGTAGCGTTAAGCGCCCTCAGCTGGGTACATCAAGTACACATCCGGGTCCCACTAAGCGACCACGGTTTGATAAGCCCTCTCTCTTTTGTCAAATTTGCAAGAAGTCCGGTCATGATGCACGTGACTGCCGTTACCGTGACAAAACTGAAAATCCTCAACCGCGTCAACAAGATAATAAAAATGTAGGTAGACCTATTTGCACGTTCTGTTCAAGGGCTGGTCACACCTATGAAACGTGTTACAGGCGAGAACGCGCAGTAGTTTCTAACATCAACTGTGTAGGAACATCTAAATTGAATTCAATGCCAGTGGTGGTTGGAAACTTGAATATACTCGCGATTTTTGATAGCGGAGCCGAATGCTCAGTAATACGTGAGTCTGTAGCTGCGAAACTACCCGGGAAACGAGTTGACCGAGTAAGCTACTTGAAGGGGTTAGGTCAATTTATAGTGATATCGCTTTCAACATTGACAACGATTTGTGTTATCGATAGTTTACGTGTAGAGCTTGTATTTCACGTGGTGCCGGACTACGAAGTGTGCTCAGACATTCTAATAGGCATGAATCTTGTAAAAGAAAATAACTTAAGTGTGCTAGTGAACTCTCAGGGTGCAACTTTGGTTCATCAACCGGTTATTTACCACGTGCGATCCCAAAGTGAAAAGTTTGACAACCTTAACTGTGACTTGACTAATGACGATCAAATCAACGAATTGAAAATCTTGTTGAACAAGTTCGAACACTTGTTTATTCAGGGCTACCCCCACTCACGCGTCAATACCGGTGAGCTCGAAATACGCTTAAAGGATGATAGTAAGTGTGTCGAACGCAGACCTTACCGATTGAGCCCAATTGAACGCGAAAAGGTTCGGGATATAATCAATGAGTTACTCGAGCATAAAATTATCCGCGAAAGTAAATCACCTTTTTCCAGCCCAATAATATTGGTTAAAAAGAAAAATGGAAAGGACCGCATGTGTGTGGACTATCGCGAACTAAACAGGAACACTCTGAGGGACCACTATCCTTTACCGATCATTTCAGATCAAATAGATCAACTAGCGGGAGGTCATTATTTCTCTACAATAGATATGGCAGCTGGGTTTCATCAGATACCGATTTCGGAGGGTTCTATTGAGCTAACTGCTTTTGTTACGCCGGACGCTCAATATGAATATCTGACTATGCCATTTGGGCTCAGTAACTCAGTGTCAGTTTATCAGCGTTGTATAAATAGGGCCCTAGCTCACCTCCTGAACTCGCCAGACCAGGTTTGTCAGGTGTATGTTGACGATGTTTTATCCAAATGTAGGGTATTCGCTGAGGGCCTATCCCATATCGAACGCATATTGATTGCCCTCCAAGAGGCCGGTTTTTCGATCAATGTTGATAAAACTGCCTTCTTTAAACACTCCATCGAGTATTTGGGCAATATTATTGCTAACGGACAAGTCAGTCCTAGCCCCAGAAAGGTGGAGGCTTTAACGAAGGCTCCTATTCCGAAAACAGTCAAACAAGTAAGACAGTTTAACGGATTAGCTGGATATTTCAGACGCTTCATTCCCAATTTCTCGCGTTTGATGGTTCCGCTCTATGAACTTACCAAGAACGACGCGAAGTGGGAATGGAACGAAAGGCATGATGAAGCTCGAAACTGTGTCGTACAACACTTGTCTACTGCGCCTACCCTTATGCTATTTCAGGAAGACGCGCCAATCGAGCTCTACACGGACGCCAGTAGCATCGGCTACGGGGCAGTGCTCGTGCAGACCGTCGGCGGCCGCCAGCATCCAGTCGCGTATATGAGTCAGCGCACCACCGACGCCGAGAGCCGCTACCACTCGTACGAGCTCGAGACCTTGGCGGTAGTAAGGGCCGTCAAGCATTTTCGGCATTACTTATACGGGCGAAAATTCAAGGTAATAACTGACTGTAATGCCTTGAAAGCATCCAAAAACAAAAGGGATCTCCTTCCTCGTATCCATAGATGGTGGGCCTTCCTGCAGAATTACGAGTTCGAGGTAGAGTATAGAAAAGGTGAGCGACTACAACACGCGGATTTTTTCAGTAGAAATCCATCCACTGAATTATCTATCAACATCTTGACCAGAGACACCGAGTGGCTGCAGATCGAGCAGCGCCGTGACGATGTGCTTCGCCCACTTATAGACACTATGAGTGGCGACAGTCCGGCTGAAGGCTACGTCTTGGAAGAAGGCGTGCTTAAGAAAACTCTTACGGATTCTATACGAGGTATATATAAACCAATCGTAGTCCCTAGATCATTCCAGTGGAGCCTGATAAACTCTTTCCATGCCGCTCTACAACACCCCGGATGGGAGAAAACTTTACAAAAGCTAAGAGAAACGTACTGGTTTGATAAAATGAACACAATCGTCAGGAGGTTTGTAGACAATTGTGTTGTATGTAAGACCTCCAAAGGGCCGTCGGGTGCTGTCCAAGCTCAACTTCATCCGATTCAGAAGCCCACTGCAGCGTTTCAGGTCGTCCACATGGATATCACTGGCAAGCTGGGTACGAGAAATGCTGAAGGACGAGATGAGTATGTAATAGTAACGATTGACGCATACACCAAGTACATTCTGCTTAACTACTCAAACGACAAAAGCCCAAGCAGCAGCCTTGCAGCTTTGAAACGTGTCGTGCACCTGTTTGGAACCCCCGCGCAAGTCGTGGTGGACGGCGGTCGAGAATTTCTTGGTGAGTTTAAAGTCTATTCGGATCGTTTCGGGATTGACATACATTCTATTGCGCCAGGAATCAGCCGAGCAAACGGACAGGTAGAAAAAGTAATGGGTACTTTGAAAAATGCATTAACCATTATAAAAAACTACAACACTGAAGAATGGCAGACAGCGCTAGAAGCTTTACAACTCGCATTTAACTGCACTCCACATAGAGTAACGGGGGTTGCACCGCTCACGCTACTCACCCGTCGCCAACACAGTGTACCACCAGAACTATTGAGGTTGGTGAATATCGATAACGAATGTATAGACTTTGACTTGCTTGAGCAGCACGTGCAAGAGAAAATGACAGCTGCGGCACAATATGAGAAGCAGCGATTTGATAGGAGTAAGGCGAAAATGCGTCCGTTTCAGCGAGGAGATTACGTACTCATCAAAAACAATCCCCGTAACCAGACGTCCCTAGACTTGAAATACAGCGAGCCGTACGAGGTGTACAGGATCCTTGACAATGACAGATACATGGTGAAGCGTGTGACCGGCAGAGGGCGTCCACGTAAGGTTGCTCACGATCAGCTCCGTCGAGCTCCACAACCAGGCGAGCAGGAAACCGTGTCGACGTATAATGAAGACGCTGATGACTCCTCAAAGAACTTCGTTGATGTCACACTACAGCAAAATACATCTCAAGACATCAGTACTCCGCAGTCAGAGGAGCCACAACCATCCACCTCCCAAGCTGCCCAGCTGCTGGACTCTTAAACAATGGTTAGTATCTTCTTTGTTACTGCTATCTTGATGATAATAACTGTGAATTTGAATGATTTATAAAACAGTTAGCAATAACAGTAAAGATATCCTTTATTGGAATTTTGTTGATGAGGTATCAACTACCGTAAACTGCATATTGGTAAGACTGTACAATCCATATTCCCTGCTTCCTTCATACACTCTTTTCAGAGCCTCTGTGGACCACGGTCAAAATAAGGCCTAGTCCACAGCATCGTCCTTCTCAAATCCTTTAGGGCCCCTGTGGACCACGGCGTACGAGACCGCTCAGCACCACAGCATCATTCCCGTGAGTTTTTATTTACAAAGCCACAATAAAAGTTTTCAGAGCCTCTGTGGACCACGGTCAAAATAAGGCCTAGGCCACAGCATCGTCCTTCCCAAATCCTTTAGAGCCCCTGTGGACCACGGCGTACGAGACCGCTTAGCACCACAGCATCAACCCCTAACAAACTGTACAAACAGTTATGTAAAAACTATTTATATTTTCTTTTAGAGCCTCTGGGGACCACGGTCATAAATATAAGGCCTAGGCCTCAGCATCACCCTAGTTCCCTTTTCCTTTAGAGCCCCTGTGGACCACGGCGTACAAGACCGCCTAGCACCACAGCATCATCCCTGTCTACGAGAAATCAAATCAACTATTTTCTTTTAGAGCCTCTGGGGACCACGGTCATAAATATAAGGCCTAGGCCTCAGCATCACCCTAGTTCCCTTTTCCTTTAGAGCCCCTGTGGACCACGGCGTACAGGACCGCCTAGCACCACAGCATCATCCCTGTCTACGAGAAATCAAATCATGCATGTATGCGTGGAGCATTTGCATTGACATAACTAAATAAACGTGTGAGTATGCGTGTAGCATTACAAGCACTTCAATATCTTCACTCACTTTCCTATGTACAGCACATCTTACTTGTTTACTACTTGTATGAACTGAATTGTTTCCATATTTATTTTTATATCTAACAAAATAATGAATGTTCTAGACTAGTAAATGTAATTGCTGATAACTCAAATTGTTGGTATCGTTATCATTAAACACTTACATAATTTTTTTTTAAATCGTGCATCTCAGACCACAAACGAGTTATCAGCTAGTGTACCTGTGAACGGATACCTAGCTCAGAGAAATTAATTTTCATTTTCAGAACCGCGACTGGTGCAGAGCACGCACACTGTCCCGCAGAATGGCCGTGTCGACGCAAGGCTAATTTCAACGTTGAAAATATTTACATAAGTTTTATATTTAAGTTAGATTTTAATAGTTACACATGATTGAGTAATTACTCAATTTGTTTAGATTCGATTGTCGTAATCAGTTCTTTATATTTCAATGTAAAAAGCCATGTTATGATTTGCGGATATCATAACGACAAACTATAACTAAAGGTTTCTTCTAAATTAGGTTTAAAAACAAGTTATCTATTGTTAAATTCATTTCTTGATTAATAAGCGATATGCGTTAGTATAAATTGATATTTGGTAATGTTTGGTTTTACAAAGACCATTGATTGATTGACTATTTGTCAAGCGGAAAGCGTGTCGCGCAGTTAATAAATGTTTAAATGTTTTAAGCGATAATAAATTCAGTGAATATTAAAATAGGGTGTTAAAATTATAAAACGAATTTACAAATCATTACTTCAATCAATATTACTTTTTATTTGTGATAAATAAGTGTAATGACTTCGCAACGTGCACGCCATCTTGGATTTTAAAAAGGCGGGCCGCTGCGAAGCCACATTGCTACGGAGAATTTTGTGCAGACAAGTGGTTTAATATTTTGTGAGTACCATTTTCAATTATTGATTAAGACTAAGATTATTTTAAATTTAAATTGTGTTGTACTGTAGTGATAATAAAACTTGAGTGGATAAGTTGTGTTTTCATTATTCGCAATGAGTGAGCCTAGCGATGGAGATGGTGGCGTCAGCTCTGCTGACGTCACTATTTCTAAAAACACGAATGGTCCCGGTGCTTCGTTATATATAAAATTTGCTTTTGACTCTTACCATGTTAAAATAGACGAAAGCAATCAGCGGCGGGCGGGCAAACATAACAGCTTTTGATCGGCAGCATCATACATCCAGTATCTATCCAAACCTGAAATGTCAACGGAGCAGAATATAAATAATTGCGTGAGATGGTTAGTGATCATTGCCAACTTGTTATAATTAAGACTATAGCCAATATCCTTAATTGCCTTGTTTTTGAGTGAAATTCAGAAAAAAAAAAATTGAAAGAAATCAAACTTTTTGTCGGTCGGTGTTAAATTCATGTGAAAATCAAACAATTGCCTTGTTTTTGAGTGAAATTAAGAGAAAAAAAAATCAAACCATTGCCTTGTTTTTGAGTGAAATTAAGAGAAAATAAAATCAAACAATTGCCTTGATTTTGAGTGAAATTCAGAAAAAAAAAATATTGAAAGAAATCAAACTTTTTGTCGGTCGGTGTTAAATTCATGTGAAAATCAAACAATTGCCTTGTTTTTGAGTGAAATTAAGAGAAAAAAAAATCAAACAATTGCCTTGTTTTTGAGTGAAATTCAGAAAAAAAAATGAAAGAAATCAAGTTTTTTGTCGGTCGGTGTTAAATTCATGTGAAAATCAAACAATTGCTTTGTTTTTAAGTGAAATTAAGAGAAAAAAAAAATCAAACAATTGCCTTGTTTTTGAGTGAAATTCAGAAAAAAAAAATATTGAAAGAAATCAAACTTTTTGTCGGTCGGTGTTAAATACATGTGAAAATCAAACAATTGCCTTGTTTTTGAGTGAAATTAAGAGAAAAAAAAATCACACAATTGCCTTGTTTTTGAGAGAAATTCAGAAAAAAAAAAATTTAAAGAAATCAAACTTTTTGTCGGTCGGTGTTAAATTCATGTGAAAATCAAACAATTGCCTTGTTTTTGAGTGAAATTAAGAGAAAAAAAAAATCAAACAATTGCCTTGTTTTTGAGAGAAATTCAGAAAAAAAAAATATTGAAAGAAAACAAACTATTTGTCGGTCGGTGTTAAATTCATGTGAAAATCAAACAATTGCCTTGTCTTTGAGTGAAATTAAGAGAAAAAAAAATCAAACAATTGCCTTGTTTTTGTACGTATAACTATGCATTAATAATGATATCGCACACGCTTCTTGTTTACATTTACGAGCCACACACGACGAGCTACGTTTCAAACGTTTCGAATATCGAGATGACGGTTATAATAAATAATTTGTAAGCGAATAAATACAAGAGCGGAGGATGGATCAAGTTATATATTATTGTATAGTGTATTGATCAGTGCATATTATAATTATTGAAAAACAAATAGCCTCTCAACAATCAAATATTTCAATGCGATCCTTATGCAATTTACAAAATTGTAACTGTTAATTTAGTTCCACCCTGATGGCAGTGTAATTTATGAAAAAGTTAATATTATGTAAATGTAGAATGTTTACCATTTCTATGGAGTTTACAGATTAAACACACACACAGTCATATATCAAAATATTATGTAACACTTATACATAACTTAATAATTAGTTGTTCTCAATAATATGAATTTGATAAATAATATCACATGGACATGTGGCAATTTATTAGCTAGTTAATGTTAATTAACTTGGTAACAGTGTTGACAAACAGTCAGTTTTTGAAGGTTTCAGCAACCCACCAATCTGCGTTTGAAAATGTATTAGCAATCTATTAACGTAGGTAATTTATCGCCAATTTTCGTTTCAGACACTTGGTGAGACTTTTGTGAAAATTTCACTTCGGCTACACATTACAGTTCCAAACATGGCTGCCCTTCAAAGGTCAGACAGACAGACAGACACGGTGGTCCCCTATTACTATTATGGAACAAATAAAATCGATTGTTCCACTGGTAAATGGATTTTTGTTTGGCCAAAGAAGACTATGAATATATTATACTATATATAAAATTTGCTTTTGACACTTACCATGTTAAAATAGACGAAAGCAATCAGCGGCGGGCGGGCAAACATAACAGCTTTTGATCGGCAGCATCATACATCCAGTATCTATCCAAACCTGAAATGTCAACGGAGCAGAATATAAATAATTGCGTGAGATGGTTAGTGATCATTGCCAGCTTGTTATAATTTAGACTATAGCCAATATCCTTAATTGCCTTGTTTTTGAGTGAAATTCAGAAAAAAAAAATTGAAAGAAATCAAACTTTTTGTCGGTCGGTGTTAAATTCATGTGAAAATCAAACAATTGCCTTGTTTTTGAGTGAAATTAAGAGAAAAAAAAATCAAACCATTGCCTTGTTTTTGAGTGAAATTAAGAGAAAATAAAATCAAACAATTGCCTTGTTTTTGAGTGAAATTAAGAGAAAAAAAATCAAACAATAGCCTAGTTTTTGAGTGAAATTCAGAAAAAAAAAATGAAAGATATCAAACTTTTTGTCGGTCGGTGTTAAATTCATGTGAAAATCAAACAATTGCCTTGTTTTTGAGTGTAATTAAGAGAAAAAAAAAATCAAACAATTGCCTTGTTTTTGAGTGAAATTAAGAGACAAAAAAATCAAACAATTGCCTTGTTTTTGAGTGAAATTCAGAAAAAAAAATTGAAAGAAATCAAACTTTTTGTCGGTCGGTGTTAAATTCATGTGAAAATCAAACTTGCCTTGTTTTTGAGTGAAATTAAGAGAAAAAAAATATCGAACAATTGCCTTGTTTTTGAGTGAAATTCAGAAAAAAAAAATATTGAAAGAAAACAAACTTTTTGTCTGTCGGTGTTAAATTCATGTGAAAATCAAACAATTGCCTTGTTTTTGAGTGAAATTAAGAGAAAAAAAAATCAAACAATTGCCTTGTTTTTGTACGTATAACTATGCATTAATAATGATATCGCACACGCTTCTTGTTTACATTTACGGGCCACACACGACGAGCTACGTTTCGAACGTTTCGAATATCGAGATGACGGTTATAATAAATAATTTGTAAGCGAATAAATACAAGAGCGGAGGATGGATCAAGTTATATATTATTGTATAGTGTATTGATCAGTGCATATTATAATTATTGAAAAACAAATAGCCTCTCAACAATCAAATATTTCAATGCGATCCTTATGCAATTTACAAAATTGTAACTGTTAATTTAGTTCCACCCTGATGGCAGTGTAATTTATGAAAAAGTTAATATTATGTAAATGTAGAATGTTTACCATTTCTATGGAGTTTACAGATTAAACACACACACAGTCATATATCAAAATATTATGTAACACTTATACATAACTTGATAATTAGTTGTTCTCAATAATATGAATTTGATAAATAATATCACATGGACATGTGGCAATTTATTAGCTAGTTAATGTTAATTAACTTGGTAACAGTGTTGACAAACAGTCAGTTTTTGAAGGTTTCAGCAACCCACCAATCTGCGTTTGAAAATGTATTAGCAATCTATTAACGTAGGTAATTTATCGCTAATTTTCGTTTCAGACACTTGGTGAGATTTTTGTGAAAATTTCACTTCGGCTACATATTACAGTTCCAAACATGGCTGTCCTTCAAAGGTCAGACAGACAGACAGACACGGTGGTCCCCTATTACTATTATGGAACAAATAAAATCGATTGTTCCACTGGTAAATGGATTTTTGTTTGGCCAAAGAAGACTAAGAATATATTATACTATATATAAAATTTGCTTTTGACACTTACCATGTTAAAATAGACGAAAGCAATCAGCGGCGGGCGGGCAAACATAACAGCTTTTGATCGGCAGCATCATACATCCAGTATGTATCCAAACCTGAAATGTCAACGGAGCAGAATATAAATAATTGCGTGAGATGGTTAGTGATCATTGCCAACTTGTTATAATTTAGACTATAGCCAATATCCTTAATTGCCTTGTTTTTGAGTGAAATTAAGAGAAAAAAAAAATCAAACAATTGCCTTGTTTTTGAGTGAAATTAAGAGAAAAAAAAAATCAAACAATTGCCTTGATTTTGAGTGAAATTCAGAAAAAAAAAATATTGAAAGAAATCAAACTTTTTGTCGGTCGGTGTTAAATTCATGTGAAAATCAAACAATTGCCTTGTTTTTGAGTGAAATTAAGAGAAAAAAAAATCACACATTTGCCTTGTTTTTGAGTGAAATTCAGAAAAAAAAAAATTGAAAGAAATCAAACTTTTTGTCGGTCGGTGTTAAATTCATGTGAAAATCAAACAATTGCCTTGTTTTGGAGTGAAATTAAGAGAAAAAAAATATCGAACAATTGCCTTGTTTTTGAGTGAAATTCAGAAAAAAATAATATTGAAAGAAAACAAACTTTTTGTCGGTCGATGTTAAATTCATGTGAAAATCAAACAATTGCCTTGTTTTTGAGTGAAATTAAGAGAAAAAAAATATCGAACAATTGCCTTGTTTTTGAGTGAAATTCAGAAAAAAAAAATATTGAAAGAAAACAAACTTTTTGTCTGTCGGTGTTAAATTCATGTGAAAATCAAACAATTGCCTTGTTTTTGAGTGAAATTAAGAGAAAAAAAAATCAAACAATTGCCTTGTTTTTGTACGTATAACTATGCATTAATAATGATATCGCACACGCTTCTTGTTTACATTTACGGGCCACACACGACGAGCTACGTTTCGAACGTTTCGAATATCGAGATGACGGTTATAATAAATAATTTGTAAGCGAATAAATACAAGAGCGGAGGATGGATCAAGTTATATATTATTGTATAGTGTTTTGATCAGTGCATATTATAATTATTGAAAAACAAATAGCCTCTCAACAATCAAATATTTCAATGCGATCCTTATGCAATTTACAAAATTGTAACTGTTAATTTAGTTCCACCCTGATGGCAGTGTAATTTATGAAAAAGTTAATATTATGTAAATGTAGAATGTTTACCATTTCTATGGAGTTTACAGATTAAACACACACACAGTCATATATCAAAATATTATGTAACACTTATACATAACTTAATAATTAGTTGTTCTCAATAATATGAATTTGATAAATAATATCACATGGACATGTGGCAATTTATTAGCTAGTTAATGTTAATTAACTTGGTAACAGTGTTGACAAACAGTCAGTTTTTGAAGGTTTCAGCAACCCACCAATCTGCGTTTGAAAATGTATTAGCAATCTATTAACGTAGGTAATTTATCGCTAATTTTCGTTTCAGACACTTGGTGAGATTTTTGTGAAAATTTCACTTCGGCTACACATTACAGTTCCAAACATGGCTGCCCTTCAAAGGTCAGACAGACAGACAGACACGGTTGTCCCCTATTTCTATTATGGAACAAATAAAATCGATTGTTCCACTGGTAAATGGATTTTTGTTTGGCCAAAGAACACTAAGAATATATTATACTATATATAAAATTTGCTTTTGACACTTACCATGTTAAAATAGACGAAAGCAATCAGCGGCGGGCGGGCAAACATAACAGCTTTTGATCGGCAGCATCATACATCCAGTATGTATCCAAACCTGAAATGTCAACGGAGCAGAATATAAATAATTGCGTGAGATGGTTAGTGATCATTGCCAACTTGTTATAATTTAGACTATAGCCAATATCCTTAATTGCCTTGTTTTTGAGTGAAATTAAGAGAAAAAAAAAATCAAACAATTGCCTTGTTTTTGAGTGAAATTAAGAGAAAAAAAAAATCAAACAATTGCCTTGATTTTGAGTGAAATTCAGAAAAAAAAAATATTGAAAGAAATCAAACTTTTTGTCGGTCGGTGTTAAATTCATGTGAAAATCAAACAATTGCCTTGTTTTTGAGTGAAATTAAGAGAAAAAAAAATCACACATTTGCCTTGTTTTTGAGTGAAATTCAGAAAAAAAAAAATTGAAAGAAATCAAACTTTTTGTCGGTCGGTGTTAAATTCATGTGAAAATCAAACAATTGCCTTGTTTTGGAGTGAAATTAAGAGAAAAAAAATATCGAACAATTGCCTTGTTTTTGAGTGAAATTCAGAAAAAAATAATATTGAAAGAAAACAAACTTTTTGTCGGTCGGTGTTAAATTCATGTGAAAATCAAACAATTGCCTTGTTTTTGTACGTATAACTATGCATTAATAATGATATCGCACAAGCTTCTTGTTTACATTTACGAGCCACACACGACGAGCTACGTTTCGAACGTTTCGAATATCGAGATGACGGTTATAATAAATAATTTGTAAGCGAATAAATACAAGAGCGGAGGATGGATCAAGTTATATATTATTGTATAGTGTATTGATCAGTGCATATTATAATTATTGAAAAACAAATAGCCTCTCAACAATCAAATATTTCAATGCGATCCTTATGCAATTTACAAAATTGTAACTGTTAATTTAGTTCCACCCTGATGGCAGTGTAATTTATGAAAAAGTTAATATTATGTAAATGTAGAATGTTTACCATTTCTATGGAGTTTACAGATTAAACACACACACAGTCATATATCAAAATATTATGTAACACTTATACATAACTTAATAATTAGTTGTTCTCAATAATATGAATTTGATAAATAATATCACATGGACATGTGGCAATTTATTAGCTAGTTAATGTTAATTAACTTGGTAACAGTGTTGACAAACAGTCAGTTTTTGAAGGTTTCAGCAACCCACCAATCTGCGTTTGAAAATGTATTAGCAATCTATTAACGTAAGTAATTTATCGCCAATTTTCGTTTCAGACACTTGGTGAGACTTTTGTGAAAATTTCACTTCGGCTACACATTACAGTTCCAAACATGGCTGCCCTTCAAAGGTCAGACAGACAGACAGACACGGTGGTCCCCTATTACTATTATGGAACAAATAAAATCGATTGTTCCACTGGTAAATGGATTTTTGTTTGGCCAAAGAAGACTATGAATATATTATACTATATATAAAATTTGCTTTTGACAATTACCATGTTAAAATAGACGAAAGCAATCAGCGGCGGGCGGGCAAACATAACAGCTTTTGAGCGGCAGCATCATACATCCAGTATGTATCCAAACCTGAAATGTCAACGGAGCAGAATATAAATAATTGCCTGAGAGGGTTAGTGATCATTGCCAACTTGTTATAATTTAGGCTATAGCCAATATCCTTAATTGCCGTGTTTTTGAGTGAAATTCAGAAAAAAAAAATATTGAAACAAATCAAACTTTTTGTCGGTCGGTGTTAAATTCATGTGAAAATCAAACAATTGCCTTGTTTTTGAGTGAAATTAAGAGAAAAAAAAAATCAAACAACTGCCTTGTTTTTGAGTGAAATTCAGAAAAAAAAAATATTGAAAGAAAACAAACTTTTTGTCGGTCGGTGTTAAATTCATGTGAAAATCAAACAATTGCCTTGTTTTTGAGTGAAATTAAGAGAAAAAAAATCAAACAATTGCCTTGTTTTTGAGTGAAATTCAGAAAAAAAAAATTGAACGAAATCAAACTTTTTGTCGGTCGGTGTTAAATTCATGTGAAAATCAAACAATTGCCTTGTTTTTGAGAAAATTAAGAGAAAAAAAAAATCAAACAATTGCCTGGTTATTGAGTGAAATTTAGAAAAAAAAAATGAAAGAAATCAAACTTTTTGTCGGTCGGTGTTAAATTCATGTGAAAATCAAACAATTGTCTTGTTATTGAGTGAAATTAAGAGAAAAAAAAAAAACAATTGCCTTGTTTTTGAGTGAAATTTAGAAAAAAAAATTGAAAGAAATCAAACTTTTTGTCGGTCGGTGTTAAATTCATGTGAAAATCAAACAATTGTCTTGTTATTGAGTGAAATTAAGAGAAAAAAAAAACAATTGCCTTGTTTTTGAGTGAAATTCAGAAAAAAAAATATTGAAAGAAATCAAACTTTTTGTCGGTCGGTGTTAAATTCATGTGAAAATCAAACAATTGCCTTGTTTTTGAGTGAAATTAAGAGAAAAAAAAAATCAAACAATTGCCTTGTTTTTGAGTGAAAATCAGAAAAAAAAAATTGAAAGAAATCAAACTTTTTGCAGGTCGGTGTTAAATTCATGTGAAAATCAAACAATTGCCTTGTTTTTGAGTGAAATTAAGAGAAAAAAAAAATCAAACAATTGCCTGGTTATTGAGTGAAATTTGGAAAAAAAAAATGAAAGAAATCAAACTTTTTGTCGGTCGGTGTTAAATTCATGTAAAAATCCAACAATTGCCTTGTTTTTGAGTGAAATTAAGAGAAAAAAAAAATCAAACAATTGCCTTGTTTTTGAGTGAAATTCAGAAAAAAAAAATTGAAAGATCAAATTTTTTGTCGGTCGGTGTTAAATTCATTTGAAAATCAAACAATTGCCTGTTTTTCAGTGTAATTATGGAAAAAAAAATATTGTCCGTTGGTTTTTAATTAATGTGAAAATTAAACAGTTGCCTGTTATAAATGGCATACCTATTAATTTCACTTGTACAATTTAGCCGTTGCTTACTGACGCCGATTGACCATTTCAACGCTGATCTCTGATGTGCTACAAATTTACATGTCGCGGTGATTCAAATTGTAATTGTCACTTCCACCGCCGTGGAGGTAATTTTTAACTATTGTTATGGTTACGTATAACTATGCATTAATAATGATATCGCACACGCTTCTTGTTTACATTTACGGGCCACACACGACGAGCTACGTTTCGAACGTTCCGAATATCGAGATGACGGTTATAATAAATAATTTGTAAGCGAATAAATACAAGAGCGGAGGATGGATCAATTTATATATTATTGTATAGTGTATTGATCAGTGCATATTATAATTATTGAAAAACAAATAGCCTTTCAACAATCAAATATTTCAATGCGATCCTTATGCAATTTACAAAATTGTTACTGTTAATTTAGTTCCACCCTGATGGCAGTGTAATTTATGAAAAAGTTAATATTATGTAAATGTAGAATGTTTACCATTTCTATGGAGTTAACAGATTAAACACACACGCAGTCATATATCAAAATATTATGTAACACTTATACATAACTTGATAATTAGTTGTTCTCAATAATATGAATTTGATTAATAATATCACTTGGACATGTGGCAATTTATTAGCTAGTTAATGTTAATTAACTTGATAACAGTGTTGACAAACAGTCAGTTTTTGAAGGTTTCAGCAACCAACCAATCTGCGTTTGAAAATGTATTAGCAATCTATTAACGTAGGTAATTTATCGATAATTTTCGTTTCAGACACTTAGTTAGACTTTTGTGAAAATTTCACTTCGGCTACACATTACAGTTCCAAACATGGCTGCCCTTCAAAGGTCAGACAGACAGACAGACACGGTGGTCCCCTATTTCTATTATGGAACAAATAAAATCGATTGTTCCACTGGTAAATGGATTTTTGTTTGGCCAAAGAAGACTATGAATATATTATACTATATATAAAATTTGCTTTTGACACTTACCATGTTAAAATAGACGAAAGCAATCAGCGGCGGGCGGGCAAACATAACAGCTTTTGATCGGCAGCATCATACATCCAGTATCTATCCAAACCTGAAATGTCAACGGAGCAGAATATAAATAATTGCGTGAGATGGTTAGTGATCATTGCCAACTTGTTATAATTAAGACTATAGCCAATATCCTTAATTGCCTTGTTTTTGAGTGAAATTCAGAAAAAAAAAATTGAAAGAAATCAAACTTTTTGTCGGTCGGTGTTAAATTCATGTGAAAATCAAACAATTGCCTTGTTTTTGAGTGAAATTAAGAGAAAAAAAAATCAAACCATTGCCTTGTTTTTAAGTGAAATTAAGAGAAAATAAAATCAAACAATTGCCTTGATTTTGAGTGAAATTCAGAAAAAAAAATATTGAAAGAAATCAAACTTTTTGTCGGTCGGTGTTAAATTCATGTGAAAATCAAACAATTGCCTTGTTTTGGAGTGAAATTAAGAGAAAAAAAATATCGAACAATTGCCTTGTTTTTGAGTGAAATTCAGAAAAAAAAATGAAAGAAATCAAGTTTTTTGTCGGTCGGTGTTAAATTCATGTGAAAATCAAACAATTGCTTTGTTTTTAAGTGAAATTAAGAGAAAAAAAAATCAAACAATTGCCTTGTTTTTGAGTGAAATTCAGAAAAAAAAAATATTGAAAGAAATCAAACTTTTTGTCGGTCGGTGTTAAATTCATGTGAAAATCAAACAATTGCCTTGTTTTTGAGTGAAATTAAGAGAAAAAAAAATCACACAATTGCCTTGTTTTTGAGTGAAATTCAGAAAAAAAAAATTGAAAGAAATCAAACTTTTTGTCGGTCGGTGTTAAATTCATGTGAAAATCAAACAATTGCCTTGTTTTTGAGTTAAATTAAGCGAAAAAAAAAAATCAAACAATTGCCTTGTTTTTGAGAGAAATTCAGAAAAAAAAAATATTGAAAGAAAACAAACTATTTGTCGGTCGGTGTTAAATTCATGTGAAAATCAAACAATTGCCTTGTCTTTGAGTGAAATTAAGAGAAAAAAAAATCAAACAATTGCCTTGTTTTTGTACGTATAACTATGCATTAATAATGATATCGCACACGCTTCTTGTTTACATTTACGAGCCACACACGACGAGCTACGTTTCGAACGTTTCGAATATCGAGATGACGGTTATAATAAATAATTTGTAAGCGAATAAATACAAGAGCGGAGGATGGATCAAGTTATATATTATTGTATAGTGTATTGATCAGTGCATATTATAATTATTGAAAAACAAATAGCCTCTCAACAATCAAATATTTCAATGCGATCCTTATGCAATTTACAAAATTGTAACTGTTAATTTAGTTCCACCCTGATGGCAGTGTAATTTATGAAAAAGTTAATATTATGTAAATGTAGAATGTTTACCATTTCTATGGAGTTTACAGATTAAACACACACACAGTCATATATCAAAATATTATGTAACACTTATACATAACTTAATAATTAGTTGTTCTCAATAATATGAATTTGATAAATAATATCACATGGACATGTGGCAATTTATTAGCTAGTTAATGTTAATTAACTTGGTAACAGTGTTGACAAACAGTCAGTTTTTGAAGGTTTCAGCAACCCACCAATCTGCGTTTGAAAATGTATTAGCAATCTATTAACGTAGGTAATTTATCGCCAATTTTCGTTTCAGACACTTGGTGAGACTTTTGTGAAAATTTCACTTCGGCTACACATTACAGTTCCAAACATGGCTGCCCTTCAAAGGTCAGACAGACAGACAGACACGGTGGTCCCCTATTACTATTATGGAACAAATAAAATCGATTGTTCCACTGGTAAATGGATTTTTGTTTGGCCAAAGAAGACTATGAATATATTATACTATATATAAAATTTGCTTTTGACACTTACCATGTTAAAATAGACGAAAGCAATCAGCGGCGGGCGGGCAAACATAACAGCTTTTGATCGGCAGCATCATACATCCAGTATCTATCCAAACCTGAAATGTCAACGGAGCAGAATATAAATAATTGCGTGAGATGGTTAGTGATCATTGCCAACTTGTTATAATTTAGACTATAGCCAATATCCTTAATTGCCTTGTTTTTGAGTGAAATTCAGAAAAAAAAAAATTGAAAGAAATCAAACTTTTTGTCGGTCGGTGTTAAATTCATGTGAATATCAAACAATTGCCTTGTTTTTGAGTGAAATTAAGAGAAAAAAAAATCAAACCATTGCCTTATTTTTGAGTGAAATTAAGAGAAAATAAAATCAAACAATTGCCTTGATTTTGAGTGAAATTCAGAAAAAAAAATATTGAAAGAAATCAAACTTTTTGTCGGTCGGTGTTAAATTCATGTGAAAATCAAACAATTGCCTTGTTTTTGAGTGAAATTAAGAGAAAAAAAAATCAAACAATTGCCTTGTTTTTGAGTGAAATTCAGAAAAAAAAAAGAGAGAAATCAAACTTTTTGTCGGTCAGTGTTAAATTCATGTGAAAATCAAACAATTGCTTTGTTTTTAAGTGAAATTAAGAGAAAAAAAAAATCAAACAATTGCCTTGTTTTTGAGTGAAATTCAGAAAAAAAAAATATTGAAAGAAATCAAACTTTTTGTCGGTCGGTGTTAAATTCATGTGGAAATCAAACAATTGCCTTGTTTTTGAGTGAAATTAAGAGAAAAAAAAATCAAACAATTGCCTTGATTTTGAGTGAAATTCAGAAAAAAAAAATTGAAAGAAATCAAACTTTTTGTCGGTCGGTGTTAAATTCATATGAAAATCAAACAATTGCCTTGTTTATGAGTGAAATTAAGAGAAAAAAAAATCAAACAATTGCCTTGATTTTGAGTGAAATTCAGAAAAAAAAAATATTGAAAGAAATCAAACTTTTTGTCGGTCGGTGTTAAATTCATGTGAAAATCAAACAATTGCCTTGTTTTTGAGTGAAATTAAGAGAAAAAAAATCAAACAATTGCCTAGTTTTTGAGTGAAATTCAGAAAAAAAAAATGAAAGATATCAAACTTTTTGTCGGTCGGTGTTAAATTCATGTGAAAATCAAACAATTGCCTTGTTTTTGAGTGTAATTAAGAGAAAAAAAAAATCAAACAATTGCCTTGTTTTTGAGTGAAATTAAGAGAAAAAAAAATCAAACAATTGCCTGGTTTTTGAGTGAAATTCAGAAAAAAAAATTGAAAGAAATCAAACTTTTTGTCGGTCGGTGTTAAATTCATGTGAAAATCAAACAATTGCCTTGTTTTTGAGTGAAATTAAGAGAAAAAAAATATCGAACAATTGCCTTGTTTTTGAGTGAAATTCAGAAAAAAAAATGAAAGATATCAAACTTTTTGTCGGTCGGTGTTAAATTCATGTGAAAATCAAACAATTGCCTTGTTTTTGAGTGTAATTAAGAGAAAAAAAAAATCAAACAATTGCCTTGTTTTTGAGTGAAATTAAGAGAAAAAAAAATCAAACAATTGCCTTGTTTTTGAGTGAAATTCAGAAAAAAAAATTGAAAGAAATCAAACTTTTTGTCGGTCGGTGTTAAATTCATGTGAAAATCAAACAATTGCCTTGTTTTTGAGTGAAATTAAGAGAAAAAAAAAAATCGAACAATTGCCTTGTTTTTGAGTGAAATTCAGAAAAAAAAAATATTGAAAGAAAACAAACTTTTTGTCGGTCGGTGTTAAATTCATGTGAAAATCAAACAATTGCCTTGTTTTTGAGTGAAATTAAGAGAAAAAAAAATCAAACAATTGCCTTGTTTTTGTACGTATAACTATGCATTAATAATGATATCGCACACGCTTCTTGTTTACATTTACGAGCCACACACGACGAGCTACGTTTCGAACGTTTCGAATATCGAGATGACGGTTATAATAAATAATTTGTAAGCGAATAAATACAAGAGCGGAGGATGGATCAAGTTATATATTATTGTATAGTGTATTGATCAGTGCATATTATAATTATTGAAAAACAAATAGCCTCTCAACAATCAAATATTTCAATGCGATCCTTATGCAATTTACAAAATTGTAACTGTTAATTTAGTTCCACCCTGATGGCAGTGTAATTTATGAAAAAGTTAATATTATGTAAATGTAGAATGTTTACCATTTCTATGGAGTTTACAGATTAAACACACACACAGTCATATATCAAAATATTATGTAACACTTATACATAACTTAATAATTAGTTGTTCTCAATAATATGAATTTGATAAATAATATCACATGGACATGTGGCAATTTATTAGCTAGTTAATGTTAATTAACTTGGTAACAGTGTTGACAAACAGTCAGTTTTTGAAGGTTTCAGCAACCCACCAATCTGCGTTTGAAAATGTATTAGCAATCTATTAACGTAAGTAATTTATCGCCAATTTTCGTTTCAGACACTTGGTGAGACTTTTGTGAAAATTTCACTTCGGCTACACATTACAGTTCCAAACATGGCTGCCCTTCAAAGGTCAGACAGACAGACAGACACGGTGGTCCCCTATTACTATTATGGAACAAATAAAATCGATTGTTCCACTGGTAAATGGATTTTTGTTTGGCCAAAGAAGACTATGAATATATTATACTATATATAAAATTTGCTTTTGACACTTACCATGTTAAAATAGACGAAAGCAATCAGCGGCGGGCGGGCAAACACAACAGCTTTTGAGCGGCAGCATCATACATCCAGTATGTATCCAAACCTGAAATGTCAACGGAGCAGCATATAAATAATTGCCTGAGAGGGTTAGTGATCATTGCCAACTTGTTATAATTTAAAGTTATAATTTAAAGTTGGCAATGATCACTAACCCTCTCAGGGTTAGTGATCATTGCCAACTTGTTATAATTTAGGCTATAGCCAATATCCTTAATTGCCGTGTTTTTGAGTGAAATTCAGAAAAAAAAAATATTGAAACAAATCAAACTTTTTGTCGGTCGGTGTTAAATTCATGTGAAAATCAAACAATTGCCTTGTTTTTGAGTGAAATTAAGAGAAAAAAAATCAAACAATTGCCTTGTTTTTGAGTGAAATTCAGAAAAAAAAAATTGAACGAAATCAAACTTTTTGTCGGTCGGTGTTAAATTCATGTGAAAATCAAACAATTGCCTTGTTTTTGAGTAAATTAAGAGAAAAAAAAAATCAAACAATTGCCTGGTTATTGAGTGAAATTTAGAAAAAAAAAAAAATGAAAGAAATCAAACGTTTTGTCGGTCGGTGTTAAATTCATGTGAAAATCAAACAATTGCCTTGTTTTTGAGTGAAATTAAGAGAAAAAAAAAATCAAACAATTGCCTGGTTATTGAGTGAAATTTAGAAAAAAAAATTGAAAGAAATCAAACTTTTTGTCGGTCGGTGTTAAATTCATGTGAAAATCAAACAATTGTCTTGTTATTGAGTGAAATTAAGAGAAAAAAAAAAACAATTGCCTTGTTTTTGAGTGAAATTTAGAAAAAAAAATTGAAAGAAATCAAACTTTTTGTCGGTCGGTGTTAAATTCATGTGAAAATCAAACAATTGTCTTGTTATTGAGTGAAATTAAGAGAAAAAAAAAAAACAATTGCCTTGTTTTTGAGTGAAATTCAGAAAAAAAAATATTGAAAGAAATCAAACTTTTTGTCGGTCGGTGTTAAATTCATGTGAAAATCAAACAATTGCCTTGTTTTTGAGTGAAATTAAGAGAAAAAAAAAATCAAACAATTGCCTTGTTTTTGAGTGAAAATCAGAAAAAAAAAATTGAAAGAAATCAAACTTTTTGTAGGTCGGTGTTAAATTCATGTGAAAATCAAACAATTGCCTTGTTTTTGAGTGAAATTAAGAGAAAAAAAAAATCAAACAATTGCCTGGTTATTGAGTGAAATTTGGAAAAAAAAAATGAAAGAAATCAAACTTTTTGTCGGTCGGTGTTAAATTCATGTAAAAATCCAACAATTGCCTTGTTTTTGAGTGAAATTAAGAGACAAAAAAAATCACACATTTGCCTTGTTTTTGAGTGATATTCAGAAAAAAAAAAATTGAAACTAATCAAACTTTTTGTCGGTCGGTGTTAAATTCATGTGAAAATCAAACAATTGCCTTGTTTTTGAGTGAAATTAAGAGAAAAAAAAATCAAACAATTGCCTTGTTTTTGAGAGAAATTCAGAAAAAAAAATATTGAAAGAAAACAAACTATTTGTCGGTCGGTGTTAAATTCATGTGAAAATCAAACAATTGCCCTGTCTTTGAGTGAAATTAAGAGAAAAAAAAATCAAACAATTGCCTTGTTTTTGAGTGAAATTAAGAGAAAAAAAATCAAACAATTGCCTAGTTTTTGAGTGAAATTCAGAAAAAAAAAAATTGAACGTAATCAAACTTTTTGTCGGTCGGTGTTAAATTCATGTGAAAATCAAACAATTGCCTTGTTTTTGAGTGAAATTAAGAGAAAAAAAAAATCAAACAATTGCCTTGTTTTTGAGTGAAAATCAGAAAAAAAAAATTGAAAGAAATCAAACTTTTTGTAGGTCGGTGTTAAATTCATGTGAAAATCAAACAATTGCCTTGTTTTTGAGTGAAATTAAGAGAAAAAAAAAATCAAACAATTGCCTGGTTATTGAGTGAAATTTGGAAAAAAAAAATGAAAGAAATCAAACTTTTTGTCGGTCGGTGTTAAATTCATGTAAAAATCCAACAATAATAATTGCCTTGTTTTTGAGTGAAATTAAGAGAAAAAAAAAATCAAACAATTGCCTTGTTTTTGAGTGAAATTCAGAAAAAAAAAATTGAAAGATCAAATTTTTTGTCGGTCGGTGTTAAATTCATTTGAAAATCAAACAATTGCCTGTTTTTCAGTGTAATTATGGAAAAAAAAATATTGTCCGTTGGTTTTTAATTAATGTGAAAATTAAACAGTTGCCTGTTATAAATGGCATACCTATTAATTTCACTTGTACAATTTAGCCGTTGCTTATTGACGCCGATTGACCATTTCAACGCTGATCTCTGATGTGCTACAAATTTACATGTCGCGGTGATTCAAATTGTAATTGTCACTTCCACCGCCGTGGAGGTAATTTTTAACTATTGTTATGGTTACGTATAACTATGCATTAATAATGATATCGCACACGCTTCTTGTTTACATTTACGGGCCACACACGACGAGCTACGTTTCGAACGTTTCGAATATCGAGATGACGGTTATAATAAATAATTTGTAAGCGAATAAATACAAGAGCGGAGGATGGATCAAGTTATATATTATTGTATAGTGTATTGATCAGTGCATATTATAATTATTGAAAAACAAATAGCCTTTCAACAATCAAATATTTCAATGCGATCCTTATGCAATTTACAAAATTGTTACTGTTAATTTAGTTCCACCCTGATGGCAGTGTAATTTATGAAAAAGTTAATATTATGTAAATGTAGAATGTTTACCATTTCTATGGAGTTAACAGATTAAACACACACACAGTCATATATCAAAATATTATGTAACACTTATACATAACTTGATAATTAGTTGTTCTCAATAATATGAATTTGATTAATAATATCACATGGACATGTGGCAATTTATTAGCTAGTTAATGTTAATTAACTTGATAACAGTGTTGACAAACAGTCAGTTTTTGAAGGTTTCAGCAACCAACCAATCTGCGTTTGAAAATGTATTAGCAATCTATTAACGTAGGTAATTTATCGATAATTTTCGTTTCAGACACTTAGTTAGACTTTTGTGAAAATTTCACTTCGGCTACACATTACAGTTCCAAACATGGCTGCCCTTCAAAGGTCAGACAGACAGACACGGTGGTCCCCTATTTCTATTATGGAACAAATAAAATCGATTGTTCCACTGGTAAATGGATTTTTGTTTGGCCAAAGAAGACTATGAATATATTATACTATATATAAAATTTGCTTTTGACACTTACCATGTTAAAATAGACGAAAGCAATCAGCGGCGGGCGGGCAAACATAACAGCTTTTGATCGGCAGCATCATACATCCAGTATCTATCCAAACCTGAAATGTCAACGGAGCAGAATATAAATAATTGCGTGAGATGGTTAGTGATCATTGCCAACTTGTTATAATTAAGACTATAGCCAATATCCTTAATTGCCTTGTTTTTGAGTGAAATTCAGAAAAAAAAAATATTGAAACAAATCAAACTTTTTGTCGGTCGGTGTTAAATTCATGTGAAAATCAAACAATTGCCTTGTTTTTGAGTGAAATTAAGAGAAAAAAAATCAAACAATTGCCTTGTTTTTGAGTGAAATTCAGAAAAAAAAAATTGAACGAAATCAAACTTTTTGTCGGTCGGTGTTAAATTCATGTGAAAATCAAACAATTGCCTTGTTTTTGAGTAAATTAAGAGAAAAAAAAAATCAAACAATTGCCTGGTTAGTGAGTGAAATTTAGAAAAAAAAAATGAAAGAAATCAAACTTTTTGTCGGTCGGTGTTAAATTCATGTGAAAATCAAACAATTGCCTTGTTTTTGAGTGAAATCAAGAGAAAATAAAATCAAACAATTGCCTGGTTATTGAGTGAAATTTAGAAAAAAAAAATGAATGAAATCAAACTTTTTGTCGGTCGGTGTTAAATTCATGTGAAAATCAAACAATTGTCTTGTTATTGAGTGAAATTAAGAGAAAAAAAAAAACAATTGCCTTGTTTTTGAGTGAAATTCAGAAAAAAAAATATTGAAAGAAATCAAACTTTTTGTCGGTCGGTGTTAAATTCATGTGAAAATCAAACAATTGCCTTGTTTTTGAGTGAAATTAAGAGAAAAAAAAATCAAACAATTGCCTTGTTTTTGAGTGAAAATCAGAAAAAAAAAATTGAAAGAAATCAAACTTTTTGTCGGTCGGTGTTAAATTCATGTGAAAATCAAACAATTGCCTTGTTTTAGAGTGAAATTAAGAGAAAAAAAAAATCAAACAATTGCCTGGTTATTGAGTGAAATTTGGAATAAAAAAATGAAAGAAATCAAACTTTTTGTCGGTCGGTGTTAAATTCATGTGAAAATCAAACAATTGCCTTGTTTTTGAGTGAAATTAAGAGAAAAAAAAAATCAAACAATTGCCTTGTTTTTGAGTGAAATTCAGAAAAAAAAAATTGAAAGAAATCAAATTTTTTGTCGGTCGGTGTTAAATTCATATGAAAATCAAACAATTGCCTTGTTTATGAGTGAAATTAAGAGAAAAAAAAATCAAACAATTGCCTTGATTTTGAGTGAAATTCAGAAAAAAAAAATATTGAAAGAAATCAAACTTTTTGTCGGTCGGTGTTAAATTCATGTGAAAATCAAACAATTGCCTTGTTTTTGAGTGAAATTAAGAGAAAAAAAATCAAACAATTGCCTAGTTTTTGAGTGAAATTCAGAAAAAAAAATGAAAGATATCAAACTTTTTGTCGGTCGGTGTTAAATTCATGTGAAAATCAAACAATTGCCTTGTTTTTGAGTGTAATTAAGAGAAAAAAAAAATCAAACAATTGCCTTGTTTTTGAGTGAAATTAAGAGATAAAAAAATCAAACAATTGCCTTGTTTTTGAGTGAAATTCAGAAAAAAAAATTGAAAGAAATCAAACTTTTTGTCGGTCGGTGTTAAATTCATGTGAAAATCAAACAATTGCCTTGTTTTTGAGTGAAATTAAGAGAAAAAAAAAATCGAACAATTGCCTTGTTTTTGAGTGAAATTCAGAAAAAAAAAATATTGAAAGAAAACAAACTTTTTGTCGGTCGGTGTTAAATTCATGTGAAAATCAAACAATTGCCTTGTTTTTGAGTGAAATTAAGAGAAAAAAAAATCAAACAATTGCCTTGTTTTTGTACGTATAACTATGCATTAATAATGATATCGCACACGCTTCTTGTTTACATTTACGGGCCACACACGACGAGCTACGTTTCGAACGTTTCGAATATCGAGATGACGGTTATAATAAATAATTTGTAAGCGAATAAATACAAGAGCGGAGGATGGATCAAGTTATATATTATTGTATAGTGCATTGATCAGTGCATATTATAATTATTGAAAAACAAATAGCCTCTCAACAATCAAATATTTCAATGCGATCCTTATGCAATTTACAAAATTGTAACTGTTAATTTAGTTCCACCCTGATGGCAGTGTAATTTATGAAAAAGTAAATATTATGTAAATGTAGAATGTTTACAAACTTTTTGTCGGTCGGTGTTAAATTCATGTGAAAATCAAACAATTGCCTTGTTTTTGAGTGAAATTAAGAGAAAAAAAAATCAAACAATTGCCTTGTTTTTGTACGTATAACTATGCATTAATAATGATATCGCACACGCTTCTTGTTTACATTTACGGGCCACACACGACGAGCTACGTTTCGAACGTTTCGAATATCGAGATGACGGTTATAATAAATAATTTGTAAGCGAATAAATACAAGAGCGGAGGATGGATCAAGTTATATATTATTGTATAGTGCATTGATCAGTGCATATTATAATTATTGAAAAACAAATAGCCTCTCAACAATCAAATATTTCAATGCGATCCTTATGCAATTTACAAAATTGTAACTGTTAATTTAGTTCCACCCTGATGGCAGTGTAATTTATGAAAAAGTAAATATTATGTAAATGTAGAATGTTTACCATTTCTATGGAGTTTACAGATTAAACACACACACAGTCATATATCAAAATATTATGTAACACTTATACATAACTTAATAATTAGTTGTTCTCAATAATATGAATTTGATAAATAATATCACATGGACATGTGGCAATTTATTAGCTAGTTAATGTTAATTAACTTGGTAACAGTGTTGACAAACAGTCAGTTTTTGAAGGTTTCAGCAACCCACCAATCTGCGTTTGAAAATGTATTAGCAATCTGTTAACGTAGGTAATTTATCGCTAATTTTCGTTTCAGACACTTGGTGAGACTTTTGTGAAAATTTCACTTCGGCTACACATTACAGTTCCAAACATGGCTGCCCTTCAAAGGTCAGACAGACAGACAGACACGGTGGTCCCCTATTACTATTATGGAACAAATAAAATCGATTGTTCCACTGGTAAATGGATTTTTGTTTGGCCAAAGAAGACTATGAATATATTATACTATATATAAAATTTGCTTTTGACACTTACCATGTTAAAATAGACGAAAGCAATCAGCGGCGGGCGGGCAAACATAACAGCTTTTGATCGGCAGCATCATACATCCAGTATGTATCCAAACCTGAAATGTCAACGGAGCAGAATATAAATAATTGCGTGAGATGGTTAGTGATCATTGCCATCTTGTTATAATTTAGACTATAGCCAATATCCTTAATTGCCTTGTTTTTGAGTGAAATTAAGAGAAAAAAAAAATCAAACAACTGCCTTGTTTTTGAGTGAAATTAAGAGAAAAAAAAAATCAAACAATTGCCTTGATTTTGAGTGAAATTCAGAAAAAAAAAATATTGAAAGAAATCAAACTTTTTGTCGGTCGGTGTTAAATTCATGTGAAAATCAAACAATTGCCTTGTTTTTGAATGAAATTAAGAGAAAAAAAATATCGAACAATTGCCTTGTTTTTGAGTGAAATTCAGAAAAAAATAATATTGAAAGAAAACAAACTTTTTGTCGGTCGGTGTTAAATTCATGTGAAAATCAAACAATTGCCTTGTTTTTGAGTGAAATTAAGAGAAAAAAAAATCAAACAATTGCCTTGTTTTTGTACGTATAACTATGCATTAATAATGATATCGCACACGCTTCTTGTTTACATTTACGAGCCACACACGACGAGCTACGTTTCGAACGTTTCGAATATCGAGATGACGGTTATAATAAATAATTTGTAAGCGAATAAATACAAGAGCGGAGGATGGATCAAGTTATATATTATTGTATAGTGTATTGATCAGTGCATATTATAATTATTGAAAAACAAATAGCCTCTCAACAATCAAATATTTCAATGCGATCCTTATGCAATTTACAAAATTGTAACTGTTAATTTAGTTCCACCCTGATGGCAGTGTAATTTATGAAAAAGTTAATATTATGTAAATGTAGAATGTTTACCATTTCTATGGAGTTTACAGATTAAACACACACACAGTCATATATCAAAATATTATGTAACACTTATACATAACTTAATAATTAGTTGTTCTCAATAATATGAATTTGATAAATAATATCACATGGACATGTGGCAATTTATTAGCTAGTTAATGTTAATTAACTTGGTAACAGTGTTGACAAACAGTCAGTTTTTGAAGGTTTCAGCAACCCACCAATCTGCGTTTGAAAATTTATTAGCAATCTATTAACGTAAGTAATTTATCGCCAATTTTCGTTTCAGACACTTGGTGAGACTTTTGTGAAAATTTCACTTCGGCTACACATTACAGTTCCAAACATGGCTGCCCTTCAAAGGTCAGACAGACAGACAGACACGGTGGTCCCCTATTACTATTATGGAACAAATAAAATCGATTGTTCCACTGGTAAATGGATTTTTGTTTGGCCAAAGAAGACTATGAATATATTATACTATATATAAAATTTGCTTTTGACACTTACCATGTTAAAATAGACGAAAGCAATCAGCGGCGGGCGGGCAAACATAACAGCTTTTGAGCGGCAGCATCATACATCCAGTATGTATCCAAACCTGAAATGTCAACGGAGCAGAATATAAATAATTGCCTGAGAGGGTTAGTGATCATTGCCAACTTGTTATAATTTAGGCTATAGCCAATATCCTTAATTGCCGTGTTTTTGAGTGAAATTCAGAAAAAAAAAATATTGAAACAAATCAAACTTTTTGTCGGTCGGTGTTAAATTCATGTGAAAATCAAACAATTGCCTTGTTTTTGAGTGAAATTAAGAGAAAAAAAAAAATCAAACAATTGCCTTGTTTTTGAGTGAAATTCAGAAAAAAAAAATATTGAAAGAAAACAAACTTTTTGTCGGTCGGTGTTAAATTCATGTGAAAATCAAACAATTGCCTTGTTTTTGAGTGAAATTAAGAGAAAAAAAATCAAACAATTGCCTTGTTTTTGAGTGAAATTCAGAAAAAAAAAAATTGAAAGAAATCAAACTTTTTGTCGGTCGGTGTTAAATTCATGTGAAAATCAAACAATTGCCTTGTTTTTGAGTAAATTAAGAGAAAAAAAAAATCAAACAATTGCCTGGTTATTGAGTGAAATTTAGAAAAAAAAAATGAAAGAAATCAAACTTTTTGTCGGTCGGTGTTAAATTCATGTGAAAATCAAACAATTGTCTTGTTATTGAGTGAAATTAAGAGAAAAAAGAAATCAAACTTTTTGTCGGTCGGTGTTAAATTCATGTGAAAATCAAACAATTGTATTGTTATTGAGTGAAATTAAGAGAAAAAAAAAAAACAATTGCCTTGTTTTTGAGTGAAATTCAGAAAAAAAAATATTGAAAGAAATCAAACTTTTTGTCGGTCGGTGTTAAATTCATGTGAAAATCAAACAATTGCCTTGTTTTTGAGTGAAATTAAGAGAAAAAAAAAATCAAACAATTGCCTTGTCTTTGAGTGAAAATCAGAAAAAAAAAATTGAAAGAAATCAAACTTTTTGTAGGTCGGTGTTAAATTCATGTGAAAATCAAACAATTGCCTTGTTTTTGAGTGAAATTAAGAGAAAAAAAAAATCAAACAATTGCCTGGTTATTGAGTGAAATTTGGAAAAAAAAAATGAAAGAAATCAAACTTTTTGTCGGTCGGTGTTAAATTCATGTAAAAATCCAACAATTGCCTTGTTTTTGAGTGAAATTAAGAGAAAAAAAAAATCAAACAATTGCCTTGTTTTTGAGTGAAATTCAGAAAAAAAAAATTGAAAGATCAAATTTTTTGTCGGTCGGTGTTAAATTCATTTGAAAATCAAACAATTGCCTGTTTTTCAGTGTAATTATGGAAAAAAAAATATTGTCCGTTGGTTTTTAATTAATGTGAAAATTAAACAGTTGCCTGTTATAAATGGCATACCTATTAATTTCACTTGTACAATTTAGCCGTTGCTTACTGACGCCGATTGACCATTTCAACGCTGATCTCTGATGTGCTACAAATTTACATGTCGCGGTGATTCAAATTGTAATTGTCACTTCCACCGCCGTGGAGGTAATTTTTAACTATTGTTATGGTTACGTATAACTATGCATTAATAATGATATCGCACACGCTTCTTGTTTACATTTACGGGCCACACACGACGAGCTACGTTTCGAACGTTTCGAATATCGAGATGACGGTTATAATAAATAATTTGTAAGCGAATAAATACAAGAGCGGAGGATGGATCAAGTTATATATTATTGTATAGTGTATTGATCAGTGCATATTATAATTATTGAAAAACAAATAGCCTTTCAACAATCAAATATTTCAATGCGATCCTTATGCAATTTACAAAATTGTTACTGTTAATTTAGTTCCACCCTGATGGCAGTGTAATTTATGAAAAAGTTAATATTATGTAAATGTAGAATGTTTACCATTTCTATGGAGTTAACAGATTAAACACACACGCAGTCATATATCAAAATATTATGTTACACTTATACATAACTTGATAATTAGTTGTTCTCAATAATATGAATTTGATTAATAATATCACATGGACATGTGGCAATTTATTAGCTAGTTAATGTTAATTAACTTGATAACAGTGTTGACAAACAGTCAGTTTTTGAAGGTTTCAGCAACCAACCAATCTGCGTTTGAAAATGTATTAGCAATCTATTAACGTAGGTAATTTATCGATAATTTTCGTTTCAGACACTTAGTTAGACTTTTGTGAAAATTTCACTTCGGCTACACATTACAGTTCCAAACATGGCTGCCCTTCAAAGGTCAGACAGACAGACAGACACGGTGGTCCCCTATTTCTATTATGGAACAAATAAAATCGATTGTTCCACTGGTAAATGGATTTTTGTTTGGCCAAAGAAGACTATGAATATATTATACTATATATAAAATTTGCTTTTGACACTTACCATGTTAAAATAGACGAAAGCAATCAGCGGCGGGCGGACAAACATAACAGCTTTTGATCGGCAGCATCATACATTCAGTATCTATCCAAACCTGAAATGTCAACGGAGCAGAATATAAATAATTGCGTGAGATGGTTAGTGATCATTGCCAACTTGTTATAATTTAGACTAAAGCCAATATCCTTAATTGCCTTGTGTTTGTGTGAAATTCAGAAAAATAAAAAAATTGAAAGAAATCAAACTTTTTGTCGGTCGGTGTTAAATTCATGTGAAAATCAAACAATTGCCTTGTTTTTGAGTGAAATTAAGAGAAAAAAAAATCAAACAATTGCCTTGTTTTTGAGTGAAATTAAGAGAAAAAAAAAATCAAACAATTGCCTTGATTTTGAGTGAATTTCAGAAAAAAAAAATATTGAAAGAAATCAAACTTTTTGTCGGTCGGTGTTAAATTCATGTGAAAATCAAACAATTGCCTTGTTTTTGGGTGAAATTAAGAGAAAAAAAAATCACACAATTGCCTTGTTTTTGAGTGAAATTCAGAAAAAAAAAATTTAAAGAAATCAAACTTTTTGTCGGTCGGTGTTAAATTCATGTGAAAATCAAACAATTGCCTTGTTTTTGAGAGAAATTAAGAGAAAAAAAAAATCAAACAATTGCCTTGTTTTTGAGTGAAATTCAGAAAAAAAAAATATTGAAAGAAAACAAACTTTTTGTCGGTCGGTGTTAAATTCATGTGAAAATCAAACAATTGCCTTGTTTTTGAGTGAAATTAAGAGAAAAAAAAATCAAACAATTGCCTTGTTTTTGTACGTATAACTATGCATTAAAAATGATATCGCACACGCTTCTTGTTTACATTTACGGGCCACACACGACGAGCTACGTTTCGAACGTTTCGAATATCGAGATGACGGTTATAATAAATAATTTGTAAGCGAATAAATACAAGAGCGGAGGATGGATCAAGTTATATATTATTGTATAGTGTATTGATCAGTGCATATTATAATTATTGAAAAACAAATAGCCTCTCAACAATCAAATATTTCAATGCGATCCTTATGTAATTTACAAAATTGTAACTGTTAATTTAGTTCCACCCTGATGGCAGTGTAATTTATGAAAAAGTTAATATTATGTCAATGTAGAATGTTTACCATTTCTATGGAGTTTACAGATTAAACACACACACAGTCATACATCAAAATATTATGTAACACTTATACTGTAACGTTAATCGTTACATATATACGTATTCTGTATAAAATATTTACAATCATTATATATTTACACTTATTAAATAACATTTACACCTTAACCTTCTAATAATTACAACACAAACATAAACAAATCATAATAGTATTACTTAAATAAATCCATCAACGCGAGCAACATTTTAGTCTCATTCCTTATCGCTCCTATTGTATTGAAGCGCAGCGGCGGAGGTCTGTCCGCGAGCTCGGCTGGACTCGGGCCGCCCCGACACACCGATCACTGGTTTTGAGGTGAACGCACGTTACCGTTATATGTCGTCGGTCTCTGCTACGTACGCTCTTAAAGAACACGTAACCGATAGATAAAATTGACGCGTCCCTACCGTTCCCTCAAGAGATTTAATAGATATTATTAATGTGATTTCGACCCCGCAATTGGGTAAGTGGTGCACATTTTATAGCGTCGGGTAGACCTCAGAATTACTATTGCTTGCAATATCTTAATCAGCTGCAAATCATTTAAATTTATTGTATTTACCTATTCTCATTTTCTTTGGTGTTTTCTGTAAATTAGATATTTTCATACTTCTTTATGGTATTCTACTTTTTATATAAAATCATCATACTTTCATAGTAGTTACCTCATCTTCATACTTACTATTACTTAATTATCAAAAATATTATTTTCATTGTTGTATTAAATATTTAGATCTAAAATTCTTTCGCAAATATTGTCATCTCCGTTTCTGATTGGACATCCACGGCAACACAACTACTACACAGTACTTTCCATCTGCTGTTGTCGTGGGTCCACATTAAAAGGCCTGGCTATAACGCCTTTTTTTTATACGCGTTCCAGGGTCCAATATCCTCAGTCAAATAGCTGGCGACTGGATTAGACGGCCACATTAAGATCCCACGTCACCGGATGCTGGAGTACATCCTGAACCAAGACAAGGACCAGGACCCTACCGTGCGCCCATAAGCAGGATAGTACTAAACCAGAAGAAAGGAAAGATCGTATACAATAACGTAGGCCCTAACCCACGCTCTTTGCCCCTGCCGCAGCTAGGCCTCTAGGCATTTAATTTAAAATAAAAAATTTGTGATCACGAAGCGTCTGTCTTTATTTAAGTTTATTTACATATAGACGTTTCCCCGTGACACTTGGCGCCCTCAGTCGTGGTAAAAATACAATATACTATTCTTTCTTTTCTTCTTGGTTGTGGTTGGTGTTTGTTTGTGGCTTGTTTTAGTGTAAAAACGTTATTATTTTGGTTTTCTTGTGTTACTAAAGTGTACGCAACACATTGTATTAAAAGACATATTTAATTAGTTACATATGTTATCATAATATTGTATTTATAACACTCAAATTTACTAATTTGAATCACTCATAACCTGCATTGTTGTTATTGCAAAGAAAAAATATCGAGTTCGAACATTCCATTCGGAGCCCTAAAATGGTGCTTGAATAAAATTTTTGCATATTGTTTTTTTTTGTTCTAATTATTATATTATATTCAATAACGAAGCAGTACACATTAGTAGCAAGTATATTTGATTTTGCTTGTTTTTTTTTTAAATCAATATATTAAAAAAAAAAAAAAACCAGACGTTTAGTAAGTAACTCTTATTGTAACAGAACGGAGAGCGTGTGTTTTTTTTTATTATCGCTTGTCACCACTTATTCAATTGTTTTTTTTTTTTTACCACCATGCTACCCATTAAGTATTTGTCGCTTCAAAAGTCCGAGCTAGAATACGAGGTTCGTATCAGAGGGATTACTCCTGCGTCTTCAGTTGAAGAGTTACGTAAGCAAATTGTTAAACTAGCTCCTTCACTTCCATCAGAACATATATTGGAATCTCCGCTTGAAGCAAGTCAAGACCTTAAAGGATGCATGGAAGTTCTCACTAAAGTTCTAACTAATTTAGATGTATCTGACCCTAGTGCTTCTTCACTTTTAAGAACACAGAATATGTTAAATCATTTGCATAACCGTCTTGAGAGGATAACTTGTAGTGGCGATGTCAAAAAAACAATACGATGATGCTATTCAAAGTTATAAAATCCTATCACAAAGACTTTTAGCTCTTCAAGCTAAAAGACCTAGTAGCAGTTCGTTTAGTGTTGATGATGTCTCATCAAAAGAACCCTTACCCACAGCACCAGAGATTCAAAACTTGATAACGGTATCGTGCGATCGAACCTCTTCAGATTTGAGTAGATTGAAGTTCAGTGGTAAAACGTGCGTGCGTTCGTTTATTCAACGCGTTGATGAATTTATTGAAGCTCGAAATATACCTTCAGCGAAAGTTTTAAGCTATGCGTCTGAAATATTTCAAGATGATGCTCTTCATTGGTATCGCGCAGTTAAAGATAAGGTCCATTCATGGTCAGAATTAGCAATATTACTAAAAGATGATTTTGGACAGTCCGATTATGACTATCGACTTATTTCTGAAATCCGGTCTCGTACTCAAGGAGAACGTGAAAATATCACTATTTATCTCTCAATTATGAATGGATTATTTTCACGTTTATCCAAGTCTCTTACAGAAGCGGATCAACTCGAGATCCTCCTACACAATATAAGACCTTGTTATGCTAGTACATTAGCCTCAGCACCTCAGATAATGACAATAGATGCCCTGCGTTCTTTATGTCGTAATTACGAGATCATTCAAGCTCGTCTCTCACATTTCCAGGAACCGCCTAAGGTTACGTCAAATACTCTAGCTCCAGAATTTGCATACACTAAAGATGCAAACAAAACTGGTAATAGTACTAGTCAAAATTATAATAGGTATGCTAATTCCAGAAATCAAAGTAGTAGTAACAATTATAACGAACATAGGTATAACAATTCTTATCAAAATAATAACTATAATAATAATAAATTTAATAAAAGCTATGATAATAAAAATCTTAAATATGTACACGCAGTCGAAGTAAACAAAAAAGAACCCTATTGCCCTAGATGTCGTGTTAATACACACCACATTCGGCAATGTCAAGCTCCTCGTGACATTGTTTGCTTTAAGTGTGGGAAGAAAGATGTGAAAACACCGGACTGCCCTAACTGTAATAAAAAGTCAAAAAACTAATTGAGCAGAGTTGTAGTCATTCTGACAAGGAAGATTGGGACGCTTGGCTTTCCTTTATTAGAACATTTTCTTCTACCTATAGAGTTTCTACAATTCTGCAGCCAAAATCAATTAATGATCCTAGGCCATATGTTAAAATTAAGATTAATGATATTGATGGGTGTGCGTTGCTTGACTCTGGAGCTGCAGTCTCAATTTTAGGCAATAATTGTCACCAACATTTAAAAGACTGTACTTTGCACCAGGACGTCACATTTACAGTAATAGCTGCTGGAGGTCAGGAATTAAAGAGCAATGGTTATATTAATGTACCAGTAACATTTGAAGGTCAATTTCACATTATTAAGTTTTATGTTGTTCCTGAGGTTGAGACACCAATCATATTAGGTGTAGATTTTTGGCGTGCCTTTCAAATCTGCCCAAAATATTTAGGTAGTATCACTATGTCCAATGCCTCCATAGCAGAGATGAAAGTAAGGCACAGTGAAACATTCATTCATTCGTATGACAACTTAAGTGTTTCCCAAAAAGCTATAGCTGATAACGTTATAGCTCAGTTTAGGTCCATCTCAACTGAAAATAAAGGTTTAGGTAGAACCAATGTAATTGTTCACCGTATAGATACCGGAGATGCTCAACCAATAAGGCAACGTTATTACCGGATGTCTCCCGAAAAACAACGTGTCTTGCTTGAGCAGGTAGATGAAATGCTGTCATTGGACGTAGTAGAACCATGTGAGAGTGCGTGGTCCTCACCAGTGCTCATCGTTAATAAAAAGAACGGACAGCCGAGATTTTGCCTCGACAGCCGTAAGCTTAATTCTATAACTAAACGCGACGCTTACAGTTTACCTTATGTTGCGGAGATATTAGACAACCTACGCGACGCAAAGTACCTCTCGAGCGTCGATTTGTCCAAGGCTTTTTGGCAGGTACCTATAGCTCTGGAGGACCGGGATAAGACGGCATTCTATATTCCTGGAAGGGGAACGCTGCGTTTTAAAACCACAGCTTTTGGTTTGACCAATGCCCCAGCCACTCAACAGCGACTTGTAGATTTGCTGTTTAGTGATATGGAGGGTAATACATTTGCATATCTTGATGACATAATAATAATAAGCTCCACGTTTGATGAACACGTCTCACGACTACTACGCGTTTTGGAAAAATTGAAACAGGCAAATCTTACAGTAAATTTTGATAAATGTAAATTCTTTCGTAGTGAACTCAAATATCTTGGGTATGTAGTCGATTTTCATGGTTTACGAACAGATCCTGAAAAGGTGGAGGCCATAATTAACTTCCCGACCCCCACCAGTAGAAAAGAACTAAAACGCTTTCTCGGTACTGCAACTTGGTACCGACGTTTTGTTCCAAATTTTAGTACCATAGCCGGTCCACTAAATAAGCTCACCGCTAATAGTAAAAAGGCACCTCCCTTTCAATGGTCGCCTGAAGCTGATGCAGCTTTTAACGCTTTAAAGGAACGTTTAGTCTCCGCGCCAGTTCTTTCTTGTCCGGAATATACAAAACCATTCGAAGTACACACCGACGCAAGCAACTACGGTGTTGGCGCTATGTTAACTCAGACTCTTAATGGTAAAGAGCACCCGATCGCCTACATGAGTAGATCCTTCACCAGTGCCGAGAAAAATTACAGCATTACCGAAAGAGATACCCTTGCTGTGTTAACTGCTCTCGAACACTGGCGATGTTATCTCGAAAATGGTCAAACATTTACGGTGTACACGGACCACTCTGCGTTAAAATGGTTTTTGTCACTAGATAATCCGACAGGACGATTGGCGCGTTGGGGAGTACGGCTGTCGTCATTTAATTTTATCATTAAGCACCGTCGTGGAGTTGATCACGTAATCCCTGACGCTCTCTCACGAGCTTTCCCCATTGCTTCCATATCTCTTTCTAATTCTGTCACCAATACAGACGATACCTGGTATAAAAATATTTTTAATAGATGTCTTAATACACCAAGTCACTATCCAAATTTTTTAATAAAAAATAATTCTTTATTTAGACTTTCGAAAACTAAATCCCCACTGACTTCTGAATTCGCATGGAAAGAAGTTGTGCCCATGGAATTCCGTGAAATCATTATAGCAGAAAATCACTCCGAACCAACAGCTGGACATCTTGGCATTTTTAAAACTTACCGGCGATTAGCACTGACCTACTTTTGGCCTGGAATGCACCAAGATGTCGTTAAGTTCGTGAGCACTTGTTCTACTTGTTTGTCTTACAAAGCACAGAATCACACTACATTGGGTGAAATGGGTCGGCCGAAGCAATGTTCAAGGCCTTTTCAAATGATTTCTATAGACTTCGTTGGTCCTCTACCAACTACCCGTAAGCAAAACAGCTATATCTTTGTAATAACTTGCTGCTTTTCTAAATATTGTCATATTTTCCCATTACGACGTGCAACTTCAGATGCCGTAATTAAAATTTTGGAAGATTCTATTTTTCTCGTGCATGGAATACCACAAACAATTTTCCTAGACAACGGTAGTCAGTTCATTAGCTCTGTAACTGACGCGTTGTTTAAAAAGTATAAAATACCGAACGTATACTTCACACCCAAATATACGCCGCAAATAAATACCGTGGAACGTTACAACAAAACAATTGTTACTAGTTTATCTACATTTGTTCAAAACGATCACCGATCTTGGGACACTTTTATCCCTAAAGTACAATTTGCTATACATAATTCTGTTAACGAGTCTACTGGTTATAGTCCCGCATTTCTAGTTTACGGCCGGGAGTTGGTCTTGTGTGGATCCCATTATACGGATAACGATTTGGGTGACGAAGTTCTGTTCCTTCCGCGTGATATTTATGCTGAGAACCTCGGATACCTTTCGTCAATATTTAACGAAGTGCAAGCTTCGCTGTGGCATGCACACGAAAAGAACTCTGCGCATTACAACTTACGTAGGAAAGCCGCAGAATTTAACGTAGGTGATGTAGTCTTTAAACGCGCCTTTATTCTCAGCGATAAAGACAAATACTTCAGTAAAAAGTTAGCATAAAATGCCGGATTACTAAAAAACGATCTCCTCTGGTATATGAGCTTGAGGACATGTCAGGTAAAGACATAGGTGTATGGCATATAAAGGATTTAAAATTTGTGAAGAATTTTAAATAGTTCCATGTATTTTATTATTTTAATACACGCGTACCTCATTTCTAATAACATCTTGCAGCTAGCAATAGTCACCTGTGTAATATATCACAGTGCCTGTATTTTATATAAGGAAGCGTCGACAATCTTTTTATTAATTGTTGTTGCTATTGTACGTTAGATGATTTATGAATGGCTGAATGGAAGACAAATGAATGAGATGAATGAATGCGCAATGCTAGTAGTAAATTTAGACGAGTTTTGTTATAGAACAAAACTCTTTCCTAGACGAGGGGGGTAATGTAACGTTAATCGTTACATATATACGTATTCTGTATAAAATATTTACAATCATTATATATTTACACTTATTAAATAACATTTACACCTTAACCTTCTAATAATTACAACACAAACATAAACAAATCATAATAGTATTACTTAAATAAATCCATCAACGCGAGCAACATTTTAGTCTCATTCCTTATCGCTCCTATTGTATTGAAGCGCAGCGGCGGAGGTCTGTCCGCGAGCTCGGCTGGACTCGGGCCGCCCCGACACACCGATCACTGGTTTTGAGGTGAACGCACGTTACCGTTATATGTCGTCGGTCTCTGCTACGTACGCTCTTAAAGAACACGTAACCGATAGATAAAATTGACGCGTCCCTACCGTTCCCTCAAGAGATTTAATAGATATTATTAATGTGATTTCGACCCCGCAATTGGGTAAGTGGTGCACATTTTATAGCGTCGGGTAGACCTCAGAATTACTATTGCTTGCAATATCTTAATCAGCTGCAAATCATTTAAATTTATTGTATTTACCTATTCTCATTTTCTTTGGTGTTTTCTGTAAATTAGATATTTTCATACTTCTTTATGGTATTCTACTTTTTATATAAAATCATCATACTTTCATAGTAGTTACCTCATCTTCATACTTACTATTACTTAATTATCAAAAATATTATTTTCATTGTTGTATTAAATATTTAGATCTAAAATTCTTTCGCAAATATTGTCATCTCCGTTTCTGATTGGACATCCACGGCAACACAACTACTACACAGTACTTTCCATCTGCTGTTGTCGTGGGTCCACATTAAAAGGCCTGGCTATAACGCCTTTTTTTTATACGCGTTCCAGGGTCCAATATCCTCAGTCAAATAGCTGGCGACTGGATTAGACGGCCACATTAAGATCCCACGTCACCGGATGCTGGAGTACATCCTGAACCAAGACAAGGTCCAGGACCCTACCGTGCGCCCATAAGCAGGATAGTACTAAACCAGAAGAAAGGAAAGATCGTATACAATAACGTAGGCCCTAACCCACGCTCTTTGCCCCTGCCGCAGCTAGGCCTCTAGGCATTTAATTTAAAATAAAAAATTTGTGATCACGAAGCGTCTGTCTTTATTTAAGTTTATTTACATATAGACGTTTCCCCGTGACAATACATAACTTAATATTTAGTTGTTCTCAATAATATGAATTTGATAAATAATATCACATGGACATGTAGCAATTTATTAGCTAGTTAATGTTAATTAACTTGATAACAGTGTTGACAAACAGTCAGATTTTTAAAGGTTTCAGCAACCCACCAATCTGCGTTTGAAATGTATTAGCAATCTATTAAGGTAGGTAATTTATCGCTTATTTTCGTTTCAGACACTTGGTGAGACTTTTGTGAAAATTTACGGCTACACATTACAGTTCCAAACATGGCTGCCCTTCAAAGGTCAGACAGACAGACACGGTGGTCCCCTATTTCTATTATGGAACAAATAAAATCGATTGTTCCACTGGTAAATGGATTTTTGTTTGGCCAAAGAAGACTATGAATATATTATACTATATATAAAATTTGCTTTTGACACTTACCATGTTAAAATAGACGAAAGCAATCAGCGGCGGGCGGGCAAACATAACAGCTTTTGAGCGGCAGCATCATACATCCAGTATGTATCCAAACCTGAAATGTCAACGGAGCAGAATATAAATAATTGCCTGAGAGGGTTAGTGATCATTGCCAACTTGTTATAATTTAGGCTATAGCCAATATCCTTAATTGCCTTGTTTTTGAGTGAAATTCGGAAAAAAAAAATGAAAGAAATCAAACTTTTTGTCGGTCGGTGTTAAATTCATGTGAAAATCAAACAATTGCCTTGTTTTTGAGTGAAATTATGAGAAAAAAAAATCAAACAATTGCCTTGTTTTTGAGTGAAATTAAGAGAAAAAAAAAATCAAACAATTGCCTTGATTTTGAGTGAATTTCAGAAAAAAAAAATATTGAAAGAAATCAAACTTTTTGTCGGTCGGTGTTAAATTCATGTGAAAATCAAACAATTGCCTTGTTTTTGAGTGAAATTAAGAGAAAAAAAAATCAAACAATTGCTTTGTTTTTAAGTGAAATTAAGAGAAAAAAAAATCAAACAATTGCCTTGTTTTTGAGTGAAATTCAGAAAAAACAAATATTGAAAGAAATCAAACTTTTTGTCGGTCGGTGTTAAATTCATGTGAAAATCAAACAATTGCCTTGTTTTTGAGTGAAATTAAGAGAAAAAAAAAATCACACAATTGCCTTGTTTTTGAGTGAATTTCAGAAAAAAAAAATTGAAAGAAATCAAACTTTTTGTCGGTCGGTGTTAAATTCATGTGAAAATCAAACAATTGCCTTGTTTTGGAGTGAAATTAAGAGGAAAAAAAATCGAACAATTGCCTTGTTTTTGAGTGAAATTCAGAAAAAAAAAAATATTGAAAGAAAACAAACTTTTTGTCGGTCGGTGTTAAATTCATGTGAAAATCAAACAATTGCCTTGTTTTTGAGTGAAATTAAGAGAAAAAAAAATCAAACAATTGCCTTGTTTTTGTACGTATAACTATGCATTAATAATGATATCGCACACGCTTCTTGTTTACATTTACGGGCCACACACGACGAGCTACGTTTCGAACGTTTCGAATATCGAGATGACGGTTATAATAAATAATTTGTAAGCGAATAAATACAAGAGCGGAGGATGGATCAAGTTATATATTATTGTATAGTGTATTGATCAGTGCATATTATAATTATTGAAAAACAAATAGCCTCTCAACAATCAAATATTTCAATGCTATCCTTATGCAATTTACAAAATTGTAACTGTTAATTTAGTTCCACCCTGATGGCAGTGTAATTTATGAAAAAGTTAATATTATGTAAATGTAGAATGTTTACCATTTCTATGGAGTTTACAGATTAAACACACACACAGTCATATATCAAAATATTATGTAACACTTATACATAACTTGATAATTAGTTGTTCTCAATAATATGAATTTGATTAATAATATCACATGGACATGTGGCAATTTATTAGCTAGTTAATGTTAATTAACTTGATAACAGTGTTGACAAACAGTCAGTTTTTGAAGGTTTCAGCAACCCACCAATCTGCGTTTGAAAATGTATTAGCAATCTATTAACGTAGGTAATTTATCGCTAATTTTCGTTTCAGACACTTGGTGAGACTTTTGTGAAAATTTCACTTCGGCTACACATTACAGTTCCAAACATGGCTGCCCTTCAAAGGTCAGACAGACAGACAGACACGGTGGTCCCCTATTACTATAATGGAACAAATAAAATCGATTGTTCCACTGGTAAATGGATTTTTGTTTGGCCAAAGAAGACTATGAATATATTATACTATATATAAAATTTGCTTTTGACACTTACCATGTTAAAATAGACGAAAGCAATCAGCGGCGGGCAAGCATACATAACAGCTTTTGAGCGGCAGCATCATACATCCAGTATGTATCCAAACCTGAAATGTCAACGGAGCAGAATATAAATAATTGCCTGAGAGGGTTAGTGATCATTGCCAACTTGTTATAATTTAGGCTATAGCCAATATCCTTAATTGCCGTGTTTTTGAGTGAAATTCAGAAAAAAAAAATATTGAAAGAAATCAAACTTTTTGTCGGTCGGTGTTAAATTCATGTGAAAATCAAACAATTGCCTTGTTTTTGAGTGAAATAAAGAGAAAAAAAAAATCAAACAATTGCCTTGTTTTTGAGTGAAATTAAGAGAAAAAAAAAACAAACAATTGCCTTGATTTTGAGTGAAATTCAGAAAAAAAAAAATATTGAAAGAAATCAAACTTTTTGTCGGTCGGTGTTAAATTCATGTGAAAATCAAACAATTGCCTTGTTTTTGAGTGAAATTAAGAGAAAAAAAAATCAAACAATTGCCTTGTTTTTGAGTGAAATTCAGAAAAAAAAAATGAAAGAAATCAAACTTTTTGTCGGTCGGTGTTAAATTAATGTGAAAATCAAACAATTGCCTTGTTTTGGAGTGAAATTAAGAGAAAAAAAAAATCGAACAATTGCCTTGTTTTTGAGTGAAATTCAGAAAAAAAAAATATTGAAAGAAAACAAACTTTTTGTCGGTCGGTGTTAAATTCATGTGAAAATCAAACAATTGCCTTGTTTTTGAGTGAAATTAAGAGAAAAAAAAATCAAACAATTGCCTTGATTTTGAGTGAAATTCAGAAAAAAAAATATTGAAAGAAATCAAACTTTTTGTCGGTCGGTGTTAAATTCATGTGAAAATCAAACAATTGCCTTGTTTTTGAGTGAAATTAAGAGAAAAAAAAATCAAACAATTGCCTTGTTTTTGTACGTATAACTATGCATTAATAATGATATCGCACACGCTTCTTGTTTACATTTACGGGCCACACACGACGAGCTACGTTTCGAACGTTTCGAATATCGAGATGACGGTTATAATAAATAATTTGTAAGCGAATAAATACAAGAGCGGAGGATGGATCAAGTTATATATTATTGTATAGTGTATTGATCAGTGCATATTATAATTATTGAAAAACAAATAGCCTCTCAACAATCAAATATTTCAATGCGATCCTTATGCAATTTACAAAATTGTAACTGTTAATTTAGTTCCACCCTGATGGCAGTGTAATTTATGAAAAAGTTAATATTATGTAAATGTAGAATGTTTACCATTTCTATGGAGTTTACAGATTAAACACACACACAGTCATATATCAAAATATTATGTAACACTTATACATAACTTAATAATTAGTTGTTCTCAATAATATGAATTTGATAAATAATATCACATGGACATGTGGCAATTTATTAGCTAGTTAATGTTAATTAATTTGGTAACAGTGTTGACAAACAGTCAGTTTTTGAAGGTTTCAGCAACCCACCAATCTGCGTTTGAAACTGTATTAGCAATCTATTAACGTAGGTAATTTATCGCTAATTTTCGTTTCAGACACTTGGTGAGACTTTTGTGAAAATTTCACTTCGGCTACACATTACAGTTCCAAACATGGCTGCCCTTCAAAGGTCAGACAGACAGACAGACACGGTGGTCCCCTATTACTATTATGGAACAAATAAAATCGATTGTTCCACTGGTAAATGGATTTTTGTTTGGCCAAAGAAGACTATGAATATATTATACTATATATAAAATTTGCTTTTGACACTTACCATGTTAAAATAGACGAAAGCAATCAGCGGCGGGCGGGCAAACATAACAGCTTTTGAGCGGCAGCATCATACATCCAGTATGTATCCAAACCTGAAATGTCAACGGAGCAGAATATAAATAATTGCCTGAGAGGGTTAGTGATCATTGCCAACTTGTTATAATTTAGGCTATAGCCAATATCCTTAATTGCCGTGTTTTTGAGTGAAATTCAGAAAAAAAAATATTGAAAGAAAACAAACTTTTTGTCGGTCGGTGTTAAATTCATGTGAAAATCAAACAATTGCCTTGTTTTTGAGTGAAATTAAGAGAAAAAAAAAAATCACACAATTGCCTTGTTTTTGAGTGAAATTCAGAAAAAAAAAATAGAAAGAAAACAAACTTTTTGTCGGTCGGTGTTAAATTCATGTGAAAATCAAACAATTGCCTTGATTTTGAGTGAAATTAAGAGAAAAAAAAATCAAACAATTGCCTTGTTTTTGTACGTATAACTATGCATTAATAATGATATCGCACACGCTTCTTGTTAACATTTACGGGCCACACACGACGAGCTACGTTTCGAACGTTTCGAATATCGAGATGACGGTTATAATAAATAATTTGTAAGCGAATAGCTGGTAGCCAATGGTTACAAGCGGCTAATAGCCGTTCTTTGTGGCGCTCTATGGGGGAGGCCTTTGTTCAACAGTGGACGTCTTCCGGCTGATGATGATGATGATGAAGCGAATAAATACAAGAGCGGAGGATGGATCAAGTTATATATTATTGTATAGTGTATTGATCAGTGCATATTATAATTATTGAAAAACAAATAGCCTTTCAACAATCAAATATTTCAATGCGATCCTTATGCAATTTACAAAATTGTAACTGTTAATTTAGTTCCACCCCGATGGCAGTGTAATTTATGAAAAAGTTAATATTATGTAAATGTAGAATGTTTACCATTTCTATGGAGTTTACAGATTAAACACACACACAGTCATACATCAAAATATTATGTAACACTTATACATAACTTAATATTTAGTTGTTCTCAATAATATGAATTTGATAAATAATATCACATGGACATGTGGCAATTTATTAGCTAGTTAATGTTAATTAACTTGATAACAGTGTTGACAAACAGTCAGTTTTTTAAAGGTTTCAGCAACCCACCAATCTGCGTTTGAAATGTATTAGCAATCTATTAACGTAGGTAATTTATCGCTAATTTTCGTTTCAGACACTTGGTGAGACTTTTGTGAAAATTTCACTTCGGCTACACATTACAGTTCCAAACATGGCTGCCCTTCAAAGGTCAGACAGACAGACAGACACGGTGGTCCCCTATTTCTATTATGGAACAAATAAAATCGATTGTTCCACTGGTAAATGGATTTTTGTTAAGCCAAAGAAGACTATGAATATATTATACTATATATAAAATTTGCTTTTGACACTTACCATGTTAAAATAGACGAAAGCAATCAGCGGCGGGCGGGCAAACATAACAGCTTTTGATCGGCAGCATCATACATTCAGTATCTATCCAAACCTGAAATGTCAACGGAGCAGAATATAAATAATTGCGTGAGATGGTTAGTGATCATTGCCAACTTGTTATAATTTAGACTATAGCCAATATCCTTAATTGCCTTGTTTTTGAGTGAAATTCAGAAAAAATACAAAATTTAAGGAAATCAAACTTTTTGTCGGTCGGTGTTAAATTCATGTGAAAATCAAACAATTGCCTTGTTTTTGAGTGAAATTAAGAGAAAAAAAAATCAAACAATTGCCTTGTTTTTGAGTGAAATAAAGAGAAAAAAAAAATCACACAATTGCCTTGTTTTTGAGTGAAATTCAGAAAAAAAAAATATTGAAAGAAAACAAACTTTTTGTCGGTCGGTGTTAAATTCATGTGAAAATCAAACAATTGCCTTGTTTTTGAGTGAAATGAGAAGAAAAAAAAAATCAAACAATTGCCTTGTTTTTGAGTGAAATTCAGAAAAAAAAAATATTGAAAGAAATCAAACTTTTTGTCGGTCGGTGTTAAATTCATGTGAAAATCAAACAATTGCCTTGTTTTTGAGTGAAATTAAGAGAAAAAAAAATTGAAAGAAATCAAACTTTTTGTCGGTCGGTGTTAAATTCATGTGAAAATCAAACAATTGCCTTGTTTTGGAGTGAAATTAAGAGAAAAAAAAATCGAACAATTGCCTTGTTTTTGAGTGAAATTCAGAAAAAAAAAATATTGAAAGAAAACAAACTTTTTGTCGGTCGGTGTTAAATTCATGTGAAAATCAAACAATTGCCTTGTTTTTGAGTGAAATTAAGAGAAAAAAAAATCAAACAATTGCCTTGTTTTTGAGTGAAATTAAGAGAAAAAAAAATCACACAATTGCCTTGTTTTTGAGTGAAATTCAGAAAAAAAAAAATATTGAAAGAAAACAAACTTTTTGTCGGTCGGTGTTAATTCATGTGAAAATCAAACAATTGCCTTGTTTTTGAGTGAAATGAGGAGAAAAAAAAAATCAAACAATTGCCTTGTTTTTGAGTGAAATTCAGAAAAAAAAAATATTGAAAGATATCAAACTTTTTGTCGGTCGGTGTTAAATTCATGTGAAAATCAAACAATTGCCTTGTTTTTGAGTGAAATTAAGAGAAAAAAAAAATCACACAATTGCCTGGTTTTTGAGTGAAATTCAGAAAAAAAAAAATTGAAAGAAATCAAACTTTTTGTCGGTCGGTGTTAAATTCATGTGAAAATCAAACAATTGCCTTGTTTTGGAGTGAAATTAAGAGAAAAAAAAAATCGAACAATTGCCGTGTTTTTGAGTGAAATTCAGAAAAAAAAAATATTGAAAGAAAACAAACTTTTTGTCGGTCGGTGTTAAATTCATGTGAAAATCAAACAATTGCCTTGTTTTTGAGTGAAATTAAGAGAAAAAAAAATCAAACAATTGCCTTGTTTTTGTACGTATAACTATGCATTAATAATGATATCGCACACGCTTCTTGTTTACATTTACGGGCCACACACGACGAGCTACGTTTCGAACGTTTCGAATATCGAGATGACGGTTATAATAAATAATTTGTAAGCGAATAAATACAAGAGCGGAGGATGGATCAAGTTATATATTATTGTAAAGTGTATTGATCAGTGCATATTATAATTATTGAAAAACAAATAGCCTTTCAACAATCAAATATTTCAATGCGATCCTTATGCAATTTACAAAATTGTTACTGTTAATTTAGTTCCACCCTGATGGCAGTGTAATTTATGAAAAAGTTAATATTATGTAAATGTAGAATGTTTACCATTTCTATGGAGTTAACAGATTAAACACACACGCAGTCATATATCAAAATATTATGTTACACTTATACATAACTTGATAATTAGTTGTTCTCAATAATATGAATTTGATTAATAATATCACATGGACATGTGGCAATTTATTAGCTAGTTAATGTTAATTAACTTGGTAACAGTGTTGACAAACAGTCAGTTTTTGAAGGTTTCAGCAACCCACCAATCTGCGTTTGAAAATGTATTAGCAATCTATTAACGTAGGTAATTTATCGCTTATTTTCGTTTCAGACACTTGGTGAGACTTTTGTGAAAATTTCACTTCGGCTACACATTACAGTTCCAAACATGGCTGCCCTTCAAAGGTCAGACAGACAGACAGACACGGTGGTCCCCTATTTCTATTATGGAACAAATAAAATCGATTGTTCCACTGGTAAATGGATTTTTGTTTGGCCAAAGAAGACTATGAATATATTATACTATATATAAAATTTGCTTTTGACACTTACCATGTTAAAATAGACGAAAGCAATCAGCGGCGGGCGGGCAAACATAACAGCTTTTGATCGGCAGCATCATACATTCAGTATCTATCCAAACCTGAAATGTCAACGGAGCAGAATATAAATAATTGCGTGAGATGGTTAGTGATCATTGCCAACTTGTTATAATTTAGACTATAGCCAATATCCTTAATTGCCTTGTTTTTGAGTGAAATTCAGAAAAAATACAAAATTTAAGGAAATCAAACTTTTTGTCGGTCGGTGTTAAATTCATGTGAAAATCAAACAATTGCCTTGTTTTTGAGTGAAATTAAGAGAAAAAAAAAATCAAACAATTGCCTTGTTTTTGAGTGAAATTAAGAGAAAAAAAAAATCACACAATTGCCTTGTTTTTGAGTGAAATTCAGAAAAAAAAAATTTTGAAAGAAAACAAACTTTTTGTCGGTCGGTGTTAAATTCATGTGAAAATCAAACAATTGCCTTGTTTTTGAGTGAAATTAAGAGAAAAAAAAAATCAAACATTTGCCTTGTTTTTGAGTGAAATTAAGAGAAAAAAAAAATCACACAATTGCCTTGTTTTTGAGTGAAATTCAGAAAAAAAAAAATTTTGAACGAAAACAAACTTTTTGTCGGTCGGTGTTAAATTCATGTGAAAATCAAACAATTGCCTTGTTTTTGAGTGAAATTAAGAGAAAAAAAAAAATCACACAATTGCCTTGTTTTTGAGTGAAATTCAGAAAAAAAAAATAGAAAGAAAACAAACTTTTTGTCGGTCGGTGTTAAATTCATGTGAAAATCAAACAATTGCCTTGTTTTTGAGTGAAATTAAGAGAAAAAAAAATCAAACAATTGCCTTGTTTTTGTACGTATAACTATGCATTAATAATGATATCGCACACGCTTCTTGTTTACATTTACGGGCCACACACGACGAGCTACGTTTCGAACGTTTCGAATATCGAGATGACGGTTATAATAAATAATTTGTAAGCGAATAAATACAAGAGCGGAGGATGGATCAAGTTATATATTATTGTATAGTGTATTGATCAGTGCATATTATAATTATTGAAAAACAAATAGCCTCTCAACAATCAAATATTTCAATGCGATCCTTATGCAATTTACAAAATTGTAACTGTTAATTTAGTTCCACCCTGATGGCAGTGTAATTTATGAAAAAGTTAATATTATGTAAATGTAGAATGTTTACCATTTCTATGGAGTTTACAGATTAAACACACACACAGTCATATATCAAAATATTATGTTACACTTATACATAACTTGATAATTAGTTGTTCTCAATAATATGAATTTGATTAATAATATCACATGGACATGTGGCAATTTATTAGCTAGGTAATGTTAATTAACTTGATAACAGTGTTGACAAACAGTCAGTTTTTGAAGGTTTCAGCAACCCACCAATCTGCGTTTGAAAATGTATTAGCAATCTATTAACGTAGGTAATTTATCGCTAATTTTCGTTTCAGACACTTGGTGAGACTTTTGTGAAAATTTCACTTCGGCTACACATTACAGTTCCAAACATGGCTGCCCTTCAAAGGTCAGACAGACAGACAGACACGGTGGTCCCCTATTTCTATTATGGAACAAATAAAATCGATTGTTCCACTGGTAAATGGATTTTTGTTAAGCCAAAGAAGACTATGAATATATTATACTATATATAAAATTTGCTTTTCACACTTACCATGTTAAAATAGACGAAAGCAATCAGCGGCGGGCGGGCAAACATAACAGCTTTTGATCGGCAGCATCATACATTCAGTATCTATCCAAACCTGAAATGTCAACGGAGCAGAATATAAATAATTGCGTGAGATGGTTAGTGATCATTGCCAACTTGTTATAATTTAGACTATAGCCAATATCCTTAATTGCCTTGTTTTTGAGTGAAATTCAGAAAAAATACAAAATTTAAGGAAATCAAACTTTTTGTCGGTCGGTGTTAAATTCATGTGAAAATCAAACAATTGCCTTGTTTTTGAGTGAAATTAAGAGAAAAAAAAATCAAACAATTGCCTTGTTTTTGAGTGAAATAAAGAGAAAAAAAAAATCACACAATTGCCTTGTTTTTGAGTGAAATTCAGAAAAAAAAAATATTGAAAGAAAACAAACTTTTTGTCGGTCGGTGTTAAATTCATGTGAAAATCAAACAATTGCCTTGTTTTTGAGTGAAATGAGAAGAAAAAAAAAAATCAAACAATTGCCTTGTTTTTGAGTGAAATTCAGAAAAAAAAAATATTGAAAGAAATCAAACTTTTTGTCGGTCTGTGTTAAATTCATGTGAAAATCAAACAATTGCCTTGTTTTTGAGTGAAATTAAGAGAAAAAAAAATTGAAAGAAATCAAACTTTTTGTCGGTCGGTGTTAAATTCATGTGAAAATCAAACAATTGCCTTGTTTTGGAGTGAAATTAAGAGAAAAAAAAATCGAACAATTGCCTTGTTTTTGAGTGAAATTCAGAAAAAAAAATATTGAAAGAAAACAAACTTTTTGTCGGTCGGTGTTAAATTCATGTGAAAATCAAACAATTGCCTTGTTTTTGAGTGAAATTAAGAGAAAAAAAAATTAAACAATTGCCTTGTTTTTGAGTGAAATTAAGAGAAAAAAAAATCACACAATTGCCTTGTTTTTGAGTGAAATTCAGAAAAAAAAAATATTGAAAGAAAACAAACTTTTTGTCGGTCGGTGTTAAATTCATGTGAAAATCAAACAATTGCCTTGTTTTTGAGTGAAATGAGGAGAAAAAAAAAATCAAACAATTGCCTTGTTTTTGAGTGAAATTCAGAAAAAAAAAATATTGAAAGATATCAAACTTTTTGTCGGTCGGTGTTAAATTCATGTGAAAATCAAACAATTGCCTTGTTTTTGAGTGAAATTAAGAGAAAAAAAAAATCACACAATTGCCTGGTTTTTGAGTGAAATTCAGAAAAAAAAAAATTGAAAGAAATCAAACTTTTTGTCGGTCGGTGTTAAATTCATGTGAAAATCAAACAATTGCCTTGTTTTGGAGTGAAATTAAGAGAAAAAAAATATCGAACAATTGCCGTGTTTTTGAGTGAAATTCAGAAAAAAAAAATATTGAAAGAAAACAAACTTTTTGTCGGTCGGTGTTAAATTCATGTGAAAATCAAACAATTGCCTTGTTTTTGAGTGAAATTAAGAGAAAAAAAAATCAAACAATTGCCTTGTTTTTGTACGTATAACTATGCATTAATAATGATATCGCACACGCTTCTTGTTTACATTTACGGGCCACACACGACGAGCTACGTTTCGAACGTTTCGAATATCGAGATGACGGTTATAATAAATAATTTGTAAGCGAATAAATACAAGAGCGGAGGATGGATCAAGTTATATATTATTGTAAAGTGTATTGATCAGTGCATATTATAATTATTGAAAAACAAATAGCCTTTCAACAATCAAATATTTCAATGCGATCCTTATGCAATTTACAAAATTGTTACTGTTAATTTAGTTCCACCCTGATGGCAGTGTAATTTATGAAAAAGTTAATATTATGTAAATGTAGAATGTTTACCATTTCTATGGAGTTTACAGATTAAACACACACACAGTCATATATCAAAATATTATGTAACACTTATACATAACTTGATAATTAGTTGTTCTCAATAATATGAATTTGATTAATAATATCACATGGACATGTGGCAATTTATTAGCTAGTTAATGTTAATTAACTTGGTAACAGTGTTGACAAACAGTCAGTTTTTGAAGGTTTCAGCAACCCACCAATCTGCGTTTGAAAATGTATTAGCAATCTATTAACGTAGGTAATTTATCGCTTATTTTCGTTTCAGACACTTGGTGAGACTTTTGTGAAAATTTCACTTCGGCTACACATTACAGTTCCAAACATGGCTGCCCTTCAAAGGTCAGACAGACAGACAGACACGGTGGTCCCCTATTTCTATTAAGGAACAAATAAAATCGATTGTTCCACTGGTAAATGGATTTTTGTTTGGCCAAAGAAGACTATGAATATATTATACTATATATAAAATTTGCTTTTGACACTTACCATGTTAAAATAGACGAAAGGAATCAGCGGCGGGCGGGCAAACATAACAGCTTTTGAGCGGCAGCATCATACATCCAGTATGTATACAAACCTGAAATGTCAACGGAGCAGAATATAAATAATTGCCTGAGAGGGTTAGTGATCATTGCCAACTTGTTATAATTTAGACTATAGCCAATATCCTTAATTGCCTTGTTTTTGAGTGAAATTCAGAAAAAAAAAATATTGAAAGAAAACAAACTTTTTGTCGGTCGGTGTTAAATTCATGTGAAAATCAAACAATTGCCTTGTTTTTGAGTGAAATGAGGAGAAAAAAAAATCAAACAATTGCCTTGTTTTTGAGTGAAATTCAGAAAAAAAAAATATTGAAAGAAATCAAACTTTTTGTCGGTCGGTGTTAAATTCATGTGAAAATCAAACAATTGCCTTGTTTTTGAGTGAAATTAAGAGAAAAAAAATTGAAAGAAATCAAACTTTTTGTCGGTCGGTGTTAAATTCATGTGAAAATCAAACAATTGCCTTGTTTTGGAGTGAAATTAAGAGAAAAAAAAATCGAACAATTGCCTTGTTTTTGAGTGAAATTCAGAAAAAAAAATATTGAAAGAAAACAAACTTTTTGTCGGTCGGTGTTAAATTCATGTGAAAATCAAACAATTGCCTTGTTTTTGAGTGAAATTAAGAGCAAAAAAATCAAACAATTGCCTTGTTTTTGAGTGAAATTAAGAGAAAAAAAAATCACACAATTGCCTTGTTTTTGAGTGAAATTCAGAAAAAAAAATATTGAAAGAAAACAAACTTTTTGTCGGTCGGTGTTAAATTCATGTGAAAATCAAACAATTGCCTTGTTTTTGAGTGAAATGAGGAGAAAAAAAAAAAATCAAACAATTGCCTTGTTTTTGAGTGAAATTCAGAAAAAAAAAATATTGAAAGAAATCAAACTTTTTGTCGGTCGGTGTTAAATTCATGTGAAAATCAAACAATTGCCTTGTTTTTGAGTGAAATTAAGAGAAAAAAAAAATCACACAATTGCCTGGTTTTTGAGTGAAATTCAGAAAAAAAAAAATTGAAAGAAATCAAACTTTTTGTCGGTCGGTGTTAAATTCATGTGAAAATCAAACAATTGCCTTGTTTTTGAGTGAAATTAAGAGAAAAAAAAAATCACACAATTGCCTGGTTTTTGAGTGAAATTCAGAAAAAAAAAATATTGAAAGAAAACAAACTTTTATGTCGGTCGGTGTTAAATTCATGTGAAAATCAAACAATTGCCTGGTTATTGAGTGAAATTTAGAAAAAAAAAAAATGAAAGAAATCAAACTTTTTGTCGGTCGGTGTTAAATTCATGTGAAAATCAAACAATTGCCTTGTTTTTGAGTGAAATTAAGAGAAAAAACAAATCAAACAATTGCCTGGTTATTGAGTGAAATTCAGAAAAAATAATTGAAAGAAATCAAACTTTTTGTCGGTCGGTGTTAAATTCACGTGAAAATCAAACAATTGTCTTGTTATTGAGTGAAATTAAGAGAAATAAAAATAACAATTGCCTTGTTTTTGAGTGAAATTCAGAAAAAAAAAATATTGAAAGAAAACAAACTTTTTGTCGGTCGGTGTTAAATTCATGTGAAAATCAAACAATTGCCTTGTTTTTGAGTGAAATTAAGAGAAAAAAAAAATCAAACAATTGCCTTGTTTTTGAGTGAAATTCAGAAAAAAAAAATTGAAAGAAATCAAACTTTTTGTCGGTCGGTGTTAAATTCATGTGAAAATCAAACAATTGCCTTGTTTTTGAGTGAAATTAAGATAAAAAAAAAATTAAACAATTGCCTTGTTCTTGAGTGAAACTCAGAAAAAAAAAATATTGAAAGAAAACAAACTTTTTGTCGGTCCGTGTTAAATTCATGTGAAAATCAAACAATTGCCTTGTTTTTGAGTGAAATTAAGAGAAAAAAAAAATCAAACAATTGCCTTGTTTTTGAGTATAATTCAGAAAAAAAAAATATTGAAAGAAATCAAACTTTTTGTCGGTCGGTGTTAAATTCATGTGTAAATCAAACAATTGCCTTGTTTTTGAGTGAAATTAAGAGAAAAAAAAATCACACAATTGCCTTGTTTTTGAGTGAAATTCAGAAAAAAAAAAAATTGAAAGAAATCAAACTTTTTGTCGGTCGGTGTTAAATTCATGTGAAAATCAAACAATTGCCTTGTTTTGGAGTGAAATTAAGAGAAAAAAAAAGTATTGAAAGAAAACAAACTTTTTGTCGGTCGGTGTTAAATTCATGTGAAAATCAAACAATTGCCTTGTTTTTGTACGTATAACTATGCATTAATAATGATATCGCACACGCTTCTTGTTTACATTTACGGGCCACACACGACGAGCTACGTTTCGAACGTTTCGAATATCGAGATGACGGTTATAATAAATAATTTGTAAGCGAATAAATACAAGAGCGGAGGATGGATCAAGTTATATATTATTGTATAGTGTATTGATCAGTGCATATTATAATTATTGAAAAACAAATAGCCTCTCAACAATCAAATATTTCAATGCGATCCTTATGCAATTTACAAAATTGTAACTGTTAATTTAGTTCCACCCTGATGGCAGTGTAATTTATGAAAAAGTTAATATTATGTAAATGTAGAATGTTTACCATTTCTATGGAGTTTACAGATTAAACACACACACAGTCATACATCAAAATATTATGTAACACTTATAAATAACTTAATATTTAGTTGTTCTCAATAATATGAATTTGATAAATAATATCACATGGACATGTGGCAATTTATTAGCTAGTTAATGTTAATTAACTTGATAACAGTGTTGACAAACAGTCAGCTTTTTAAAGGTTTCAGCAACCCACCAATCTGCGTTTGAAATGTATTAGCAATCTATTAACGTAGGTAATTTATCGCTTATTTTCGTTTCAGACACTTGGTGAGACTTTTGTGAAAATTTACGGCTACACATTACAGTTCCAAACATGGCTGCCCTTCAAAGGTCAGACAGACAGACAGACACGGTGGTCCCCTATTTCTATAATGGAAAAAATAAAATCGATTGTTCCACTGGTAAATGGATTTTTGTTTGGCCAAGGAAGACTATGAATATATTATACTATATATAAAATTTGCTTTTGACACTTACCATGTTAAAATAGACGAAAGCAATCAGCGGCGGGCGGGCAAACATAACAGCTTTTGAGCGGCAGCATCATACATCCAGTATGTATCCAAACCTGAAATGTCAACGGAGCAGAATATAAATAATTGCCTGAGAGGGTTAGTGATCATTGCCAACTTGTTATAATTTAGACTATAGCCAATATCCTTAATTGCCTTGTTTTTGAGTGAAATTCGGAAAAAAAATAATGAAAGAAATCAAACTTTTTGTCGGTCGGTGTTAAATTCATGTGAAAATCAAACAATTGCCTTGTTTTTGAGTGAAATTAAGAGAAAAAAAAAATCAAACAATTGCCTTGTTTTTGAGTGAAATTCAGAAAAAAAAAATATTGAAAGAAAACAAACTTTTTGTCGGTCGGTGTTAAATTCATGTGAAAATCAAACAATTGCCTTGTTTTTGAGTGAAATTAAGAGAACAAAAAATCAAACAATTGCCTTGTTTTTGAGTGAAATTCAGAAAAAAAAATTGAACGAAATCAAACTTTATGTCGGTCGGTGTTAAATTCATGTGAAAATCAAACAATTGCCTTGTTTTTGAGTGAAATTAAGAGAAAAAAAAAATCACACAATTGCCTTGTTTTTGAGTGAAATTCAGAAAAAAAAAAATTAAACAATTGCCTTGTTCTTGAGTGAAACTCAGAAAAAAAAAATATTGAAAGAAAACAAACTTTTTGTCGGTCCGTGTTAAATTCATGTGAAAATCAAACAATTGCCTTGTTTTTGAGTGAAATTAAGAGAAAAAAAAAATCAAACAATTGCCTTGTTTTTGAGTATAATTCAGAAAAAAAAAATATTGAAAGAAATCAAACTTTTTGTCGGTCGGTGTTAAATTCATGTGTAAATCAAACAATTGCCTTGTTTTTGAGTGAAATTAAGAGAAAAAAAAATCACACAATTGCCTTGTTTTTGAGTGAAATTCAGAAAAAAAAAAAATTGAAAGAAATCAAACTTTTTGTCGGTCGGTGTTAAATTCATGTGAAAATCAAACAATTGCCTTGTTTTGGAGTGAAATTAAGAGAAAAAAAAAGTATTGAAAGAAAACAAACTTTTTGTCGGTCGGTGTTAAATTCATGTGAAAATCAAACAATTGCCTTGTTTTTGTACGTATAACTATGCATTAATAATGATATCGCACACGCTTCTTGTTTACATTTACGGGCCACACACGACGAGCTACGTTTCGAACGTTTCGAATATCGAGATGACGGTTATAATAAATAATTTGTAAGCGAATAAATACAAGAGCGGAGGATGGATCAAGTTATATATTATTGTATAGTGTATTGATCAGTGCATATTATAATTATTGAAAAACAAATAGCCTCTCAACAATCAAATATTTCAATGCGATCCTTATGCAATTTACAAAATTGTAACTGTTAATTTAGTTCCACCCTGATGGCAGTGTAATTTATGAAAAAGTTAATATTATGTAAATGTAGAATGTTTACCATTTCTATGGAGTTTACAGATTAAACACACACACAGTCATACATCAAAATATTATGTAACACTTATAAATAACTTAATATTTAGTTGTTCTCAATAATATGAATTTGATAAATAATATCACATGGACATGTGGCAATTTATTAGCTAGTTAATGTTAATTAACTTGATAACAGTGTTGACAAACAGTCAGCTTTTTAAAGGTTTCAGCAACCCACCAATCTGCGTTTGAAATGTATTAGCAATCTATTAACGTAGGTAATTTATCGCTTATTTTCGTTTCAGACACTTGGTGAGACTTTTGTGAAAATTTACGGCTACACATTACAGTTCCAAACATGGCTGCCCTTCAAAGGTCAGACAGACAGACAGACACGGTGGTCCCCTATTTCTATTATGGAAAAAATAAAATCGATTGTTCCACTGGTAAATGGATTTTTGTTTGGCCAAGGAAGACTATGAATATATTATACTATATATAAAATTTGCTTTTGACACTTACCATGTTAAAATAGACGAAAGCAATCAGCGGCGGGCGGGCAAACATAACAGCTTTTGAGCGGCAGCATCATACATCCAGTATGTATCCAAACCTGAAATGTCAACGGAGCAGAATATAAATAATTGCCTGAGAGGGTTAGTGATCATTGCCAACTTGTTATAATTTAGACTATAGCCAATATCCTTAATTGCCTTGTTTTTGAGTGAAATTCGGAAAAAAAATAATGAAAGAAATCAAACTTTTTGTCGGTCGGTGTTAAATTCATGTGAAAATCAAACAATTGCCTTGTTTTTGAGTGAAATTAAGAGAAAAAAAAAATCAAACAATTGCCTTGTTTTTGAGTGAAATTCAGAAAAAAAAAAATATTGAAAGAAAACAAACTTTTTGTCGGTCGGTGTTAAATTCATGTGAAAATCAAACAATTGCCTTGTTTTTGAGTGAAATTAAGAGAACAAAAAATCAAACAATTGCCTTGTTTTTGAGTGAAATTCAGAAAAAAAAATTGAACGAAATCAAACTTTATGTCGGTCGGTGTTAAATTCATGTGAAAATCAAACAATTGCCTTGTTTTTGAGTGAAATTAAGAGAAAAAAAAAATCACACAATTGCCTTGTTTTTGAGTGAAATTCAGAAAAAAAAAATTGAAAGAAATCAAACTTTTTGTCGGTCGGTGTTAAATTCATGTGAAAATCAAACAATTGCCTTGTTTTTGAGTGAAATTAAGAGAAAAAAAAAATCAAACAATTGCCTTGTTTTTGAGTGAAATTCAAAAAAAAAAATTGAAAGAAATCAAACTTTTTGTCGGTCGGTGTTAAATTCATGTGAAAATCAAACAATTGCCTTGTTTTTGAGTGAAATTAAGAGAAAAAAAAAATCAAACAATTGCCTTGTTTTTGAGTGAAATTCAGAAAAAAAAAATATTGAAAGAAAACAAACTTTTTGTCGGTCGGTGTTAAATTCATGTGAAAATCAAACAATTGCCTTGTTTTTGAGTGAAATTAATAGAAAAAAAAATCAAACAATTGCCTTGTTTTTGAGTGAAATTCAGAAAAAAAAAATATTGAAAGAAATCAAACTTTTTGTCGGTCAGTGTTAAATTCATGTGAAAATCAAACAATTGCCTTGTTTTTGAGTGAAATTCAGAAAAAAAAAAATTGAAAGAAATCAAACTTTTTGTCGGTCGGTGTTAAATTCATGTGAAAATCAAACAATTGCCTTGTTTTGGAGTGAAATTAAGAGAAAAAAAAATCGAACAATTGCCTTGTTTTTGAGTGAAATTCAGAAAAAAAAAATATTGAAAGAAAACAAACTTTTTGTCGGTCGGTGTTAAATTCATGTGAAAATCAAACAATTGCCTTGTTTTTGTACGTATAACTATGCATTAATAATGATATCGCACACGCTTCTTGTTTACATTTACGGGCCACACATGACGAGCTACGTTTCGAACGTTTCGAATATCGAGATGACGGTTATAATAAATAATTTGTAAGCGAATAAATACAAGAGCGGAGGATGGATCAAGTTATATATTATTGTATAGTGTATTGATCAGTGCATATTATAATTATTGAAAAACAAATAGCCTCTCAACAATCAAATGGTAATGGTAAATGGATTTTTGTTTGGCCAAAGAAGACTATGAATATATTATACTATATATAAAATTTGCTTTTGACACTTACCATGTTAAAATAGACGAAAGCAATCAGCGGCGGGCGGGCAAAAATAACAGCTTTTGATCGGCAGCATCATACATTCAGTATCTATCCAAACCTGAAATGTCAACGGAGCAGAATATAAATAATTGCGTGAGATGGTTAGTGATCATTGCCAACTTGTTATAATTTAGACTATAGCCAATATCCTTAATTGCCTTGTTTTTGAGTGAAATTCAGAAAAAAAAAAATTGAAAGAAATCAAACTTTTTGTCGGTCGGTGTTAAATTCATGTGAAAATCAAACAATTGCCTTGTTTTTGAGTGAAATTAAGAGAAAAAAAAAATCAAACAATTGCCTTGTTTTTGAGTGAAATTAAGAGAAAAAAAAAATCAAACAATTGCCTTGATTTTGAGTGAAATTCAGAAAAAAAAAATATTGAAAGAAATCAAACTTTTTGTCGGTCGGTGTTAAATTCATGTGAAAATCAAACAATTGCCTTGCTTTTGAGTGAAATTAAGAGAAAAAAAATATTGAAAGAAATCAAACTTTTTGTCGGTCAGTGTTAAATTCTTGTGAAAATCAAACAATTGCCTTGTTTTTGAGTGAAATTAAGAGAAAAAAAAAATCACACAATTGCCTTGTTTTTGAGTGAAATTCAGAAAAAAAAATTGAAAGTAATCAAACTTTTTGTCGGTCGGTGTTAAATTCATGTGAAAATCAAACAATTGCCTTGTTTTGGAGTGAAATTAGGAGAAAAAAAAAAACGAACAATTGCCTTGTTTTTGAGTGAAATTCAGAAAAAAAAAATGAAAGAAATCAAACTTTTTGTCGGTCGGTGTTAAATTCATGTGAACATCAAACAATTGCCTTGTTTTTGAGTGAAATTAAGAGAAAAAAAAATCAAACAATTGCCTTGTTTTTGAGTGAAATTCAGAAAAAAAAAATTGAAAGAAATCAAACTTTTTGTCGGTCGGTGTTAAATTCATGTGAAAATCAAACAATTGCCTTGTTTTTGAGTGAAATTAAGAGAAAAAAAAAATCACACAATTGCCTTGTTTTTGAGTGAAATTCAAAAAAAAAAAATTGAAAGAAATCAAACTTTTAGTCGGTCGGTGTTAAATTCATGTGAAAATCAAACAATTGCCTTGTTTTTGAGTGAAATTAAGAGAAAAAAAATATCAAACAATTGCCTTGTTTTTGAGTGAAATTCAGAAAAAAAAAATATTGAAAGAAAACAAACTTTTTGTCGGTCGGTGTTAAATTCATGTGAAAATCAAACAATTGCCTTGTTTTTGAGTGAAATTAAGAGAAAAAAAAAATCAAACAATTGCCTTGTTCTTGAGTGAAATTCAGAAAAAAAAAATATTGAAAGTAATCAAACTTTTTGTCGGTCAGTGTTAAATTCATGTGAAAATCAAACAATTGCCTTGCTTTTGAGTGAAATTAAGAGAAAAAAAAATCACACAATTGCCTTGTTTTTGAGTGAAATTCAGAAAAAAAATATTGAAAGAAATCAAACTTTTTGTCGGTCGGTGTTAAATTCATGTGAAAATCAAACAATTGCCTTGTTTTGGAGTGAAATTAAGAGAAAAAAAAAATCGAACAATTGCCTTGTTTTTGAGTGAAATTCAGAAAAAAAAATATTGAAAGAAAACAAACTTTTTGTCGGTCGGTGTTAAATTCATGTGAAAATCAAACAATTGCCTTGTTTTTGTACGTATAACTATGCATTAATAATGATATCGCACACGCTTCTTGTTTACATTTACGGGCCACACACGACGAGCTACGTTTCGAACGTTTCGAATATCGAGATGACGGTTATAATAAATAATTTGTAAGCGAATAAATACAAGAGCGGAGGATGGATCAAGTTATATATTATTGTATAGTGTATTGATCAGTGCATATTATAATTATTGAAAAACAAATAGCCTCTCAACAATCAAATATTTCAATGCGATCCTTATGCAATTTACAAAATTGTAACTGTTAATTTAGTTCCACCCTGATGGCAGTGTAATTTATGAAAAAGTTAATATTATGTAAATGTAGAATGTTTACCATTTCTATGGAGTTTACAGATTAAACACACACACAGTCATATATCAAAATATTATGTAACACTTATACATAACTTGATAATTAGTTGTTCTCAATAATATGAATTTGATTAATAATATCACATGGACATGTGGCAATTTATTAGCTAGTTAATGTTAATTAACTTGATAACAGTGTTGACAAACAGTCAGTTTTTGAAGGTTTCAGCAACCCACCAATCTGCGTTTGAAAATGTATTAGCAATCTATTAACGTAGGTAATTTATCGCTAATTTTCGTTTCAGACACTTGGTGAGACTTTTGTGAAAATTTCACTTCGGCTACACATTACAGTTCCAAACATGGCTGCCCTTCAAAGGTCAGACAGACAGACAGACACGGTGGTCCCCTATTTCTATTATGGAACAAATAAAATCGATTGTTCCACTGGTAAATGGATTTTTGTTTGGCCAAAGAAGACTATGAATATATTATACTATATATAAAATTTGCTTTTGACACTTACCATGTTAAAATAGACGAAAGCAATCAGCGGCGGGCGGGCAAAAATAACAACTTTTGATCGGCAGCATCATACATTCAGTATCTATCCAAACCTGAAATGTCAACGGAGCAGAATATAAATAATTGCGTGAGATGGTTAGTGATCACTGCCAACTTGTTATAATTTAGACTATAGCCAATATCCTTAATTGCCTTGTTTTTGGGTGAAATTCAGAAAAAAAAAAAAATTGAAAGAAATCAAACTTTTTGTCGGTCGGTGTTAAATTCATGTGAAAATCAAACAATTGCCTTGTTTTTGAGTGAAATTAAGAGAAAAAAAAAATCAAACAATTGCCTTGTTTTTGAGTGAAATTAAGAGAAAAAAAAAATCAAACAATTGCCATGATTTTGAGTGAAATTCAGAAAAAAAAAATATTGAAAGAAATCAAACTTTTTGTCGGTCGGTGTTAAATTCATGTGAAAATCAAACAATTGCCTTGCTTTTGAGTGAAATAACGAGAAAAAAAATCAAACAATTGCCTTGTTTTTGAGTGAAATTCAGACAAAAAAAATGAAAGAAATCAAACTTTTTGTCGGTCGGTGTTAAATTCATGTGAAAATCAAACAATTGCCTTGTTTTTGAGTGAAATTAAGAGAAAAAAAAATCACACAATTGCCTTGTTTTTGAGTGAAATTCAGAAAAAAAAAAAATTGAAAGAAATCAAACTTTTTGTCGGTCGGTGTTAAATTCATGTGAAAATCAAACAATTGCCTTGTTTTGGAGTGAAATTAAGAGAAAAAAAAAGTATTGAAAGAAAACAAACTTTTTGTCGGTCGGTGTTAAATTCATGTGAAAATCAAACAATTGCCTTGTTTTTGTACGTATAACTATGCATTAATAATGATATCGCACACGCTTCTTGTTTACATTTACGGGCCACACACGACGAGCTACGTTTCGAACGTTTCGAATATCGAGATGACGGTTATAATAAATAATTTGTAAGCGAATAAATACAAGAGCGGAGGATGGATCAAGTTATATATTATTGTATAGTGTATTGATCAGTGCATATTATTATTATTGAAAAACAAATAGCCTCTCAACAATCAAATATTTCAATGCGATCCTTATGCAATTTACAAAATTGTAACTGTTAATTTAGTTCCACCCTGATGGCAGTGTAATTTATGAAAAAGTTAATATTATGTAAATGTAGAATGTTTACCATTTCTATGGAGTTTACAGATTAAACACACACACAGTCATATATCAAAATATTATGTAACACTTATACATAACTTAATAATTAGTTGTTCTCAATAATATGAATTTGATAAATAATATCACATGGACATGTGGCAATTTATTAGCTAGTTAATGTTAATTAACTTGGTAACAGTGTTGACAAACAGTCAGTTTTTGAAGGTTTCAGCAACCCACCAATCTGCGTTTGAAAATGTATTAGCAATCTATTAACGTAGGTAATTTATCGCTAATTTTCGTTTCAGACACTTGGTGAGACTTTTGTGAAAATTTCACTTCGGCTACACATTACAGTTCCAAACATGGCTGCCCTTCAAAGGTCAGACAGACAGACAGACACGGTGGTCCCCTATTACTATTATGGAACAAATAAAATCGATTGTTCCACTGGTAAATGGATTTTTGTTTGGCCAAAGAAGACTGAATATATTATACTATATATAAAATTTGCTTTTGACACTTACCATGTTAAAATAGACGAAAGCAATCAGCGGCGGGCGGGCAAAAATAACAGCTTTTGATCGGCAGCATCATACATCCAGTATGTATCCAAACCTGAAATGTCAACGGAGCAGAATATAAATAATTGCCTGAGAGGGTTAGTGATCATTGCCAACTTGTTATAATTTAGGCTATAGCCAATATCCTTAATTACCGTGTTTTTGAGTGAAATTCAGAAAAAAAAAATATTGAAAGAAATCAAACTTTTTGTCGGTCGGTGTTAAATTCATGTGAAAATCAAACAATTGCCTTGTTTTTGAGTGAAATTAAGAGAAAAAAAAATCAAACAATTGCCTTGTTTTTGAGTGGAATTCAGAAAAAAAAAAATATTGAAAGAAAACAAACTTTTTGTCGGTCGGTGTTAAATTCATGTGAAAATCAAACAATTGCCTTGTTTTTGAGTGAAATTAAGAGAAAAAAAAATCAAACAATTGCCTTGTTTTTGAGTGAAATTCAGAAAAAAAAATTGAGCGAAATCAAACTTTATGTCGGTCGGTGTTAAATTCATGTGAAAATCAAACAATTGCCTTGTTTTTGAGTGAAATTAAGAGAAAAAAAAATCAAACAATTGCCTTGTTTTTGTACGTATAACTATGCATTAATAATGATATCGCACACGCTTCTTGTTTACATTTACGGGCCACACACGACGAGCTACGTTTCGAACGTTTCGAATATCGAGATGACGGTTATAATAAATAATTTGTAAGCGAATAAATACAAGAGCGGAGGATGGATCAAGTTATATATTATTGTATAGTGTATTGATCAGTGCATATTATTATTATTGAAAAACAAATAGCCTCTCAACAATCAAATATTTCAATGCGATCCTTATGCAATTTACAAAATTGTAACTGTTAATTTAGTTCCACCCTGATGGCAGTGTAATTTATGAAAAAGTTAATATTATGTAAATGTAGAATGTTTACCATTTCTATGGAGTTTACAGATTAAACACACACACAGTCATATATCAAAATATTATGTAACACTTATACATAACTTAATAATTAGTTGTTCTCAATAATATGAATTTGATAAATAATATCACATGGACATGTGGCAATTTATTAGCTAGTTAATGTTAATTAACTTGGTAACAGTGTTGACAAACAGTCAGTTTTTGAAGGTTTCAGCAACCCACCAATCTGCGTTTGAAAATGTATTAGCAATCTATTAACGTAGGTAATTTATCGCTAATTTTCGTTTCAGACACTTGGTGAGACTTTTGTGAAAATTTCACTTCGGCTACACATTACAGTTCCAAACATGGCTGCCCTTCAAAGGTCAGACAGACAGACAGACACGGTGGTCCCCTATTACTATTATGGAACAAATAAAATCGATTGTTCCACTGGTAAATGGATTTTTGTTTGGCCAAAGAAGACTGAATATATTATACTATATATAAAATTTGCTTTTGACACTTACCATGTTAAAATAGACGAAAGCAATCAGCGGCGGGCGGGCAAAAATAACAGCTTTTGATCGGCAGCATCATACATCCAGTATGTATCCAAACCTGAAATGTCAACGGAGCAGAATATAAATAATTGCCTGAGAGGGTTAGTGATCATTGCCAACTTGTTATAATTTAGGCTATAGCCAATATCCTTAATTACCGTGTTTTTGAGTGAAATTCAGAAAAAAAAAATATTGAAAGAAATCAAACTTTTTGTCGGTCGGTGTTAAATTCATGTGAAAATCAAGCAATTGCCTTGTTTTTGAGTGAAATTAAGAGAAAAAAAAATCAAACAATTGCCTTGTTTTTGAGTGGAATTCAGAAAAAAAAAAATATTGAAAGAAAACAAACTTTTTGTCGGTCGGTGTTAAATTCATGTGAAAATCAAACAATTGCCTTGTTTTTGAGTGAAATTAAGAGAAAAAAAAATCAAACAATTGCCTTGTTTTTGAGTGAAATTCAGAAAAAAAAATTGAACGAAATCAAACTTTATGTCGGTCGGTGTTAAATTCATGTGAAAATCAAACAATTGCCTGGTTATTGAGTGAAATTTAGAAAAAAAAAAATGAAAGAAATCAAACTTTTTGTCGGTCGGTGTTAAATTCATGTGAAAATCAAACAATTGCCTTGTTTTTGAGTGAAATTAAGAGAAAAAAAAATCAAACAATTGCCTTGTTTTTGTACGTATAACTATGCATTAATAATGATATCGCACACGCTTCTTGTTTACATTTACGGGCCACACACGACGAGCTACGTTTCGAACGTTTCGAATATCGAGATGACGGTTATAATAAATAATTTGTAAGCGAATAAATACAAGAGCGGAGGATGGATCAAGTTATATATTATTGTATAGTGTATTGATCAGTGCATATTATTATTATTGAAAAACAAATAGCCTCTCAACAATCAAATATTTCAATGCGATCCTTATGCAATTTACAAAATTGTAACTGTTAATTTAGTTCCACCCTGATGGCAGTGTAATTTATGAAAAAGTTAATATTATGTAAATGTAGAATGTTTACCATTTCTATGGAGTTTACAGATTAAACACACACACAGTCATATATCAAAATATTATGTAACACTTATACATAACTTAATAATTAGTTGTTCTCAATAATATGAATTTGATAAATAATATCACATGGACATGTGGCAATTTATTAGCTAGTTAATGTTAATTAACTTGGTAACAGTGTTGACAAACAGTCAGTTTTTGAAGGTTTCAGCAACCCACCAATCTGCGTTTGAAAATGTATTAGCAATCTATTAACGTAGGTAATTTATCGCTAATTTTCGTTTCAGACACTTGGTGAGACTTTTGTGAAAATTTCACTTCGGCTACACATTACAGTTCCAAACATGGCTGCCCTTCAAAGGTCAGACAGACAGACAGACACGGTGGTCCCCTATTACTATTATGGAACAAATAAAATCGATTGTTCCACTGGTAAATGGATTTTTGTTTGGCCAAAGAAGACTGAATATATTATACTATATATAAAATTTGCTTTTGACACTTACCATGTTAAAATAGACGAAAGCAATCAGCGGCGGGCGGGCAAAAATAACAGCTTTTGATCGGCAGCATCATACATCCAGTATGTATCCAAACCTGAAATGTCAACGGAGCAGAATATAAATAATTGCCTGAGAGGGTTAGTGATCATTGCCAACTTGTTATAATTTAGGCTATAGCCAATATCCTTAATTACCGTGTTTTTGAGTGAAATTCAGAAAAAAAAAATATTGAAAGAAATCAAACTTTTTGTCGGTCGGTGTTAAATTCATGTGAAAATCAAACAATTGCCTTGTTTTTGAGTGAAATTAAGAGAAAAAAAAATCAAACAATTGCCTTGTTTTTGAGTGGAATTCAGAAAAAAAAAAATATTGAAAGAAAACAAACTTTTTGTCGGTCGGTGTTAAATTCATGTGAAAATCAAACAATTGCCTTGTTTTTGAGTGAAATTAAGAGAAAAAAAAATCAAACAATTGCCTTGTTTTTGAGTGAAATTCAGAAAAAAAAATTGAACGAAATCAAACTTAATGTCGGTCGGTGTTAAATTCATGTGAAAATCAAACAATTGCCTGGTTATTGAGTGAAATTTAGAAAAAAAAAAAAAATGAAAGAAATCAAACTTTTTGTCGGTCGGTGTTAAATTCATGTGAAAATCAAACAATTGCCTTGTTTTTGAGTGAAATTAAGAGAAAAAAAAAATCAAACAATTGCCTGGTTATTGAGTGAAATTCAGAAAAAATAATTGAAAGAAATCAAACTTTTTGTCGGTCGGTGTTAAATTCACGTGAAAATCAAACAATTGTCTTGTTATTGAGTGAAATTAAGAGAAAAAAAAATCAAACAATTGCCTTGTTTTTGAGTGAAATTCAGAAAAAAAAAATATTGAAAGAAAACAAACTTTTTGTCGGTCGGTGTTAAATTCATGTGAAAATCAAACAATTGCCTTGTTTTTGAGTGAAATTAAGAGAAAAAAAAAATCAAACAATTGCCTTGTTTTTGAGTGAAATTCAGAAAAATAAAATTGAAAGAAATCAAACTTTTTGTCGGTCGGTGTTAAATTCATGTGAAAATCAAACAATTGCCTTGTTTTTGAGTGAAATTAAGAGAAAAAAAAAATTAAACAATTGCCTTGTTTTTGAGTGAAATTCAGAAAAAAAAAATATTGAAAGAAAACAAACTTTTTGTCGGTCGGTGTTAAATTCATGTGAAAATCAAACAATTGCCTTGTTTTTGAGTGAAATTAAGAGAAAAAAAAAATCAAACAATTGCCTTGATTTTGAGTGAAATTCAGAAAAAAAAAATATTGAAAGAAATCAAACTTTTTGTCGGTCGGTGTTAAATTCATGTGAAAATCAAACAATTGCCTTGCTTTTGAGTGAAATAAAGAGAAAAAAAATCAAACAATTGCCTTGTTTTTGAGTGAAATTCAGAAAAAAAAATGAAAGAAATCAAACTTTTTGTCGGTCGGTGTTAAATTCATGTGCAAATCAAACAATTGCCTTGTTTTTGAGTGAAATTAAGAGAAAAAAAAATCAAACAATTGCCTTGTTTTTGTACGTATAACTATGCATTAATAATGATATCGCACACGCTTCTTGTTTACATTTACGGGCCACACACGACGAGCTACGTTTCGAACGTTTCGAATATCGAGATGACGGTTATAATAAATAATTTGTAAGCGAATAAATACAAGAGCGGAGGATGGATCAAGTTATATATTATTGTATAGTGTATTGATCAGTGCATATTATAATTATTGAAAAACAAATAGCCTCTCAACAATCAAATATTTCAATGCGATCCTTATGCAATTTACAAAATTGTAACTGTTAATTTAGTTCCACCCTGATGGCAGTGTAATTTATGAAAAAGTTAATATTATGTAAATGTAGAATGTTTACCATTTCTATGGAGTTTACAGATTAAACACACACACAGTCATACATCAAAATATTATGTAACACTTATACTTAACTTAATATTTAGTTGTTCTCAATAATATGAATTTGATAAATAATATCACATGGACATGTGGCAATTTATTAGCTAGTTAATGTTAATTAACTTGATAACAGTGTTGACAAACAGTCAGCTTTTTAAAGGTTTCAGCAACCCACCAATCTGCGTTTGAAATGTATTAGCAATCTATTAACGTAGGTAATTTATCGCTTATTTTCGTTTCAGACACTTGGTGAGACTTTTGTGAAAATTTACGGCTACACATTACAGTTCCAAACATGGCTGCCCTTCAAAGGTCAGACAGACAGACAGACACGGTGGTCCCCTATTTCTATTATGGAAAAAATAAAATCGATTGTTCCACTGGTAAATGGATTTTTGTTTGGCCAAGGAAGACTATGAATATATTATACTATATATAAAATTTGCTTTTGACACTTACCATGTTAAAATAGACGAAAGCAATCAGCGGCGGGCGGGCAAACATAACTGCTTTTGAGCGGCAGCATCATACATCCAGTATGTATCCAAACCTGAAATGTCAACGGAGCAGAATATAAATAATTGCCTGAGAGGGTTAGTGATCATTGCCAACTTGTTATAATTTAGACTATAGCCAATATCCTTAATTGCTTTGTTTTTGAGTGAAATTCAGAAAAAAAAAAAAATTGAAAGAAATCAAACTTTTTGTCGGTCGGTGTTAAATTCATGTGAAAATCAAACAATGGCCTTGTTTTTGAGTGAAATTAAGAGAAAAAAAAAATCAAACAATTGCCTTGTTTTTGAGTGAAATTAAGAGAAAAAAAAAATCAAACAATTGCCTTGATTTTGAGTGAAATTCAGAAAAAAAAATATTGAAAGAAATCAAACTTTTTGTGTGAAAATCAAACAATTGCCTTGTTTTTGAGTGAAATTAAGAGAAAAAACAAATCAAACAATTGCCTTGTTTTTGAGTGAAATTCAGAAAAAAATAATATTGAAAGAAATCAAATTTTTTCTGATGTGCTAGAAATTTTCATGTCGCGGTGATTCAAATTGTAATTGTCACTTCCACCGCCGTGTAGGTAATTTTTAACTATTGTTATGGTTACGTATAACTATGCATTAATAATGATATCGCACACGCTTCTTGTTTACATTTACGGGCCACACACGACGAGCTACGTTTCGAACGTTTCGAATATCGAGATGACGGTTATAATAAATAATTTGTAAGCGAATAAATACAAGAGCGGAGGATGGATCAAGTTATATATTATTGTATAGTGTATTGATCAGTGCATATTATAATTATTGAAAAACAAATAGCCTCTCAACAATCAAATATTTCAATGCGATCCTTATGCAATTTACAAAATTGTAACTGTTAATTTAGTTCCACCCTGATGGCAGTGTAATTTATGAAAAAGTTAATATTATGTAAATGTAGAATGTTTACCATTTCTATGGAGTTTACAGATTAAACACACACACAGTCATATATCAAAATATTATGTAACACTTATACATAACTTGATAATTAGTTGTTCTCAATAATATGAATTTGATTAATAATATCAAATGGACATGTGGCAATTTATTAGCTAGTTAATGTTAATTAACTTGGTAACAGTGTTGACAAACAGTCAGTTTTTGAAGGTTTCAGCAACCCACCAATCTGCGTTTGAAAATGTATTAGCAATCTATTAACGTAGGTAATTTATCGCTAATTTTCGTTTCAGACACTTGGTGAGACTTTTGTGAAAATTTCACTTCGGCTACACATTACAGTTCCAAACATGGCTGCCCTTCAAAGGTCAGACAGACAGACAGACACGGTGGTCCCCTATTTCTATTATGGAACAAATAAAATCGATTGTTCCACTGGTAAATGGATTTTTGTTTGGCCAAGGAAGACTATGAATATATTATACTATATATAAAATTTGCTTTTGACACTTACCATGTTAAAATAGACGAAAGCAATCAGCGGCGGGCGGGCAAACATAACAGCTTTTGAGCAGCAGCATCATACATCCAGTATGTATCCAAACCTGAAATGTCAACGGAGCAGAATATAAATAATTGCCTGAGAGGGTTAGTGATCATTGCCAACTTGTTATAATTTAGGCTATAGCCAATATCCTTAATTGCCGTGTTTTTGAGTGAAATTCAGAAAAAAAAAATATTGAAAGAAATCAAACTTTTTGTCGGTCGGTGTTAAATTCATGTGAAAATCAAACAATTGCCTTGTTTTTGAGTGAAATTAAGAGAAAAAAAAAATCAAACAATTGCCTTGTTTTTGAGTGAAATTCAGAAAAAAAAAATATTGAAAGAAAACAAACTTTTTGTCGGTCGGTGTTAAATTCATGTGAAAATCAAACAATTGCCTTGTTTTTGAGTGAAATTAAGAGAAAAAAAAATCAAACAATTGCCTTGTTTTTGAGTGAAATTTAGAAAAAAAAAATTGAACGAAATCAAACTTTTTGTCGGTCGGTGTTAAATTCATGTGAAAATCAAACAATTGCCTTGTTTTTGAGTGAAATTCAGAAAAAAAAAAAAATTGAAAGAAATCAAACTTTTTGTCGGTCGGTGTTCAATTCATGTGAAAATCAAACAATTGTCTTGTTATTGAGTGAAATTAAGAGAAAAAAAAAAAACAATTGCATTGTTTTTGAGTGAAATTCAGAAAAAAAAAATATTGAAAGAAATCAAACTTTTTGTCGGTCGGTGTTAAATTCATGTGAAAATCAAACAATTGCCTTGTTTTTGAGTGAAATTAAGAGAAAAAAAAAATCAAACAATTGCCTTGTTTTGGAGTGAACATCAGAAAAAAAAAATTTAAAGAAATCAAACTTTTTGTCGGTCGGTGTTAAATTCATGTGAAAATCAAACAATTGCCTTGTTTTTGAGTGAAATTAAGAGAAAAAAAAAATCAAACAATTGCCTTGTTTTTGAGTGAAATTCAGAAAAAAAAAAATTGAAATAAATCAAACTTTTTGTCGGTCGGTGTTAAATTCATGTGAAAATCAAATAATTGCCTTGTTTTTGAGTGAAATTAAGAGACAAAAAAAATCAAACAATTGCCTTGTTTTTGAGTGAAATTCAGAAAAAAAAAATATTGAAAGAAATCAAACTTTTTGTCGGTCGGTGTTAAATTCATGTGAAAATCAAACAATTGCCTTGTTTTTGAGTGAAATTAAGAGAAAAAAAAATCACACAATTGCCTTGTTTTTGAGTGAAATTCAGAAAAAAAAAAAATTGAAAGAAATCAAACTTTTTGTCGGTCGGTGTTAAATTCATGTGAAAATCAAACAATTGCCTTGTTTTGGAGTGAAATTAAGAGAAAAAAAAAAATCGAACAATTGCCTTGTTTTTGAGTGAAATTCAGAAAAAAAAAATATTGAAAGAAAACAAACTTTTTGTCGGTCGGTGTTAAATTCATGTGAAAATCAAACAATTGCCTTGTTTTTGTACGTATAACTATGCATTAATAATGATATCGCACACGCTTCTTGTTTACATTTACGGGCCACACACGACGAGCTACGTTTCGAACGTTTCGAATATCGAGATGACGGTTATAATAAATAATTTGTAAGCGAATAAATACAAGAGCGGAGGATGGATCAAGTTATATATTATTGTATAGTGTATTGATCAGTGCATATTATAATTATTGAAAAACAAATAGCCTCTCAACAATCAAATATTTCAATGCGATCCTTATGCAATTTACAAAATTGTAACTGTTAATTTAGTTCCACCCTGATGGCAGTGTAATTTATGAAAAAGTTAATATTATGTAAATGTAGAATGTTTACCATTTCTATGGAGTTTACAGATTAAATACACACACAGTCATATATCAAAATATTATGTAACACTTATACATAACTTGATAATTAGTTGTTCTCAATAATATGAATTTGATTAATAATATCACATGGACATGTGGCAATTTATTAGCTAGTTAATGTTAATTAACTTGATAACAGTGTTGACAAACAGTCAGTTTTTGAAGGTTTCAGCAACCCACCAATCTGCGTTTGAAAATGTATTAGCAATCTATTAACGTAGGTAATTTATCGCTAATTTTCGTTTCAGACACTTGGTGAGACTTTTGTGAAAATTTCACTTCGGCTACACATTACAGTTCCAAACATGGCTGCCCTTCAAAGGTCAGACAGACAGACAGACACGGTGCTTCCCTATTTCTATTATGGAACAAATAAAATCGATTGTTCCACTGGTAAATGGATTTTTGTTTGGCCAAAGACTATGAATATATTATATAAAATTTGCTTTTGACACTTACCATGTTAAAAAAGACGAAAGCAATCAGCGGCGGGCGGGCAAACATAACAGCTTTTGATCGGCAGCATCATACATTTAGTATCTATCCAAACCTGAAATGTCAACGGAGCAGAATATAAATAATTGCGTGAGATGGTTAGTGATCATTGCCAACTTGTTATAATTTAGACTATAGCCAATATCCTTAATTGCCTTGTTTTTGAGTGAAATTCAGAAAAAAAAAAAAATTGAAAGAAATCAAACTTTTTGTCGGTCGGTGTTAAATTCATGTGAAAATCAAACAATTGTCTTGTTATTGAGTGAAATTAAGAGAAAAAAAAAAAACAATTGCATTGTTTTTGAGTGAAATTCAGAAAAAAAAAATATTGAAAGAAATCAAACTTTTTGTCGGTCGGTGTTAAATTCATGTGAAAATCAAACAATTGCCTTGTTTTTGAGTGAAATTAAGAGAAAAAAAAATCAAACAATTGCCTTGTTTTTGAGTGAAAATCAGAAAAAAAAAAATTGAAAGAAATCAAACTTTTTGTCGGTCGGTGTTAAATTCATGTGAAAAGCAAACGATTGCCTTGTTTTTGAGTGAAATTAAGAGAAAAAAAAAATCAAACAATTGCCTGGTTATTGAGTGAAATTTGGAAAAAAAAATGAAAGAAATCAAACTTTTTGTCGGTCGGTGTTAAATTCATGTGAAAATCAAACAATTGCCTTGTTTTTGAGTGAAATTAAGAGAAAAAAAAAATCAAACAATTGCCTTGTTTTTGAGTGAAATTCAGAAAAAAAAAATTGAAAGAAATCAAATTTTTTGTCGGTCGGTGTTAAATTCATTTGAAAATATAACAATTGCCTGTTTTTCAGTGTAATTATGGAAAAAAAAATATTGTCCGTTGGTTTTTAATTAATGTGAAAATTAAACAGTTGCCTGTTATATATGGCATACCTATTAATTTCACTTGTACAATTTAGCCGTTGCTTACTAACGCCGATTGACCATTTCAACGCTGATCTCTGATGTGCTACAAATTTACATGTCGCGGTGATTCAAATTGTAATTGTCACTTCCACCGCCGTGGAGGTAATTTTTAACTATTGTTATGGTTACGTATAACTATGCATTAATAATGATATCGCACACGCTTCTTGTTTACATTTACGGGCCACACACGACGAGCTACGTTTCGAACGTTTCGAATATCGAGATGACGGTTATAATAAATAATTTGTAAGCGAATAAATACAAGAGCGGAGGATGGATCAAGTTATATATTATTGTATAGTGTATTGATCAGTGCATATTATAATTATTGAAAAACAAATAGCCTTTCAACAATCAAATATTTCAATGCGATCCTTATGCAATTTACAAAATTGTTACTGTTAATTTAGTTCCACCCTGATGGCAGTGTAATTTATGAAAAAGTTAATATTATGTAAATGTAGAATGTTTACCATTTCTATGGAGTTTACAGATTAAACACACACACAGTCATATATCAAAATATTATGTAACACTTATACATAACTTGATAATTAGTTGTTCTCAATAATATGAATTTGATTAATAATATCACATGGACATGTGGCAATTTATTAGCTAGTTAATGTTAATTAACTTGATAACAGTGTTGACAAACAGTCAGTTTTTGAAGGTTTCAGCAACCCACCAATCTGCGTTTGAAAATGTATTAGCAATCTATTAACGTAGGTAATTTATCGCTAATTTTCGTTTCAGACACTTGGTGAGACTTTTGTGAAAATTTCACTTCGGCTACACATTACAGTTCCAAACATGGCTGCCCTTCAAAGGTCAGACAGACAGACAGACACGGTGGTCCCCTATTTCTATTATGGAACAAATAAAATCGATTGTTCCACTGGTAAATGGATTTTTGTTTGGCCAAAGAAGACTATGAATATATTATACTATATATAAAATTTGCTTTTGACACTTACCATGTTAAAATAGACGAAAGCAATCAGCGGCGGGCGGGCAAACATAACAGCTTTTGATCGGCAGCATCATACATTCAGTATCTATCCAAACCTGAAATGTCAACGGAGCAGAATATAAATAATTGTGTGAGATGGTTAGTGATCATTGCCAACTTGTTATAATTTAGACTATAGCCAATATCCTTAATTGCCTTGTGTTTGAGTGAAATTCAGAAAAAAAAAAAATTGAAAGATATCAAACTTTTTGTCGGTCGGTGTTAAATTCATGTGAAAATCAAACAATTGCCTTGTTTTTGAGTGAAATTAAGAGAAAAAAAAAATCAAACAATTGCCTTGTTTTTGAGTGAAATTAAGAGAAAAAAAAAATCAAACAATTGCCTTGATTTTGAGTGAAATTCAGAAAAAAAAAATATTGAAAGAAATCAAACTTTTTGTCGGTCGGTGTTAAATTCATGTGAAAATCAAACAATTGCCTTGTTTTTGAGTGAAATTAAGAGACAAAAAAATCAAACAATTGCCTTGTTTTTGAGTGAAATTCAGAAAAAAAAAATGAAAGAAATCAAACTTTTTGTCGGTCGGTGTTAAATTCATGTGAAAATCAAACAATTGCCTTGTTTTTGAGTGAAATTAAGAGAAAAAAGAAATCACACAATTGCCTTGTTTTTGAGTGAAATTCAGAAAAAAAAATATTGAAAGAAAACAAACTTTTTGTCGGTCGGTGTTAAATTCATGTGAAAATCAAACCATAGCCTTGTTTTTGAGTGAAATTAAGAGAAAAAAAATATCAAACAATTGCCTTGTTTTTGAGTGAAATTCAGAAAAAATAAATTGAACGAAATCAAACTTTTTGTCGGTCGGTGTTAAATTCATGTGAAAATCAAACAATTGCCTTGTTTTTGAGTGAAATTAAGAGACAAAAAAATCAAACAATTGCCTTGTTTTTGAGTGAAATTCAGAAAAAAAAAAATGAAAGAAATCAAACTTTTTGTCGGTCGGTGTTAAATTCATGTGAAAATCAAACAATTGCCTTGTTTTTGAGTGAAATTAAGAGACAAAAAAATCAAACAATTGCCTTGTTTTTGAGTGAAATTAAGAGAAAAAAAAAATCAAACAATTGCCTTGTTTTTGAGTGAAATTAAGAGAAAAAAAAAATCAAACAATTGCCTTGATTTTGAGTGAAATTCAGAAAAAAAAAATATTGAAAGAAATCAAACTTTTTGTCGGTCGGTGTTAAATTCATGTGAAAATCAAACAATTGCCTTGTTTTTGAGTGAAATTAAGAGACAAAAAAATCAAACAATTGCCTTGTTTTTGAGTGAAATTCAGAAAAAAAAAATATTGAAAGAAATCAAACTTTTTGTCGGTCGGTGTTAAATTCATGTGAAAATCAAACAATTGCCTTGTTTTTGAGTGAAATTAAGAGACAAAAAATCAAACAATTGCCTTGTTTTTGAGTGAAATTCAGAAAAAAAAAAATGAAAGAAATCAAACTTTTTGTCGGTCGGTGTTAAATTCATGTGAAAATCAAACAATTGCCTTGTTTTTGAGTGAAATTAAGAGAAAAAAGAAATCACACAATTGCCTTGTTTTTGAGTGAAATTCAGAAAAAAAAAATATTGAAAGAAATTAAACTTTTTGTCGGTCGGTGTTAAATTCATGTGAAAATCAAACAATTGCCTTGTTTTTGAGTGAAATTAAGAGATAAAAAAATCACACAATTGGCTTGTTTTTGAGTGAAATTCAGAAAAAAAAAATATTGAAAGAAATCAAACTTTTTGTCGGTCAGTGTTAAATTCATGTGAAAATCAAACAATTGCCTTGTTTTTGAGTGAAATTAAGAGAAAAAAAAAATCACACAATTGCCGTGTTTTTGAGTGTAATTCAGAAAAAAAAAAATTGAAAGAAATCAAACTTTTTGTCGGTCGGTGTTAAATTCATGTGAAAATCAAACAATTGCCTTGTTTTTGAGTGAAATTAAGAGAAAAAAAAAATCAAACAATTGCCTTGTTTTGGAGTGAACATCAGAAAAAAAAAATTTAAAGAAATCAAACTTTTTGTCGGTCGGTGTTAAATTCATGTGAAAATCAAACAATTGCCTTGTTTTTGAGTGAAATTAAGAGAAAAAAAAAATCAAACAATTGCCTTGTTTTTGAGTGAAATTCAGAAAAAAAAAAATTGAAATAAATCAAACTTTTTGTCGGTCGGTGTTAAATTCATGTGAAAATCAAACAATTGCCTTGTTTTTGAGTGAAATTAAGAGAAAAAAAAAATCAAACAATTGCCTTGTTTTTGAGTGAAATTCAGAAAAAAAAAAATTGAAATAAATCAAACTTTTTGTCGGTCGGTGTTAAATTCATGTGAAAATCAAATAATTGCCTTGTTTTTGAGTGAAATTAAGAGACAAAAAAAATCAAACAATTGCCTTGTTTTTGAGTGAAATTCAGAAAAAAAAAATATTGAAAGAAATCAAACTTTTTGTCGGTCGGTGTTAAATTCATGTGAAAATCAAACAATTGCCTTGTTTTGGAGTGAAATTAAGAGAAAAAAAAAATCGAACAATTGCCTTGTTTTTGAGTGAAATTCAGAAAAAAAAAATATTGAAAGAAAACAAACTTTTTGTCGGTCGGTGTTAAATTCATGTGAAAATCAAACAATTGCCTTGTTTTTGTACGTATAACTATGCATTAATAATGATATCGCACACGCTTCTTGTTTACATTTACGGGCCACACACGACGAGCTACGTTTCGAACGTTTCGAATATCGAGATGACGGTTATAATAAATAATTTGTAAGCGAATAAATACAAGAGCGGAGGATGGATCAAGTTATATATTATTGTATAGTGTATTGATCAGTGCATATTATAATTATTGAAAAACAAATAGCCTCTCAACAATCAAATATTTCAATGCGATCCTTATGCAATTTACAAAATTGTAACTGTTAATTTAGTTCCACCCTGATGGCAGTGTAATTTATGAAAAAGTTAATATTATGTAAATGTAGAATGTTTACCATTTCTATGGAGTTTACAGATTAAACACACACACAGTCATATATCAAAATATTATGTAACACTTATACATAACTTGATAATTAGTTGTTCTCAATAATATGAATTTGATTAATAATATCACATGGACATGTGGCAATTTATTAGCTAGTTAATGTTAATTAACTTGATAACAGTGTTGACAAACAGTCAGTTTTTGAAGGTTTCAGCAACCCACCAATCTGCGTTTGAAAATGTATTAGCAATCTATTAACGTAGGTAATTTATCGCTAATTTTCGTTTCAGACACTTGGTGAGACTTTTGTGAAAATTTCACTTCGGCTACACATTACAGTTCCAAACATGGCTGCCCTTCAAAGGTCAGACAGACAGACAGACACGGTGCTTCCCTATTTCTATTATGGAACAAATAAAATCGATTGTTCCACTGGTAAATGGATTTTTGTTTGGCCAAAGACTATGAATATATTATACTATATATAAAATTTGCTTTTGACACTTACCATGTTAAAATAGACGAAAGCAATCAGCGGCGGGCGGGCAACAGCTTTAGATCGGCAGCATCATACATCCAGTATCTATCCAAACCTGAAATGTCAACGGAGCAGAATATAAATAATTGCGTGAGATGGTTAGTGATCATTGCCAACTTGTTATAATTTAGACTATAGCCAATATCCTTAATTGCCTTGTTTTTGAGTGAAATTCAGAAAAAAAAAATTGAAAGAAATCAAATTTTTTGTCGGTCGGTGTTAAATTCATTTGAAAATCAAACAATTGCCTGTTTTTCAGTGTAATTATGGAAAAAAAAATATTGTCCGTTGGTTTTTAATTAATGTGAAAATTAAACAGTTGCCTGTTATATATGGCATACCTATTAATTTCACTTGTACAATTTAGCCGTTGCTTACTAACGCCGATTGACCATTTCAACGCTGATCTCTGATGTGCTACAAATTTACATGTCGCGGTGATTCAAATTGTAATTGTCACTTCCACCGCCGTGGAGGTAATTTTTAACTATTGTTATGGTTACGTATAACTATGCATTAATAATGATATCGCACACGCTTCTTGTTTACATTTACGGGCCACACACGACGAGCTACGTTTCGAACGTTTCGAATATCGAGATGACGGTTATAATAAATAATTTGTAAGCGAATAAATACAAGAGCGGAGGATGGATCAAGTTATATATTATTGTATAGTGTATTGATCAGTGCATATTATAATTATTGAAAAACAAATAGCCTTTCAACAATCAAATATTTCAATGCGATCCTTATGCAATTTACAAAATTGTTACTGTTAATTTAGTTCCACCCTGATGGCAGTGTAATTTATGAAAAAGTTAATATTATGTAAATGTAGAATGTTTACCATTTCTATGGAGTTTACAGATTAAACACACACACAGTCATATATCAAAATATTATGTAACACTTATACATAACTTGATAATTAGTTGTTCTCAATAATATGAATTTGATTAATAATATCACATGGACATGTGGCAATTTATTAGCTAGTTAATGTTAATTAACTTGATAACAGTGTTGACAAACAGTCAGTTTTTGAAGGTTTCAGCAACCCACCAATCTGCGTTTGAAAATGTATTAGCAATCTATTAACGTAGGTAATTTATCGCTAATTTTCGTTTCAGACACTTGGTGAGACTTTTGTGAAAATTTCACTTCGGCTACACATTACAGTTCCAAACATGGCTGCCCTTCAAAGGTCAGACAGACAGACAGACACGGTGGTCCCCTATTTCTATTATGGAACAAATAAAATCGATTGTTCCACTGGTAAATGGATTTTTGTTTGGCCAAAGAAGACTATGAATATATTATACTATATATAAAATTTGCTTTTGACACTTACCATGTTAAAAAAGACGAAAGCAATCAGCGGCGGGCGGGCAAACATAACAGCTTTTGATCGGCAGCATCATACATTTAGTATCTATCCAAACCTGAAATGTCAACGGAGCAGAATATAAATAATTGCGTGAGATGGTAAGTGATCATTGCCAACTTGTTATAATTTAGACTATAGCCAATATCCTTAATTGCCTTGTTTTTGAGTGAAATTCAGAAAAAAAAAAAATTGAAAGATATCAAACTTTTTGTCGGTCGGTGTTAAATTCATGTGAAAATCAAACAATTGCCTTGTTTTTGAGTGAAATTAAGAGAAAAAAAAAATCAAACAATTGCCTTGTTTTTGAGTGAAATTAAGAGAAAAAAAAAATCAAACAATTGCCTTGATTTTGAGTGAAATTCAGAAAAAAAAATATTGAAAGAAATCAAACTTTTTGTCGGTCGGTGTTAAATTCATGTGAAAATCAAACAATTGCCTTGTTTTTGAGTGAAATTATGAGACAAAAAAATCAAACAATTGCCTTGTTTTTGAGTGAAATTCAGAAAAAAAAAAATGAAAGAAATCAAACTTTTTGTCGGTCGGTGTTAAATTCATGTGAAAATCAAACAATTGCCTTGTTTTTGAGTGAAATTAAGAGAAAAAAGAAATCACACAATTGCCTTGTTTTTGAGTGAAATTCAGAAAAAAAAATATTGAAAGAAAACAAACTTTTTGTCGGTCGGTGTTAAATTCATGTGAAAATCAAACCATAGCCTTGTTTTTGAGTGAAATTAAGAGAAAAAAAATATCAAACAATTGCCTTGTTTTTGAGTGAAATTCAGAAAAAATAAATTGAACGAAATCAAACTTTTTGTCGGTCGGTGTTAAATTCATGTGAAAATCAAACAATTGCCTTGTTTTTGAGTGAAATTAAGAGACAAAAAAATCAAACAATTGCCTTGTTTTTGAGTGAAATTCAGAAAAAAAAAAATGAAAGATATCAAACTTTTTGTCGGTCGGTGTTAAATTCATGTGAAAATCAAACAATTGCCTTGTTTTTGAGTGAAATTAAGAGACAAAAAAATCAAACAATTGCCTTGTTTTTGAGTGAAATTAAGAGAAAAAAAAAATCAAACAATTGCCTTGTTTTTGAGTGAAATTAAGAGAAAAAAAAAATCAAACAATTGCCTTGATTTTGAGTGAAATTCAGAAAAAAAAATATTGAAAGAAATCAAACTTTTTGTCGGTCGGTGTTAAATTCATGTGAAAATCAAACAATTGCCTTGTTTTTGAGTGAAATTAAGAGACAAAAAAATCAAACAATTGCCTTGTTTTTGAGTGAAATTCAGAAAAAAAAAATATTGAAAGAAATCAAACTTTTTGTCGGTCGGTGTTAAATTCATGTGAAAATCAAACAATTGCCTTGTTTTTGAGTGAAATTAAGAGACAAAAAAATCAAACAATTGCCTTGTTTTTGAGTGAAATTCAGAAAAAAAAAAATGAAAGAAATCAAACTTTTTGTCGGTCGGTGTTAAATTCATGTGAAAATCAAACAATTGCCTTGTTTTTGAGTGAAATTAAGAGAAAAAAGAAATCACACAATTGCCTTGTTTTTGAGTGAAATTCAGAAAAAAAAAATATTTAAAGAAATTAAACTTTTTGTCGGTCGGTGTTAAATTCATGTGAAAATCAAACAATTGCCTTGTTTTTGAGTGAAATTAAGAGATAAAAAAATCACACAATTGGCTTGTTTTTGAGTGAAATTCAGAAAAAAAAAATATTGAAAGAAATCAAACTTTTTGTCGGTCGGTGTTAAATTCATGTGAAAATCAAACAATTGCCTTGTTTTTGAGTGAAATTAAGAGACAAAAAAATCAAACAATTGCCTTGTTTTTGAGTGAAATTCAGAAAAAAAAAAATGAAAGAAATCAAACTTTTTGTCGGTCGGTGTTAAATTCATGTGAAAATCAAACAATTGCCTTGTTTTTGAGTGAAATTAAGAGAAAAAAGAAATCACACAATTGCCTTGTTTTTGAGTGAAATTCAGAAAAAAAAAATATTTAAAGAAATTAAACTTTTTGTCGGTCGGTGTTAAATTCATGTGAAAATCAAACAATTGCCTTGTTTTTGAGTGAAATTAAGAGAAAAAAAAAATCACACAATTGCCGTGTTTTTGAGTGTAATTCAGAAAAAAAAAAATTGAAAGAAATCAAACTTTTTGTCGGTCGGTGTTAAATTCATGTGAAAATCAAACAATTGCCTTGTTTTGGAGTGAAATTAAAAGAAAAAAAAAATCTAACAATTGCCTAGTTTTTGAGTGAAATTCAGAAAAAAAAAATATTGAAAGAAATCAAACTTTTTGTCGGTCGGTGTTAAATTCATGTGAAAATCAAACAATTGCCTTGTTTTTGTACGTATAACTATGCATTAATAATGATATCGCACACGCTTCTTGTTTACATTTACGGGCCACACACGACGAGCAACGTTTCGAACGTTTCGAATATCGAGATGACGGTTATAATAAATAATTTGTAAGCGAATAAATACAAGAGCGGAGGATGGATCAAGTTATATATTATTGTATAGTGTATTGATCAGTGCATATTATAATTATTGAAAAACAAATAGCCTCTCAACAATCAAATATTTCAATGCGATCCTTATGCAATTTACAAAATTGTAACTGTTAATTTAGTTCCACCCTGATGGCAGTGTAATTTATGAAAAAGTTAATATTATGTAAATGTAGAATGTTTACCATTTCTATGGAGTTTACAGATTAAACACACACACAGTCATATATCAAAATATTATGTAACACTTATACATAACTTGATAATTAGTTGTTCTCAATAATATGAATTTGATTAATAATATCACATGGAAATGTGGCAATTTATTAGCTAGTTAATGTTAATTAACTTGATAACAGTGTTGACATACAGTCAGTTTTTGAAGGTTTCAGCAACCCACCAATCTGCGTTTGAAAATGTATTAGCAATCTATTAACGTAGGTAATTTATCGCTAATTTTCGTTTCAGACACTTGGTGAGACTTTTGTGAAAATTTACGGCTACACATTACAGTTCCAAACATGGCTGCCCTTCAAAGGTCAGACAGACAGACAGACACGGTGGTCCCCTATTTCTATTATGGAAAAAATAAAATCGATTGTTCCACTGGTAAATGGATTTTTGTTTGGCCAAAGAAGACTATGAATATATTATACTATATATAAAATTTGCTTTTGACACTTACCATGTTAAAATAGACGAAAGCAATCAGCGGCGGGCGGGCAAACATAACAGCTTTTGATCGGCAGCATCATACATTCAGTATCTATCCAAACCTGAAATGTCAACGGAGCAGAATATAAATAATTGCGTGAGATGGTTAGTGATCATTGCCAACTTGTTATAATTTAGACTATAGCCAATATCCTTAATTGCCTTGTTTTTGAGTGAAATTCAGAAAAAAAAAAATTGAAAGAAATCAAACTTTTTGTCGGTCGGTGTTAAATTCATGTGAAAATCAAACAATTGCCTTGTTTTTGAGTGAAATTAAGAGAAAAAAAAAATCAAACTGCCTTGTTTTTGAGTGAAATTAAGAGAAAAAAAAAATCAAACAATTGCCTTGATTTTGAGTGAATTTCAGAAAAAAAAATATTGAAAGAAATCAAACTTTTTGTCGGTCGGTGTTAAGTTCATGTGAAAATCAAACAATTGCCTTGTTTTTGAGTGAAATTAAGAGAAAAAAAAAATCACACAATTGCCTTGTTTTTGAGTGAAATTCAGAAAAAAAAAAATTGAAAGAAATCAAACTTTTTGTCGGTCGGTGTTAAATTCATGTGAAAATCAAACAATTGCCTTGTTTTGGAGTGAAATTAAGAGAAAAAAAAAATCGAACAATTGCCTTATTTTTGAGTGAAATTCAGAAAAAAAAAATATTGAAAGAAAACAAACTTTTTGTCCGTCGGTGTTAAATTCATGTGAAAATCAAACAATTGCCTTGTTTTTGAGTGAAATTAAGAGAAAAAAAAATCAAACAATTGCCTTGTTTTTGTACGTATAACTATGCATTAATAATGATATCGCACACGCTTCTTGTTTACATTTACGGGCCACACACGACGAGCTACGTTTCGAACGTTTCGAATATCGAGATGACGGTTATAATAAATAATTTGTAAGCGAATAAATACAAGAGCGGAGGATGGATCAAGTTATATATTATTGTATAGTGTATTGATCAGTGCATATTATAATTATTGAAAAACAAATAGCCTCTCAACAATCAAATATTTCAATGCGATCCTTATGCAATTTACGAAATTGTAACTGTTAATTTAGTTCCACCCTGATGGCAGTGTAATTTATGAAAAAGTTAATATTATGTAAATGTAGAATGTTTACCATTTCTATGGAGTTAACAGATTAAACACACACACAGTCATATATCAAAATATTATGTAACACTTATACATAACTTAATAATTAGTTGTTCTCAATAATATGAATTTGATAAATAATATCACATGGACATGTGGCAATTTATTAGCTAGTTAATGTTAATTAACTTGATAACAGTGTTGACAAACAGTCAGTTTTTGAAGGTTTCAGCAACCCACCAATATGCGTTTGAAAATGTATTAGCAATCTATTAACGTAGGTAATTTATCGCTAATTTTCGTTTCAGACACTTGGTGAGACTTTTGTGAAAATTTCACTTCGGCTACACATTACAGTTCCAAACATGGCTGCCCTTCAAAGGTCAGACAGACAGACAGACACGGTGGTCCCCTATTTCTATTATGGAACAAAAAAAATCGATTGTTCCACTGGTAAATGGATTTTTGTTTGGCCAAAGAAGACTATGAATATATTATACTATATATAAAATTTGCTTTTGACACTTACCATGTTAAAATAGACGAAAGCAATCAGCGGCGGGCGGGCAAACATAACAGCTTTTGATCGGCAGCATCATACATCCAGTATCTATCCAAACCTGAAATGTCAACGGAGCAGAATATAAATAATTGCGTGAGATGGTTAGTGATCATTGCCAACTTGTTATAATTTAGACTATAGCCAATATCCTTAATTGCCTTGTTTTTGAGTGAAATTCAGAAAAAAAAAAAATTTAAAGAAATCAAACTTTTTGTCGGTCGGTGTTAAATTCATGTGAAAATCAAACAATTGCCTTGTTTTTGAGTGAAATTAAGAGAAAAAAAAAATCAAACAATTGCCTTGTTTTTGAGTGAAATTAAGAGAACAAAAAAATCAAACAATTGCCTTGATTTTGAGTGAAATTCAGAAAAAAAAAATATTGAAAGAAATCAAACTTTTTGTCGGTCGGTGTTAAATTCATGTGAAAATCAAACAATTGCCTTGTTTTTGAGTGAAATTTAGAAAAAAAAAAAATCAAACAATTGCCTTGTTTTTGAGTGAAATTCGGAAAAAAAAAAATGAAAGAAATCAAACTTTTTGTCGGTCGGTGTTAAATTCATGTGAAAATCAAACAATTGCCTTGTTTTTGAGTGAAATTAAGAGAAAAAAAAAATCAAACAATTGCCTTGTTTTTGAGTGAAATTCAGAAAAAAATAATATTGAAAGAAATCAAATTTTTTGTCGGTCGGTGTTAAATTCATGTGAAAATCAAACAATTGCCTTGTTTTTGTACGTATAACTATGCATTAATAATGATATCGCACACGCTTCTTGTTTACATTTACGGGCCACACACGACGAGCTACGTTTCGAACGTTTCGAATATCGAGATGACGGTTATAATAAATAATTTGTAAGCGAATAAATACAAGAGCGGAGGATGGATCAAGTTATATATTATTGTATAGTGTATTGATCAGTGCATATTATAATTATTGAAAAACAAATAGCCTCTCAACAATCAAATATTTCAATGCGATCCATATGCAATTGAGAAAATTGTAACTGTTAATTTAGTTCCACCCTGATGGCAGTGTAATTTATGAAAAAGTTAATATTATGTAAATGTAGAATGTTTACCATTTCTATGGAGTTTACAGATTAAACACACACACAGTCATATATCAAAATATTATGTAACACTTATACATAACTTGATAATTAGTTGTTCTCAATAATATGAATTTGATTAATAATATCACATGGACATGTGGCAATTTATTAGCTAGTTAATGTTAATTAACTTGATAACAGTGTTGACAAACAGTCAGTTTTTGAAGGTTTCAGCAACCCACCAATCTGCATTTGAAAATGTATTAGCAATCTATTAACGCAGGTAATTTATCGCTAATTTTCGTTTCAGACACTTGGTGAGACTTTTGTGAAAATTTCACTTCGGCTACACATTACAGTTCCAAACATGGCTGCCCTTCAAAGGTCAGACAGACAGACAGACAGGGTGGTCCCCTATTTCTATTATGGAACAAATAAAATCGATTGTTCCACTGGTAAATGGATTTTTGTTTGGCCAAAGAAGACTATGAATATATTATACTATATATAAAATTTGCTTTTGACACTTACCATGTTAAAAAAGACGAAAGCAATCAGCGGCGGGCGGGCAAACATAACAGCTTTTGATCGGCAGCATCATACATTCAGTATCTATCCAAACCTGAAATGTCAACGGAGCAGAATATAAATAATTGCCTGAGAGGGTTAGTGATCATTGCCAACTTTTTATAATTTAGACTATAGCCAATATCCTTAATTGCCTTGTTTTTGAGTGAAATTCAGAAAAAAAAAATATTGAAAGAAATCAAACTTTTTGTCGGTCGGTGTTAAATTCATGTGAAAATCAAACAATTGCCTTGTTTTTGAGTGAAATTAAGAGAAAAAAAAAATCAAACAATTGCCTTGTTTTTGAGTGAAATTAAGAGAAAAAAAAATCAAACAATTGCCTTGATTTTGAGTGAAATTCAGAAAAAAAAATATTGAAAGAAATCAAACTTTTTGTCGGTCGGTGTTAAATTCATGTGAAAATCAAACAATTGCCTTGTTTTTGAGTGAAATTAAGCGAAAAAAAAAATCAAACCATTGCCTTGTTTTTGAGTGAAATTCAGAAAAAAAAAATATTGAAAGAAAACAAACTTTATCTCGGTCGGTGTTAAATTCATGTGAAAATCAAACAATTGCCTTGTTTTTGAGTGAAATTAAGAGAAAAAAAAATCAAACAATTGCCTTGTTTTTGTACGTATAACTATGCATTAATAATGATATCGCACACGCTTCTTGTTTACATTTACGGGCCACACACGACGAGCTACGTTTCGAACGTTTCGAATATCGAGATGACGGTTATAATAAATAATTTGTAAGCGAATAAATACAAGAGCGGAGGATGGATCAAGTTATATATTATTGTATAGTGTATTGATCAGTGCATATTATAATTATTGAAAAACAAATAGCCTCTCAACAATCAAATATTTCAATGCGATCCTTATGCAATTTACAAAATTGTAACTGTTAATTTAGTTCCACCCTGATGGCAGTGTAATTTATGAAAAAGTTAATATTATGTAAATGTAGAATGTTTACCATTTCTATGGAGTTTACAGATTAAACACACACACAGTCATATATCAAAATATTATGTAACACTTATACATAACTTAATAATTAGTTGTTCTCAATAATATGAATTTGATAAATAATATCACATGGACATGTGGCAATTTATTAGCTAGTTAAGTGGCCCCTTCCCAACCCACCGAACTACAACGCAAGCATGGTCTAAAAGCATGTTGTTTCATCTAACGCTTGGTCTGAATGCGAAGCACTGCGAAAAGAAAGAGACAGTGCCTGAGCCTTCGGCCGGAACTCGGGAATTTCCGCTGCTCACTCGCGGCTGCTTCGGTAGTTCGGGAGTCATTCATGATTTCGAGCACAGATATATGTTTATGTATACTATATGTATAGCGTAATGAACGCTCGCTAACGGTTCGCATCACGTCTGTCTAATGGACGCATGGACAACTATATTTACTTACATTTTATTCTATTATATATTTTGTGCCACAGTAGTTACCTATATTTATTTATGCATAAGTAATAATTAGTTAGGTATGTACCGTACGTACTGGGATCAATGACATGCGTTTTTATAAATTTTTTTTACTAAGTGAGGTAACGTTAGTAGGTCAAAATAGAATAATCTTATTTAGTCGACATGTATAGTAGATATATAGGTAAGTATAAAGACATTATAGCCAACATAATCAGATTTTATGACTTTATTTAGAACTAGCAGCTCGCCCATATTTCAATTTACAAAAATACCGATACGTTTCGGTATTTTTGTAAATTGAAATATAAAACTGTGCGAGTGCAGGCGCACGCCGCGCCGCGCCCCCCCGCCTCAGCCGCCGCCCGCGTTCGCCCCACGTGAGTCACGTGACGATGCCGTGACAATGTTACGTACCTACTCAGCAGAATATTATTTCGATATTTGAATTCAAAGAGGCGGCACTAGTACAATTGTACAATCTAGTGCCGCCTCTCATCAGCCGACATTATTATTAAATAGGTAGGCATACCTACTCTTGCAACTGACACGGTTATAATATAATAATGAGTTACAGTTTTAGGATTTATCAAATTATCATACAGCTACTACTCACCTGTTGGTGATGATGTGGTCGAGATTGATGTCGATGCGGATTAGGCCTAAAATTTCTGGTTTCTCAAAAACTGCTGCCGTAACACACTGGTAGGTGCTTGGCGACGGATTTTTTTTGAGGGTGGTAGCTTGATGGCAGTTAGCATGGTGGTCAGGCATAATGCCCACCTAGCTAGCTACCACGCCCAAGACGAAAATCTGTCACCAAGCACTTAACGGTATGTTTCGCTGTGTCCTTGAGATCCATGTGGTAGAGGATTTTGCGAATGCGCGCCTGGCTAGCTACCACCCTAGAATACAAAATCTGTCGCCAAGCACTTACCGGTCTTTTCTGCTATGTGTCCTTGAGAACCAGTTATTTTACGCGGTGTTAGAGGATTTTGCGAATGCAAGCCTGGCTAGCTACCATCCTCAAGTAGAAAATTGAAAATCTGTCGCCAAGCACTTGTCGTTGTATTCTGCTATGTGTGATGTGTCCTTGAGAACCGCTAATTTTTCATGATGGTAGAGGATTTTGCGTATGCGCGCCTGGCTAGCTACCACCCTCAAGTAGAAAATCTGTCGCCAAGCACTTACCAGTCTGTTCCGCTATGTGTCCTCGAGAACCAGTAATTTTGCATGGTTGTAGAGAATTTTGCGAATGCACGCCTGGCTAGCTACCACGCCCAAGTAGAAAATCTGTCGTCAAGCACCTAACGGTGGGGTCCGGCACCTGTCCTTGAGAGCCAGTGATTATAGATTAGCCTGAACAACATCTTCGACCACATCATTACTCACCATCAGGTCAGATAGGCTATACATTAATAAAAAAAAATGTTTAACAAATGATGGAACCGACTTCAACCCCAAAAGTGTGAAATAACTTGTTGAAGTCGGTACCATGATGGTTCAAAAGTACCAATTATCACAATATTGTGCGCATGGTACCGACTTTGACAAGTTATTTCACACTTTTGGATGTTGAAGTCGGTTCCATTTTTCACCGACTTCCAAAAAAGGAGGAAGTTCTCAATTAGTCTGTATTTTTTTTTAATTTGTTTTTTTTTTTATGTTTGTTACCTTAGATCTCTTGACTGGGTGAACCGATTTTGAAAATTATTTTTTGTTTGAAAGCTGATGCTTGTCGTTTGGTCCCATTTTAAATTTCATCAAAATCGGTCAAGCCGTTTTTGAGTTACACTAAAAAGATTGCAAAAAACTTTTTTACAAAAAAGATTGAATTTTTTTCAAAAAAAACCTCATCCTTTTTTGGAAGTCGGTTAAAAATACTAAATTATGTATTTTTACAAAAGGTCCGAAATACCTATGATGTATATTTTTTAATTATATATATTATCTGTACCTACAACTTGCCATACACAATACATCTACATAGGGACATGGATCACTTACTACTTACTTACTGAACGTCATGTCACTCATGTCACATTCATGACACGTGTCATATTTTAAACTAATAATGTTATTGTTCCCACTTCCCGTCATTCATATCAAATAATATAGGTACTTGCTAATGAACCTATTTATCTAAACAGCGCGAGCGGCGAGTCTCGAAGCAATGCACAAACGTGCCGGTCCGTCACACCACCGCACCCCCGCCCGCCCGCTACGCTCCGTGGACAATAAAAATACATATGTCCGGTATAAATAGCTAGGTCAAATAAAAATTAAATAGGTAAATACGCTAAACCACCGTGAGCGCTCGCAAGTCAAATTCTACAGTCCACACCGCAAACATAGAATAGACTGAAGCGAGTGTGCCTTTGCAGCGAAAATCATTCAATTCAATGAACGCCTCCGTCTCACCCTGCGTCCCACAACTACCCTGCACGACTCGTCACCCGCGTACCTCATACCGCTCGTTGACTCAAGTAAGGTGAGAACACGATACCATTGAACGAAAATAAGCACACGGAAATTTCAGAAAACTTACTTCAGGATATACGTCGTTTTGAATACGCCTTGCAAGTTAGTAAAAAAAAATTACAATATTTAGAATTTCCAATAAATTTTCGAGGATTCTGTTCAGATGGATTTTATAATATTACATTTAATGAGTACATAATAATGGGCCAAAGTTCAGGTAGAATTTGTGCAAAAAATGTGATTTTTAGAAGATTATACTGAAATCAAGACAAACATTTTTGAAAATTTACTTGAATAGAAGCGTAAATATAATGTACTAGATACATATTAGTTCAAAATATCTGGGAAAAACTTTTTAACGAAACCATAATCGCGAAAGAGCGTTTGTATGGAGAGTGTGGCGGGTTGAGTCACCTTAATGTTAATTAACTTGGTAACAGTGTTGACAAACAGTCAGTTTTTGAAGGTTTCAGCAACCCACCAATCTGCGTTTGAAAATGTATTAGCAATCTATTAACGTAGGTAATTTATCGCTAATTTTCGTTTTAGACACTTGGTGAGACTTTTGTGAAAATTTTACTTCGGCTACACATTACAGTTCCAAACATGGCTGCCCTTCAAAGGTCAGACAGACAGACAGACACGGTGGTCCCCTATTACTATAATGGAACAAATAAAATCGATTGTTCCACTGGTAAATGGATTTTTGTTTGGCCAAAGAAGACTATGAATATATTATACTATATATAAAATTTGCTTTTGACACTTACCATGTTAAAATAGACGAAAGCAATCAGCGGCGGGCGGGCAAACATAACAGCTTTTGAGCGGCAGCATCATACATCCAGTATGTATCCAAACCTGAAATGTCAACGGAGCAGAATATAAATAATTGCCTGAGAGGGTTAGTGATCATTGCCAACTTGTTATAATTTAGGCTATAGCCAATATCCTTAATTGCCGTGTTTTTGAGTGAAATTCAGAAAAAAAAAATATTGAAAGAAATCAAACTTTTTGTCGGTCGGTGTTAAATTCATGTGAAAATCAAACAATTGCCTTGTTTTTGAGTGAAATTAAGAGAAAAAAAAAATCAAACAATTGCCTTGTTTTTGAGTGAAATTCAGAAAAAAAAAATATTGAAAGAAATCAAACTTTTTGTCGGTCGGTGTTAAATTCATGTGAAAATCAAACAATTGCCTTGCTTTTGAGTGAAATTAAGAGAAAAAAAAATCAAACAATTGCCTTGTTTTTGAGTGAAATTCAGAAAAAAAAAATTGAACGAAATCAAATTTTTTGTCGGTCGGTGTTAAATTCATGTGAAAATCAAACAATTGCCTTGTTTTTGAGTAAATTAAGAGAAAAAAAAAATCAAACAATTGCCTGGTTATTGAGTGAAATATAGAAAAAAAAAAAATGAAAGAAATCAACCTTTTTGTCGGTCGGTGTTAAATTCATGTGAAAATCAAACAATTGCCTTGTTTTTGAGTGAAATTAAGAGAAAAAAAAAATCAAACAATTGCCTGGTTATTGAGTGAAATTTAGAAAAAAAAATTAAAAGAAATCAAACTTTGTGTCGGTCGGTGTTAAATTCATGTGAAAATCAAACGATTGTCTTGTTATTGAGTGAAATTAAGAGAAAAAAAAAAAACAATTGCCTTGTTTTTGAGTGAAATTCAGAAAAAAAAAATATTGAAAGAAATCAAACTTTTTGTCGGTCGGTGTTAAATTCATGTGAAAATCAAACAATTGCCTTGTTTTTGAGTGAAATTAAGAGAAAAAAAAAACAAACAATTGCCTTGTTTTTGAGTGAAAATCAGAAAAAAAAAATTGAAAGAAATCAAACTTTTTGTCGGTCGGTGTTAAATTCATGTGAAAAGCAAACAATATCCTTGTTTTTGAGTGAAATTAAGAGAAAAAAATAATCAAACAATTGCCTGGTTATTGAGTGAAATTTGGAAAAAAAAATGAAAGAAATCAAACTTTTATTCGGTCGGTGTTAAATTCAAGTGAAAATCAAACAATTGCCTTGTTTTTGAGTGAAATTAAGAGAAAAAAAAAATCAAACAATAGCCTTGTTTTTGAGTGAAATTCAGAAAAAAAAAATTGAAAGAAATCAATTTTTTTGTCGGTCGGTGTTAAATTCATTTGAAAATCAAACAATTGCCTGTTTTTCAGTGTAATTATGGAAAAAAAAATATTGTCCGTTGGTTTTTAATTAATGTGAAAATTAAACAGTTGCCTGTTATATATGGCATACCTATTAATTTCACTTGTACAATTTAGCCGTTGCTTACTAACGCCGATTGACCATTTCAACGCTGATCTCTGATGTGCTACAAATTTACATGTCGCGGTGATTCAAATTGTAATTGTCACTTCCACCGCCGTGGAGGTAATTTTTAACTATTGTTATGGTTACGTATAACTATGCATTAATAATGATATCGCACACGCTTCTTGTTTACATTTACGGGCCACACACGACGAGCTACGTTTCGAACGTTTCGAATATCGAGATGACGGTTATAATAAATAATTTGTAAGCGAATAAATACAAGAGCGGAGGATGGATCAAGTTATATATTATTGTATAGTGTATTGATCAGTGCATATTATAATTATTGAAAAACAAATAGCCTTTCAACAATCAAATATTTCAATGCGATCCTTATGCAATTTACAAAATTGTTACTGTTAATTTAGTTCCACCCTGATGGCAGTGTAATTTATGAAAAAGTTAATATTATGTAAATGTAGAATGTTTACCATTTCTATGGAGTTTACAGATTAAACACACACACAGTCATATATCAAAATATTATGTAACACTTATACATAACTTGATAATTAGTTGTTCTCAATAATATGAATTTGATTAATAATATCACATGGACATGTGGCAATTTATTAGCTAGTTAATGTTAATTAACTTGATAACAGTGTTGACAAACAGTCAGTTTTTGAAGGTTTCAGCAACCCACCAATCTGCGTTTGAAAATGTATTAGCAATCTATTAACGTAGGTAATTTATCGCTAATTTTCGTTTCAGACACTTGGTGAGACTTTTGTGAAAATTTCACTTCGGCTACACATTACAGTTCCAAACATGGCTGCCCTTCAAAGGTCAGACAGACAGACAGACACGGTGGTCCCCTATTTCTATTATGGAACAAATAAAATCGATTGTTCCACTGGTAAATGGATTTTTGTTTGGCCAAAGAAGACTATGAATATATTATACTATATATAAAATTTGCTTTTGACACTTACCATGTTAAAATAGACGAAAGCAATCAGCGGCGGGCGGGCAAACATAACAGCTTTTGATCGGCAGCATCATACATCCAGTATGTATCCAAACCTGAAATGTCAACGGAGCAGAATATCAATAATTGCGTGAGATGGTTAGTGATCATTGCCAACTTGTTATAATTTAGACTATAGCCAATATCCTTAATTGCCTTGTTTTTGAGTGAAATTCAGAAAAAATAAAAAAAGAAAGAAATCAAACTTTTTGTCGGTCGGTGTTAAATTCATGTGAAAATCAAACAATTGCCTTGTTTTTGAGTGAAATTAAGAGAGAAAAAAACAAACAATTGCCTTGTTTTTGAGTGAAATTAAGAGAAAAAAAAAATCAAACAATTGCCTTGATTTTGAGTGAAATTCAGAAAAAAAAAATATTGAAAGAAATCAAACTTTTTGTCGGTCGGTGTTAAATTCATGTGAAAATCAAACAATTGCCTTGTTTTTGAGTGAAATTAAGAGAAAAAAAAATCAAACAATTGCATTGTTTTTGAGTGAAATTCAGAAAAAAAAAATGAAAGAAATCAAACTTTTTGTCGGTCGGTGTTAAATTCATGTGAAAATCAAACAATTGCTTTGTTTTTGAGTGAAATTAAGAGAAAAAAAAATCACACAATTGCCTTGTTTTTGAGTGAAATTCAGAAAAAAAAAATTGAAAGAAATCAAACTTTTTGTCGGTCGGTGTTAAATTCATGTGAAAATCAAACAATTGCCTTGTTTTTGAGTGAAATTAAGAGAAAAAAAAAATTCAAACAATTGCCTTGTTTTTGAGTGAAATTCAGAAAAAAAAAATATTGAAAGAAAACAAACTTTTTGTCGGTCGGTGTTAAATTCATGTGAAAATCAAACAATTGCCTTGTTTTTGAGTGAAATTAAGAGAAAAAAAAATCAAACAATTGCCTTGTTTTTGAGTGAAATTCAGAAAAAAAAAATATTGAAAGAAAACAAACTTTTTGTCGGTCGGTGTTAAATTCATGTGAAAATCAAACAATTGCCTTGTTTTTGAGTGAAATTAAGAGAAAAAAAAAATCAAACAATTGCCTTGTTTTTGAGTGAAATTCAGAAAAAAAAAATATTGAAAGAAATCAAACTTTTTGTCGGCCAGTGTTAAATTCATGTGAAAATCAAACAATTGCCTTGTTTTTGAATGAAATTAAGAGAAAAAAAAAATCACACAATTGCCTTGTTTTTGAGTGAAATTCAGAAAAAAAAAAATTTAAAGAAATCAAACTTTTTGTCGGTCGGTGTTAAATTCATGTGAAAATCAAACAATTGCCTTGTTTTGGAGTGAAATTAAGAGAAAAAAAAAAATGAACAATTGCCTTGTTTTTGAGTGAAATTCAGAAAAAAAAAATATTGAAAGAAAACAAACTTTTTGTCGGTCGGTGTTAAATTCATGTGAAAATCAAACAATTGCCTTGTTTTTGTACGTATAACTATGCATTAATAATGATATCGCACACGCTTCTTGTTTACATTTACGGGCCACACACGACGAGCTACGTTTCGAACGTTTCGAATATCGAGATGACGGTTATAATAAATAATTTGTAAGCGAATAAATACAAGAGCGGAGGATGGATCAAGTTATATATTATTGTATAGTGTATTGATCAGTGCATATTATAATTATTGAAAAACAAATAGCCTCTCAACAATCAAATATTTCAATGCGATCCTTATGCAATTTACAAAATTGTAACTGTTAATTTAGTTCCACCCTGATGGCAGTGTAATTTATGAAAAAGTTAATATTATGTAAATGTAGAATGTTTACCATTTCTATGGAGTTTACAGATTAAACACACACACAGTCATATATCAAAATATTATGTAACACTTATACATAACTTGATAATTAGTTGTTCTCAATAATATGAATTTGATTAATAATATCACATGGACATGTCGCAATTTATTAGCTAGTTAATGTTAATTAACTTGATAACAGTGTTGACAAACAGTCAGTTTTTGAAGGTTTCAGCAACCCACCAATCTGCGTTTGAAAATGTATTAGCAATCTATTAACGTAGGTAATTTATCGCTAATTTTCGTTTCAGACACTTGGTGAGACTTTTGTGAAAATTTCACTTCGGCTACACATTACAGTTCCAAACATGGCTGCCCTTCAAAGGTCAGACAGACAGACAGACACGGTGGTCCCCTATTTCTATTATGGAACAAATAAAATCGATTGTTCCACTGGTAAATGGATTTTTGTTTGGCCAAAGAAGACTGAATATATTATACTATATATAAAATTTGCTTTTGACACTTACCATGTTAAAATAGACGAAAGCAATCAGCGGCGGGCGGGCAAAAATAACAGCTTTTGATCGGCAGCATCATACATTCAGTATCTATCCAAACCTGAAATGTCAACGGAGCAGAATATAAATAATTGCGTGAGATGGTTAGTGATCATTGCCAACTTGTTATAATTTAGACTATAGCCAATATCCTTAATTGCCTTGTTTTTGAGTGAAATTCAGAAAAAAAAAATATTGAAAGAAATCAAACTTTTTGTCGGTCGGTGTTAAATTCATGTGAAAATCAAACAATTGCCTTGTTTTTGAGTGAAATTAAGAGAAAAAAAAAATCAAACAATTGCCTTGTTTTTGAGTGAAATTAAGAGAAAAAAAAAATCAAACAATTGCCTTTATTTTGAGTGAAATTCAGAAAAAAAAAATATTGAAAGAAATCAAACTTTTTGTCGGTCGGTGTTAAATTCATGTGAAAATCAAACAATTGCTTTGTTTTTAAGTGAAATTAAGAGAAAAAAAAATCAAACAATTGCCTTGTTTTTGAGTGAAATTCAGAAAAAAAAAATATTGAAAGAAATCAAACTTTTTGTCGGTCGGTGTTAAATTCATGTGAAAATCAAACAATTGCCTTGTTTTTGAGTGAAATTAAGAGAAAAAAAAATCACACAATTGCCCTTTTTTTGAGTGAAATTCAGAAAAAAAAATTGAAAGAAATCAAACTTTTTGTCGGTCGGTGTTAAATTCATGTGAAAATCAAACAATGGCCTTGTTTTTGAGTGAAATTAAGACAAAAAAAAAATCAAACAATTGCCTTGTTTATGAGTGAAATTCAGAAAAAAAAAATATTGAAAGAAAACAAACTTTTTGTCGGTCGGTGTTAAATTCATGTGAAAATCAAACAATTGCCTTGTTTTTGAGTGAAATTAAGAGAGAAAAAAAAATCAAACAATTGCCTTGATTTTGAGTGAAATTCAGAAAAAAAAAATATTGAAAGAAATCAAACTTTTTGTCGGTCGGTGTTAAATTCATGTGAAAATCAAACAATTGCTTTATTTTAAGTGAAATTAAGAGAAAAAAAAATCAAACAATTGCCTTGTTTTTGAGTGAAATTCAGAAAAAAAAAATATTGAAAGAAATCAAACTTTTTCGGTCGGTGTTAAATTCATGTGAAAATCAAACAATTGCCTTGTTTTTGAGTGAAATTAAGAGAAAAAAAAATCACACAATTGCCTTGTTTTTGAGTGAAATTCAGAAAAAAAAAATTGAAAGAAATCAAACTTTTTGTCGGTCGGTGTTAAATTCATGTGAAAATCAAACAATTGCCTTGTTTTTGAGTGAAATTAAGAGAAAAAAAAAATCATACAATTGCCTTGTTTTTGAGTGAAATTCAGAAAAAAAAAATATTGAAAGAAAACAAACTTTTTGTCGGTCGGTGTTAAATTCATGTGAAAATCAAACAATTGCCTTGTTTTTGAGTGAAATAAAGAGAAAAAAAAAATCAAACAATTGCCTTGTTTTTGAGTGAATTCAGAAAAAAAAAATTGAAAGAAAACAAACTTTTTGTTTGTCGGTGTTAAATTCATGTGAAAATCAAACAATTGCCTTGTTTTTGAGTGAAATTAAGAGAAAAAAAAAATCACACAATTGCCTTGTTTTTGAGTGAAATTCAGAAAAAAAAAATTGAAAGAAATCAAACTTTTTGTCGGTCGGTGTTAATTTCATGTGAAAATAAAACAATTGCCTTGTTTTTGAGTGAAATTAAGAGAAAAAAAAAAACAAACAATTGCCTTGTTTATGAGTGAAATTCAGAAAAAAAAAATTGAAAGAAATCAAACTTTTTGTCGGTCGGTGTTAACTTCATGTGAAAATCAAAGAATTGCTTTGTTTTTAAGTGAAATTAAGAGATAAAAAAAATCAAACAATTGCCTTGTTTTTGAGTGAAATTCAGAAAAAAAAAATATTGAAAGAAATTAAACTTTTTGTCGGTCGGTGTTAAATTCATGTGAAAATCAAACAATTGCCTTGTTTTTGAGTGAAATTAAGAGACAAAAAATCACACAATTGCCTTGTTTTTGAGTGAAATTCAGAAAAAAAAATACTTAAAGAAATCAAACTTTTTGTCGGTCGGTGTTAAATTCATGTGAAAATCAAACAATTGCCTTGTTTTTGAGTGAAATTAAGAGAAAAAAAAAATCAAACAATTGCCTTGTTTTTGAGTGAAATTCAGAAAAAAAAAATATTGAAAGAAAACAAACTTTTTGTCGGTCGGTGTTAAATTCATGTGAAAATCAAACAATTGCCTTGTTTTTGTACGTATAACTATGCATTAATAATGATATCGCACACGCTTCTTGTTTACATTTACGGGCCACACACGACGAGCTACGTTTCGAACGTTTCGAATATCGAGATGACGGTTATAATAAATAATTTGTAAGCGAATAAATACAAGAGCGGAGGATGGATCAAGTTATATATTATTGTATAGTGTATTGATCAGTGCATATTATAATTATTGAAAAACAAATAGCCTCTCAACAATCAAATATTTCAATGCGATCCTTATGCAATTTACAAAATTGTAACTGTGTATTTAGTTCCACCCTGATGGCAGTGCAATTTATGAAAAAGTTAATATTATGTAAATGTAGAATGTTTACCATTTCTATGGAGTTTACAGATTAAACACACACACAGTCATATATCAAAATATTATGTAACACTTATACATAACTTGATAATTAGTTGTTCTCAATAATATGAATTTGATTAATAATATCACATGGACATGTGGCAATTTATTAGCTAGTTAATGTTAATTAACTTGATAACAGTGTTGACAAACAGTCAGTTTTTGAAGGTTTCAGCAACCCACCAATCTGCGTTTGAAAATGTATTAGCAATCTATTAACGTAGGTAATTTATCGCTAATTTTCGTTTCAGACACTTGGTGAGACTTTTGTGAAAATTTCACTTCGGCTACACATTACAGTTCCAAACATGGCTGCCCTTCAAAGGTCAGACAGACAGACAGACACGGTGGTCCCCTATTTCTATTATGGAACAAATAAAATCGATTGTTCCACTGGTAAATGGATTTTTGTTTGGCCAAAGAAGACTATGAATATATTATACTATATATAAAATTTGCTTTTGACACTTACCATGTTAAAATAGACGAAAGCAATCAGCGGCGGGCGGGCAAACATAACAGCTTTTGATCGGCAGCATCATACATTCAGTATCTATCCAAACCTGAAATGTCAACGGAGCAGAATATAAATAATTGCGTGAGATGGTTAGTGATCATTGCCAACTTGTTATAATTTAGACTATAGCCAATATCCTTAATTGCCTTGTTTTTGAGTGAAATTCAGAAAAAAAAAAAAATTGAAAGAAATCAAACTTTTTGTCGGTCGGTGTTAAATTCATGTGAAAATCAAACAATTGCCTTGTTTTTGAGTGAAATTAGGAGAAAAAAAAAAATCAAACAATTGCCTTGTTTTTGAGTGAAATTAATAGAAAAAAAAAATCAAACAATTTCCTTGATTTTGAGTGAAATTCAGAAAAAAAAAATATTGAAAGAAATCTAAACTTTTTGTCGGTCGGTGTTAAATTCATGTGAAAATCAAACAATTGCCTTGTTTTTGAGTGAAATTAAGAGAAAAAAAAATCAAACAATTGCCTTGTTTTTGAGTGAAATTCAGAAAAAAAAAATATTGAAAGAAATCAAACTTTTTGTCGGTCGGTGTTAAATTCATGTGAAAATCAAACAATTGCCTTGTTTTTGAGTGAAATTAAGAGACAAAAAAATCAAACAATTGCCTTGTTTTTGAGTGAAATTCAGAAAAAAAAAAATGAAAGAAATCAAACTTTTTGTCGGTCGGTGTTAAATTCATGTGAAAATCAAACAATTGCCTTGTTTTTGAGTGAAATTAAGAGAAAAAAGAAATCACACAATTGCCTTGTTTTTGAGTGAAATTCAGAAAAAAAAATATTGAAAGAAAACAAACTTTTTGTCGGTCGGTGTTAAATTCATGTGAAAATCAAACCATAGCCTTGTTTTTGAGTGAAATTAAGAGAAAAAAAAAATCAAACAATTGCCTTGTTTTTGAGTGAAATTCAGAAAAAAAAATATTGAAAGAAATCAAACTTTTTGTCGGTCGGTGTTAAATTCATGTGAAAATCAAACAATTGCCTTGTTTTTGAGTGAAATTAAGAGAAAAAAAAATCACACAATTGCCTTTTTTTTGAGTGAAATTCAGAAAAAAAAATTGAAAGAAATCAAACTTTTTGTCGGTCGGTGTTAAATTCATGTGAAAATCAAACAATTGCCTTGTTTTTGAGTGAAATTCAGAAAAAAAAAATATTGAAAGAAAACAAACTTTTTGTCGGTCGGTGTTAAATTCATGTGAACATCAAACAATTGCCTTGTTTTTGAGTGAAATTAAGAGAAAAAAAAAATCAAACAATTGCCTTGTTTTTGAGTGAAATTAAGAGAAAAAAAAAATCAAACAATTGCCTTGTTTTTGAGTGAAATTCAGAAAAAAAAAATATTGAAAGAAAACAAACTTTTTGTCGGTCGGTGTTAAATTCATGTGAAAATCAAACAATTGCCTTGTTTTTGAGTGAAATTCAGAAAAAAATAATATTGAAAGAAAACAAACTTTTTGTCGGTCGGTGTTAAATTCATGTGAAAATCAAACAATTGCCTTGTTTTTGAGTGAAATTAAGAGAAAAAAAAAATCAAACAATTGCCTTGTTTTTGAGTGAAATTCAGAAAAAAAAAATATTGAAAGAAATCAAACTTTTTGTCGGTCAGTGTTAAATTCATGTGAAAATCAAACAATTGCCTTGTTTTTGAGTGAAATTAAGAGAAAAAAAAAATCACACAATTGCCTTGTTTTTGAGTGAAATTCAGAAAAAAAAAATTGAAAGAAATCAAACTTTTTGTCGGTCGGTGTTAAATTCATGTGAAAATCAAACAATTGCCTTGTTTTGGAGTGAAATTAAGAGAAAAAAAAAATCGAACAATTGCCTTGTTTTTGAGTGAAATTCAGAAAAAAAAAATATTGAAAGAAAACAAACTTTTTGTCGGTCGGTGTTAAATTCATGTGAAAATCAAACAATTGCCTTGTTTTTGTACGTATAACTATGCATTAATAATGATATCGCACACGCTTCTTGTTTACATTTACGGGCCACACACGACGAGCTAAATAACGCACGTGTGAACAAAATACCAAAAAAATGTATATCGGATATTGTTGACAAGGAAGGACATCAATATCTACAAAAAAAACGCAATACAATGTCTAACTATTACTGTTATATTACAATAACTACTTTTAATGTATTTCAGTATATAGTTTAAGTTCAATACCCGTGCGAATAACATATTTCAAGCAAAAAAACAGAAGAACCAGGAAGAAGAACTCGCTTTACTGGTGTAATAGTGTAGACAGTGTTGAAAAACCGTTCTGTGAAGTGAAATAAAGCGAACAAAACCTAAAGAACTTGTCGAAAAACATAGTGAATTGAGTGGACAAAGCGAAGTAGATACTTAACTCCCCAGACTGTGCAAGTGCGCTAAATACACAACCAACAACACAAGTAATTCAGTGAAAGATCAGTGTTATTTTTTCGAAAACATTACCTCAAAAACCGTTTTATTATCAACGATCAAATTGTTCGAAATATCAATAATTGGTATAGCGCCATCTGTGGGGGAGAGGTCAAACTAATATTTGGTTCGATATTTATTTCAGCTGAATTTAACTAGAGGGTGCTGCACGAGCCACCTAGCGGCGAGTAGCGACAGCACTCAAGAACTCAACTAGAAGTTCAAGTACGTGTAATCGCCAGTAGAGGTCATAGGCTGTAGCAACCAAATATTCTAAACCCTAGTACACGAAATCGATACCAGAGGGCACACACCGTGGGAAACGAACATACCTAAAGACCACACAATAAAAACAAACAAATATTATGACCTAACAAATGAATTAACCAAAAACGGTTATGTGGTTAATTTATATGCTGTAGAAGTTGGAGCAAGGGGTATACCAGCGAAATCCCTATATAACCTACTTAAAGACCTTTGCCTGCCAAGACCAACCGTAACTTCCATCCTAGAACGTGCATCTAAGGCGGCATTAGTAGGATCTTACCAAATTTGGTTAGGTAGAGGAGGAGGCTCGAGCGGGAAGGGGAGCATTGGTATATCATAAAGAGGCCTCGTAACCCTGCTCCTGGGTTGCAAGTCCCAGGCCCATCGCTTATGTGTATGTCTCCAGCTTACTCAATTGAAATTTCTTAATTCTGAATATGCCAATATTTAGAGCAGATTTAGTGCAATTATGAATACCAACTCAAAATTTAGGTGCCAAACAAACTTCGATGCTACATGTGACTATTAATGTGTTAGCTGGCGTTATGGTCTCCAGCTGACACATGCTGTATATACGAAACGGCTGAAGATATGATTATATACTATAGCCAGGGATTTAGAGCATAATTTGTGCAAGTGGCACAAAAAAATTGAAACGCCCTACTTGAAAGCTGTAGTAGTATTGACCCGATTACAACGTGTAAGCTGGAGACCACGTGTCTACAGCTGCTCATCTGTATCTTCTGAACGAATGGGCCTACGACTTTGTTTAATATGTCAAAATTTAGAGCCAAATTTGTGCCATCGGCACTAAAATTTTCAAGTCTGTGGCTATTAAGGTTTTGGAGCTACAATCTCAAATAAACGTGTAAGCTGGAGACACATGTCCCCAGCTAGCACATGCTGTACAGCTCAAACGGGAAAGGCTAGACAACTGTTTAATAGCTTGTGCCATCGGCACCAAAATTTTCAAAACAATGGGCCTCATAGTTTTTGCGTAATAAGCAAAAACATTTCTTCCCACCTAAATATTCAAATATTTGTGCAAAAATATTTCTGAGTGCGTTGCCGTTCCGATGATTGTAGTTACAATCGTCCTGAACCTTATTTCTATAGACTTGGAACCTATTATCGCTTTCATACAAAATAAACGCCGTTGAGACATAGGCTAGGAGCATGAAGGTTTAAATATAATGTGACAAATGTTTTATACTATGCATGCTTTCCGGATTTCAAAGGTATTGAAGCCATCACTACTTACGAATGGTCGCTTTAAAACGTTACTGGTTTCGAAAACTTGTGGTTTTGAAGACAAAAATAATGACCAACCTACAAAAGGTACCCATAGAAATTCAAAACACATATCTAGAATACGTAGAGGACTACATATACTTAGGACATCTGATCACTTTCAAAGTCTGCACTGAAAAAGAGATTATGCGAAGAACAAAAAATACGTGGAATAAGTACTGGAGTATGAAAGATATTTTCAAAAATAACTTACCAGTAAAATTAAAAACTAAAGCAATGGAAATGTGTTTGTTACCATGCCTCACGTACGCATGCCAGACATGCCCACTCACGAAGAAGACACTCGATCAAATAAGAGTGTGCCATAGAGGAATCGAAAGAAGCTACACGGGCCACAAGCTGAAAGATAAAATAAAAAACAGCACTATAAGGAAGAAGACGAAGGCAAAAGACGCTGTGGAAAAAGTTCTTCAGCTAAAATGGAAATGGGCGGGACACTTACAACGAGTAACAGACGAAAGGTGGTCGAAAACAACAACTAACTGGTATCCCATGGATAAAAAGAGACGGACAGGAAGACCGTGCAAACGGTGGTGCGATGACATCGCCAATACACCAGGTGTTACTTGGAGCCGGGCAGCGAGAGATAGGGAGAGCTGGAAGCAGATGGAGGAGGCTTCCACTGCTCAAAGCGGTACTGACACTAAAAATATTTAGAATAGACGAAGGTATTCATTATTAGAAAATGTATTATAGAATTAAGAAAAGTTAGGAATATGTTATTTAAGTAGAGTGTAAGAAAATAAAAGCTTATATTATTATTATTACCCGTGCGAAGCCAGGGCAGGCCGCTAGTAACTAATACTATAAAGTAAGTATACAACATGTACTACAAAATCTCTCAGCTCTTTCATTAATGCTCTCTTCTAACAAAGTTTCAGTGCATTACTCGTAGTGCTCGTACATTAGGGTAGGTTCAATGTTTTAGCAAGTTTTAGTTCCAACGCGTAACAACAAGTAGTGAAAAACAATAAACCAAAAATAGGTATGCTGTTTACCTTCTGTACTTAGGTCTCCCGTAAAGTCCAGGAGGTGGATCGACGCTCCCGCCCGCAGTGTGTGTGCAGCTCCCATCGAGAGTCGAGGGCTCCGGCCTCCCCCCCCCACGGGGCAGCCACTTGCCGTTACCCTAACTCAAACATAAATATTGTGTCAACAAAACCAACTAACCATTATTTACTGTTGAAAGCTAACCTTTCACCACTATCTCACCTAATAGTAAGTTAGGATACGGTCAAAGATGATATCAAACTAATCTAGAATTACTGACTCTTAAGGACAGCCGCCGGAACATACCATTTGGCGCTTGGCGACAAATTTTCTGCATTCTACCCGCGGTTAGCCAGGCTAATAGAATATAGAAAGCATAGGAAATAGAAGCAATATTTTTTCGATATTGGTGCCTACACATAATTTTTATGTGAAACCTAATACCAATTGTACCTAACTCCATTACATTTGCGAGCTAGAGACTGGAATCGTACAGACAGACGGACAAAGAGACAGATAAAAAATGGAGACTCCCTTTTGAGGGAGAAGATTTTTATCATCTCCTGGGGAGATATGTCTCCGGTCTGTGCTATGCCCACTACTCTTTTTAATAAACATTTAGCGCCTTTTGGATAACTAATTATTAGATTTCAGTATTACGTCTTGGCATGAGCATTCAAACTGTTTTTTACTACTCGATTTATAGAAAACTCTGTTACACTCTTTAACCGCCATCTACACAATGCAAGTGGAATTTTATGGGCGTGACACTTTCAGGCAGTTTTGTCTCAATAATTTCTTAAATATATATATATATATATATATAGGTTTCTAAGTTCTTTCTATAAACTATACCCAATAAACTGAAAAATATATCCTTAACCCAAATCTAGAAGCGCCGCAGGAGCTACACGCGCCGCACTCACCGAATTAATTAATCGCTATAGGTATATATTATAAACCTATCATTTCTGAATGAATTCGAACTCGGTTCCATTCAATAGAATCTTTTTGCGAGTTCGTCCACGATAGTAACGCCACCATACCTATATCTACCGCCAAGCAATGTTCACATTACTGTGTTCCGGTTTGAAGGGAACCCATACCTAGGTTCCGGTGAAATTATAGGCACATGGGACACGACTTCAGTCGTCTCAGTGTGATAGGCGTAGTGAAGTTCTCTAATTGTGTCAAACTGCATCTGTTATAGGCAGAGATTACCGCTTAATACCAGATGGGATTGTGATTGCTCCAACACAATAGCATTACAATTAAGTCGAATTGTGTATCTCCTGCTGAGCATCCTTATTTTATTTTTATTTTCAGCTGATAGACAAGCTTTTGACGTCTATTTCACCTACATAATAATTATATCATGGTCGAAGAGTAAATTATGTTATGATAGAAGAGGTTGTTCAGGCTCTCCAGAACAGCTGCCTCAAACACCGTTAAGTGTTAGGCGACAGATTTCATATTGACGGTGGTATCTAGCTAGACAGGCACAAGCTACATGCACTACCCTCATATCTAGGTGCACCTTCACTGTATCAAACAAAAAATATGCTGGCCTCCCCGCATGTGTTTTAATAGGTTATTCTTTCATCACTGTCTCATCTGATGGTAAGTAATTATGTGGTCAAAGATGTTGTTCAGTCTTACCTAGAATTACTGGCCCTCAAGGACAGCTGCCGGAACACACCGTTTGGTGTTTGGCGACAGATTTTTCTAGTTGAGGGTGGTAGCTAGCAAGGCGGGCATTCGCAAAATGCCCTACCACCATAACGAATGCCATCCTAAGACAACAAACGGGACCGATGGCTTAACGTGCCCTCCGAAACACGTGCACGCTCAGTACTAACGTCATCAGCGGTCACCCGTTCAACTCATGACCGCGACGGACGTAGGCGCTGATCGGTTCAGATCAGCTAAGCGAACTTCGCTACGAGCTCTTCAAAAGTTAGTTTTACTGACCCTAGATGGTTAGAATAGCGGAAGACAGGCGAAGATATCTATTATAAATCAATTTCACCTTTGTAGCAAAGCTTATCAGTGTATGCAGAGATATCTATTATAAATCAATTTCACCTTTGTAGTAAAGCTTGTCAGTGTATGCAGGTTTCCCTTAAGAGTTGAGTCGCCATCTCCTGCCGGTGATAGCTGTCCTTCCGGCCCACTGGCTCGCAGTCTCCTGCTGATGGTAGCTCCAGCCCACCCACTCGCCGTCTCCTGCCGATGGTAGCTCTCCTTCCGGCTCACCCACTCGCCGTCTCCTGCCGATGGTAGCTCTCCTTCCGGCCCACCCACTCGCCGTTACCGCTTACTGGAACATTAACACAACAAATAAATACAATTGGCCAAAATAAATATGTGGCGGCGTACGTTTAACCTTTTTAGTTGGTATACAATCTCGTTTGTATAGATTGTCAGGAGTTGTCAATTTAAATATTTTAGAATAGATAAAAAGTTTGTTTATAAGACGTGAGACTGAAAAAGTCAAAAATTATATTCAGGAATTATATTAGTTTGATACAACAAGAAAAGTGTATCATTACTTCTACGACCTTAATCCCCTCATATTGGTGACCCTATCAACGTGCAGCATGTAATTTCCGTACCTGTTTAATGGTCAGCATAGTTGCCTTCCAAGCAGCTGATTCGGGTGCGCTACGCTGGTTTGTTTGCGAAGTCCCCGTGCTTCGTGCCCATCTCCGTGAGCAGTGTTTTACTCCAACACAAATAATTGGAATGCTACTGTTGTTTCCGACAACGGGGGACCGTATCATCGAGTGCAAGCGGCTCGACTTGTATCCTGCTGTTATCTAGGTAACGTACTATACTGAGGAATAAGGAAGTGTTTCATCTGCTTCGGACAACGGGGGACTGTATCGTCGAGTGCAAGCGGCTCGACTTGTATTCTGCTGTTATCTACGCTACGTACTACATTGAGGAATAAGGTCAGATCTATCCTGATATACCGAACCAAGTGAAATTTAACTTTTGAAATTGTTCGTCACATTTTTGATATACAGGGTGAATTTAAATGAAAGTGCAATATTTTCATAATTGATGCAGCTAATTAAGACGATCGCGACCCTGCAAAAAAAAAATATTTTGGACAATTACAGACATTTTTATAATTTTTTTATTATTATTTGTCAATATTTTTAGGAAGTGTTTCATGTATTTCTATTTCGTCCTAAAATAATATAAGTGATTTTAAGTGTGACATTGTACCTACCCAAATTTTTTTATTAATTAGTTTTATATTATTTTAATTGAAGCTGTTGTTTAGTAAGTCGAGGTACATCGTACGTTGCCACTGCATTCCTTCGCACCTTGACATTTATACATATTATTATTATTATTATTTTTTTTTACCATCGCATTTTATTAATTAAATTGACAATATGAGTGAAAGTGAACCAGAGCAATTTGTAGAGGCGTCGGCAGGCAAAGTTGTTGTGAATCGGGTTTCAATTAAAACTCCACCATTTTCGAAAGATCGCCCGGCGTTGTGGTTCGCTAGCTTGGAAGCGCAAATTAATATTAACAACGTCACTCAACAATTGACCAAATTTTATTATGCGATAGCACATTTAGATACAGAATGTATGCATGAGGTTGAGGATATTATCCTCCAACCACCGGAGCAGGATCCCTACAATAAATTGCGCGACACTATTATTTCGCGTTTTTCGGTATCCCGTGAAGAAAAGATTAGGTGCCTTCTTGAGAAGGAACAATTGGGTGATCGTAAACCATCGTCATTCTACAGACATCTTATGTCTTTAGCAGGGCCGTTATTTCCGGAGCAAGTACTGAAAACAATTTGGATGAGTCGCTTGCCATTGTATTTACAAACAGTTCTTACCGCCCAGCAATTACACAAGTTATCCGACCTAGGTGACTTGGCCGATAAGCTGATGGAAATCAACTGCCAGCCAAGTCTGTTTGCGAACAACGCTATTGCTACATCTTCATCTGCGGCACCTCTTAAGCCAGTAAATCAGATAGAAGAATTAAATAAGAAAATAGATGAATTAACTCAGGTTGTTGCATTTTTGTCAGCTAGGGATGACAACCAAAGGGCTCGTTCTCGGGAGCGCTATGACAATCGTCGTCGAGGTCGATCAAAGTCGCGTGATCCTACATTATGTTTTTACCACGATCGATTTGCTACCAAAGCACGCAAATGCGTTGCTCCCTGCAGTTGGTCTGGTTCTGCGCCAACCGGTGGTAGCAACGCGCCGGAAAACCAAAAGAGCGTTCGTTAATGGCGACGTCCGACCGCTCCGTTAACAGTCGCCGACTGTTTGTTACCGACAAGTATTCTAGTAGGAAATTTCTTATAGATACTGGTTCGGATCTCTGTTGCATACCCGTTAAGCATGTCAAAAGTTTTGAAATTAGGCCAGCATCTTTTGAATTGGTGGCCGCAAACGGGACTCAAATTAAAACTTTCGGTTTGATACAGCTCAAATTGAATTTAGGACTTAGGCGCGACTTTCAATGGAATTTTGTTATTGCTGACGTAGAAAGCGGTATTATAGGTTCGGATTTCTTATCACATTTTCATTTATTGCCCGACTGCAATCAAGGAAAGCTTTGCGACGGGAAGACGGGTTTGTCTTCATTCGCGGAACTTTCTGCAGCGTATCAGCCCAGTGTTAAGGTTATATCGCTTCCTGATTCAGAGTATTCTACACTCCTTAGTAAATTTCCTAGTATTACGCGTCCTCCTGGTCCTCCGCAAGAGCCTAAACACTCGACCGTGCATTTTATTAATACTACGGAGGGTCCTCCCGTAAATGCGCGACCACGCCGTCTTGCGCCTTTGAAACTTCGAGCAGCTCAAAAAGAATTCGAAGACATGGTGCGCGCGGGAACTGCTCGTCCATCGAGTAGCCCGTGGTCCTCTGCTTTGCATCTTGTAGAGAAAAAGGATGCAAGCTGGCGTCCCTGCGGCGATTATCGCGCGTTGAACGCCCGCACTATTCCCGATCGTTACCCAGTCAAGCACATTGGAGATTTTTCTCAAAATTTGGCTGGATCAACTATTTTTAGTACAATCGATCTTGTTAAAGCATATCAACAAATTCCAGTAAATCCAAGCGACGTTTGCAAGACCGCTATTATAACAACTTTTGGTTTATACGAATTTCCATACATGAGTTTTGGTTTGCGCAACGCAGGACAAACCTTTCAGCGCTTCATAGACGAAGTCGTGCGTGGATTAGATTTCTGTTTTTCGTATGTCGATGACATTTTGGTTCACTCCTGTGATGCAGCTCAGCATGCGTTTCACCTTGAAACTCTTTTTAAGAGGCTGCACGATTTTGGAGTCGTAATTAATACTACCAAAAGTGTTTTTGGCGCAAAGGAGGTCACATTTTTAGGATACAGAATCAGTTCAGAAGGTACTCGACCTCCAAGTGAAAGAATTCAATCCTTAGTAGATTTTCCGCCTCCCAAGACAGTTCAAGGTATGAGACGTTTTCTTGGCATGGCCAATTTTTATCGTCGTTTTCTCCCCGACGCTGCCAAGTATCAAGCACCGCTAATTGATGCTGTTGCTGCTATTCAAGGTAAGGGCGCTAAGCCATTTATTTGGACTCCCGTTTTAGAGGAGTGTTTTGAGGCCTGCAAAAAGAGTTTGACTTCTGCCACACTTCTGGCTCACCCGAGCTGCAATGCAACACTTGGTCTTTTTACAGACGCTTCTGCCTCGCATATTGGTGCGTGTTTACAGCAACGGATTTCTAACAACGATGACTGGCAACCTCTTGCTTATTTTAGTAAAAAGCTTACTGCTAAGCAGGTGGAATGGCCAGCTTATTATCGAGAATTGCTTGCCGTTTACGAAAGCGTCCAACATTTTCGGCATTATCTCGAGGTCCAGCACACAACTATTTATACGGATCACAAGCCGCTTATTTACGCTTTTGCACAGCGCCGTGAGAAACTACCGCCCATTCAATTAAATCAGCTGTCGTTTATCAGTCAGTTTACTACAGATATCGTCCATATTAAAGGTATCGATAATATAGTTGCAGATACCTTGTCTCGCGTCGAATCAATTTCACTCGAGGAGGATTTCTCTGCGCTTTCTCTCTCTCAGAGTACAGATGAAGAGTTGGCTGAGGCTCGCAAGAACTCCTCGCTTAAATTAGAGAATATAGTTATACCTGGGACAAATGTCTCTATTGTTTGCGATACTTCAACTGGTCGTCCTCGTCCATTCCTCACTCAACATTTTCGTAGAGCCGCTTTCAACAGATGCCATAACCTTAGCCATCCTGGTGCGCGAGCAACCGCACGCCTGGTGACTGAGCGGTATGTCTGGCCAAATGTGAATGCGGATTGTCGCAATTGGGCGCGTTCTTGCACTGACTGCCAACGCTGTAAGGTGACGAGGCATTGCATGTCTCCCCTTGGTTATTTTAATAGTCCATCTGGCCGTTTTAGGCATGTTCATCTGGACATTGTTGGTCCGTTGCCGCATTCCAACGGGTTCAACTATCTCTTAACCGCTATCGATAGATTCACTCGTTGGCCGGAAGCTTGGCCAATGAACTCAATAACAGCTGAAGAGGTTGCTGATACCTTTATTAACGGGTGGGTGTCTCGTTTTGGCGTTCCCAGTTTTTTAACAACAGACCGCGGACGTCAATTTGAATCCGCTCTTTTTCAACGTCTGATGAATGTATGCGCCACCAAAAGAATTCGCACCACTAGCTATCATCCTTGTGCTAACGGTATGGTAGAGCGATTACATCGCCAGTTAAAGGCATCTTTAATGTGCCAATCAACGACTTGGACAAAAGCAGTACCGCTTGTACTTCTCGGTATGAGGACAGCGTTTAAGGAAGACATCAAATCTTCCTCCGCTGAACTTGTTTATGGAGAAGCTCTTCGTTTGCCTGGGGAATTCTTGGTAACACCAGACATTCCTAGGAACCCAGACGACGTTTCAGATTTTGTCTCTGATCTTAGAAGATATATGGAGGTATTGCGTCCTGTTCCCGCTTCGCGTCATACCCAACAATCGTCTTTTGTTTTTAAGGACCTGGCGACTGCAACACATATATGGTTACGTGACGATACCGTACGTCGTCCCTTACAACCTCCGTACACTGGCCCGTATCGAGTCATTAGGAGAGGGGACAAAACTTTCACTATTGACCTTAAAGGCAAGGAATCAACGGTTAGCATAGATAGAATTAAGCCAGCTCATGTTGAGTCCCACATTTCGTCCGCTCCAACATTTAGTGAACCATCAACGACGGGCAATCTTTCGTTATGTCCGCGTTTTACTGGTCCAGCGGAGTTGACAGCTAGTGGATCACCACCACTTGCAGCCTCGCCACCTCCGGTTGTTACAAGATCTGGTAGAAGGGTTAGGTTTAAAAATATTTTGGATCTGTAATATATAAGTAATATAAATTTTATTATTTTTATTTTACCCTTGGTTTTCTTTTCTTCGTAGGGGGGTGATGTGGCGGCGTACGTTTAACCTTTTTAGTTGGTATACAATCTCGTTTGTATAGATTGTCAGGAGTTGTCAATTTAAATATTTTAGAATAGATAAAAAGTTTGTTTATAAGACGTGAGACTGAAAAAGTCAAAAATTATATTCAGGAATTATATTAGTTTGATACAACAAGAAAAGTGTATCATTACTTCTACGACCTTAATCCCCTCAAATACAACGAAAGGCCGTTCTGACAATAACGCCGATAAAATGTACGATAAACCCTATAAATATACCGAATGGTAATTAGCTTTAATTTGGTTTTAGGTAAGTGCATATTTTTAGGCCTACACTATAAGAATATTTGCTCGAATTACAAACGATTTGATTTTGACGCCATCTACGGAATAATTAAGGAACTTATAAGAGAAACAGGGAGAATACAGAATTACAGACCCACCTACAACCTACGGGTCAAGAAAGTGCTTTGATCTGCTGCATATATTTTGACGTGAATACGTCTTTAAAACATTGACCTGTAACGTAGTATCTCGATGCTTTAAAATTACTTCCATAGAGACACAATTAAAAAGAAAACGAATGATACAAAATCGGGGGATACAGTTTAGCGTTGCAGCTACATATCTATCATTCGCATCCAAATTTCAATGACACCATTGAATAGCTAAAGAAACATAGCGCGCGGCGGAGGGGAGAGCCCGCCATTCTGAGATGTATGATTCAGGTACAACAAATGGCCGTGTCTATAACACAGCCACACCCCTTTTTTAGGGTTCCGTACCCAAAGGGTAAAAACGGGTCCCTATTACAGAGACTTTGCTGTCCGTCCGGCTGTCACAATCGATTGTCATTCACTGTCAATGAGTAATAAATAAATAAAATAATCTTTTAAATTAATGGAGTGTAACTCAAAAACGGCTTGACCAATTTTGATGAGATTTGAATTGGACCACACGGGAAGCACCAGCTTTTAAAGTGTTAAATACTGTGGGAGTCGTAAGGACGACGAAGGGTAAAATACCAGGACGGCAGCAGCGCTTTTTGAAAAACTGGGACCCCCACGACGTCTGCCAAGCGTGTGGATTGTAGCAAACACTTAACGGAGCAGGCCTTCGTTCAGTGGTGGACGTCATGGCTGTTGATGATGATACATGGATCATCCATTTTGGTAAACTTATATTGAACAGTGGGCATGCGCGTTGGGTACAAAGATGATTGTAAAGAAATGTGAATAAATCACACCTGTCTCTCGACGTAGGTTTGTGCAGGTTTCCTTGACCCGTCGGCGGCGCTGCCACCCGCCGAGCGTAGAGCTGCTTCTCGCCCAGGCCACGGTCCAGCCACATGCCGTTGCCATGGAGACGTTTACTGGAAAGGAAAGCCAATACCGTATGTACAAACCATTCAACACAAAATGCAAAAAACAACCATACCACTGCAATACTGAAGACACTACTCATTATAGTTAATCCGAGAAGAATTTAAAACGACTGCATTTATAAGCCTGCCGGTCACTTCTCCATACAAACGTCGTGGGGTGATCACTCCCTTGTTTGAGACTTCAGGTCCAGAATTAAGCATAATACCGTTTAATCTCGTCATCCTCGAAAACATATGAAAATGTTTCGAGGCTCGCTTTGTTTTGGACCTAAATCCTCAAATAAGGGTTCGCATCCTACGACGTTTGTATAGAAAACTGACCTGCCAGTTCACCATTAATAGACGAAGCGCGAGGGAAGCGTGTCCGTGGAGTGCACGGAGCGAGTGCATACCAACGTATTTTCGTTACATGTAGGTACTGCACTGTTTGAATTTGAATACTTGCTATTTAAATAGCAATTATTCAAATTCAAACAGTGCGGCGCATGTATAACGTAAATAACACTTCTGCCTACCCCTTTGGGAAGTACAGGCATGTAGATATTTGTGTACCTACCTATAAGTCGGCACCAAATTACCTCAGGTAATGTGTAGTGACGCATGGTGGCGTAGAGCATTTCATGGTGTTAAAGCATTTTGCGAATGCCCGCCTGGAGGGAGGGAGGAAGGTTCCACCTCAAGAAGAAAATCTGTCGCCAACCACTCTAACCGCAGCTGTCCTCGAGAGCTACTAATTCTAGGTTAGCTTTAACATCTTCGGCCACATCATCGCTTACCATCACGTGAAATAGTGGTCAAAGGCTAGCCTATCAGCTATTAAAAAGAATCACACAAGCTATCGTAGGTATTTCAATGCATCCACTGAATAGTTTTGTAGCTCTTACAAGAGGCGCGGTCGCGCCGCGTCGTCAAATCAACCGCAGAAGGAAGATGGGTATAGCGAACCAATAAGATTCTAGTTGGGTAGGTTACCCACCTAATAAGAATCTTATTGGTTTTAATATGTAGGTACTTTTTGAAATATTAGTAAGTTACTGGATTAATAAAATTCATCTTAGGTAATATAGGTACCACTCTCCCAAATGTAAGGGGTGTGGAGTAGTACCAATACTTGTAAGTATAGTAGGTATACCGCTCCTCATACATTCGGATATGAACAACATTGCATGTAATTGAGTCTGTGTAGGGTAGAATACCTAGTTTTCGGCCATTTAGTGCCCCCTTCAACTTTAAGACGCTAGAAAAAATTATACAATTGATTGAGCCCTGCGCTGTTTATTGATATATGTACCCTATATAATGTAATTTACATATTTAATATTTAATGGAACCTAAAAAAGAAAAATATATAAAGCCAAATATAGCGAAATCGCCGGTTTTCGGCCATTTTTTTTAGTTTTCGGTCAGCAGTACCCAGTTTTCGGTCAGAACATTTAATATTGATTTAAAAATAATGTATCCATACAATTAATTTAAAAAAAATCATTTTTATGTCTAATATGTATGTATGCATCCATTTAAATTCACAACACACATTTATTCCAACATCCTCATTGTTTTGGCAGTACATACCTAAAAGTATACTTTAATGTTTGATTTAATTTTTTTTAATTAGTTACACTTTAATAGTAATGCTAGGGTAGCCTGAACAACATTTTCGCCCACATCATAATTTACTATCAAGTGATATGGTGGTCAAAGGCTAGCCTATCAGCTATAATTCACTATAAATTATTTTTATCCGTCTAGGTGAAACTGTACAATATATTTATCTTATACCTTTTTTTTCATGGGGTAAATGCTTTTAGGCATACCCAACCGTCGGGGAGCAGTTGGGTGATGTCAGGCTCGGGGTTGATAGGCACCCCACTACCGACTAAAAACCCCATGGTGTATCACTGTCCTCAACTAGAAGCAGAGACCGCGGGTTCAGTCGTGCACTCTTCCGCAGCCCCCACCGACGTCGCTGCCCACTTAGGCAGCCCCAGCCTCTGGGGAATACCTCCCCTCTCCCGCCTCGTTGGATGCCCCTGAACACAGGGGAACATCCACACCTTGTGAGGACCTAACCCTGATAGGAGGCGCCGGCTGCCACCACAACCGACGCCCCAGGTCCTATGATCGGAGACGGCGTGCGAGCTCGATTAGCTCGCCTCTTCAAATCGGGAGGCCGCTCCTGCGCCTTCCTCTGCGAAACTATTGTTCCACACGAGAGGCCACCGCCTCCCGCGACCTCTCTTCACCGACCATCTTTACGATGATGGCCGGCATGAGAGGTCGGGCCCCTATAACTGCGATCAGGGATATATAAGGTGACTATTAGTTCATCAACAATACTGCGGGGGATGGTGTAGAATTGATAACTGAATGTGATCCACTCATAATTAATTTTCACATAAACAAAATTAATACTAACTATTGCCTAAGCTGTGGCGCGTTGACTTTGAGAATGATAGCGACGACAACACTCGCGGCCGCCGTGGACTAGACTCACATTTATACACACGTTCTAAGTATTCTAACGCATTGCGAGGGCAATGAACTCGGTATCCCTCGCAGTATTGTTGATGAATTAATATTCAGCTTATATAGGTATACGATATACACATATACGACCGCTTCTCCTGGGCATGCCTCAAGTGCGAGCTGTCTTCCGCGAAGCCACACTGGGGGCCGGGGACCGCTCCCTTCATGCGATGTTACACAGGTATCTCCAGAAACAGCCATGTCCGGCGAGAACCTGTATCAAACTGAAATAGGGCCTCCCATGCCTTCTCTCCGAGTACGGGCCGGATCGATTCGAGTCGAGCACCGGCCCCCCCCTAAAAATATATGGCCTTGGACTTATGGAGCGCCTTATCCAGGCACAGCATTCTGATTCTGGTCATGACCGTCCCGACACCATCCGTGGCCATCCGATTTCCGCTTCTCTATAATTATCCCGAACGACGTCAACTCCACGAAGGTTGGCGCCCCAAAGCACCCAAATGCCCGACTTTCCACCAGAAGGGGCCCAAGACTCAGCTCTGCGGAACGCCACGCGCCGCGCGTCACGGGACCTCGAACCTCCACATTTGTCGTCGGGAAGACTTCCTCTCTATCGGTGAGATAGTCCCTGTCCCTGACTAGCCTTCAGAGGCAGTGGGGAACTCGTTGATACTATAGTCTAGCGTGTATTGTGCTCCAGGGCAGCGTGTTGAAGGCGTTGGCAACGTCCAATGACACGACCAACAACACACCACTACTGGAGCACGCCTCCTTGGAGAGGTCGCGGACGCTGGAGATGGCATCCAGGGTCGAGTGACCTCTCGTAAACCCGAACTGGTTGTGTGCTAGGTTGGGCACCATTGTCTCAAGGTGCTTAACGATGCGGGCAGCCACGATACGCTTCAACAGTTGGCCTGCATCGTCAACTACCACAATTGGATGGCTCGAAGGCTCATCCGCGGGACGGCCTTCCTTTCTCAGGAGAAGCTTGCCCCTCTTCCACTGTTTGAGGAATTTGCCCTCCCTGAGACACCTGTCACATAGGGCCTTCAGAGGGTATTAGGTGCTCATTATTAAAACCTTTGTTATTATATTTAAAAAAAATACAAATAATCCTTAAAAACAATATTAGAGTTTAGTAACTTCGTAAGTAGGTAATGAATATCAATAACTATGTACAAAAACAAGACTTTTTAACACGAATTTAAGTACATTAATAAAAATGGACGAAGAACTAATACCACCGTTTTCAATACCTCAGTTTTCGGTCGCATTTCTTTCATACAAATATTATGTGACCGAAAACAGAATGTCAATTAATTACGGCTTATGTTTTCGGCCATCTGTAAAATGTGAATATCGTTATTTAATCATCCTAATGCAAATTGACGGCCGAATTCTGAAAACTAAAATCTTAACTGTAATTGCAGTTGAATAAAAAGAGTAGTTCCGTACGTGTACTACCACGTTAATAAAAGAGACAAAACTATTTTAGGTTGCATGTCGCTAAAACTCGGCCACCCCGGCCGAAAATAGAATAACTAAAGAATATTTTGCTTCTGTTTCCGGCCCCTTAAAAAATCGTTATTTAAAATCAAATACTATTAAAATAATTATGAAAGAATGACTATAACTTATTTCTTCAGCTATAAAACTATTAACAATCAACATTTACTTAGTATAACAGTAAAAAACTTACGGTTGAACGAGAGGCGAGTCACTATTTTTTTTTTGTATTTGCGTGCTTAACTGTTTCTCATCTGCCAACGTGATATTAAACAATTCTTTAAAAATCGTTTGTTATAGTAACCCAACCGAATAATGTTTTAGGGTATCAGGCGATTCAATCAAAGAGTACTTACAAGAGTTTCGTTCCTATATTGCAATAGTAAGTAGCTAATATCTAAATAATACTGCAAGAGGATCAGGAATGGCCGATGGATAGGTGCCGGCCGGTGGACCGGTTCCCCTACCCTACCTACCTTGAGTAAAAATATACATAATATAGTTAGTACCTATGTAGGTACTAAATTTTTACACGCGACAGTAATTGACTGATTTGGTTTCAAAATTACAGTAGATTTATTAGAAGCTATTATACCATCATGGATAGAATCAGCAATAATGTCCGATACTGCTGCTATAGTAGGTACCTAGGTACATGCAAAACCAACATCATGTACAGATACAGAACATCATATATTATGTACATGTAGATAATATAGTAAACCTAAACATCTATCTATGTTTGCTTTAAAAATCAGGCAAGTTAAACTATGCCCGCTGTATCGCCAACGCGTGGTGGCGGCGCGGCGCGGCGGTACCATTATTTAAATTAAAACAAATTTTAACCCGACTTCAAAAGTGCGAAATAACTTGTTGAAGTTGGTGCCATTATTACCACAATATTGTGCGCACGGTAAGTGCCTAGTATGTACCTCTAAGTAGGTACCTCTTTTTAGTGACCGTTGCTACTTACGGGATCGATTGTCATTCACTGTCAACGACACTATATCATCAAGATAAATCAAATCAAAAACGGCTTGACCGATTTTGATAAAATTTAAATGGGACTGAACGACAAGCATCAGCTTTCATATAAAAAAATAATTATAAAAATCGGTTCACCCAGTCAAACGACTGAGTTAACAAAAAAAAAATAGCGACCGCGCCGCAGGCGCGCGGCGCCGCGACCGCCGCCCGCCCGGCGCTACATGGCGTCGCGGCACAGCGGCAGACTTAATGGCGCCTAGCACTAACGACTTTTTCAAATAAGTAGAGAAAATATAAGACTAAGCGTACACAGGTGTATCATACATATGCCTTGTTATCACATATAACCACACACCTAAACGTCGCATTTATCGTAGAAATAGGTAAGTATACCTAACACAGAAACAATGACAATAACTAGTTGAAAGCCATCCGCACGTAGAAACCGACTTACATTATCAGTACAATTGTCCACTTTCCCATCAAAGATTTTGATGGTAATTTTTGGCAGTTTAGCCAAAAAGGAACTGCTATTACTAACGACGGGTATGTCTGACATGTTCTCTACTTCTTTAAGCTGATTCAAACGAACTTTGATTCCTTTGAGTTTTCTTTCAAATACCACTGTGGCTTGTAACTCACCCTGCCGTTCCGATGACTTAACATTCGTCAATAGCTTGCATTGAGCATCATGAAAGTCCCGTGCTAAATCTTTGAGATCCTCATCACAATAACCTTTTAAATCCGAGGTCTCAAAGCACTCCAATCGCATCATGAAATAGTCTCGGGCTATGCGATTAGAATCACCGTCACTTTTGCCACAATCTTCGTCACTATCCATGTTTTTTTTAACAAAAGGAAACAGATATTTCGCAAATAAACAAGTGTTTTATGCCCATTTTCACCAACAATCCCTAAAATTTAGGGGACACTTAAGGCAATTTAGGTGATACTTATGAATGATTTCGTTTTCACCAACGTTTAAGGGACACCTAAACACTAAGGGTGTCCCTTAACTTTAGGAGCCCGAATGTCGGCGTCTTAGCGGGTCCCTACCTAGGTGACAGTGTGTTTCGACAATTATAGTTTAGCAAAATTTGTGAAATGGAGGGTGTATTAAGCGATTTTTTGGAAAATATTGACGCCTTAGCGACAATTGAGTTAATAACAAATCCTAGATTGTTCACGCGACCTCGCCTGTATCGTGAAAGACCAGACTTCTTGGCAAAATATGATGATCACGATTTTGTTACTAGATATAGGTTATCCAAAGAAAGTGCTTTATATTTACTTGAAAAAATTGAACGAAAATTGGAATTTCCTGAAAATAAGTGAGTAATCTAATGTATCTTGCTTATAAAATACCTACGTATCTATATTTTTGACTCTTCACTGGAAGCAGTAAGTAATTATACTTTTAACCAGAGAGTTGCAATACAGGTAAAAAATCTTAGCTTTTAACTGTAGGTGTTATGTACCTACTGCAATGGAGAAAAAAAAAATACACCTACAGATAATTTTCAATAATAAATCTGTAATTTACCTACTTACCTAACAAAGAGCCTTTATATCAACCTACACCTAAATAGGTAATTACTCAATAAAATGTTTAAATTTTTACAGGAACAAGTCGGTGCCACCGTTCAAACAATTGTTGTGTGCGCTAAGATTTTATGCCACTGGTAGCCACTTGCAGACTGTAGCAGACATGGGAGGCATTAGTGTTTCTACATGCAGCCGCATTATTCAGAGAGTTTCAGAAGCGATTTCAGGCCTACAAAGAGAATATATAGCATTTCCAGAGTCTGAACAAGAACACCACTCTATAAAAGCAGGATTTTACAAAATTGCACATTTTCCTAATGTTTTAGGTTGCATAGATTGTACACACATAAAAATACAATCACCAGGTACCATTCTTATTCATAGTTACTCATTAGCTAAACATACTTTTAAAATAATCTTATTTTTTTAATATATATTTGCTTATTTCTTAGGGGGAGACGATGCTGAACTATTTCGAAACAGAAAAGGGTATATGTCAATAAATATGCAGACAATTTCCTCACCAAACTTATTGATATTGGATGTTGTCGCCCGATGGCCAGGTTCTACACATGACTCTACTATTTACCAAAACAGTAGATGTTATGCAAGATTTGATGGGGGACGCTATCAGGGTTCTTATTTATTGGGAGATAGCGGTTATCCATTGAAGGTATATAATAAACTGAACAACTATTACTGAACATATATTTATTAAACAATTAAAACATGCAGGTATATACAAAGAAATGGAATTAAAAGTTATCTTGTAATTTTGTTGTTGATGAACCACCTGAAATTAAAATAATTAAATTAATATTGAATTACACAAGCATTTGACAAACTTTTAATATTTTCAGAGTCATTTACTAACTCCATACTTGAACCCAGCAACCGCTGGCCAAAGAAGATACAATGAAGCCCATATCAAAACAAGAAATGTTGTTGAACGTCAATATGGAGTCCTTAAACGAAGATTTCCAGTTCTGGCTTTAGGTTTGAGGCTCAAAATGCAAAATGCCATCAATGTCATAATTGCATGTTGTGTATTACACAACATTTGTATTTTAAGAAAAGAACAAGAACCTATTAATGATGGTTTAGTTCCTGATTTGGAAAATTTAATATATCAAGGACAGATTCCTGCATCACAAGTGATATCCAATGATCCGTTTTATGGGTATCAAAGAAATCAAGTAACAAACTATTTTGAAAATTTGAATTAGCTATTCCTAATATTTATGTGCAGAGTAACTAGATATAAGTACATATGTGAGAAATCTAACAGTAGTACCGGTATAGAAAACAAATAGAATATGTAATGGACTGTCTTAATATGGGCATGTTACTTAAAGAACTGAAGAATATAAACAATAAAAGTGTTTATGATGATTATCTTACTTAAAAATTTGTAATGAAAAATTAATATTAAAAATTTCAATTTCAAATTACCTTTGATTTTATCAATTACTGCTTTTTTTATTTCAATTTCTAAATCCTTTATAATGAGATCTTTAGCTGCTGCCTGTATTTGTAAATCAAATAATTTCTTTTTGCTCTCCAACTCTTCCTTCAAAAGAGCAAATTTTAACAGTTCTACATCTTCTTTTTTACTGTTCATGCTTTGGAAGCTTGTACACAATGATCCCATTGCTTGTGAGCGCTCATTAGTGTGAGAAGGTATTGGTCTCCTCCGGGACCACAGCGGAGTTTTAATAATAGGTTCAACACAAACCTGAAACAAGAGTTTTATTTTAATTTTGTAGAAAAATAATGATTCACCTAAATAAACACTTGCTGCAATTAATCATAGATTTACCACAGCCAATGTTTAAAAGTTTTATTTATTTCCATACATGCATCTATCTTTACAGGTACACACCCAGTTCAGTAGCTATACATTTTTATATCTAATTTTTTGGTATAATAAGTTATAAGGATGTAAACTGTTCTACTAGGTTAAGACATGAGTGCAGAGTAGTCATTTTCAAGTATAGCTTCTGCAGTGAAGATACATCATGGGGTAATGATGTGGGGTAATGGGGTTGAAAATGACCACTCTGCACTTGTGTCTTATCCTAGTTATTGGACTTGTACAGTATCGCTACTTTTTCTGTAATAAGTTTTACTTTTTGTCTATTGCAAAATAATAATAAAGTAATCACCTCTGGTTCAATAATAACTTCAGATGTGAAGTCACTTTCATCAATTTGTACCTCAGTTAGTGGAATATTATCAATGCAGATAACTTTTGGCAGGCTTTGTTCAAGTACAGACACATCTATAGAGTCACTATCTTGGACACCTTCAATTCCTGTACAACCTCTACCCATTATGTTGCAGACCTGCTCCAAAATTGGATCTGTTTTCATAATTGATGGTCCACCACCAGTTTGTGTAGAGCTTCTACGAGAAGCGCTGTAGTACAGCTTACTCTCACTCTTAGGTGCACATAGGTGCCCCCTACTAAAGTGTCACTTACCACTAAGAAAATGAATTTAGGATAAGGGTTGATTTAAGAGAGACCTTACGTTAAGGGATTCCTACTTAGGGAGTTGTATAGGTGTCGTTGGTGAAAATGGGCATTACTGTTTTGTTTGTTTACACACTTCAAATCGTAAATATAAGTACAGATAATGTAGCTAGAATATGAGCCAATTATCAAACCACAGATTATAAACGAAAAAAAACGATGTACATTGACTTCTACACCACAATTTGGCGGTTTTATAAGGCAATGTATGTTAAAACTTAAAATGTACTGAATCGTTTTAAGAAACAGATAATGAGGGTACCGCATGTGAAGATATATAATTATCAGGATATCTTGAATGTAACCTTGTATTTTGGTGAAACAAAATATGCTATAAAACCCAAAAAAAATATACGAATTTAAAACGCAATTTACGATATATCGAAATGCTTTTTTTCAGTGAATCTGGCCGACGGACCAAAAATAATGTACGATATTCAGTGGACTGTATAACAAAATTCTTATAAATTGCGCACGATATAAAGAATTCGACACGATAAAAGTAATTTTAATTAAAGTGCAGTCGACATGTGTAGAGCAGAAGAGACTAACCTGTTTCGTGAGGTGGTGAATGTCCAGACAGACGGGCAGGGCCCTTGGAACTCTAAAGTAGATCTAAACTTACCGAGACACCTTGGGACTTGGGTTTACCTGCCGCCTGGGTATGTGATCCTTGGTTTCACCTCCCTTCTCCCGTCACTGCAGCTTGCACTTTTAATACTTAGTTATAATAAATATACGACACGACACGACAATTAGGTAGTTGTAACAACCACTTTTTCGAACATTTTAGTAAGAATTGCTAGAACTTACATAGTGTATATGACTTTGTAAAAAATTACGACTCATTGCTTTTTTTTTTTTATTATTAGATATGGACAGTTTAGCATGACAAAACTGAACAAATATAATTATATAACTTTTTGCCCTAAATTAAAAATTTAAGAAGTTATAACCAAATAAAGTAAGAAAATTTTCATATATTTGTTTTTGCTCTATAACTTTCTTTTTCTCATTTTACCAAAAAGATACATCAGATCAATCTTGTTGATTATCATTTGTGGATTTTTTTATGATTTTTTAATTGAATTCATTTAAAACACTTACAGCGCTACAAAGTTGACCAGGTTCATCAATGCTCTTGGGAATCCGGTCAAAATGAAATGTTTAACTTATATTTTTCACATAATAACATATCCTTAAAAAAAAATTTATTCGTACAACTTCATTTATCCATACCTAACTGTTTTCCTTACCATAGAACTTACCAAATATAACTTACTGAAGGATAAGCAGGTAGAAAAGGTCTGAGTTACCGTTTGGGGACAAAGGAACATCTGCCTGCTACGACTATTATTGTTATACGCAGGCTTAGCTGTTTCTTCTACCTCAGTTTATTCTCTTAGTTGTGCTACATTTTTTGTCACGTGTAAACGTGTTGAAAATTGTGGATATTATTTTCAGTTTAATCAATTAAACTGCGGGTTTCGGAAAAATCCTCAAAACATCATCTACAATATTGTTCTGGGGTATTTTTTTTGTAAAATGTATAAAAAAAAGTTATAGAGAAAAAAAATTATTTTTGCTTATAACTTCTTTAATATTTAATTTAGGGCACAAAGTTATATACGTACCATATTTATATGCAAAACAATTTGCTACAAATTATGTCCTAACGAATATTTTGTAAAACGCATAGTTTCTGAGATATCGCAAAATACGTGTTTTCACCCCTTTTTACAAGATGGCGGCCGGGGGACAAGGGTGGCGACCCCACAAACTTGAGGTTAAGCTTCTTTTATAGACCCCCATACATGTCTCAAAAATAAAATTGCGTGCTCTAAAAAATGCAAAGCTCATGTAACTTTTCAATGGACCATAGTTATAGGTGTGCTAATGTTAGTCAATAAGAGGTTTATTATTAGGTTAATTTAAGTCTACTTTGTATGTAAACTGTAAAGATGCGAAATGAATTTACAAAGTTACATAACATTCCACATTATTTATCAAAAATAAATAACACTTCAAAAAGGATCAAAATGTTTTATTCCATGCGACATCGTCTTTGACCGCTCGATCCTTGCTAACGGTGTGCTCGTGTGCGCCGCGCTACGATAAATGCCTAAATTTGAACGATAGCGCAAGGCGTAAAGACTCTTAACACCGTCACCATATATACTACAATTATTTATATATTTAGAACGAAACACCAACAGTATGTATATTACAACATTTTAAAATACGTGATAACTAACACTGATTCTGATATACATACACCTCATGGGTGTTTACAACATTCTTAAAATACGTAGAACATTATTCTCGTTGAACAACAATTTTTTTGTCAGCCAGAATATTGTTGTTTTATTGAGAAATTACAAATAATTTTTATACAAAGAAAATAATAACGGTATCTATAAATTTATAATTATAAGTACTTTAAAATATACTTATAGGACCGAAAATGGCAGAACATCATCTATCTAAATACCTTACTAGTTTGTTCTTAAAGATGTTTACAGAGTCGTGAAAGATATCAAGATCTTCCACGGAGGCATTTAATTCATTATAAGTACGGCACATTCTAGGTATTGGGGAGTTACGAGCTAAGTTAGTTTTGCAACATAGCTTTTGTAAATCCATTAACATTTTCCCAACAAAATGTCGAATTATATAGATTCAGAACGAGGTGATGACACTAGTGGTTCCGAGGTGATCTGCGCGGACGCGGGCGCTGCGACAGTCATGCGCAAGCGTTGGCATGGGGAGGTTGTGTCGGTTGTAGCTCCACTCGCAGTTTTATTTGATTTTTATCACATATGAAATGAATCAATACTTGAAATTGACAATGTTGTAGGTACTTTACAATGGGCGGCCTTATCAATAAGATTAATGAAAGATTTAGGTGCATAATATGTCTATACTGTCGCTGTCATGACATAACTGGTAAACTAAAGATAATATTTTTTTTTATTTTATGGTAAATAGTTTCCGGCTTTAGTAGTTTGTAGGGTACAAAATGGTTCTCTTCTACATTGAGAGTTTGTATGGGGCATCATACATCTTTTGGAGTTCTAAACTTTTCTTGATAAATGTATAAGTGTTTTGATGTAATTAATACTGAATAAAGATAACGTTTGCCAAGTGGATGGAGAACGTATCTTGAAAATAGTAAGAGATATGTAAGGGAGCGGGATTTGAAGAATTATTACAGGGAATCGGGAGAGAAGTCAAATGTCACTTGTCATAAATCCAAAATGGCGAATTCAAGATTCTAAATAGCAAAATTAGCTTGATAATAAATAAAGCCTTGATATCGATTTTTAGCCAAATCCAAGTAACTTTCTAAATTCAGAATAAAGACGTCTAGAACAACCTAGATTTCAAATTTCAGCCAAATCGGAGTTACTTTACTTAAGTGGCAGATATTGTCGAAAAATTAATTCCATATCCTAGGCTAATATTATAAACGCGAAAGTTTGAAAGGATGTGTGGATGTATGGATGTTTGTTACTCTGTCACACAAAAACCACTGAACGAAGTTTAATGAATCCTTACAGTAATATAGCTTAGACATCAGAATAACATATGGGCTATGATTTATAAAGATATTATGTGAATTGTTGAAAATATATTCATAAATGTCAAGTATGCCATATGCGATCTATTCTGGCGTGGGCTGCAAAAACCTTAAGTGTCACACGCACATAATGTATAACGGAAATGTTTAAATATAAAGGAGATATAATATACGAGCATTCCGGCGACAACGAATAGGTTGCCACTTGAGCTTATTACGAAAATCGGAGATATGATCATATTTGCGTAACCCATATACAAATCTTATAAAAAAAATACAATACAATACAATACAAAAGCCAGCGCCTTATCTACCTCCATACCTTACAAAAAAATGTAAGGTAAGGCGGTAGATAAGGCGCTGGATTAACACACATCATAAATTTGATTATAATCAACCATCACCACGCAGGTGTAACCGCGGGGCGCAGCTAGTATGGAATAAAAACGTCCAGAAAAACCTAGATATCGATTTTCAGCCAAATCGGAGTAACCGTTTTACTTGACAGACGTCATAGAAAAATAAGTTCTCAATTCAGAATAAAGACGTCTAGAACAACCCAGATATAAATTTTCAGGCAAATCGTAGTAACTTTTTTCACTTGGCAGACATCATCGTAAAACAAATTCCGAATTTGGAATAATTACGTCTAAAACCACCTATCTATCAATTTCAGTTTCAATCGCAGTAGTATTTTTCGCTCGGGAGATGTCATCGTAAAACAAAGTCCAAATTCAGAATAAAAACGCCCAGTACAATCGAGATATCGATTTTCAGCCAAATCGGAGTTAGTTTCTCCACTTGGCAGACAACATTGAAAAAATAAATCCAAATTTGATATATTGACGCCCAATCCAACCTATATATTGATTTTCAGCCAAATCAAAGTAATGTTTTTCGCTTGGCAAACGTCATCGAAAAATAAATACCAAATTTGGAATAAGGACGTCGAGAAAAACCTAGATATCGATTTTTAATCAAATCGGACTAACTTTTTTTCACTAGGCAGACGTCATCGAGAAATAAATTCAAATTTGGAATAAAAACGTCCAGCACAACCTAGATATCGATTTTCAGCCAAATCGCAGTGACTTTAACCACTTGGCAGACGACATTGAAAACATAATTCGGAATAAGGACGTCCAGAATAACCTAGATAGGTACACTATGAATTTTCATACTGATCTCAGTCGCAGTTGCAACTGCGGATTCTCACTAGAATCGTACGGTAGGCATATAAAGTGCCATGTTGCCGGAGCGCATTGCGCATCTGCATATTCTTTGACCATTATATTTGTGCAGCGAGCGCCGAACGTGTGTTGATTACATGCGGCGATGCGCTGGTGAAGTAAGCTCGATTTGGCCCAGATGCTCAAGGCCATTGGCGACTCCATACGCCTTAAGTCTATTGCGTTGTCTGTCTTCGTAAAATGTATAGATGATAAAATTATCTCTACACCCGCACTAGAAATTGGTAAAAAAAAATTCGCCTTAAAGACTATTCTTTAACTTGAGGAACGGTGGGCAGCAATGGCATCGCAGGCAGGGTATGGGGCGCGTACGTCACTGTCACTATCTTCACTGCACTCGTCAAAAGTATGCGTAGGGTCTTCGCACACTATTGCAATTACGTCTGATTCGCGGGTAAACAGGCCCTCGAAGCTGCCCGCATTCCTTGAGAATGAGCGTCTTTACTGCTCGAACACCGGTCGGAGATAACGACTAAACACCGTGAGTTCTAGCCGGTATACGTAGTTAATTATTTAGTTGTATATATGGCAACGCTGGCGGCGGGCACCATCGAGATAGAAAAAACATGGAGGCGCCGCGATATTTCTATACTTACATTTGCTTATACAAATATGGGTGAAATACGTACCAGTATGTGATATATATTTTTGTTTCATTCTCTCTAATATGGTTAACGTATTTGGTAAAAGAGACAGCAATATTTCAGTTGTTTCTCATAATGGCAACATTTTGTTGTAACGTATGACAGTTTATAGGTAAGTGTCGTTTCCGCCATGTTATGCGACGAGTTTCGTGGTAGTTTTGCTGTCAAGTGGGTGTTTACTTTTTTATTATTGAGATTTGTGAGAAAATTACGAGGAGATTGTCTATAAAATTGCACGTATATGGTGGAAAACAGCCATTCAACATGCCTGTGTGTTGTATTATGAAGTGTGGTGCAAGAAAGAAGGAAAATCAACCTCAATTGTCTTTGCATAGGTTAGTAGCCGGTTTTCATGCAATATTACACTTATTAATGCACTTTCCACGAAAAAACGTTAGCAATCATGAATTTATGGCTGTAGTGTTCATTTTTGGGATTATTTCCGTCCAACAGACCTTGTTAAATATGATAATTTCATTCGTTTGTTTACAATAATATGACATGACGGAATAGTGTTGTACCGTTGCCGTACTAGTTTAGTAGATATTGGTATAATACGTGTGATTTGGTTCAACTGACCTTGCTAGGTTCGGCCTGAGGTTCACAGCACTGAGAAACAGACCGTCCCACAAACTTTTATGATGGTACATAAACCGAAAATAAGACGATAGCATTCTGTTATTTGTTTTAGTTACTTACATAATATTTTATTGAACAACACAAACCAAAATATGTATTGAAAATAATACATACATACATAAAAATCACGACTTTATCCCGTTGGGTTAGGCAGAGATCACAGATTTTCATGAAAATAATATTAACCTTTTTATAGGTTTCCTAAAAATGAAGGATTGAGGAAAAAGTGGTTAGAGGCTATTGGTGAAGAAAATATTAATCCTCGACATAAAGAATGGTACATCTGCTCACTTCACTTTGAAGAAAGTTGCTTCAATAGAACACTTGATGTAATGAGATTACAAGATAACTCGGTTCCCACAATATTTTCGGTAAGTGTGTATCAAAATTTTTGATTATTAATAGCCTGGCTCTTTGGGTTGATATAGATTACTAGATATATTAGTTACAAAAATCATAAAAATAGTACTTTGCAATAATTGCAGAGGCTGTGAAATAGGTGTTCTATTCTGATTCTATCTAGTATTAGTGAAGTCCTCGCCAACGGGTCAAGTGGCCTTCTAACTCATTCTCGACCTGCTATTGCCATTTTCCCCTAGGCATAATTATGTGGTGCTTTTCTCAAAAGAATGCCGGGAAATAAAACATATTTTTTATATTATACATTTAATTTAATTAATTTTTAGTTAATTTACTCATTATTGGGGCAATTACTAAAAGAAAATGTTATTGCTGTCCCCGGTAAATTTATGTTTGTTTGTAGAACTTCAGATGAGGTTTGCAGGTGGGCATTAGATGTAGTGGTAGATGGCTGAATTTGCTGTTTAAGGTCAAGAATGTTGGCAAGTTTGGCTTTGTGGTTATTTATAGAGTTTGATACTCCCACTTGTTCCGTTAACGCCTAACATCATAGCAACCCATAACAAACAAAACTAAATATCGAACTACAGCCACGGACTGTATAATTAATAAGAGTTATAAATCCAATAAATAATGAATAATTACCTACCTTGAATATATACCTTAATCGCTAACTATATATCATCTGGGACTTTAATTAAAAATTGCTGAACGTTTCCAGCAGTAAAAAAAAACTATATTTTGTTTTTGAATCCGGTCGATTGTCATTTAAGAAAAGTAGTTAAATTTCTATCATTTTTCAAGTTTATGCCGTTTTTAACATGAACTATACATTTCAGCATGGAATAAATTGACCATAACTTATATAGCTTTTTAGTTTAAGGAATCTCATTAAAATACGCCAAAAATATTGTTTCGGAAAAAATATTTTGCTCGTTTTTACAAATCATAAAAATTTCATATGCTTTCATGTTTTTTTTCGATTGACTTTGCTGGAAGTAATCGCAAAGTATCCATTGCCAATTTTTTGCTTTTGATCTTAAATCTGATGGAGTACAATCAATATCCATTTCACTCTATGAACCGTTGGAACTCATTTGAATTATTAAATTTATATCCATTCATTATGTAAATGACAAATCAAGATGAATTTTCAGCTTTGCAGCAAATTTTCTATTTATCATCTTAACGTTTCCAGCAGCAAACGCATTTATGGTTTATACAGCCACGTGAAAGCAATTTTTAGTAAGCAAAGAGACTTACTTCGGTATGCCAAGAATAATAAAAGAGATCCAATCCACGAGTATTTAATAACCCCAGCACGCCGTTTCATACAACGTTATTGTGCGTTTAATGTTCCAAATTCAAAAAACGCTCCGGCAATTGTTTTGATTTTCTTTATCCATAAATTCGATACTTCGCGTGTTCTTTTTACGAAAATAATGACACTATTTCCAAATATGTTCGAGAAAAACATATTTAATAATGATTATAAATACATAAGTTCCTATTTTTTTCAGGCATCCATCAAAAAACCACACCAAGAGTCATCTGTTTTCTGTGAGACGAGCAACATTAAGCTATCTGATGTTTCTTGTACATCTACTGTAATGCAGTTACCCCATCTAAATATGGAAACGGTGCACAAAGAGGTATTTATCTACTTAGTGTTGTTTATGTACTTATACGTCGACTGCTTCACGATTCGTTGGTCTTCTTGCAAAGTATTACATCTTTGAAAGTTCTAACGACAAGGTCAAAATAAAGCGAAAATTATGTTAATGTTAATATTCTACAAAAAATTCCTGCTTGTTGGATCACGTCCCACTCCCTGTCACAGAGCGGAGGCTTGTATCCCAGCATTGGGAATCTTATTAGCCGTTTCTGGTACCATACCAATTACGTATCCTCTCTGTTCCGTCGCCGTAATACAGATGCAAACTTCGTCTTTGGTTTAGATTATAAAACATCGATTTAAGGAGGGTGAGGGGTGGGGCGGGTGCGGTGGGATGGGTAGACTCCCTCTGTGAAGGGGAAGTAGTGAAACCCCCCCTTCTCGGAGATATGTTTTTTAAAAATTAATAACCTCACTATTGTCAGTCATTGATTTTAGGGGGGAGGGGTGGTGCGGGAGAAGTGTTGGTCACCCCTGTGAAGGGGAACTCCCACCCTCTCCCCTTTCAACGATTTTTTTTTTATTTTCTTACCTCACTATCATACAAATTTTACTTATTCATGATTAAATTTGACCCTTTTATGGGATCTCGCTACAACACCCCTGAGTGTCACTCCACCCACTTGACCTTCGGTCCGCTACGGGCTACACTACATCTAATTGCTAAAGCCTAGGTTATTAGTGTAGTGGATTGGGTATAGGTTCAAAGTGAGTCATAGATCCGACACAGAGCACACCAATTCCACCTGGTCTTGTGGTCCATACCCCTAGAGTATAAAAATATAAAAAATGCGGAGCCAGAAGCTCGCTATGGAGCAAGCCCACGAGGCCAAGTGGAGCGTAGGTCACGTGGGTGAAGTGACGTTCAGGGGCGATATAGCGAGAGTTCTGGCGAGAGCCCATGAAAGAGTCAAATTTAATCATGAAAAAGTAACATTTCTATAATAATAATGAGGTTAGAAATTTAAAAATATATATCTAGAAAGGGGGGCGCGCGGGGTCGTAACTTCCCCTTCACAAAGGGACTTCCCTTCCCTCCCACCGCCCCTCCCCCCTAAAATCGATGTCTGCCAATAGTGAGGTTATTTATTTATTTTTTTATTTATTTATTTATATTACTAAGTCTACAGCTCTTAATTAACAAAGTTCTAATTTTGTATCTGTGACCTACAGCCAAAAAAGACTTACTTTTTATAGGTTTCTTAATATAACAAGACAGTCCCTTAACAGTATACATAAAACTTAAAAACTTAGACACTGGCTAAGTATAAATATTCCAAAAAAAAATATGTGTGAGCTTGTGTGTGTGTGGTGTGTGGGAGATTGTGTGTATGAAGAGCAAGTGTGCATGATGTGTGATATAAGGATATTTTCATTATATAAAGTCGGTAGGTATATGTTACTTATAGTAATGTTTAAATATGTTTATTTAACCCTAGGTATGTGGCATATTTATTACGCTTAGTATTTCTTGCTTAAAAATGTTTTTACTGTATAAAAATATGTCCACAGAATTGAATCGTTTATTGTAGGTCCTCTGTAGTCTTTTAACAGGAGCATTAGAGGCATAGTTTGTATAGGACCGAGGAACTGCAAATAAGTTTGTTTGTCTTGTTCTCAACCTTGGACAACAGAGGCATAATAGTTTAGCCAACAATTCAGGCGAGTCAATTTGCCCATTACATATGCCATGCAGAAATGACATATCTGTTTGGATTCTCCGATTTATGAGCGTTGGCAGACGGTGATAAGCGCATGAATCTTCATAATCTTCAAATTTACGATAACAACGGTAGTTTAAATGTTTGGTGAATTTATGTTGAATATTTTCAAGTTTTTCATTATAGGTGATATAGTGCGGGTTCCAAACTATACTGCAGTACTCCAAGACACTTCTAACATAAGTAAAATATAGAATTTTTATGCAATCTATATCAGAAAACGGTCGGCTGACACGCAAGACAAATCCTAGATTTTTGAAGGCTTTATTTGTTATTGTATCAATGTGTTCTGAGAAAGTCAGTTTTGCATCTACTGTGACACCTAGATCTTTGACTGACTCAACCTTATTTATTTTTGTATTATTGTTATGTATTAAATTATATTATAGTATAAATACTATAATATAATTTATTATAGTTATAAATTAAAAAAAAACTTATTACAAAATTACAAATTTACAAGAGAAAAAAATATAGTCATGTGCGGAACTATAATATTTTCACTCGTAAATTTGTAATATTGTAATGTTATTCTAACAGGCGTTATTGCAAACTTAAAAATATTTTAAAAAACATATCTCAGAAAGGGGGGGTGATCGCAACTTCCCCTTCACAGGGGGGTCTACCCATCCTCCGAACCCGCTCCTACCCCTCACTCCCCTTAAATCGATGTTTAATAATCTAAACCAGAACCAAACTACGGGTATAAAGCAGCATTTTGGATATATAACTTAAGAATTGAAGTTTTATTTTCTTTTTCAGGTTGTACAAACTGGAGCAATGAAGGCTTTAAAAGAAAGATATGTCAAGCAACAGAAAAAAATTAAACGCCTCAACGAATGGATTCGAAAGAAAAATAAAAAAATTGCCATTTTGGAAGACATTATACAAGACCTTCGAAGAAAAAATTGTATCAACTTAGAACAGTCTGTCTTAATAGAAGAATTGGCGGGACCAAAAGATTTTCTAAAAAGACAAATAAAGAAGGCCAAAGGTTTACCTGTACCAAATAAGTATTCTGAAGAAATCAGAAAGTTTGCGTTAACGTTGCATTTTTTATCCCCCAAGGCCTATAATTATATACGGGGGATTTACAATACATGCTTACCTCACACAAGAACTCTGAGCAAATGGTACCAGCATGTAAATTGCGAACCGGGATTCACGAAAGAAGCGTTTGACCTCGACCGCCTTAAGCTCATCGCTCGCGTCGGTTTACCGGTAGTGTCCTATTTCGTATGTTTTCTTTAGTTAGGGCTCCTCATTAAAGTTTGTTGTCTGGGCTCGACTGCGCGCGGATTCCTATCGTTATTACAGCGCGCGTGATCACAACAGTGCTCAGGCGCGCTGTAATAATGATTGTTGTGAATTACTACTAACTTTTTAAATACGCCATAATTACTTTATTTAGTTTTAACTCAGAATTACAAACTTACCTATCGTTCTTTATATCAATAATAATTCAATATCTACATAAACTACCTAACAAATAAAGTAATTTTGTCGGTCCTAAGCCCGCCAAAGTATGAAGGAAAAGTTAGTATTTATCAATTATAAGGTTTCAATGTCAAATAATTTCTTTTATTTACCTACAAATACCTACGCCCCTACCAACATTATTCTGAAACTCGTACGTCTCTATCGAACCGAATGCTCGGGTGCGGGATGTTAGAAAGAGTAAGAGAGATATTTTTTCTCTGTCGCGCATCATGTGTTTTCATTAATAAATTGTACATAGGCACGTAGTATTTTTGTTTACGTGGTGTCCATACTTTTAGGTGGAATTTTCGAAAACTTTAACAATTCATAATTATTTCACTGTGAAGTAATCAAAAATTTTGACTACATATCTACATTGTATTAACACTTCTGTACCACCCTTTTTTTTTTTTTGGTAGTTTCAATATAGTGGTGTATACCAAAGTTTTATTTAATTATTAAATATTGTGGTTGTCCGGTGCTCAATTTATGTGTGTGTTTTAATAGTAGCAAAAAGCTGAGCTTGGTGAGGCCTCGCGTTAATTTTACAATCTCATTCTAGTGGTGTCATCTAATATATAGTAAATTAACTACGATGTATATGAGTATTGATTCAAGTTCTGCTACAGCGATGTTAACTCTTTGGTTTTCTAACACAAGGCGTTAGTAGTACAATAACATTCTATCCAATGAATACAATTTTTTTAATATTCATTCTATATACCTAATGGTTACAAAGTTTTATTTTTTTTGACAGATAATACATCTATATATGAAGGTAAATTATTATGTTAAGCACAAATCTGTAAGCGTGATAGTTTTTCAGTAAAGTGTGCCACAAAATGTTCAAGTTGTGGGTTAGTGATAGGGCTCACTTCGCTCGCCCTTTTTAAAATAAACATTGCATTGTATGAGTTATGTAAGCTGGTAAGTTCGTTTTTAACATAGGTGTATTGGTATGTTTGTAAAATATTACAAGAAACGAAATTTACAAAGACTATTAACTTGATTCGTACCGAATAACTTAGTATCCCTCGAATTGTCCCGGAAATAAAATTACTGTATCTATAACCCTAGTCCGCAGCTACCAGAAGCTGTAACAGAGTACTTTTATATACTATATGAACCACATATAAAATAAGCGTCAGCGCATATATGATGCAACTAAAAGTGTTTTTAAATTCTGTGCAAAAAAACACTTTAATTTTACTATCAGATGTCAGAAGGGAATTAAAACTTATTCTTTTGTTACAACGGACTGCTACAATATAAATTATAAAAATCATTCAAACGTAATGAAGTAGGTAGGACTCGTAATATTATTATGTAGTCTTCTTCTTCTTATTTTATTTAGTGGCTTCTGCGGTATTGCCACAATTTCGCCAATGTCGCGTGGATAGAGAGAATGATAAACGATGGAGATTGCTCGGTGGAATAGGTAGTGGTCGGTGATCCCTGACCAATAATTTTGCATCTGAGTTCTGCGGCAGAATAAACAACACAGGACATACACAGGACAGAACAAACAATCACAGATATTTACATATTTAGCGTTAGTGAATATAACATCAGATACTAATGATCTTACAATATATTATAACTTAATTTTATTAATTAATATACATTTACATATGGTATATATAAGCGGGGTAGAAACAAGGGATAAAAGCGAACATAAATTTGTAGGAAGGGGAATTTCTGGAGGAAGCATGTCGTATAATGAACAGTTCAGCCTAGGACATTCAAAGAAGATGTGGTCAGTTGTGCCTTCGTGAAGGCCACATTCACAAATGGAATGGTCTCTTACATGTATTTTGGCCAAGAAAACTGGAGAGCAACAGTGACCCAGCCGCAAACGGCATATTGTGGATGTGGTCATTTTATTAATTTTTTTAAATTTGAAGAACCATGGTTTTGGTGGTATATTTGTTTGGACACGCCTGTAGAATCTACCTGTATTATTTAAAGGGTTTTGCCAAAGAGAGTCCCACGTGTCACGCATTTGGCCTTCGCAAGAAGAGACTAGATCGTGGCAGTACACTTTGTCATGATTTTTGGTGCCATGAGTAGCAGCATGTTTAGCACAGGAATCCGCACTTTCATTTCCTGGGATTCCCACATGCCCTGGGATCCAGGTCAGAATAGTTTTTAAACCAAGTTGGTGGCAGTCATAGAGGGCTTCTTTTATTTTAAGAATTATGGGGAATCGGGATTTGGATTTGAATTGGTTGCTTATAATGCTTTGGAGGCAGCTTTTGGAATCGCTGAAGATAATTGATTTGTTTATTCTATGGGAAGAAATGTAAAGGATTGCTTCAAGGATGGCAATAGCTTCACCTGTGAAAAATGAGGATGTGGAGGGGCACCTGTGACTGAGAATGATCCTGTACTTTGGGATCCAAACTGCTGCTCCAACATCACTGTCTTTTGAGAGTTTGGAAGCATCAGTGAAAATCTGAAGCCAATCTCTCCATTGGTTGTCAATTTTATCATAGAAGCTTTTTTTTGGATCCACGGAGTCTTTTTCAATTCCAAAGTTGAGGATTATGGAAGGTTGGAAAATCAAAGAGGCGTAACTAACTTGAAATATAGGGTTCACAGGAAATTGGGCAATGGGATTAGTCAGGTTTTTATACTTAATGAAACTGCGAATGATACATGGGAGGTTACCTTCTGCTCTATATCCATGCAATCTTAAAAGACTGTACAGTTCTTCCATAATAGGTAAGAGAGGGTGGTTATAATTCTGGATGAGTTTAAAAATAAATTTATCAGAAAGAAGCGGTCTACGGAGATGGAGAGGAGCTTCCACACACTCCACCTGCATAGCGTTGATTGGTGATGATTTCATGGCTCCCATGACGATCCGGAGGCATTTAGACTGGATTTTAGATAACTTATTAAGAGCTTCTTTATTGCCAGGGTCTAACAAAAAAGTGCCATAATCGAAATGACTTCGTATAATGGCGTTATATAACAGTTTTTGGCAAAATGGGTGAGATCCCCACCAGACACCAGACAATGACCGAAGGATATTCACATTCCTTTCACATTTTTCTGCCAGGTAGTTGAAATGTTTGACACCAGTGAGCCTAGTATCTAGCCAAATTCCTAAAAATTTTACATGGTCCGATTGAGGTATAGTCTCATTTTCAAATTGTAAGATTATGTTGGGGGTAATTCTTTTTCTGGTAAAAACAACAGCGCTGCTTTTGAGTATAGATAAGGATAAGCCATGATTATACAACCACTCACCTAGATATCTAAGGGCAGAATTTAATCTGTTTTCAGCCTCCAGAATAGATTTAGTGGGCAGATATAGGGCGAGGTCATCAGCATACTGAAGAACCTTACAGAACGAGTTTACTGAGAGCTCCAAGTCTCGAGTGTATAGGTTGTAGAGTAAAGGACTAAGAACCGATCCTTGGGGGAGGCCTTTCCAGGTCATTCTGGGGGATAGGAAAGTATTTTGGTTTCTTATGAGGATGGTTCTCTGCATAAGGAAGCAACATATGAAATGGGTTATCTTCACTGGAACACTCAGCTGTAACAATTTAGTTCTGAGCTCTGGAAGGAGTACATTGTCATATGCAGATGAGATATCCAAAAAAACTCCTACAAGGAATTCTTTATTTTTAAATGAGCAGTTTATTTCTGATGTGAGTATACTGAGGCTATCTATAGTGCTCATGCCTTTCCTAAAGCCATATTGGGATTTGGCAAGTAGATTTTTGCTTTCTATGAACCATTCAAGTCTATTTTTTATAAGGTGTTCTGAGACTTTAGCTAATACACAGGACAGGGCAATGGGACGATAGGAGTTGGGGTCAGAGGGGTCTTTTCCTGGTTTAAGGATAGGGATGACGACTTGTGTTTTCCAGGATTCTGGGATATATCCTTGCTCAAAAAATGTATTGATCATGTCTAGTAAGAACTGTTTGACTTTCTTAGATGCCTTGGTAATAAAAGAGTATGTTAACCCATCTAACCCAGGAGAGGAATCAGTCAACCCATCTAGGACAACTTGCAATTCCTCAAATGTGAACAAAGATTATATGCTTCCTGCATTGGACACTTCAAGGCTAGGGGTATTAAGTGGGCTTGGTAAGGGGACAAATGGAGGTGCTAGTTTGTTGGCAAATGACTCGAGCCAAGAAGAGGAATCATTAGATGTGATGTTAGTATAGTTGTGGTATCCTCTAAATCTACGAATTAGATTCCATACAATGGAGGGAGGGGGGGCGGGGGATAGGCTTTCACAAACCTTTATCCATCCAGACTTTTTCTTGGTAGAAACAATTCTTTTGTATTCAGCTGCAGATTTTTGGTACTTTAAAAAATTATCCCTTGACATTATCTGGTTATATTCTAATTCAGTTGTATTACGGCTTTGTACAGATGTGGTACATTCGGGGTCCCACCAAGGAGGAGAGGAAATTTTAATTGCAGGATTTTTAGGAGGGATATGCTCATCTGCAGCTGAGATAATTATTGAAATAAACTGTGTGTAACAGTGAAGGGGATCAGAACTGATGGGACTAGGTAATGAATCAAGTTTAGCATCAAGAGTGGCTGAGTATAAATCCCATTTCGCTCCTGAGAGCCTATGTTTTAGGAGAGAGTCAGAAGAGTGTTGAGGGCTTACACGAAGGGGAAGTTTTATTAAGATAGGGAAATGGTCGCTACCATGCGAAAGGGGAAGTACTTCCCAAGAAAGAGTAGAAGAGATGGATGCAGAGCAGGCTGTGAGGTCTACTGCACTAGGGTTCTGGCCTGGGTATGATCTCTTGGTAGGGGAGCCATCATTCAGGATGCAGAGGTTGGTTTCATCAAATGTGTCCAATAGGGAATGACCAAAGAGATTGCAGTCTGCTGAACCCCAAGATGTATGGTGGGCATTGAAATCTCCCATTAATAAAACTGGGGGAGGAACAGAAGAAATAGTCATTAATATATCAGGGATTAAGCAAGAATTGGGACGATGGGTATAAAATGATAAAAAGGAAATATTTAAAGCTCTAACTGCCACTACATTTATGTCTGCACTGTGAGCAGGAAGAGTTAATTGTGAGAAAGTTATATTTCGTTTCACAAGCAGGGCACTCCCTGCATACCCATCCTGGCAGTCGCTCCGGAGACAGGAGTAGCCTGTAACTCGAAAACGAGATCCAGGCACCAACCATGTCTCCGAAACAGCCACCAGGATGGGGGAATATTTTTTAATAAGAAAGGATAATTCATGAGCCTTCTGACGGAGGCTGTGACTGTTCCATTGAATTATTTGGGTTTGATCCATTATGGATTAATAAAGAAGAAAGTTGAGTAATCATTGAGGCAACGTTGGACGGTAGATTATGGGTATTCTGGGATATAATGTTAATGATTATAGAAATGAGTTGGATAAGGAGTTGGTTCTGGTTCTGGGTACTCTCCTGAAGAGGAGAGGGGGATGATTGGCACATTTGTAGAGCGTACCCGTTGTGTAAGGAGGAAGCGCCATTCGAGACTATTGTTTGGTGTGCATCTTTGTCATAGGATTTGCCTAAAGGTGCCCTGGGTTTAGGGTTATGGACTATGGTCTTTCTGTAAGATGTAGAGGAGGGGGGAGTGGATGGAGAAGCTGGGGTTTGCGGGGCTTGAGCTTTTGTGGTTGTTGAACTCTGGACTATCTCGTTGTATGCTTTGCCTACTTTGGGGAAATGGGCAGAGGCATCTTCATAAGATGTCCCATTTTGTGACATGGATATCTTAATTGCCTTCTGACGTTCCTGTTCTGGGCATGTTCTACTTGTGGAGAAATGGTGAGCAGAGCAATATAAACAAGTAGATTCATGTTCTTGTACTCCACATTCATCCCCATTATGGGGTTGTGCACAGCGATAACACCTTGGTTTAGAGCGGCATTGCGCTTTTATATGTCCAAAGCGGCAACAGCTCATACATTGGATTGTGGGGTAGTTATAGGTTTCAACAGCTAAAGATGAATAGTAAGAGAATATTCGCGAAGGGAGTTGTTGGCCTCTGAAAGTGAGAACAACAGTTTGAGTAGGTTCCCATACAATTGTCCCATCTATTTTATTTTTTCTGTTAAGTCGCCTAGCTTTGACAATATAGCTAACATACTCAGGTAATTGAAGTGATGCTACAAATTCATCCATAGACCAATCCACTGGTACACCACGAACCAGTCCCATCCTTGTCACATTGTAGGTAGGAATAGTAGCTTCATAGTTATGGGCCTTCAACATGGGGTTATTTACAAACTTATTAGCTCCTTGAGCAGATTTGAACTGAATGGAGATCTTATTTCTACCTACTCGTTTGACCCCATCCTGGCAGATGTTTTCAATTTTGTTTGAGAACAAGAATTGTCCAAACTTAATCGGGCGTACTGTTGTTCCGGTAGTTGGATCAGGTTCAATACGGGAAACATGGACTATGTATGGACCTGAGTCTGTTGATTCGTATGATCTGATTCCAAGAATCGACATAGTGGGATGTGTATAAACCGTTTGTATAGAGGATGAAGCTAACTCTTTATCAATAATAGTTTTTTTGATGGGACCTACCTGAGATTCGTCATCATGTCGTCTTTTAGTTGCACTGGCTGACTGTTCATCTACGACACATATTACCTCAATAGGAAATGGCGGCGGGTCAGGCGGGACCGGGGCCACCGGCTCAGGGGAAATGGAGTCCATTTCCCCCGCCGATTAGCGCCAACAACCACAAAACACACTTACCACCACCTATAGAATGTGTAAAAATAACTCAGGGAATAAAAAACAAGGTATAATAGGGGAAAATCACAAAACAATTTGCACAATCTCACTAACACGTGTATCCTCTTTCACACCGAGTTAGCGACCCTCCTTATTATGTAGTATTTGTATCGATACTTGTTACAGTAACACTATATTCCTTGACTGGCACAACCCTAGCATTGGCAGCCATTTTAAGCGACATTTAGAGTTGTAGGTATGCACCTATTTTTTGTAGGTATTTCCGGTCCATATTATTTACATGTCTATGGCGGGCACGCGCCCACACGCACCGCCATTTTGAATTTTGTGTGAACGCCTACCGCGCGGCAACTGCCCCGCGCCAGCCACGCTACCGCCAGGCGCTTGGTGTATATACTCCTTTATTTAAACCGTACATTGGAGCGCGTTCCGAACCTCGGTTAGAGCGCACTCGGAGTGCACTCGGAGTGCAACTTTTCACTCTAACGTCGTTCACGACCTTCGGGTGGAGCGCAACTTTTTAACTATCAAAAGAGGTCGTTAAAATGTTGAATATTTAACTGACATGACCTTGACATTTCTTGATGAGTAAATTATAGGCAATCTTTTATATTTTGCAGGTAACGGTAGTTATTGCTTTTCAAACATCATAAAAAGTCTATAAATTTTGCACGATTCCCCGCCAAAAACGATATTTGAGGTTATAAAACAACCGGCCGTTCGGAACCTTCGAGTAAGTTAAAGCAACTAAACAACGCACTCTGACCCTCGGAACGCGGCCTTGGCCACACTCTGACACTGGCAGAAAAACGCCAAGCTGCGTTTAAAAGCCATCTAAAGAAGAAGAAGAAGAATAGTTGTGTTTTGATTTCTTAAAAAATGTCATCACTGAGCAAGTAATCACTCCGTTTTAAATGTTATGCGGCGAGTGCGAGAGCGAGAAAACCCTAGAAGTCCATAAAAATGAGCGGTGAAGAAATGTGCCCGGATAGAGGCTGTGGCTTGCCTGGGGCTGGGGGTGTCGAGGAGTTCCGGGTACGCGTGTCGCTGGAGAGGTTTTGGTTGGAGTGTACCCTTGGGGGCGCAAAAAAAAAAAATTTTTTTTTTCGCTTTAATGACCTTCTGGGAGGTCAACAAACGTCCTCCGTCAATGACCTTAACTTTGGGGTCATTGACCTTAGTAACCTTAATACAGGTCCGACACTTAGAAAAATTTTTCAACATTTTCGATGTATGGTTAACCTATGTTTTTTTTGATGCCATGTGATAGAGGCACCAATAGCTAGCATTTTTAGTTCGGGACGACCTCGTCTAGTCCCGCCGGTAGCCCACTTACAACCAAATAAGTTTGTCTTTATGTGCCTACCAAGGGAAGTATACGACTGAGGTGGGGGTCGCCCTAACAAAATTAGTAGCTATGACTGTACTCTACCCAAAACTACGAAAAAAACCAGGGGTCAATTGGACATGAAATTTTCGTCAAAATTTTTCTAAGTCCCAAATCTCTCAAATCTAGTTAGTACAGCAGGTGTAGCGAAGGGGGCGCAGATTTTAACCCCAATTAACCTATGTTTTTTTTGATGCCAAGTGAAAGAGGCACCAATAGCTAGCATCTTTAGTTCGGGATGACCTCGTCTAGTCCCGCCGGTAGCCCACTTACAACCAAATAAGTTTGTCTTTATGTGCCTACCAAGGGAAGTATACGACTGAGGTGGGGGTCGCCCTAACAAAATTAGTAGCTACGAGTGCCCTCCGCCCAAAACTACGAAAAAAACCAGGGGTCCATTGGACATGAAATTTTCGTCAAAATTTTTTCTTTGTGTAGCAGGTGTAGCGAAGGGGGCGCAGATTTTAACCCCAATTAACCTATGTATTTTTTGATGCCAAGTGAAAGAGGCACCAATAGCTAGCATCTTTAGTTCGGGATGACCTCGTCTAGTCCCGCCGGTAGCCCACTTACAACCAAATAAGTTTGTCTTTATGTGCCTACCTAGAGAAGTATGCGACTGAGGTGGGGGTCGCCCTAACAAAATTAGTGGCTATGACTGTATTCTACCCGAAACTACAAAAAAAACCAGGTGTCGATTGGACATGAAATTTTCGTCAAAATTTTTTCTAAGTCCCAAATCTAGTTTGTGTAGCAGGTGTAGCGAAGGGGGCGCAGATTTTAACCCCAATTAACCTATGTTTTTTTTGATGCCAAGTGAAAGAGGCACCAATAGCTAGCATCTTTAGTTCGGGATGACCTCGTCTAGTCCCGCCGGTAGCCCACTTACAACCAAATAAGTTTGTCTTTATGTGCCTACCAAGGGAAGTATACGACTGAGGTGGGGGTCGCCCTAACAAAATTAGTAGCTACGAGTGCCCTCCGCCCAAAACTACGAAAAAAACCAGGGGTCAATTGGACATGAAATTTTCGTCAAAATTTTTCTAAGTCCCAAATCTCTCAAATCTAGTTAGTACAGCAGGTGTAGCGAAGGGGGCGCAGATTTTAACCCCAATTAACCTATGTTTTTTTTGATGCCAAGTGAAAGAGGCACCAATAGCTAGCATCTTTAGTTCGGGATGACCTCGTCTAGTCCCGCCGGTAGCCCACTGACAACCAAATAAGTTTGTCTTTATGTGCCTACCAAGGGAAGTATACGACTGAGGTGGGGGTCGCCCTAACAAAATTAGTGGCTATGACTGTATTCTACCCGAAACTACAAAAAAAACCAGGTGTCGATTGGACATGAAATTTTCGTCAAAATTTTTTCTAAGTCCCAAATCTAGTTTGTGTAGCAGGTGTAGCGAAGGGGGCGCAGATTTTAACCCCAATTAACCTATGTTTTTTTTGATGCCAAGTGAAAGAGGCACCAATAGCTAGCATCTTTAGTTCGGGACGACGTCGTCTAGTCCCGCCGGTAGCCCACTTACAACCAAATAAGTTTGTCTTTATGTGCCTACCAAGGGAAGTATACGACTGAGGTGGGGGTCGCCCTAACAAAATTAGTGGCTATGACTGTATTCTACCCGAAACTACAAAAAAAACCAGGTGTCGATTGGACATGAAATTTTCGTCAAAATTTTTCTAAGTCCCAAATCTCTCAAATCTAGTTAGTACAGCAGCAGTAGCGAAGGGGGCGCAAGAAGGTAGATGTACCTAAGTATGTCAGGTTACTTGCACGTTATAGTTAAGCAACGTCCGCTGCGGTAATTACTTGGATGGGTGACCGCTACAGGCATTATTCAGTAGCAATGCCTCCAGCGGTCACTTTACTTGAGGGTCGTCTACGGTCCCGGTTGTTGTATTGGCTGGCAGTCGTTAAATTTTTTTTTGGTGGTAGGGCACCTCAAGTAGAAAATCTGTTTTAACCTTTTTTTTATTAGATTCTGACTGAACATGCGCCTCTTGGTCCACCTGATGTTAAGCAGTAACTTCTGCATATAACATGCATATCGTCACTCTACTTTTGACTTCATAAATAGTTGTTTTTCTTTACATGAGTAGCACCTATTTCTAATTGAGAGGTTACAACTGATTTAGATTTTGTGTTTTTTTTTCGGGATTTATATTCGAGTATTTACCTACATATTATGTATGTGCCTATACACAATTATGTACATTTATTTTAGAACCTATAGAATACAAAGGAGACGATCAGTGCAAGAGTCGTGTACGTATACATGCATACCCTTGAGCTGACCGCCTCTTTTGAAGTACAGTGTCCTTTTTATTCTGTGGTACAGTGATGTTAATCGCAAAAGCACCTTTCTATTTACCCTAAGCAGTTAGAGTGACCGTGCGATAGTGGTCGCATGAGAAACTGCAGGGGTCATGAGCAAAAGCTCGACACCTCAGCCAGCCCCGTTCGCGGAGCTGAAGAGATATATGGTGAAAAGCAACCACTTCAGCAAAAAAGGGAAGTTTCATTTAACCAAATCTCTACGAAAGAATCATATGATTAATATTTAAATTTCAATTATACGCGCACCCTATAACGTATGGAATGTAAATTCTAAGTTAAAAATCTCTTTATGCGTTGCTAAGAGTGCAGTGGGCGGGCGGGGGTGCGGTAATGCGGCGGCGCGGCACGCTGCGGAGGGGGAGTGGTACTGCCGCTCGCGCTGTTTAGATAAGAACAATAACATTAGTTTCAAATAGGACCTTCGTAGTGCTCCATGTACCTATAGTAGATGTATTGTATAGTTATGGCAAGGAAGTACAGATAATATATACATAATTAAAAAATATACATCATAGGTCTTCGTAACTTTTGTAAAAATACATAGTATTTTTTATTAAGGTATAGCCTATCGGACCTGATGGTGAGTAGTTAGTATAGTTCATATGACCATTGCAAATTATCAAAATTGAAATCAGAATATGCAGTGAATACTCGACCAATTTTATTATACGAACATATCCAGTACAACGAAATGAAATTAAAACTATTTAGGTATTTATTGGGTTATATATAAACGATGTCTATAAGTATTTACATTACACACAATGCTTAGATAGATATTAATAATAGTCAATTAAACTAAACATTAAAGTATTTAATCACAAAAATTAGATACTCTAATATAAAAAAATGCCGTATCAATAATTAAGTAAGTAAGAAATTTAACAGGCGGGGAGACGGCCATAGTAGGTATACTGTGACGTGAAATACCTATCGCGCTTAGGCTGGCTGGCGCATAGCGGTATGGAGTTACAAAATGAGATACTAGAATTAAAAAAACGGTCAAATGCGTGTCGTGCCATGCACAATGTAGGGTTCCCTAGAAGCCCGTTATCATAATAGGTACCTACTTATAACGATTCTGTAGTTCTTATTCTCCTCCACTTTCTTCCTGCTAAATTAAGAAATAAGAGTACGATTGCCGCCAAGTTATTATTTCAATTTTAATTCGAAAATTAAACAAAAATTGTTTGTGAATTCTATAGGTATATATACTCAAATGAAAACGTAACGATAGCGCGATTCAGAATCCGTTGGTACCTACATTGTAAGAATTTGAATGTCATTTAATTTATATGCTGTAGGATGTACCTACCTATAAATAATTATTCTATTATAATATAAAGCCCAGTATGCTGGCAGCATTGCCCCGTTGAATTGCAATGCTTATTCATTGAGCCAAATATATGTGCCAGCTATTGTTAAATGCTTTTATTGTAGTCGCTGTAGTGTTGTAAATAGTTCATAGTATTTTGTTTAATTAAGTCTGGCCATAAATAATGTAAAATTTTAAAAGTTTTCAGCTTTAGAATTATTTAGAATTTGGAACGCGTTTATTACTATTATTAAAGTTTTCTTTCGATTTCACGACATTTCATATACCTACTATTTCGTGTTCATTATCAAATAATAATATGAAATGAGGTGTTAAAGAAAATAGGATAGCAGTATTCGCTTTTTACAATGTAGGTAGGTATTGAGCCGTCGCGTCGGTCATATTCCAGACACTTCAAAAGCTATGGTATCAGCCGTATGTTCGTAGGTATATCGTAATATCAACAGATACATCAACACTTATCTACTCTGTCGAAGACCATAAAAAAATCAGGGCAGCCGCTTGCTGTTATAACTACAAATTAATGCTGTTAAAGCTAGAATTGGTCGAAATCCCATAAGGAAGTAAAAATATTATGTAAGTATTAGTAAAAAAATCCAGGGTATCAGCTATTCCCATACCAAATTTAATCCAAATCCATCCAGCCGTTTAGGAGTGAAGAAGCAACAAACATACTCTTGTGATTTTTATTTGTATATATGGTAATAAACTATACTTAATAAAATTACTGTAGAGATTTTATTGAATAAATGATTTTGACTTTGACTTTAACTAAGTACGAAGTTCTAATTGAACTCGAAACTTCTGAATTAAAAACGACCTATGTTATTATTATTACCCCTACCTACCGAGGTGATATTTAGATAAATAATAAGTACCTACCTATAATATTTACGAAGTGCATACAATAGTGCACAAGCGTGCCACAGCAGCCAAAGCGTGCCACGCCGCGCCCCGCGCGGCCCTCACCCCGCGCGGCCCGAGCCGCGACGCGACCGAGTCCGCACGCTTCGTAATAATAATAACATTATTTATGGGATCTATATTATTAAGGGCAAGACCGTCGCAAAATTCGCATGTTTACAAAACTATGATCTCAAAATGTATGTATATTCTCGCTAAGTTTTTCGTAAATGGTTATAAAAATATACCCATATTGTTTGTAGGTATATCGTTATTTTCCTAATATTGATTGTTAGTTTAGATACCTACCTTAGTTGAACTTTTACAATAAAGATTGATATCGTGCTTGTTTTATTCTTATATAAGTACATTTAAGAATAAAAAAAGAACTAACTCAAAGTATTTTTTAAGGAAAAATAGCAGATATTGATTTTTATGTTTTAGTTATTGATTGAGCCACATTTATATATGTACATATACTGATTATTTACTGATGAACTTAAGTTAATATAATTTAAGTGAACTCTCTGCGTGAGTTTCATAATTTATAATCACAACTTCAGCTAATAATATATTTTATACATATGTTTTTCTGTAACAAGATTTACAGTATGAAACTCCTATGAACTACTCTTCTGGTAACTTGCGAATTCTTATATTGGTATGTGTACCAATGTGTGTTGTCGTGTTAAGCATAGTTTATGTAGTATGACCACAATATGGAGATCATACTTTCAAACTGTCATGGTACCGACTTTGACTAGTTATTTCAGACTTTTTGGTATTAGAAGTCGGTTTAATTTTTGTTCGTTTTTTATTGTGTGATGAATCCATTTTATAAAAAAACATGTTTAATGTGTATCGAATAACAAATATCCTATACCTACTTACTTTAGAGACTACTAGATTTGCTACAAAATGTGCTGTGACATTTAATTTACATTATATATCTACAATATCGGCTTGATTGAGCCGATGTTGTTCGTAATAATGTAAGCTTTAGAAGCTAAGATTTCACGACAAAGGTATATTTAGAAGGATAGGTAAAAATATGAAATTTATTAATAGGTAAAAACTGATCTGTGAACATGTTTTTATATTTGCATATTGGGTTATGTACGTCTATAATATATTTCTTATTTTCGATAATTCAAATTTAATATTCAGAAAACATTAATATTCGTAGAATCGAAATATCTACACCGTCGATTTTTTCCCATCACTCACCATCCAACATATCGAAAATGCATATTGACATCACTAATGCAAGTACCTACCTAACTACTATGATTTATTCTGTGCAGCTACCCTGCCCTCCGAACAGAATTGTGCGATAAGGACAATTGCAGCTTCTTCAAGTTTTGACTTAGAATTTCCGCATAATTTGAGTTCTGGGAGAAAATTTTTCTACTATAGTAAACATTAATCAAATCTAAAATATTTGGTCTTATTTTATAACTGACAGAACAAACAAGGTTTCTAGGTTTTCTTTTTTCTTTATTTATCATTATTTTTCATATAAACAATTCACAAACTAGAGATACATGTTTTGAGAAAAAATCGGTATTTAAATACCCATTAATTCAAATTCCTTTAATATAATGATAAAAAGCAAAACATACAAACCTCAATATTGATAATATCTATAACCTTTCCAAAAATCATCAAAATCGGTGATTGTTTAGGGGGGTAGAAACATTTTTTTCTTTTTGTATGGAAATTTTTGATGGGACTTTTTAGTTGTTTTCCAAGGTTATATATAATATTTTCGTTTTTTTTAACGAATCTTTGGGTGATTGTTTTTGCTATTTTTCAGTATTCTTAAACAAACAAAATTAGGTACATAAAAGACGAAAAATTTACCTAAACACTATCACTTTTCGCAAAAATTTCGCACTTCTCCACATGGTAAGTGATGATGTGGTCGAAGATTTTGTTCAGAGTATCTTAGAATTACTGATTCTCAAGGATAGCTTTCGAAACACGCAGGTTACTTGGCGACAGATTTTCTGCTTCAAGGTGGCAGCTAGCCAGGCGGACATTCGCGAAATGCCCTACCACCATGCTACAACGACGCGAGGACCCGACATCCGAGGACAGCACAGCACTCGGGAGTGCTGTCCTCGGATGTCGGGACCGATCGAGACGGCTTCTATCAGGCATTAAAAAAAACTTAATATATCACACATTTTTGTAACCTCTCTTATTAGTTTGAAATAGGCGCTACTAATGTTACTATTATTAATTAATATTTTTGAAAAACAACTCTTATTTGCTTTCCTTATATATGAAGTGAAAAGTAGAGTGTTTAACACGGCTGAGTCATCAAATCCTACATGGAGTGTTATAGCGCTTAGTAGATAGTCTAAATATCTCGTATTGGAATTGATTCGTTTCGATCCTTGTACTATACTATAACAATCTACTATTCTATACACAGTAGGTAGGTACCTATCATGGTTTGTGCCCTGCCCACTGCCGCGCGCCCGCGCTGGCTCAAACTTCATCATATTGTGGAAGGGCATTTTCCGAATTCTCGCCTACCACCCTCAAGAAAAAATCTGTCGCCAATCACCTAAAAGTGTTTTCTGGTAGCACTCATTGAGAGCACTAAGTATAGTTTTGTATATCTCAGGGTGATGGGCGCAGTGCATGTTATAATATGCATAAGTTACTGCTTTACATCAGGTGGACGTCTTGCATGTTCAGTCACAAGTCACAATACTCACAATTCAACAAAAGAAGGTTCTTGGCGACAGATTTTCTACTTGATGTGATGGTGGTGGCTAGGCTACCCAGGCGGGCATTCGCAAAATGCCCTACCACCAAATTGTAACGACTGCCATCCAAGACAACAACCGGGATCGACAACGACCCTCTACCTACAATACCTACAATAAATACCTACCTACCTATCTTTTAAAAACAATTGGTTACATTCCTCCGTTTATAAATAATATCATAGCTTACATTTAAACTAGGTATACCTAGGTACAAAGACATCCAAATGAAAATATAGCTAGGTACAATAGCAAGAAAATAAGTTGGTACCTCTACCTACCTACATAGGTGTACCTATACTTAGTTAGAAATCGCCTCCCAACGAGTGCGACCATTTTTATTATGTTTTGTCTTCGATTTGACTTCGATCGTTGGTATGAAATGTAACGCAACATAGCGCCGAGCGCTCGCCGCCCTTGAGACGCTGGGCTTGCGGCGAGCGCGCGGCGTCGTCAAAACAGAGCTTTAACCTCTTTTTGCGCAGTTGGATAAAAACTATCCTATATTCCTTCCTTTGGTCTCAAACTATGTCCATACCAAATTTCATCCAAATCTCTCCAGTAGTATTAAGTTTATTCGTTGCATACAAAAATACAAATCTATCCTCGTTATAATAATATTGGGGCTCTCGGAGCTGTAAACCTCGCGAGTCTACCCTAGCATAGGTTACAATTGAATAAAGGTTGGGGATGTCTTGATCTAATGGGAGAATGGTTCCACACCATTCTCCCATTAAATATTATGTAATGTAAATAATAAATGCTCTATAGGTAAAGTCCGCGTGTCATGTCATGACATGTTAAAATCTGCGCCCCCTTCGCTACACCTGCTGTACTAACTAGATTTGAGAGATTTGGGACTTAGAAAAATTTTGACGAAAATTTCATGTCCAATTGACCCCTGGTTTTTTTCGTAGTTTTGGGCGGAGGGCACTCGTAGCTACTAATTTTGTTAGGGCGACCCCCACCTCAGTCGTATACTTCCCTTGGTAGGCACATAAAGACAAACTTATTTGGTTGTAAGTGGGCTACCGGCGGGACTAGACGAGGTCATCCCGAACTAAAGATGCTAGCTATTGGTGCCTCTTTCACTTGGCATCAAAAAAAACATAGGTTAATTGGGGTTAAAATCTGCGCCCCCTTCGCTACACCTGCTACACAAACTAGATTTGGGACTTAGAAAAAATTTTGACGAAAATTTCATGTCCAATGGACCCCTGGTTTTTTTCGTAGTTTTGGGCGGAGGGCACTCGTAGCTACTAATTTTGTTAGGGCGACCCCCACCTCAGTCGTATACTTCCCTTGGTAGGCACATAAAGACAAACTTATTTGGTTGTAAGTGGGCTACCGGCGGGACTAGACGACGTCGTCCCGAACTAAAGATGCTAGCTATTGGTGCCTCTTTCACTTGGCATCAAAAAAAACATAGGTTAATTGGGGTTAAAATCTGCGCCCCCTTCGCTACACCTGCTGTACTAACCAGATTTCGAAAATTTCATGTCCAATTGACCCCTGGTTTTTTTCGTAGTTTTGGGTAGAGTACAGTCATAGCTACTAATTTTGTTAGGGCGACCCCCACCTCAGTCGCATACTTCTCTAGGTAGGCACATAAAGACAAACTTATTTGGTGGTAAGTGGGCTACCGGCGGGACTAGACGACGTCGTCCCGAACTAAAGATGCTAGCTATTGGTGCCTCTTTCACTTGGCATCAAAAAAAACATAGGTTAACCATACATCGAAAATGTTGAAAAATTTTTCTAAGTGTCGGACCTGTATTAAGGTTACTAAGGTCAATGACCCCAAAGTTAAGGTCATTGACCGAGGACGTTTGTTGACCTCCCAGAAGGTCATTAAAGCGAAAAAAAAAATTTTTTTTTTTTGCGCCCCCAAGGGTACACTCCAACCGAGGTTTTTCAGCGATGAACGCGCGCGCGTCTTAATGTGGTGTCGACGCACGCGGCCTGTGCGCGAGTTGCAGCGTCGCCTGCGCCGAGCCTTCCCGCTGCCGCGTCGACTGGCGCTGCTCGCCCGCGGTCATCTGCTGCCGCCCAACGAGCCGCTTGCGCTACTGCACCCTGAGGATCTCATCCAGTAAGTACTTCCCTACACTACTTCCGTCCTATTTTCCTTCCTCTGCGAACCTCACCTCAGGTTCGCCATTATATTAAAATGTTCAATTCAATGCTGTAACTATTCCAAGAAATCAAAACTTAACATGTAGGTATACTCAATCAAGCCAGTACCTAGCAGAACTTGTAAGTTTTATTTTGTTATCCCCAGTAGGGTACTCTTATTCATAGGAGAATAGGAAATATGTTTGGTTCATTTTTAGAATTGGTATACACCACAATCTACATTCATTCTTTCATACATATAGATTTAGTTACCTTGAATAATGAAATTGAACTTTAAAAAAATGATCCTAAGGAAATCAACTATATATATGACAAGAAATGATTAATCTTGATTATTGAGACAAATTAGGTACTTAGCATTCTATGGATTCACTGTGTGGGTGCCGTGTCCATAGTTGCAGAGGAAGAGGCCCATGTCATAGGTGCCTGGGACTTGCAACCCATGGTGTAAGGTTAAGGGATGGACTTTATGATGTCATCAATTCACCGCATGAGCTTCCTCCCCTGCCTAACTAAATTTGGTAAGATCCTACTGAATGCAGCCTTGGATACACATTCTAGGATGGAATTTACGGTTGTTCTTGACAAGCCAAGGTCTTTAAGTAGGTTATATAGGAATTTTGCTGGTATACCCCTTGCTCCGACTTCTTTATTTATTTATTTATAGGAAGACCTACAGCTTAATACAGTTCTAAATAATATTTTAAAGATAAACACCAAGAAAGCCAATTACAGGTCCTCACGTTTAAAAAAAAATTTAGAAAATAGGAAATTTTACATGAGCATTCATTTTCTTACAATAAAATTGGAATGTAAATTTCCACCAAATTATACCAAAGTTTGTTAAAATTAGAAACCTATATAATGCTATGATAAAATTATATTACCAAGTGAAGAAAAACATCTTACTTAATGTTTAAAAAACTCGCAGCTAAGCAGCCGCTTAGCTGAGTTCACGCTTGTGCAGAATAAATCTAATGAGGTTATCTCCTTACTTAAACTGTTAAATTTGCTGCTCACTCTTTGCACATATGTGTTTTTTCTATAATTAGTATTAGCCACTGGGTACGACAGGGGTGGGTTGAATCTTACGCACTTGTTTTGGACATTTAAATTTATTATACTGAGGAGATCTGGACAGTCTACTTGATTTGATAGTATTTTTAGTAAAAATTTTATATCTGCTATATCACGTCTCATAGACAGTGGTAAAATATGAAATTGTTTGCAAAGGTCATGGTATTTATCAGAATTGTATGGGATGTGTAATTGAAAACATAAAAACTTTATAAATTTGATTTGAATTCTTTCAACTCGTGAGATGTATTTATCGTAACAAGGATTCCATACTTCTGATGCATACTCCAGAATGCTTAGAACAAAAGTGCAATAGAGTATCTTTAATGTTTTGGCTTTTTTAAACCCTACGGAGCATCTCATTATAAATCCTAACGCTGTAGAAGCTTTAGACACTATATAAGAGATATGCTCATCAAATAATAATTTCGAATTGTGAATGACACCTAGATCTCTAACAACATGAGTTTCTCTTAAAGTTTGGTTTTTGAGAGTGTAAATAAAATGTATTATATTTGTTTTCCGAGTAAAGGTATTGACTGAGTACTTAGATGGATTAAGTTCGAGTTTATTCAATTGGCAGTAGTTGTCCAGCCTTGACAAATCTTCCTGAAGAGCTTGAGCGTCCGCCAGAGTTGATATCTTGGTGAACATTTTCATGTCATCAGCAAAGCAAAGTAGTTGAGAGTTTAAAAAACATTCAGATATATCATTAACAAAGATTAAAAATAACAGAGGACCAAGCAATGAACCCTGTGGGACTCCACTTGGGATCGAGACCCAGCCAGAAATATAATTGCTGATGACGACTGCTTGTGACCTCATGTCAATGTATGAGGAAAACCATCTAAGCAAGTCTCCACGGATGCCTATGTTCTGTAGCTTTGATAGCAGGATAGAGTGGTCTATTTTGTCAAAACATTTGCTATAATCTGTAAAGACCACATCTACCTGATCACCAGTATTCATCGCATTAGTTAGATAGTCATTGAAAATAATAAGATTTGACACCGTTGACCGCTTTTTCAGAAACCCATGCTGCGAGGGGCTAAATGAGTTTTTAAGTGCTGAGTAAACTTGATTATATACAATTTTCTCAAACACTTTTGATAAAACACATAACTTTGAAATTGGTCTATAGTTCATTACATCTGTTTTAGACCCCTTTTTGTTTTCAATTTTCAAAACTTCAGATTTGGTTATCGTTATTGAGCTGATGTCCACCGCCGCATTTGATGTGCGGTTCCTGCTTGTTGAGGTTCCGTTGGGATCGGGCCAATCAGCTGTGAGAAAAGTTGAGGAAAAGTAGGAAGAAAAAGCATTGCATATGGTTTCTCCAGTTGAGGCTACAGTATTATTATATTTTATATTATTAGGCATACCATTTGACCTACCGCAAGACTTTAAAAATGACCAGAAGTACTTAGGATCTTTCTTTATGGAATCCTCAACGGATTTGATGTAATTCATATAACACGATTGTTCCAAAACTCTAACTCTGTCGCCTAGGTATTTAAAACTTTGGAAATCCGCAGTGTTATTTTATGTTTTATATTTACATAAGTATTTATATTTCTCTTTGATGACCTTCTTCAAAGCCGGTGAGCACCACCTAGGATAGATCTGACTGTTTATTTGCCGTTTTGGTATGTACTTATCGTGCAGTGTTTGAAGTATGCTATAAAAATTATTGACTGCATCATCAAGAGGTCTATTATATAGCTCCATATACCAATCCAGTTCGAAAATGAATCTATTAATAGAATCATAATCCCCCTTGTTGTAAACATACTTGACTTATGAGCAGTGATAGGAATAGGTAGTGCTTATTTGCCTAAACTTCGAAGAACAGAGACAAGAAACGGAGACTTCCTTAGCGCCACATTTTTTTACGGGACATCTGTCCCGAAATTCGGGACAACATTTCAAAACATTAAAAAATATTTTATTTGGAATAAGTAATTCGTCTTTATTCACCTAAAGTTTGCGACTAGATATAACATAATTTTCTAAAAAAATTTTTTGCATAACATTTTGTAAATGCCTTGTCTGATCTTAATACTATGAATCACAATGTTTGTATAAGGAGCCGTACACGTTTCGAAGTAAATATCTTCTTTCTAGCTCACTCTCGGCTACCTTTAGTGAGATTTCTAAAGTTCAAGTGTATAATTTTATTGAAAAAAAAAAATAACATTTTGTCTTTAAAATAATAAAACGGTAATTTTTATCATTTTAGCATCCTCTATAGTAGGACGAATTTATCATTTCAAAAACAAAAGGTATTTGTATTTTATCTTAATGAAATATATTTCTAAAGTATATTTAAAAATGTGCATGATATTAAAATAATGACCGTATCCATTATTTAGTAACACACTTAAACTTAAAAAATATTTAAAAACATCATTTAATTTTATTGCACCTAAAGTACAATACGACTTTTGCGGCAACGCATTTCGTTATCTATTTTAGAAATTACAAAAAGGAACCGCATACCTGTGCAGTGCGGGGAGGGTCATCAGCATCACTATTTGCGCTGTAGCTTGGTGCGGGTGACTGATAGAGGGAGAGGGACAGATAGATTAATCATCTGCTAAGTGCGAAAGGGACTCTGCTTTTGTCTCTTTTGTACTTAGTAGATAATTCATCTATCTATCATGCTGTCACCCGCACCAAGCTACAGCGCAAATAGTGTACATACCTTCCCCTGCCGCCCCGCGTGCCAGCGCGCCCAGATTACCCTCACTTCACTCCTGTACTTCGGTCTGTTAAGTGCGCATCTACCTGTATTGTTTCTGTGAATATTGTTTCACATTCCTCAATGTTACACTTCCTAAATGTTATACTTCATACGTCCTAAATGCCTCAAAGGTTAATTTGTACTTTGATTTGAGTTAAAATTGCATCCCTCAACGTCAGTGAAATAAATATGACAAAGATAGGTAAACATAAAATTGTAACCGACTGTACATTTTGTTTCATGCTTTCCAATTACGTCATATTTCAAAAATAATATAAATATACATATATTTGTTACAATAAAATTCTGTGTTTTATTTTTCCTTTAGAGCCCATTAACATAAAGCGATATCGACCGGCGATTTATGAGCATTTTTGTTTGTTTTTTTTAAGGAATTATAAATGTTATGACTAGTCGCAAACTTTAGGTAAATAAAGATGAATTACTTATTCCAAATAAAATATTTTTTAATGTTTTTAAATGTTGTCCCGAATTTCGGGACAGATGTCCCGTAAAAAAATTTTGTGCTAAGGAAGTCTCCGTTTTTTGTCTCTGTTCTTCGAAGTTTAGGCAAATAAGCACTACCTATTCCTATCACTGCTTATGAGTTACTTTTCAGTGTTGGTATTTCCACATACTGAATACTAATTAAGAGAGGGTTTTGATAAGGGTCGATAGGTAAAAGCGGATCATCACACTCAGTAACAATGACAGCATTGTTTGAGAGTACAAGGTCCAGTAATTTCCCATATTTATTGAAACAACTATTGTACTGGCTTAAGTTAAGCGTCGCTAAATCATCAATTAAGTTGGTCTCATTGTCGCCAGTAACGTTTATCGGACACATACAACCACTATTTTCATTTGGTATCCACGTTATACTGCTCATGTTGAAATCCCCTACTATTAGATATTTATCATCAGGATGACTGAGTATGACTTCATTGAGTTTTTTCAACTGTGTCGAAAACGAGAAACCTTCATTTTGTTTACATTGGTATAATATACATATATGTAAGTTAATCTGCCGCTTGCCGCTGACTGGATTGATTGATAAAGTGAGCCATAAATCCTCAGCCGTAGAGTGAAAATTTGACTGTGGCGTGACTCTCAAGTCTTTGCGGATCCCAATTAAAATGCCTCCTCCTAGAGCTTGCCTAGTCAATTCGTAATTTCTGTCACGTCTATGAACTATATACCTGTGATCAAAAAGTTCAGTGTCTTTGATACTATCTAGGAGCCACATCTCAGTCAAAATAATAATGTCGTTTGAGCTGAGACAAATATTACGATAAAAATTTGCAGTCTTCGACTGCATTCCCCGTACATTTTGATAGTAAACAGTAAGATTATCACTCCTGCTATCCATTATTAACCGTTAATAATAGTAACCACAGACTAAATGCATAATTAAACAAGACTATCTGTCCGCGACTCTGCCCGCGGAAATGTCGGTTATCGCGCAAAACGATTAACCCCTTTTTGCGTAGATGGTAAAAAACTATCTTAGGTCCTTCCCCAAGTCTCAAACTAATTCTATGACAAATTTCATCCGAATCGATCAAGTAGTTTTTAAGTTTATTCGTTGCATACAAAGATATAAAAATACAGACATACAAATCATTACTCTTTATAATATTATTGTAGATAAACTCAATATAATTTACGTAACCAACCATCCAGCAGTTTCTGGTATCGAAACGATTAGCATTTAACTGTTAAACTACAATAAATTACAAAACATCGTTTTCGAAATTTTCATTGATTTTAATAGACACCACACAAATTGGTCCTATAAAACAGATCAAAGAGGTAATTATTTACTAGATGCGTCATTACATTAGATAATGGCTTTGTGTCACTCAACAATGGAGATCATACTAATAAAATGGTTAACAGAACCCTTCAAAAATCATCACCAGATGTAACATTTGTGTCCTCTGATATTGCAAATTCAAATTCAAATTCAAAATCATTTATTCAATTTAGGCGTCTACGACGCTCTTATGAAGGTCAATTACAAACTTTAATATTGAAATATTCTACATTGTACTGCCACTTAGTGTTACTTGCTGTTAGTTATAATTGGCACATATAAAAGTTTTCGAAGCAGTGATAGCCCAGTGGCTTTGGCAATGGACTGCCGTGCAGCAGGTCCATGGTTCGAATCCCGCCGATGGCTTGAGCTTCACTGCATGGTGGAAGGCCATTTTTGCGAATGCCCGCCTGGCTAGCGACCACCCTCAAGTGGAAAATCTGTCGCCAAGCACCTAACGGTGTGTTCCGGCAGCTGTCCTTGAGAGCCAGTAATACTAGGTTAGCCTGAACAACACCTTCGACCACATCGTCACTTACCATCAGGTGAGATTGTGGTCAAAAGCTTACCTATCAGAAAAAAAAAAAAAAAAAACAATGAAAATTTGGGTAGCGATCACCTATTTATTAAAATTTCTGTTGAATCTACTGCTCGCTTAAGGCTTTCAACTAGACGTAATTTCAAAAAGGCGAATTGGAAAGACTATGAACAAGAACTAATTGAGTCCTTTTCTAGAGATACAACTAGGGCATGGCGGTATTGGACTTATTGGCAATACCGGTATTATATCGGTATTAATATTTTCAATACCGGAATACCGGTATTTCGGTATTTTTCGGTATTTCAATATAAATGTTAAAAACGCAAAAAAAAATATTTTCCATGTAATATTGTTTTAGACTAAATTAATATACCTATTTTATTATTATAAAATCATCGTGAAACAGTAGGTTTTTTAATCAACTTAATTTTTATTAATAATTTTTGGTACTTTTTCGTATGTTTTTTTTTATTATTCCAATAAATAATCAAATATATTATAACAATAAACAATCAGATATAATATTAGTTTGGGTAAAATTCGTCACTGAAAACGCTATTTCGGATTCAATACTAATTGGAGGTAAGGTATTATAAAGTTCATCCCAATAAAGTCCTCTATTGCCGCCATTTTCGTACTGTGTCCTTTCCGTGTGTGCCTATTCATTAATGTATCGCATCAGATTTCATCCTATTTCGGATTTGTGTCATTAGATTCGTCGTCTATCCCTTGTGATTAGTGTAAAATATCCTTTTATGTACTTTCTCTTTTAGAGATTTGTCGATCGTTTTATTTAATTCTCATTAAAATGAAGCTGAACTGGCACCTCGACGCTATCGCCACAACCAGTTTTAGCACTATCTTCTGACATTGCCGAATGATTGATCTGAGTAGGGTAGATACGCTTTTAGATTTTATTTATGAGGCTTATTAAATTTGAAAGAATTTAGAGTTTCTAACTTACCGATTATCTCCTAAATGATAGTTTTTTCGTAATATTGTCTCGAAAACTTTGAAAATTTTGAAGCGCTCGTAGCCAAGTTTGCTTAGCCATTCTGAATTGATCAGCAAAGTTAAGCAACGTCCGCCGCGGTCATGACTTGGATGGGTGACCGCTGGTTGGGCATTCCTACTGAGCGCTTCCGTGCTTCGGAGGGCACGTTAAGCCGTCGGTCCCGGTTGTTGTCTTAGGATAGCAGTCGTTACAGCATGGTGGTAGGGCACTTTGCAAGTGCCCGCCTGGCTAGCTACCACCCTCAAGTTGAAAATCTGTCGCCAAGCACCTAACGGTGTGTTCCGGCAGCTGTCCTTGAGAGCCAGTAACACTAGGTTAGTCTGAACAACATCCTCGACCACATCATCACTTACCATCAGGTGAGATAGTGGTCAAAGGCTAACCTATCAGGCATAAAAAAAAAAAAAAAAAAAACGGAAACTACCCACACCTTTCTTACTGTATCAGCAGGAATGTCCACTGCTGAACACAGCCTCCTTCATTAAAGCGGAGTTTGCCATAATGTCCAAGAGAACCGACGAATAAAGTGAGAGCGCACAATGCCGTTGGGAATATGCGTGAGATATAAAGATGCACCGCGTGGGTCTGAGGGGCATGCGGTGGTCGGCGGACGATATATCAGTTTTTTTTAACTATATAAACAGTACTACCACCATACATATATGGTAATATGTACTCACAATTGCACGGACACATTGACTGGTTCCAATCTTAAAATGTAATTTTTTATTAAGTAGAAATCAACGATACCTCATTGGATTAAGAACTTATGGTTATTGAAGTCGGTTTATTAAAAATTTGTAAAAGCATAAAAAGAAAACGTAAAGTGCGCATTAATTTACAACCATAATAATATTTAATACATTGTTAGTGTTATTCATATAATCTAAAGCCGCCGTATTGGTTTTTAAGCCTTCGATTAGTTTTCATGCATATAAACTTCTTTTTTGTCATAATACCGAAATACCGGTATTTTTCATTGCAATACCGGTATTTGAAAGTACTCTAAATATGCCGGTATTACCGGTTTTTCAGTAATACCGAATACCGGTATCCATGCCCTAGATACAACATGTATGACTTTGCAGAATATGTATGATGATTTTGAATTTTTTTTGGGGTGTAGTGGACTTTAAGCGTCGGTTCACCCAGTCGGCCTCTTGGCGGGGGATTACCTAGTTAAAATCGTTGATGTCTACAACTCTCACCAGTGGCTCCTAGTAGCTGTTTGCACGCAGCGGCCACATCCCGGGCAACCACGTCAACTCGTGGGCCAAACCTGGTAGAGGGGGGTTTGAGTGTCTCGACAATCGAGCCTTGCGGATGCCTCCCGCATACATAGTGCACAGAGTCTGCCTCGGCTGTAACAGCAATCCACCTGCCGGTGGCGAGGCAGCTAGGCAATGTGGATGGCCTGAAGGGTAGTAATAGAGGTCTTGTTATCGCTGCCCAGAAACTGCAGCTTTATTCCTCTCTGATCGTAGCGGCTATCCGTTCCATTGGGTTAAGGGGAATAGAGAAGAGTGAGTGCGTTTGTGTTTGCGCGAACACCTACGCACCATAATATATCCTGCGCAACGGACTGTTTCTGGATACTGGTTCTTGAGACTTAAAAGCCCTGTGGCGATAGACTAAAGTAGAGAGGTTTGGCTTTGCAAGTTGGGCTTTGTCTGAAGTCTGCACACAGGCGGCACGGGGAGAGTGGTCGTTTTTGCGCTGCATCGGAACAACAGCGTGAATTGGGCAGCACCACGTGTGACATTACGACGCGGTGATTATGTGGTGCACCACATAGGTTAGGCTATCACGACTGCTTCCGAAAGAGGTGGTGAAGTCATGCTATTTTGCCACTGTCCATTCCCAACTCCAGTACGGTGCAGAGCTTTGGGCTCGGGCTGCAGACTGGGAGAGGGCATTCCGGCTCCAAAAACGTGCGGTTCGAGCTATCGTTAGAATTCCCCAAGATACCACCGTCAGACCATATTTCAAGGAATTGGGAATCCTAACACTACCATCAATAGTGATTTTCCAAGTTGCGGTATTCGTGAGGCAGAATCAAGATAGCTACGTAAAACTAGGCGATACCCACTCTTATTGTACGAGAAATAGGGGAATGTTGGCTAGCAAGTCCTGCTCCCTAGTTAAGTCTGGCAAGTTAACACACGTCATGGGTCCGGCAGTATATAATCAAATTCCAAATGATGTCAAACTAGCAGTAAGTTTGAATGTGTTCAAAACGAGGCTCAAACGCTGGCTACTTAGTCAATCATTCTACAGCTATGATGAATTCTTGACATTTAAAAACAATAATTCTAATGTTTAATATTTTATTTTTATGCTTTTTACTTATAAACTATTGGCATTATAAACAATTAATTTAATGATATACCAATGACATACCCACAATATTGATTGTACATGACATATGATTTTTGTAATATTATTATTTAATATTATTTCATTTTATTATTATTATTATTTCTTTTATTGTATTTTTTTTTAATATGTATTTGAAGCTATACAAGCTGAAAATGTTCTTTTTGTACAAAAATGTATTATTGACGTGTATTGATATATGAATAAATGACTATGAACTATGACAAAGCAGCCCTATTTAGGGAGGCACTGCTTTCCTCGCTCAGCCGAGGAGGGAGCTAGAAAAGGTGCTCCAAAAATAGCTTGTTCCATCTTAACGGGGGGGCAGTTACCACGGCTGCCTTTGCAACCTATTCGTCGTGGTCGAAATATAAAGAATAAAATAACAAACTTAGATTTAAGAAAACCTAAAATATCTAGTTTCGTCTTTGGTGCGTGGAATGTACGCACTTTTCTTGACAGGGATGGTAACTCTTGTCCAGAACGGAAAACAGCTATATTGGCAAGAGAACTACGTCGCTATAATGTAGACATAGCTGCTATCAGCGAAACACATCTTGCTGAACAAGGGAAACTTGTAGAGCATGGTGGCGGTTACACATTCTTCTGGCAGGGTACCACTGCGCATGAACCAAGACGGTCTGGAGTCGGATTCGCGGTCAAGAATGAAATTGCCAGGCACTTAGAAGAGTGTCCCGTATATATCTCGGATCGGGTCATCACACTACGACTCCATCTAGAGCATAACAACTTTTTAAATGTCATTAGTGTATACGCGCCTACACTAGACAAATCCGTAGACATTAAGTGGCCCCTTCCCAACCCACCGAACTACAACGCAAGCATGGTCTAAAAGCATGTTGTTTCATCTAACGCTTGGTCTGAATGCGAAGCACTGCGAAAAGAAAGAGACAGTGCCTGAGCCTTCAGCCGGAACTCGGGAATTTCCGCTGCTCACTCGCGACTGCTTCGGTAGTTCGGGAGTCATTCATGATTTCGAGCACAGATATATGTTTATGCATACTATATGTATAGCGTAATGAACGGTCGCTAACGGTTCGCATCACGTCTGTCTAATGGACGCATGGACAACTATATTTACTTACATTTTATTCTATTATATATTTTGTGCCGCAGTAGTTACCTATATTTATTTATGCATAAGTAATAATTAGTTAGGTATGTACCGTACGTACTGGGATCAATGACATGCGTTTTTATACATTTTTTTTACTAAGTGAGGTAACGTTAGTGGGTCAAAATAGAATAATCTTATTTAGTCGACATGTATAGTAGATATATAGGTAAGTATAAAGACATTATAGCCAACATAATCAGATTTTATGACTTTATTTAGAACTAGCAGCTCGCCCTTATTTCAATTTACAAAAATACCGATACGTTTCGGTATTTTTGTAAATTGAAATATAAAACTGTGCGAGTGCAGGCGCACGCCGCGCCGCGCCCCCACGCCTCAGCCGCCGCCCGCGTTCGCCCCACGTGAGTCACGTGACGATGCCGTGACAATGTTACGTACCTACTCAGCAGAATATTATTTCGATATTTGAATTCAAAGAGGCGGCACTACACTAGTACAATTGTACAATCTAGTGCCGCCTCTCATCAGCCGACATTATTATTAAATAGGTAGGCATACCTACTCTTGCAACTGACACGGTTATAATAATGAGTTACAGTTTTAGGATTTATCAAATTATCATACAGCTACTACTCACCTGTTGGTGATGATGTGGTCGAGATTGATGTCGATGCGGATTAGGCCTAAAATTTCTGGTTTCTCAAAAACTGCTGCCGTAACACACTGGTAGGTGCTTGGCGACGGATTTTTTTTGAGGGTGGTAGCTTGATGGCAGTTAGCATGGTGGTCAGGCATAATGCCCGCCTAGCTAGCTACCACGCCCAAGACGAAAATCTGTCACCAAGCACTTAACGGTATGTTTCGCTGTGACCTTGAGATCCATGTGGTTGAGGATTTTGCGAATGCGCGCCTGGCTAGCTACCACCCTAGAATACAAAATCTGTCGCCAAGCACTTATCGGTGTATTCTGCTATGTGTCCTCGAAGACCAGCAATTTTTCGTGGTGGTAGATGATTTTGCAAATGCGTGCCTGGCTAGCTACCATCCTCAAATAGAAAATCTGTCGCCAAGCACTTACCGGTCTGTTCTGCTATGTGTCCTTGAGAAAAAGTGATTTAGCGTGGTAGTAGAGAATTTTGCGAATGCAAGCCTGGCTAGCTACCACCTTCAAGGAGAAAATCTGTCGCCAAGCACTTACCGGTCTTTTCTGCTGTGTCCTTGAGAATCAGTTATTTTACGCGGTGGTAGAGGATTTTGCGAATGCAAGCCTGGCTAGCTACCATCCTCAAGTAGAAAATTGAAAATCTGTCGCCAAGCACTTGTCGTTGTATTCTGCTATGTGTGATGTGTCCTTGAGAACCGGTAATTTTTCGTGATGGTAGAGGATTTTGCGTATGCGCGCCTGGCTAGCTATCACCCTCAAGTAGAAAATCTGTCGCCAAGCACTTACCAGTCTGTTCCGCTATGTGTCCTCGAGAACCAGTAATTTTGCATGGTTGTAGAGAATTTTGCGAATGCACGCCTGGCTAGCTACCACGCCCAAGTAGAAAATCTGTCGCCAAGCACCTAACGGTGGGGTCCGGCAGCTGTCCTTGAGAGCCAGTGATTATAGGTTAGCCTGAACAACATCTTCGACCACATCATTACTCACCATCAGGTCAGAAAGGCTATACATTAATAAAAAAAATGTTTAACAAAAAATGGAACCGACTTCAACACCCAAAAGTGTGAAATAACTTGTTGAAGTCGGTACCATGATGGTTCAAAAGTACCAATTATCACAATATTGTGCGCATGGTACCGACTTCGACAAGTTATTTAACACTTTTGGATGTTGAAGTCGGTTCCATTTTTAACCGACTTCCAAAAAAGGAGGAAGTTCTCAAAACGTCTGTATTTTTTTTTAATTTTTTTTTTTTATGTTTGTTACCTCAGATCTCTTGACTGGGTGAACCGATTTTGAAAATTATTTTCTGTTTGAAAGCTGATGCTTGTCGTTTGGTCCCATTTTAAATTTTATCAAAATCGGTCAAGCCGTTTTTGAGTTACACTAAAAATATTGCAAAAAACTTTTTTACACAAAATGGAACCGACTTCAACACCCAAAAGTGTGAAATAACTTGTTGAAGTCGGTACCACGCGCACAATATTGTGATAATAGGTACTTTTGAACCATCATGGTAACGACTTCAACAAGTTATTTCACACTTTTGGGTGTTGAAGTCGGTTCCATCTTTTGTTAAAAAAAAATTTTCAATCTTTTTTGTAAAAAATTTTTTTCAATCTTTTTAGTGTAACTCATAAACAACTTGACCGATTTTGATGAAATTTAAAATGGGACCAAACGACAAGCATCAGCTTTCAAACAAAAAAATAATTTTCAAAATCGGTTCACCCAGTCAAGAGATCTGAGGTAACAAATATAAAAAAATAAAAATAACAGACCAATTGAGAACCTCATCCTTTTTTGGAAGTCGGTTAAAAATACTATATTATGTATTTTTACAAAAGGTCCGAAATACCTATGATGTATATTTTTTAATTATATATACTATCTGTACCTACAACTTGCCATACACAATACATCTACATAGGGACATGGATCACTTACTACTTACTAACTGAAAGTCATGTCACATTCATGACACGTGTCATATTTTAAACTAATAATGTTATTGTTCCCACTTCCCGTCATCCATATCAAATAATATAGGTACTTGCTAATGAACCTATTTATCTAAACAGCGCGAGCGGCGAGTCTCGAAGCAATGCACAAACGTGCCGGTCCGTCACACCACCGCACCCCCGCCCGCCCGCTATGCTCCGTTGACAATAAAAATTAAATAGGTAAATACGCTAAACCACCGTGAGCGCTCGCAAGTCAAATTCCACAGTCCACACCGCAAACATAGAATCAAGGTAATCTGTGCATAGAATAGACTGAAGCGAGTGTGCCTTTGCAGCGAAAATCATTCAATTCAATGAACGCCTCCGTCTCACCCCGCGTCCCACAACTACCCTGCACGACTCGTCACCCGCGTACCTCATACCGCTCGTTGACTCAAGTAAGGTGAGAACACGATACCATTGAACGAAAATAAGCACACGGAAATTTCAGAAAACTTACTTCAGCATATACGTCGTCTTGAATACGCCTTGCAAGTTAGTAAAAAAAAATTACAATATTTAGAATCTCCAATAAATTTTCGAGGATTCTGTTCAGATGGATTTTATAATATTACATTTAATGAGTACATAATAATGGGCCAAAGTTCAGGTAGAATTTGTGCAAAAAATGTGATTTTTAGAAGATTATACTGAAATCAAGACAAACATTTTTGAAAATTTACTTGAATAGAAGCGTAAATATAATGTACTAGATACATATTAGTTCAAAATATCTGGGAAAAACTTTTTAACGAAACCATAATCACGAAAGAGCGTTTGTATGGAGAGTGTGGCGGGTTGAGTCACCTTAAGGATCAATTTTACGAGGAACTTACGATGGCATTATCAAATGTGGCTGGCAAAGGTGGCTGAGTCTATGGGCTCAATTTGATTTGTCAATCAACAATACCTTTTTCCGTCTTCCAACTAAACACAAGGCCACCTGGATGCATCCGCGATCAAAACATTGGCATCTCATCGATTACGCTATAGTGCGACGTAGAGATATTGCTCAAGTACACGTTACACGGGTTTTGCGAGATGCCAATTGCTGGACTGACCACCGTCTCGTAGTAACCAAACTTAAAATATGCCTTCGTCGTCCTCGTAGGATAACATTTACAAAACCTCTACGTACCAATATAGCTGACCTTCAACGCATCCAAACGAGGGAGGCATACATGCAGGCTCTAGACAATACTCATACATCACTCGATGTTGAGAATGAAGACCTTTAAGTAACTTGGCAGACGCTGTCGACGCATCTTATCGTCATTAGTACTCTAGTTTTAGACTCAAAACCCCATAAGCACGAGGATTGGTTTGATGAGAATGCCGCCACCTTTACTAATGCATTTATGAAACACCGAGAACTTCTTAAGAAGCAGAGCAAAAGAAGCCGTCAGGATGATATCTCAGAATGTATAAAGAAAAGCAGTGCTCAGATCAGGAAGCTTACCAGAGAGGCCAAGGACACATGGTGGCAGGAAAAGTCTCGTCACATACAATGGTTGTCGGATACCAACAAGCTGGGAGCTTTTTATGATGAAGTCCGTAAGCTTATACGACCACAGAATCACAGCTCTGTACCTTTAAAATCTATTAATGGAGTTCCATTGACGGCCAAGGATGACGTAATGAATCGTTGGGTACAGCATTTTAGCCACCTACTTAACGTCGATCGATCAGCTGATATAGAATCCATACGATCACTCCCTGAGTCACCAGCGCAAACAGAGCTTGTGGATTCTCCGACACTCCAAGAGACTGTAACTGCCATTATGCAACAGAAGAACAAAAAGGCAGTGGGTGTTGATAACATCTGTGGGGAATTGTTAAAATACGGGGGAAATCATCTACATAACATCTTGTGGAAATTATTTGTACGCATGTGGGGTGACGAGCAAGTCCCAACATGTTTTAAAGTCTCTAGTATATGTTCATTGTACAAGAATAAGGGGGATCGCTCTGATTGTAACTCGTATCGAGGCATATCGCTCTTATCGACACCTGGAAAAGTATTTGCGAGATTTCTCTTGAACCGCCTACTGCCTTTATCGGAATCGATATTGCCTGAAACCCAGTTTGGCTTCCGGCCAGATAGAGGGACCTGTGAAGCTATCTTCTCAGTCCGTCAACTGTTGGAGAAGAGTAGAGAACAAGATCAACCAATTTATCGGTGATAATAACAAATATTTTTTAAATATTTTAAGAAAACATCAAATTAATATTTTAATAAAACACTTAAAAAATACAAAAATATATCTAGTGACAATTCCGCCTAATTTTCCTGGTAACCCGACGTGACGTCACAACGCCACGCAGCCAAACCGGAAGAATTTTTTCTTCCTGGTAACCCGACGTGACGTCACTAACGCCACGCAGCCAAACAGGAAGAATTTTTTCGACGCGTTTCGCTTCTACACGAACCATCCTCAGGAGGTCTTGACTCTTCGAGCGCACGATCGAGAATGAGCGGCCGGCGGCTCAACACGCCTTTATATAGACGAGATGAGTTATCACGCCTTTATCTAGACTCGAGCGTGAGTCACTGCGCTTTGTTGTAGCTGACAAATGGTGAGTAATACGTTTTTAAAGTGACAATGACATCATAATGGCCATAAATTGATTACAAATAATATTTTATTTATTTGTTTTTTAAATGATATATATTATGCAATGTTGCTATCGTAAAAAATATTACAAAATTACTTCCTAAAAACAATACATGTTTAACTATTTTGTAGTGGCAAATTATCACTAAAAATACGTAACAGTGGTGATGAAACCAATTGCGTCTGTTCATTCAACAGTGCAACACCTGTACTATGTTTTAATATTTCTAACTGTTCCAATACACACAATCGAAATCCCTTATCACAACAATGTAAAATCTTAAAAGTATTACTATCAAGGAGTTGATGACTGCTTTCAATTAAATGTTTTGCAAAGTGAGACTGTTCGGGATGGTCGTTCCTATACGCGGATTTGTGTTCTTTATATCTAATATCAAAATTACGGCCAGTTTGACCAATATAAACACTGTTGCATTCGTCACAGGTAAGTTTGTAAACTCCGGATTTTTTATAGTTTTCTAAACGATCTTTTCCGTTACATAAATGGCGCAAATTTTGGTTTGTTCGAAAAGCTACATGGACTTTATTTTTCTTACTTTTCGTGCCAGTCCAACAAATGATGATATAATCATTTGTTGGACTGGCACTTCTCGCCAGATTGATGTCTTTGTTAAGAAACTGAATCAAGAGAGAATATAAGAAATAATATTTTTTACGATAGCAACATTGCATAATATATATCATTTAAAAAACAAATAAATAAAATATTATTTGTAATCAATTTATGGCCATTATGATGTCATTGTCACTTTAAAAACGTATTACTCACCATTTGTCAGCTACAACAAAGCGCAGTGACTCACGCTCGAGTCTAGATAAAGGCGTGATAACTCATCTCGTCTATATAAAGGCGTGTTGAGCCGCCGGCCGCTCTTGCTCCGATCCCCCCCATGTCTCTCGACAGCGAGACAAGCCGAGGTCCGAACCACAGTGGTGCCCTTGAGCTCGCTGTCAACCCCTCCTATAGTAGCGGCACGTTTTCGGCGTCCGCAGGAGACGGAGGTAGAAAGCGCTTTTCGCCTTCTACGCCCGTCTCGGGAGAAGTGCCTTCGGCACTTCTCCCTCCCGGGCTATTGTAGGGCCAGGCCCTCGCCCAAAACCCGGTGGAGCTGGACGACCGCACAGGCGGTAGCCAGCATCTCTGTCCTCCCTAAACAAACAACAGCCGGCCGCTCATTCTCGATCGTGCGCTCGAAGAGTCAAGACCTCCTGAGGATGCTTCGTGTAGAAGCGAAACGCGTCGAAAAAATTCTTCCTGTTTGGCTGCGTGGCGTTAGTGACGTCACGTCGGGTTACCAGGAAGAAAAAATTCTTCCGGTTTGGCTGCGTGGCGTTGTGACGTCACGTCGGGTTACCAGGAAAATTAGGCGGAATTGTCACTAGATATATTTTTGTATTTTTTAAGTGTTTTATTAAAATATTAATTTGATGTTTTCTTAAAATATTTAAAAAATATTTGTTATTATTAAATATGGATTTCCGCAAAGTAACGCCTGAATCTATTCATTAATTTATCTGTGCTTTGTTGATCTTGAAAAGGCGTTTGACAGTGTCCCTCGTGACGCATTATGGATTGTTCTGGCCAAGCTTGGATGCCCGGATAAATTTATAAGACTACTCCGGCTTCTTCACGATGACATGCAATGCTGTGTTACAATCAATGGCGAGCAATCCGAGTTTTTCCCGGTTACCTGTGGGGTCAAGCAAGGCTGCGTACTGGCGCCAACTTTGTTCGCATTATATTTTGCTGTTGTGCTCCGAGAAACCATGAACAATTTATCCGCAGGTATTCGTATCCGCTTCAGAATGGACGGAGGCTTTTTCAACATCGATAGGTTTAAATCCCGTTCCAAGGTTTCCTGTGCCACTATGACAGAAATCATGTACGCGGATGATTTATGCTTTATCGCAGACTCTGTGGAGGGCCTACAGAACCTTATCTCGAGTCTCGACGAATCTTGCACTAGATTTGGCCTTAAAATAAATGTCAAAAAGACTGAAGTGATGACCAACATCGACGCGACTAACAACTTGGCAGCCACTAGTGTAGGCATCGGAAGGGAGACCTTGATGCAGGTGGAAAAGTTTAAATACCTTGGAAGCACAATAACTTCTAAGTGTGACCTAGATGCCCAAATAAACAGCAGAATAGGTGCTGCAGCTGCAGCATTTGGCAAATTGCGACTAAAGGTATTTCGTTCGCACGACTTGAAACTCTCGACAAAAATAAATATATATATGTCAATAGTTTTACCAAACCTCCTATACTCTTCTGAGTCTTGGGTTCTAATACCGCAAACACATTCGTACACTAGACAGATTTCACCTCAGATGTCTTCGGGACATCATGAACATCAAATGGTCGGACGACGTCAGAAATACAACCGTTCTGAAGCGCGCTAACATTGGAGGCATTGAGGTGTATCTGATGAGGCGACAACTGCGATGGTGTGGACACGTATCCCGTATGTCGGATAGTAGAGTGGCGAAGCGAATCTTCTTTTCAGAACTCCAGTACGGTAAGCGTAAAAGCGGAGGACAGTACCTAAGATTTAAGGATGTTCTGAAAAGCCATATGAAGAGATGCAAAGTAGAGCCTTCACAGTGGGAGGCTAAGGCTGCGCAAGGCCCCGAATGGCGTCGCCTCATCCACAATCAGGTGAACATTGGAGGCATTGAGGTGTATCTGATGAGGTGACAACTGCGGTGGTGTGGACACGTATCTCGTATGTCGGATAGTAGAGTGGCGAAGCGCATCTTCTTTTCAGAACTCCAGTACGGTAAGCGTAAAAGCGGAGGACAGTACCTAAGATTTAAGGATGTTCTGAAAAGCCATATGAAGAGATGCAAAGTAGAGCCTTCACAGTGGGAGGCTAAGGCTGCGCAAGGCCCCGAATGGCGTCGCCTCATCCACAATCAGGTGAATGCCTTCGAAGCCGCCCGCCACGAAGAGCTTGACAAAAAGCGTGATGAGCTCAAGGCCCGACCTACCAGCGGCCATCACCTACAATAACATTAGCGGAATATTAACATGCCCCAAGTGCTCCCGAACCTTCTCCAACAAAATCGGGTACTCAAGCCACCAGAGAGCGCACCAAAGGGTTGAACAACAGAACCTAGTTCTAAATCCCTAAATTCATCATACCTATCCAGAACTAGCAGTCGCTGTGGCCGAAATCGGTCAGGACTACATCATCATGATGATTTTATAGATAGCATTAACATGTCAGCTGATAAAAATATACCAATAATACAAATTTGCACTAATCCAACTACCAAATTTAAACCCAAAGAATATTGGAACCCTTCTTTATCTGGAGCAGTGGCAGAGCGTAGGCTAGCACTTAGTATTTTCAGAAGAAATCCTTTCCCAGACAACTTAAAAATTTTAGAAGAAAAAACTAAAAATGTTCATTTCTTTATAGCAGAAGTGAGATCCAGTGGATATCAAATGTTTTGTAATAGTATTAACGAAACCACTGTAGTCTCAGATATGTGGCGTAAAATGAGATGGTTCAAAGGATATCAACAATCTCCGATCGATTTTATGCTACTAAAGACAAACAAAATGAATTACTTAAGAGTTTAGCACCAGACTCTGTAAGTAATAATGAACCTATATTTAGACATAGAAATAGCCTTCTGGAGTCACCATTTCAGCTACAAGAACTTAAACACTGTTTGAAAAAGAAAGATACTGCTCCAGGTAATGATGGCATCACATATTCAATTTCCATCTTACCTGTTCTGAGTAAAGTATTCGAAAAAAATATGCTCAAACAACTTTTATCTCATTTTAATGAGCATAATATATTGAATGAGAATCAGTTTGGTTTCACTAAGAGCAGATCCACAACAGATGCAGGTGTTCAATTGATGTCACATATACTTGAAGCCTGTGAGAGTTCACATGATGCTATTGGCGTATTTTGTGATCTTTCCAAGGTATTCGACTGTGTAGAACACTGCACTCTGAATCGTAAGCTTTCACACTATGGTATTTGTGGAAAAGCTTTGAATCTAATAGAGTCATATCTGTCTGACAGGCTACAGATGGTTGGAATAAATGGCAATACTTCTTCCGGGTCTTTGGTAAAAATAGGTGTACTGCAGGGATCAATTTTGGGACCTTTTCTGTTCCTAGCGTATATTAATGATCTGCCTTGCATGGTCAAAGGTTTCTGCTATATTATTTTATTCGCAGATGATACCTCTCTGATACGATACACCATACGACATAATACTGTGGAAGTACGCGAAATAAACTAGCCGTGCAGTAGCTACGTCTGTTAACTGTCTTATCTTACAAACTGCATATGCAGCAGAACTAATCTTCCGGCTAGATCATGTACATATGTGGATCCCACTGTGAAGTTAAATCCATTTTGATTCCCAGGAAGACTGTCGCATTGTCAATAGAGAGTTTATCTAGGCCAAGCTTAATATTTGGTTCAACATAAGGAACATTTGGTAAAGAAAACTTTAAACATTTGGTCTTTTTTGAATTTAAGAGATGATTATTAGTGGCCTTACCTGACCGAATGTAAAAACTACCATATAAATTGTTCAAATTCCATGGAAGGTCCAGTACATGCCTTTTTAAAAGATGGCATGTACTGGACCTTGACCAAAGAAACTAATTTTAACTACATATACGGTGATCATTTAAGGGAATGACACCAACACCTCAAAATCCTGAAACACATCTGATTATGGCTAGACAGCCGATTGCAGATAACAAAGAGGAAATGTTTTCCTTGAGAATCTGGGTAACATGCATTGAAATAGATAATGTAATTATAAGTGATTTAGAATGCATTACAAAGGCCAAACAAAGTCATGAATTATCTGCACTTAAATTTGAGGTTGTGAAAGAAAGAATTAAATAAGAAATATGAAAAATGGCAAAAATATTATACAGATGGGTCTAAAACTGTAAATGGATTAGGAGCGGCATTTATCGAACCCACCACCAGAACATCAGCTATGTACAGAACTGATTCTAATGTGTCTATAATGACTATGGAGCTCATTGCAATTTCGGAAACACTTAAGTTTGTTAGCATAAATGTTAATATAAATCACAACATTGTGATATTAACAGACAGCAAACGCGCACTTCAACATTTAGCTTGGTGCGCCTCTGGAAGAGGAGGTGCACTGATAGCTTACACGATCTTAGATAAGATCCAAAGACTTAAAGAAACTGGAGTGGATCTGATATTGCAATAGGATCCATCACACATAGGACTATATGGTAATGAAGAGGCTGATAATTTAGCAAAGTTGGCAGTGACAGAGGGTAATTACTATTGTATACAACCAAATCATACTGGAATTCTACATATACGTAAAAAGAAATGTTTTGATAAATTTAAAGAATACTTTGATTAGAGAAGTCAGGATAAAGGTATATGGTATAGAACCATACAAAGCCAACCTCCTCCAATACCTTGGTGTGTTAAATATAAGTTAAGTAAAGAATCTGTTGTCATAGCTCACAGGATACGTTCTGGACACATTCCATCTAAGAAATTTGGATATTTGATGAAGAAGGAAATATCACCTAAATGCGATTCATGTGGAGTGGTAGATGACATATATCATGTCCTTATGGAGTGTGTCCAGAATCCATGTCGAAGGCATGCACTAATAACATCCTTAAATTTAAATATTTTAGACGTAGGAGTATTAACCTTGATACTTTGGTAGTACCTGCATCAGAGAATCCATTAAAAATGTATAAGATGTGTCTGAGATAACATTAATACTAAGGTTATGATGGGACTGACATGTCAAGAGACAAAAGTCCCTAAATTAAATAACGATAATAAAAAAAAACTAGTAACTCTTATTTGTGGCTGGATTTAATTAGGCAACCAAATATAATAATAATAAGAAAAAAATAGCTTTGATTTCATATATACCTAAATCATAAATATCCGTAATGAACAAACCATGTATTGAATCATACCTGTTAACATCAGAATCAGAATCTTTACATATTATATTCCCGTGCTGTAGATGTTGTTGAGATCGGAGGCCTGGTCCACACAAGCCTCTAAAATTAACTGAAATTAAACTCAAAGTATGAGACCGACAGGTTAATTTCTCTTACCAACTTAACTCATAGAAATGACCATTCCTCGGACCTAACCTGTTACCGTGCAACAAACGATTGCGTGCGTCAGCCTTGTTTGCAAATTTCAACGGCGCCATGTAGGTTGAACAGCTACTATTTTAGTTCAGAACTTTAACGCATACAATTACGAATTAGACAGATGTTATTTCAAAAAAAAAAAAAAAAAATGGAACCGACTTCAACACCCAAAAGTGTAAAATAACTTGTTGAAGTCGGTACCATGGTAGTTCAAATGTATCACAATATTGTGCGTATGGTTATATGATAAAATTTAAAATGGGACCAAACGACAAGCATCAGCTTTCAAACAAAAAATCAATTTTCAAAATCGGTTCACCCAGTCAAGAGTTCTGAGGTAACAAACATAAAAAAAATAAAAAAAAATAAGTTAATTATCTTTTTACAAATTTGTATCAATACATGCCTAGATAATAAAGAGATCAATCAATACCATGCAAGGTGTTGAACCTAAAACCTCACATAACTTTGCAATTAGCTTTAAACTTGTTAATGTTTTTTTTTTATTTATTTATGCAATTAGTACCGCTTATATACGAATAACACTAATGATACATTACATAATAAAAATATAACTATATTCAAAAGTTACATTAAAATATAAGAATATACCACATTATGATTCTGAATTATTAAAATAAACAATATACTTTTTAAAAACAATTATCAAATACTATGCTTAAAGATTTACTTTAAATGTCACATACAAATAATGTCAATATAAAATAATGTCAAAACAATAATAAATATAATTACAAATTAATGAATAAAATACTATTGTAATATGATAAAAGCGAATGTCATTATTTGATATTCTGATGATGATGCAACCCTAGTCAGTTGAACTATAGATGTTGTTCCATCCCAATACGATGGTTAAAGAACGATGGGGAAAAATTCATATGACTCATTGTCATGTTAGCTCAATTGGATTAGAGCATATCCCGGCTAAAGGGGTGGATGGACGCGTGTTCGAATCCCGCACATGACTTCCTCTCGTAAATTTGTAATGTAATCCGCAGATCATGCATTATTGCAAACATAAAAATATTAAAATTGAAGTGATCTGCCTGTTCACCCTTAAGATGTTATCACATTCAGACACCCTTCATGGGTGGCAAAATAAAACTCTCTCCACTCTCATAAATGTTTTTATTTTCAGAGTAATTCCTACATTGAATACATATACAACTTTAAAAGAGAAAGAAGAATGTATCCAAGCGGAAGAAACATCGGAGTCAATCGTTTCAATTCCTCAGTGGCATGTTCGATCTCCGTGTGCTACAATGGGTGAAGAATCGCGTTCGTGTCCGCCGTCGTATCCGGATGCCCTTTTACGTATATGCGACCGCAGCTCCGTGAGAGTGAAGGAGAGCGGCGGCGGCTGCCTGAAGCGTATCGCCAGCGCTGAGGTGATGAGGGAGCGTGCCTCCGACGCGGAGTCGGAGCCGGTGGAGGAGCGTGTTGTCGACGCCGAGTCGGAGCCGGAGGGGGAGCGTGTTGTCGACGCGGAGTCGGAGCCGGAGGGGGAGCGTGTTGTCGACGCGGAGTCGGAGCCGGTGGGGGAACGTACCGTCGACGTGGACCCGGTGGACGGGAACATGGATGAGGACTTGATAGACATGAAGCAGCGCGCGCTGCGCCTGCTCGAGGGGCTGCAGCAGACGAGGCCGCCGGCGCGCCGCCGCCGCCGCGTGCGTCGTCGTCGCGTTAACACTCCGGGGGCGGCCGCCTCTGAGGGGGAGAGCGAGCTCTCATCCGCTTGCGGGGGCAATGCTGGTGGAGTGGCGGGGCGGGGGTCCCCGAGCCTTGTGGTGCGCCTCGCGCCTCCCCCCCGTGCTCCCCGCACGGTGCACGCGCTCTGAGCGCCCTCCTCATTCCCGTCAAACCGTGCATGTGCTCTGAGCGCCCCCTCGTGCCCCCATATAGCCCCCCGCACGGTGCACGGGCTCTGAGCACCCCCCTCGTGCCCCCCGTGGCGGGCACGTGCTCTGCCTCCTCCTCCCCTGTGTGTCTACCGCTCGCGAGTACCTCTCACCCCCACCGAATGTACGATGGAGATAAATTCATAAAAACAATAATCATAAGTCAATAATTCAATCGTTTGCGTTATATTGAGACAAAAATGTTAAATGATAGTGTTAGTACATACAATTTGTATTGAATAATAATGAATGCTAATTCTATATCTATAGTATTTCCTTATACCTATGTATATAAACATGTAATACAGGGTTATTGGTAAAATGCTAACAACTTGTTGTGGTTGACTTCTGCTAGTCCTTACAAACATTTTGAGATATTAATTTTTTTAATGTTTTTTTTTTATTTTAATGCCTACAAATTCAAATTCAAAATCATTTATTCATTTTGATTTTTGAATAGATGACGACCAGCAGTACTTTTTATGTTCTTGTTTTTAACTTCCTTTTAGCCCCTGACCTTCAACGAATATTAGTCCTACCACACGCTGCCAGTGGTATTACCGGGACCTCTAACTTCCTTCTAGCCCCTGACCTTCAACGTGTATTAGTCCTACCACACGCTGCCAGTGGTATTACCGGGACCTCTAACTTCCTTCTAGCCCCTGACCTTCAACGTATATTAGTCCTCATATTAGTGTCACACGGCTTGGTGATGTAGGCATGTTCGGGAATATCCTCAGTATTCTGTCACTCGAACTATCTCGGTGCAGGTACTCGAAATTTAAGCACCCACTGAAATGACATCGTCTTATTATTCGCGAAATCGTGAATAACTATGCCTCGCCCGACGCATTCCAATTCGTACCTAACTCACGACTGACTGATCGATTGCCGCTGCCGCGCCGAGAGCAGGCTAGGCGCGCGGCTAAGATAAAAAACGGGTGGGATTTCCCGGACCAGAAACCGCGCCGCGCACCGCCGCCGCCACGGTAATGTTATCTATATATACATATTATATAGATAACATTACCGTGCCGCCGCTATTCTTTTGACTTTGATCTTCCTTCCGCATGCCGCAGCCGCTAGCCGGCGCGCCACCGGGCACGGGCACGCTCGGGGCGGCGCGTGGCGGCGCGGCGTGCTTCGGGAGGATATGGGTGGACAGAGATATTTATTCAATAAATATCTGTAAAATTCGACTTTACCAGCAGAGTAGACTGATAAGATACTATACCTACCTTGCAACATTGTTTTCTGGAGTTTTTCTTTAAAACATAGTAAATAGTAGTAATAGGTACCATAGAATTTAATCATAATACTAACGTAGTAATACCGCGGCGCGGCATGCGGCACGCAGATCAAAGTCAAAAGAATAGGTAGCAGCCGCCACGCGCCGACCGCCTCACGACGCCGCCGCCGCCGCCCGGTCTGGCCTTTCTTTTGGTGAAATTAGTTGTATGATTTTGAACTCGTTTAGGGCTTAATAGGTAAAGTCATTTCGCGAACCCTGCTTGGTAGGATTCTTATCAGGCAGACGTATAGGTGGGTACTACCACAGAATAATCATTTAATAGTAGTACCACCGCCTTTATTGAAATGACCTTTACTTATCTTTACTTACTTATAGATGTCTGGCTAGGTGGGTACCTACTACCAGAGAGTTGAAATACTAGAGTAGTTATATCCGAACACCACTGCTTTAAAAGCTTACTAGAATACCTATCTACATACCTACGCACATGTATATGCAGTTTGTAATGACAAGGGAAGAATGTTCAAATATTATACGTCATAACTGTTGTAAGAAAGAGATAAATAAGCAATTCGTGTTACCACCGAACCGCCACGAGACGTTCCGATCACCATACACTGCGATCTCTCACACCAAACGATACACATATCTCGCTCATCCATTTCATTGAGATTAGTCCTTAAGATAAAATAAAATGACGATATTTTCTATTTAAACAATAAAGGCAATAATTACGCGTGAAATGAAACAGTTTCTTATCTCTCACATTGCCTGTATAATTGTTGCAGAGTCTAAAGATACAGGAAGGCATATTGTCCACAGATTATTCCTAAAAAACACGATTAGCGGCGATGTATTCACCGGGCGCTCCGAAGTGCAAGACTGGTAGTGACTTAGGTAATTACCCTGAATTCGTGTAGTAAATATGGAGGGCACACACACAATTCATCTACAGGTAAAAAAATCTTAGCCTACTACACCATCTTTAGTGAAAATACTGATATTTAGTCTGTTTTTGGACCCGTTTGAGGTTCAACAACCCGATCACTAGGCGGTAGGATTTTTATCAGGCAGACGTTTTTATCGTTAGGTAGGCACTTAATTTACCTAGGCCTTTATTGAAATAACACCCTTCGATTTATACAGGGTTACTGGTAACTTACGCAAAACCTCTTAAGAGCAATATCAGTACATCACAAGGAACAAGTTCTGATATTTTTTTTTTCTGAAAACTCAATTTAAAAAATCATCAAGATTTTCTTGCACTCTCTTATAAATTTTAAATCTATTTCGTCGCAAATGTTGAAGCAACAACGGAGCACGTGTGGCTCTGGCTACGTTACTCAGAGAGCTACGAATGTAGCTACACCCACACACGTAAGCGTAGTCAACCAAGACGCACCGTAGATACTATTAGTTATTCTGTAACACAGCGCGATCTACGCGGTATCTCCTTAAGCGGTATGGATAGCTTTCTGCCTACCTACCTACACCATACTTACATTTACCGTCCACCGGATGTTTCTTATTACATGTACACTGAGTCCACAATCCCTTCGTACTTGACTGGCTTGATTAAAAAATAAAAGTTGATAAAAATACAAACAATCTATTAGGTACAAGTAATTCAGCAACAAATAGCATCAAAGGAGGCGCGCGGTCGCACATGTGATGTAAAATTGTCTACCTGTCGCGTAAGTAGCATTCAGGCACGATTGCGTACTTTTAGGGTACACAAAAACTTCCCACGTTTTTTTTAATCTAAAAAAATGCCACTAGGGGTCACCCATCCAACTCATGACCGCAGCGGACGTTGCTTAACATAGTTGATCGGTTAAGAACGGCTAAGTTAGTACCTACGCTACGAACGCTTCAAACTTAAACCTAAGTTCGAAGAAATTAATTGTAGATTATTTAAATATTATAAATAAAACCGGCAAAAAATAAAAAGTAGATTATTTTTTTATGTAGGCGTATTTAAAGAGTGGAATCATTATTATTTACAATCATTGAACTATTTACAAAATATTTACATACCATTTTACAAATTATCACCCCTCAAACTCAAGTCCCGGGGGTGACGAAGTCTATCACGTGCAAATTGTTCAAAATAATCACCGGTACAACCCACACACAGTCCACATCTGAAATACAATCGTTCTTGAACCCAGGAGAGTACGGGTTCATGGGGGTTTTCGTGACACCACAAATGTTCGTTTCTAGTATTAAACAGTCCCACTCTCCCAAAGTAGCCTCATCGGTCCACAACACAGTCGGCCTCTCGGCAAGCAGCATGTTGCAGAATGTGACGCGATGAAGGTGGAACGGATATTTTCCTTCACTGTCCATGCGAACCATTGAGATACATCGAAGCGTTGAGCTGCATCATTTGTGTTCGCTGCGGGGTAAGCCTCGAAGAAATGTAGGATTGCGTCGTGAGTAGCGTAACACTAACACAAACACAAACACAAACTCACGGCAAGCTTCAGACACGTTGTCTCTACACCTAGCATAAACACGCACCGTTTCGGTGCATTCAATATTGGTAGGTAGGTATATCGATATGTCATGTGCATCGATCGCGATACGTCACAACCGGCGCGCGCGTGGCGAAATTCGCGACTGTTGAGTGTCGGCTCGGCTTGCCTAACTAGCTCAAAGAAAAAAGGACAAGTGACCGCCCCCTTTCGCCTAGCCGCCACCCCTTTCTCTGCTAATTCTTCTAAATAGCGACACCGACACATCAAACACGTGCCGCGTTCCGAACTCTGTCTTAAACTGTGACTGCCTCGTATTCTCGTACCTCGTAGGTACTATGAGGTAGTCACAGATTATGCCAGTGCTACGTGTCTGTAACTGACACAGAGATTTTAATGGTAACTGATACAGAAAGCTTGTGAACCTAATACCTATAAGAACTTCATACTAAACCAGGCTTAGGAATGTCTACATTAAAAAAGTAATTATTACTCCTTGCTTATGCTAGAACATATGATATGAACAACATAGGTAGGTATCCATCGTAATATTATGTTTGACTTTTATGTTTTTACAAAACTATACGTAGGTAGGTAGGTATCACAGATTATGCCAGTGTTACGTGTCTGTAACTGACAAAGAGATTTTAATGGTAACTGATACAGAAAGCTTGTGAACCTAATACCTATAAGAACTTCATACTAAACCAGGCTTAGGAATGTCTACATTAAAAAAGTAATTATTACTCCTTGCTTATGCTAGAACATATGATATGAACAACATAGGTAGGTATCCATCGTAATATTATGTTTGACTTTTATGTTTTTACAAAACTATACGTAGGTAGGTAGGTATCACAGATTATGCCAGTGTTACGTGTCTGTAACTGACAAAGAGATTTTAATGGTAACTGATACAGAAAGCTTGTGAACCTAATACCTATAAGAACTTCATACTAAACCAGGCTTAGGAATGTCTACATTAAAAAAGTAATTATTACTCCTCGCTTATGCTAGAACATATGATATGAACAACATAGGTAGGTATCCATCGTAATATTATGTTTGACTTTTATGTTTTTACAAAACTATACGTAGGTAGGTAGGTATCACAGATTATGCCAGTGTTACGTGTCTGTAACTGACAAAGAGATTTTAATGGTAACTGATACAGAAAGCTTGTGAACCTAATACCTATAAGAACTTCATACTAAACCAGGCTTAGGAATGTCTACATTAAAAAAGTAATTATTACTCCTCGCTTATGCTAGAACATATGATATGAACAACATAGGTAGGTATCCATCGTAATATTATGTTTGACTTTTATGTTTTTACAAAACTATACGTAGGTAGGTAGGTATCACAGATTATGCCAGTGTTACGTGTCTGTAACTGACAAAGAGATTTTAATGGTAACTGATACAGAAAGATTGTGAACCTAATACCTATAAGAACTTCATACTAAACCAGGCTTAGGAATGTCTACATTAAAAAAATAATTATTACTTCTTTGCTTATGCTAGAACATATGATATGAACATCATAGGTAGGTATCCATCGTAATATTATGTTTGACTTTAACGTTTTTACAAAACTATACGAAGGTAGGTAGGTACCTACCTACCTATTATTGGTTTAAATCTTACAGCCTATTGTTCACGCTGTTTATCTCTAATCTAAAAATACTTCTACAGTACCTACCTAAGTCCTAAGTAGGTAAGTAACTAGCTAACTATCATTTCACATACCTACATAAATCGAAGGGTGTTATTTCAATAAAGGCCTAGGTAAATTAAGTGCCTACCTGACGATAAAGACGTCTGCCTGATTAGAATCCTAACGCCTAGTGATCGGGTTGTTGAACCTCAAACGGGTCCAAAAACAGAATAAATAGCAGTATTTTCACTAAAGATGGTGTAGTAGGTACCTACCTAGCCAGACATCTATCGATGACAGATGTATACCTTATAAGAATCCATTCCAGTGAGTAAAGGTCAGTAAAGGCGGTGGTACTACAATTAAATCATTATTTTGCCCACCTAGACGTCTGCCTGATAAGGATCCTACCAAGCAGGGAACGCGAAATGACTTTACCAATTAAGCCCTAAACGAGTTCAAAATCATACAACTAATTTCACCAAAAGAAAGGCCAGACGCGGCGGCGCCGGCGGCGTCAAGAGTCGGGCGGCGCGTGGCGGCTGCCACCTAAACTTTTGACTTTGATCTGCGTGCCGCATGCCGCGCCGTGGTATTACTAAGTTAGTATTATAATTAATTCTACGGTACCTATTGCTACTATTTACTGTATTTTAAAGAAAAACTCCAAAAAACAATGTTGTAAGGTCTTATCAGTCTACTCTGCTGGTAAAGTCGAATTTTACAGATATTTATTGAATAAAATCCGCCGGTCAAGTGGTAAAAGGCGCCGCCCGTGCCGCCACCCGCGTGCTGGTGGCGCGGCGGCGGCGCCATGCGAAAGGAAGATCAAAGTCAAAACAATAGCGGCGGCGCGGCTTTTGTTCCGGGAAATCCCACCCGTTTTTTATCTTAGCCGCGCGCCTGGCGCGACAGCGGCAATCGATCAGTCAGTCGCGCTCGCGAGTTAGGTACGAATTGAGATGCGTCGGGGCATAGTTATTCACGATTTCGCGAATAATAAGACGATGTCATTTCAGTAGGTGCTTAATTTCGAGTATTAGTTCGAGTGACAGTGAGATGTGGTGTAATGATATGTGCCTGAAACCTGCCGCCACAGAGGACAGAATACTGAGGATATTCCCGAACATGTCTACATCACCAAGCCGTATGACAATGCATTGGCATTGTCACACGGCAAAAGTGGCTGGCAACATAGCAACTTTTATCCAAAATCGTGTTCGGCAACAACAGTTTCGGTCGTTAGCAACAGATTTTCTGATTGTGAGGAAATCTGTCGTTTAACAACGCCATCATTATGCGGTAGAATTTCTAATAGACAGACGTCTAGGTTGGTACTACTTACTGCCTTTATTGACGTTATTTTAAGTTAGGTTGTAACCGTTAACGTAAACGAGCCGAAACTGTAGGTACTCTTAAGATGTTATAATATTAAATAAAAGTTGAGTTGATAATTAGGGTTTAATAACGCAACCCTTACTTGGTAGGATTCCCATCAGGTACACGTCTGGGTGGGTACTACCACCTTGATTAAAATAATGCAGTTTTTAATCTGTTTAGGGTCAATAACGATATCACTAGGCGATGGGATTCCTATCACCTCTGCCTATAACAGTCGCAATTTGTCTCATGTGACGAACTGAACTGCGCCCGTAACCCTGAGACATACAGTTGTGAGACATAGTCTCATGTGCCTGTAATTTTTACTGGCTCTCAAGGAACACACACAAGTACCTAATATGCTTGGCGACAGATTTTCTACTTGAGGCTGGTAGCTAGGCGGGCTAATGCAAAAAAGGTGCCCTTCCACCGTGCGGTGTTGCTCAAGCCGGTGGCGCGGCGGTGGTGATCGAACCAGGGACCTGAGACATTGCAAGCTATGGCTATTACCACTCGGTCATCATTGCTTCAATACATACACATTACTACACTATTTGAAATCACGGTCATTTTATGTGCCCTGAACCCATTTAGAGTTTAGCGACGCAATCACTAGGCGTTAGGATTCTTATCAAGAAGACGTATGTGTGTGTAGTGTGTACCGAGTTTATTGAAGTTACTGACTTCTTATGTGACTGAACCAAATAACAAATGAAAGTTGGGTGCCACGAGTACTAGTAGGTATTGTATGGGTTACGTGCGCAGGAGATCGCTGTGCCGCGCCGCGCCGCCGCGCTGCCCCGCCACGAGGCGCTCATTTCCGTCGTTGTCGTGTCGCGTCATTGTCTACGTGCGTGTCTACGTACGTAGCTCTCTAAGTTACGTAGCGGCACGCGCTCCGTTTTTGCTATATCGTTTGTTACGTTACGAAACAGATCCAAAATGTGTTAGAGAGTACAAGAAAATCTTGATGATTTTTTTTATTAAGTTTTCAGAAAAATTTTTGAGCTAAACTTGTTCCTTGTGATGTACTGAAATTACCCTTAAGAGGTTATGCGTAAGTTACCAGTAACCCTGTATATGTGACATGATAGATAGCCAGATACTTACCTACTTACGACTTAGGTAGGTACTGTTCCTTGCGTTAAAGTACTCTTAGATTAGACATAAACAGCTCGAACAATAGGATGTAAGATTTAAACGGATGTAGACGGGGTGATGTGCTCGTCTGTGCTAGGTATTTAACGTCGGCAGATACGTCCGCCACTAATCCGTTTGTTGTCGGTTTTTGTGGCACGGATCAAAGGGTTTTAGCGCGAGCGCTTGGTGTCTATCCACACGTCTGACGACGCATCAGTGTTCATCGGGAAGCAAATGAGAGTGCACGCGTGCTTCTTGCAGTTTTATTCATTTCTTTAGGTACCTACTTACTCGTTAAAATTACTAACATGAGCACCGACGAAACATTCAAATTCCTGGAGCTATATCAAACTGAAAACTGCCTATGGAATCCTAAATATAAAGTAGCACAAGAGCAAACATTTAAGTATACAATTAATTCATTTTATATAACTAGCTACCAATAAATAAGTTCAAAAAATAATAAATAAATTCAGCTGTATCTACTACTGGCTACTATCAATTGGGTACCATTTAATAAAACAATTTGGACATTGTATTTGATTTAAGTTTGAATTAAACCGCAGTGACACACAATCAAAGTCATATTAAAAGGTAGGTAGGTATTTTGATCGTGTTAACGCGACATAAGGCTACTTATACACCCCACTTTATAAGTATTTATTGTTTCAGATTAATGATTCGTGGGCATTTCAGTACTTTTTTCGGTTTCTATGTATAGTCAGCATCCACCAGCATCTCAATTTTTTTTTAATAACTACTGCGATGTACTCTCAAACACCTATATATAAAAGTACTAAATAAATAAATAACTGCGGCAGCTACGGTCTCAATATCCATTTTGCGTGCGTATGTGTTGCGTCTGTCGAGGACCAACATAGACTGATTAACCTACACACGTGTGGACGCCTCGTGGAGATCCATCTGCGGATTCATCTTCCCACATCTGCGGGCGCATCTGCCGACGTGTAGAGGAGGCTTTACAGACACTGTATAGAGGCATAATCTGTGACTACCTCATAATACGTACCTACCTACGCCACGGTAATGTTTTCTATACAGTATTTCAACTTCATAGAAACGGACGAAACACGAGTTATACCTACGCGCCTCGATCTCGGCCTGCGCTCGGTACGCAGACAGTCGCATCTGTGCCGCAGTGACCAATCGATGGTGTGTTATTTTATTAACAATAAACGCGCCTATCGCACGTTTACGTACAGCTCGGCTGTAGGTAGTTATTTCAACGAAAGAGCCGAGTTAAGATACTGTATAGATAACATTACCGTGCCTACGCGGTACGAGAATACGAGGCCGTCACAGCTTAAGACGGTGTCGGTATTTAGATGAATTAGCAGAGAAAGGGGTGGTGGCTTGGCAAAAGGGGGCGGTAACTTGTCCTTTGTCTTTGAGCTAGTTAGCCGAGCCGACACTCCACAGTCGCGAATTTCGCAGCGCGCGCGCCTGTTGTGGCCGGCGATGCAGCTCAACGCTTCCATGTGTCTCAATGGTTCTCATGGACAGTGAAGGAAAATATCCGTTCCACCTTCATCGGGTCCAGGAACTGACTGAGAGTGACAAACCAGCGCGCGTCACATTCTGCAACTGACTGCTCGCCGAGAGGCCGACTGTGTTGTGGACCGATGAGGCTGTAGTAGGTACATGATGTGATACGTACCTACGGCTGGTTTTAGAGTCACGCTGACCATCGGCGCTTATATGTCAATATGTATGGTTGCTCTAGAAACGTTTTAGAATAACGCTGACCACTCAGCGCTGACGAGCTTCAGCGCCGAGTGGTGCGCGCCCGTACGCGCCGCGCGTCAGCGCCGGCCGCAGGCCACGCGCCTCATTCTTCAGTGAGCGTTCTAGTATCGAGCCGACGTCGTCAGCGTGTACAGTCATGTCGAATCGCGATGTGGACACTAGTCGAGTAATCGACGAAGTACGCCTGAGAAAACAATTGTGGGATGCATCTGATCCATTATATAAAAATAAGGACGCTAGAAACAAATCCTGGTTGGATATTGTTTTCACATTATTCGAAAATGCCAGCGACGGCTCTCTGCTCAATCAATGGATGAACATGAAGTCTTCATCGTTATTATTTCTTTAATTTTTTTAGGTAGTACAAAGCAGCAACTATTAATGCAGTTCGCATTTTTGTGCGTCTGTACTCCGCAGTGATCAGCACGATACTGAAACGTCTCGCACTGAACTTCAACGCTGACAAGCTACGCGCTGAGCTGTCAGCGCCGATGGTCAGCGTGACTCTAAAACCAGCCTAAGTGAGATCATGCGATCGTAGATAGGAGAAGCAATGATTTAGATATAGAGCAGCACATCTTTACCGATAACCTCAGTTACATGTATCAAGCACAAACTTACTTAGATAAGAACCAATTGTTGTAGTATATAAGGTATGAATGATGAGTAGTTAAATATTGGGAATTCTGCCCCACTCCATTCGTGTTCGGTCCATCGCCAGCCCTTGCTGGCGATAGTCCTCCACTCACTTCGTAGGCAGATTCCCAATATTTATTTTGTTAAAACATTTTAACTTATTACACCTTGATTCGAAATGATTCGCCAGCCCTGCTGGCGATAGTCCTCCACCTTTGTTCGAAATTATTCGCCAGCCCTTGCTGGCGATAGTCCTCCACTCACTTCGTAGGCAGATTCCCAATATTTATTTTGTTAAAACATTTTAACTTATTACACCTTGATTCGAAATGATTCGCCAGCCCTGCTGGCGATAGTCCTCCACCTTTGTTCGAAATTATTCGCCAGCCTTGCTGGCGATAGTCCTCCACTCACTTCGTAGGCAGATTCCCAATATTTATTTTGTTAAAACATTTTAACTTATTACACCTTGATTCGAAATGATTCGCCAGCCCTGCTGGCGATAGTCCTCCACCTTTGTTCGAAATTATTCGCCAGCCCTTGCTGGCGATAGTCCTCCACTCACTTCGTAGGCAGATTCCCAATATTTATTTTGTTAAAACATTTTAACTTATTACACCTTGATTCGAAATGATTCGCCAGCCCTGCTGGCGATAGTCCTCCACCTTTGTTCGAAATTATTCGCCAGCCCTTGCTGGCGATAGTCCTCCACTCACTTCGTAGGCAGATTCCCAATATTTATTTTGTTAAAACATTATAACTTATTACACCTTGGTTCGAAATGATGTCTGTTTTTCGTATGTGATGTAAAGCTAAATTTTAACAATAACTGAGGGCTTATGTCGAGCCTTGAGTATAGCATTCTTCTGTATACTCCAAAGTCTTGCTAAAATTCAGTTGACATAACACATTTCATACGTAAAAATATCTATACCATAGTTTTAGGTCTGCCTATAGCACAAGATTTTTTGAACAATGACTAAGGGCTTCTGTCGGGCCTCAAGTGTAGCGAATCTCGTGTATACTCCAAAGCATTGTTTAAATGAATCAAACAATAACTGAGGGCTTATGTCGAGCCTTGAGCATAGCGAATCTCGTGTACACTCCAAAGTCTTGTTAAAATTAGGTTAACATAATACATCTCATAAGTAAATATATCTATACCATGGTTTAGCACATGATTAAAATTTCGTTTTAACAATGACTAAGGGCTTCTGTCGAGCCTCAAGTGTAGCGAATCTCGTGTACACTCCAAAGTATTGTTAAAATTTATATATTCGTTTCATAACTGTTGGGACATAAAAATCTTTAAAATCGTTATCCGTGTCATCTATACAATGTGATGTAAGTTTGACCTACCAATATTATTTACAAACAACTTTATATTATTAATTTTATGTAACTTAACTGGTTCACCCAAAAACCAATCACTAAATGAATATCTTCTACAGTACTATAACTACTTTATATTAAATGCGGCATCGAATATCGATTCCCACAGTTACCTGATATTTACACAGACTTCTTACTTATTCTGTGTACTTACGCTGCACTTCATAAAGTTGTCTACTTTGCAATCTACAGCTAATGGTTTGTTTATACTGCTTAACTAAATTCAAAAGTATTGACTTGATTTTGAGGGGTTTCTTAAAGTTATGGATACAATTTCACTTTTTGATCTTAAATGTTTTTTTTTATTTTAATAATTTATTAGTGAATATAGGCTATCCTTCTATTTACGTCAAAAATGCTAGGTATAGAGTGGTGAACATAATAAACCAAGTATAGAACTATCTTTAAGGTATCGCTGTTAGTACAATTGTTAGGTGCTTGGAAACCAATTTTCTCCTTGAGGAGATAGCTTGTAAGCAACTATTTTGTAAATGATCTACCACTTAATCGCATCGTGTGCACGAACCATAAAGTTTTTAGTACAATCAGGGACAAAATACAAAGTCACATATACCGATGGCATAGTGGTTGCATATGTTCATGTATAAAGTTTGATCCCGCGCGTTGTTAAAATTTTTGCTCATGCGCTTAGCATGCGTTACTGAAAAAATCTAAATGTTAAAATAATGATTGTATATTCAATATATGTTCCAATAGGTTATATAAAAGTATTTTTGTCAACGAACATTTGATAAACTAATTACTTATTAAAGTACTTTAAAACAGCATAAGCTATTCTAATTCCAACAAAATAATAAATTTGTAAGAAAGGATTTCCAACTGCAAAAATGTGTTCCATATACTGGTGGTGTAGCGTTTGCATGTGTCTTGCAGTAAGTTTGATTGTCCAACATACAGCTGGTCTAAATAGGACAGATGAAGGTATATTTGTCTGCGGTATTTTTAAGAAGTACCTACATAAACACCTACCTCAGTTTTAATATAATTTAAGAAACATATGAGTAAGCTACTGTTATTCCCAAGAAATAATAAACTGGTAGAAGTATTCTAAACAACCAAAATGACTTGCATAGTTTAGCTTATCGCATTATTATGTAAATAAAAGATAAAGTTTTTGTGTACGTGTGAACCTACAAGTATGTTTTTTCTTCACGTTGTAACATTTGAAACAATTTGAATGACATACACAAAGAGTTTCTTTAGTTCCTCGAGTAGCACATATAATAGGTTGACCTGATTTCACGCGGGCGAAACCGCGGACGGAAGCAAGTAAAAAATTAAAAGAAGTCTTTTGTTCGCAAGTGTACTTATTCTTTGCTGTCTTCAGCAGTAGTCATGTTGACTTGACTTCTTATATTTATGGCTTCTGTGGCATATTGTCACAATTCTGCCAATGTCCGTACATGCTAGTATCATAAATCATGTGGGAAGTGCTTAATATTATTAGAATGGTTGGTGTTTACAAGGGAGAATCCACCAGATGTTTTCCATCCATGATGATTATTTAATCTAAAACAAAAGAGACAACACAACTAAGACACATACAATGTTAGTAGAATACATATTCATAGATATAATAGACATACTTATATAATGGGTGTATATTTACAATCTTATCTTATTTATTTTTATAAATTTACATAATATAGGTATAATTTGTTTGTTACAAAAAGTTAGAGATAACAGACATTTAAAGGAAGTTGGACGGGGGATATAGGGTGGGAGGATATCATAAAGGGAACTATGCAGTTTAGGGCAATTAAAAAATATGTGGTCCACAGTTCCCTCGTCCAGGCCACACTCGCACCTTGAGTGATCCCTGATCCGTAATTTGGCTAAATGAACAGGAGTACATGAATGACCCAACCGAAGGCGACAAATTGTGGAGGTGACAGTTTTATTTGCATTACGGTTTTTTAAAAAACCAGGGACTTCTAGGAATTTGGGGTTGTATGTCTCCATAATGCTTGCCTTTTTGTTTTTTCGATTTCTCCCAGTATTTTGACCATGATTCTTGTAGGTGTAGTTTAGGGAGGAGACAAAGGTCATGCGAATATATTTTAAAATGCTCAAGAGAACCGATTTGAGAAGCTGTTTTTGCGCATGAGTCCGCTGTTTCATTGCCGGGAATTCCAGAATGACCTGGAATCCAGGCGAGAACAACATTTAAATCCTGTTTATGACATTCAAATAGGATGTGCTTAATTTGGAAAATTACAGGGTAACGAGAGGAAGAACGAAAAGGATTAGATAGGATACTTTCTAGACAGCTTTTAGAGTCTGTGAAAATTAAGGTATTATTAAGGTTATGGGACTTAACAAAAGTGATCGCTTCCAATATAGCCAGTGCTTCCCCAGTAAATACCGAGGAGTAGGAAGGACATTTAAACGGAAGACAAATTTTAGAAGAGGGGATCCACACCGCTGCACCAACAGCACTATCAGGTGACAGCTTTGATGCATCAGTAAATAAATAGTGCCAACCGATGAATTGAGAACTAATGCGTTCATTGAACAGGGCTGAAGCATTAGGTGACTCTTTATGAATACCAAAATATAAAAGGACTTTAGGTTCAAAAGTAAGAGCTTCATAGGGAATTGAGTATAGAGGGTTGAGTGGTAGTTGAATGAGAGGATGAGGGAGCTTTGTGAATTTAATGAAGCTGCGAAGAAGGCAAGGGATATTATCTGTATTCCGCAAATCGTACAGGCCAGAAAGAAGACTCAATTTTGGGAGTAAGGGGTGGTTAGAGTTTTGGATTAATTTGGAAATAAATCTATCTGAAAGGAATTGCCTGCGAATATCAAGAGGGGGTTCTGTGCATTCAACCTGCATGGCATTAATAGGTGAGGACTTCATGGCGCCAAGGATAATTCGCAGGCATTTGGACTGAATTTTGCATACCTTCTCTTGCCCAATTTTATTGCACAAATTTAAAAGAAAAGAACCATAATCAAAGTGGCTTCGGATTATGACATTGTAAAGCAGTTTTTGGGAATATGGGTGGGAACCCCACCAAACACCTGAAAGAGATCTGAGAATATTTACGTTTTTTTCGGCCTTTTGTGATATGGTATTAAAATGGGGGATACCTGTCATTCTCGAATCCAGCTTGATGCCTAAAAAAGTTGTGCTGTTTAATTGTGGAATAGATTCCTGACCTATAAGCAACTTAATCGGAGGGATAATTCTCTTTTTAGTAAATACTACCACTGAACTTTTCGAAGCAGATAGAGATAGACCATGGTCAAATAGCCAGTCTCCGAGATACGAGAGAGCCATATTCAGTCTATGGATTGCCTCCTCTGTGGACTGTACTTGTACATACAGCGCCAGATCGTCGGCATATTGTAGTACTTCACAGAATGAGTCCACAGATCTGTCTAAGTCGTAGGTGTAAAGGCTGTAAAGTAATGGACTTAACACTGAACCTTGGGGTAAGCCTCTCCAAACAGTTCTAGGGGGGAGAACATGTTGGTCATGTTTAACGACTACTGTTCGTTCCATTAGCATATTGCAAATGAATTGCACAAGCCTCGCAGGAATACTCAGCTGAATTAGCTTATTTCTGAGTAGTGGAAGCAACACATTGTCATATGCAGAAGCAATGTCAAGAAACACCCCCACGAGATATTTTTGCTCCTTATATGCAATGTTAATGTCCGTTGTTAACAAGCCTAGACTATCCATAGTACTATAACCTTTCCTAAAACCAAATTGTGTCTTGGCTAGAATAAGCCTGTTCTCGACAAGCCATTCAAGTCTATGTTTAATTAGATGTTCGGTAATTTTGGCAAGAACTGAAGACATTGCTATAGGTCTACGACTGCTTGGATCTGAGGGATCCTTTCCAGGTTTTAAAAGTGGTATTATTATTTGAGTTTTCCATTTTTCAGGTACTATGCATGTTCAAAAAAGTAGTTTATTAAATCTAAATACGTCTGCTTACATTTTACAGATGACTTAAGTATAAACGAATATGGGATGCCATCTATCCCTGGAGATGAGTCCGTCAGTCCGTCTAGTGCAAGAGTTAGTTCATGAAAGGAAAAAGGCTGATCAAAGCAATCATGAGAAGGAAGGTAAGTAGGGGGTGAAGGAAGAGAATCCAGAGAGGGGACAGAAGGGGGAGCAAGTTTATCTGAAATGGCCCCTAGCCAACTTGATGGATCATTTGCTGATATATTTTCTATGTTTGTTGAACATCTAAATCGTTTTATCTGTTTCCAAACAATAGATGCTGGAGTTTTTGGTGACAAAGTTTCACAAAAACCTATCCATCCAAACTTTTTCTTTATGGAAGAAAGTTTCTTAACTTTAGCCGCTACTTGCTGATATTTTAAGAAATTTGCATTTGTCATACACAGATTATAATTCTGCTCTGCTTCATTCCTATCTGAAACTGCAGATGTACATTCAGAGTCCCACCATGGAGTTGATATTATAAAATCTTTGGCGGCTTTCTTAAAAGGAATGTGTAGGTCAGCGGCTGCAGTAATATTTTGTATGAATAATTAGTAGTGTATTATTGGGCGTCCTACTCCACCTTCCGTTTCTGAGGCTCACTCCGTTCGCCTCATCCACTCTCGGTGGAGTAGGCCGTCCAATAATACTTCGAGATCGTGCAACATATGAGCTTACCTTGATTAAGATATCATCGAGTGTTTGGTCTGGGCGCTGTTCCACTGCACTACTTCACTACCTATCATCGACCGAAATTAGTATAAATAACTGTTTCACTGCACTACTTTACTACCTATCGCCGACCGAAATTATTACACTTTTAGGTTTAGCTGAAATATCATCACTAGAATGTATAAACTTGACTCTTTCACGTTTCTTCGTGAAGTGACATTGGAATTACGTTATTAAAAGCTACAAAGTAATAAAACTGCTGAGCTGCATAATGTACATTTCTAAGTATTGCACGGGTCGTATTGTATGTTGCTTGTGTACTGTGCATGTGTGTGTCAAGGTTGTGGGAATACATTTATGATGATTCGAGCATTTTGCGGTCTATATTAAAACATTACTACGTAGCCTTTAAATGAAATCTTTCAATGTCCGAAATATGATTTAATCTATATAAATAAAGTATTATAGGTACATGTAGATAAAACAAAATTGTATTATTAACATAATTTACAACTGGAGAACGGTTGGATAGGTCCTTTATTTATTTGTATGATTCCTGTCCTCATCAAATAGGTACTAAAGACAAAAATAACTATAGTAAAAATGATACAATTTAATTGTAACTTTAACGCGTACGAAGTCGTGGACAAACACTAGTTCATATATTACGCTTAGGTAATTATGTTTTATGAACAAGTACACGGGTATCTATTTCAAAGAAGTTGCGGCGATTATTGGCGGCTTTGAATATACGAAAGTGTTATATTTCATTACTCAAAAAAAGTCAATTTGACGGAATCGATGGGAAAGATTTAATTTAAATGGTCGTAACCGACAATAATTACTCACGCTTATTTAAAACAAAGAACTTTAAGTATATTTTCAAAGTAACATAGTTTTGCTGAATGGACGATTTCTCTATATAAAAACTCGATCAATTTGGTTTGAAAAATTACTTTACTCCTTTGTCTTAACGTGACAACTACGGATCCTGGTTTCTGCCCGCTGCCACCGGCTGGATATACTTGCTGCTACGCGCTTTAAAACTGTTGAAACCTACAACGAAAATGTAAGTAAGTGCTATCTATCTAAATAATCATGTTTGTGGTTTAATGAATAACAATCCTAATCATTAACTAAGTTATTAACAATACTTAGTGATTGTAATATCTTTATTAACATTATAAGTGCAATGTTTGGATGTTTAAAAATATATTTGTACAGATTTTAATTAAACATATAGGTTATCTTTTCTCGTGATACCAGGATTAGGTCGCAGACAAAGTTGGTGTTTTATAAATTATTAATCTTTGTGTCTTATTTGCAGGTCTACCTCCGAAAGCGAATATTCTCACAACAGCCGTTCCGTAGTGGTTGAAGCACCGCCGCAAGCAAAGCAGCTGAAGAAAAGGGCGACGAAACGCAAAGTGACCGATTCACAAGCTACGAGTACATCCAACAGTGTCACCGTTTCCAAGCCTCACGAGTCAAAATTAAGGTAATTTACTTACATTTAATTTACTTACATTACTTACATTTCCAGTATTAGATATAGTCCGTTACAATTATACATATAAGTCTTCTACTCCGATTTAAAACACATAACAAATATTAAAGATTCTCTTTTTGTACAAAACTTTTAGTAGGTAATATAGTTATTTCAACGTTAAACCACTAAGGTTAATCATGGGTAAAACATTCAGTAAGGAGATAGTAATTGCTTAAAACGTCTCTGAGGACAAATGAACGATAAACCATGTGTGGAAGTAGCCAATGTCACGCGAAATCCACAACAGGTTGTATTTACGCTGTAATTTGAATTCATATGCAATATGTTAAAGTGGGAACCAAATATCTCAGTTATACGTAAGTTTATTTCATCGAGTATATTCTATTACTTGTGTTAACTTTGAAAATGTTTTGCTTTGTATTACCTACTTTATACGTAAATTAATATTATTTGTGTACAGTGATGTAGTATACTAATAAATTTCATATTGGAAAAATGTTAAAGTCAATAAACTAAAGCGATTATAATTTTATGCTAAAACGAGTATATATATAAGATGGTTATGAGTAACATAGATTAGTGAAAATACACATTTTCAAGAATTGTCTTAATTGAGTTACTGTTTCGTAGTGTATGGTACTTTTACCAGGTACGAAGTACAAGATAATAGAAACTACAATTTAACTGTGTTAGTTAGTACTTATAGCGTAGTAGATCTTCTAGTAGACTTCAACCAGCAAGGTTGTAGGGTGACAACGATTTTTATGGTAGTTTATAAGACTTAATTAAGACGATACTATATAAAGTTTGTTGTAAAAAACTTATTTGCAAAAAAAAAAAAAAAAGGTTAGGGGTTTATGTAGGGACACACAGGCGAGTGGGCTAAATTGTTGATGTAGTAAATTGTACGTAGAGCTAGCACGTGACCGCGCTTCAACCCGATCTAAATTTAGAACGTAATTAATTTGTAATTTTTGGTTTTAATATTGAACAATAGTACTGTTCACCCTGATCCATGGACACATTACCTAGTACCTTAATTAAATAGTGTAACAAATAAACATTAAAACTTTAAATAAAATATACCTAGGTAATAACTGTCAATTAACGTAGTCCATTTCAATCTATTATTAAACATCTATAGATCTCAACCTAAGGCTCTTTCGCAATAGGTAGTAATTTATTATTTTTATTTACAGAAAAAACTCTGACAATGGAAATAAGCCCACTGATCTCTTCGGCCTAGAAGTGGATGTGGAGCGACCCCCTACTACACGCAGTGATCTCGGCTCGTCTCTCGTGGCCCGCGTCGATAACGGGAAGGTGAGAAGACAAGCGGTTTTGTCAGGAGAATTTTACGTAGACATCAAAGTTTACGCTAAGAGCGACGTGATCTCCATCCCTCGCGAAGATCGGTGGAGAAAGGCGTTAGTAGCGTTAAAAGTTCAATTAGACCGAGGCTCTGTGCAGTGGAATGCGCTGCAAAAATTCATGCAAAGAGCACATGATTTATTTAATAACACAGAGCCTGCGTACTTTAGCGATAATATTAATTTTAAATAGATTAGGTAATTTGTTCTTTTTGCGATATTATTAGATCAATTACATCATCCTTTTTTTTTTTTTTTTTATTTTATTTAATAACACAGAGCCTACGTACTTTAGCGATAATATTGATTTTAAATAGATTAGGTAATTTGTTCTTTTTGCGATATTATTAAATCAATTAGATCATTCTTTTTTATTGTGTAGCACTGTACTTTTATTGAGATACTTAATAAGTTATTCTAATCCCATTTTCGTCCATCTAAAATGCCTTTCTGTACTATCTGTAATACATCTGTTGAGCGCAAGCACTGGGTAGGTCACTTACGTAGTACTAATCACAAGAATAAAAGTATTTCTTATTTCTGTGATGGTGTTGAATTAATAAATTCTGCATTTCGAAACCGCATTGCGTCCTATAGAATTGTAAATCAATATGAAAACTGTTCTTTGATTTCATTTTTAAATAACATTCATGAAAAGATTAGGTCATTAATAACCTTGTCTCTTAAACAACATATATGCGTGAAAATTAACTTTGAATATTTTGCTTTGTTTTTAATGTTTAAAAATGACTCTCAAGAGATGAAATCCTTCTTTACAAAAAATTATACACTTCATCAAAACTATGAATACGAACCCTTAATATCTCAAGTTAAAAACATTTTAACAAAAAAGATTGAAGAATTTCAGGATCGCGATAGTGGTTGGACATTCTTAAGTAGCTCACACTTAGAAGTAAATATTAACAAATATCAACCTTTGCATGGTTCAGGCTTTATCGAGTTACCGGCTACTATAAAATCTAAAAAAGCTTGTGTAAATATTCGAAATAAGGATGATTATTGCTTTTTATGGTCAGTCGTTGCAGCGTTATACCCAGCCAAAAGTCATCCTGAAAGAGTATCGTCTTACCCTGATTTTCGGGATGTGTTAAATATAGAAGGCATACAATTTCCATTAACTTTCTCAGATATTGCTAAGTTTGAAGTAAATAATCCTGAAATTTGTGTTTATATCTATGGGTTAAAAAAATATACTGTAGTAGGACCGCTTTATAAATCAAATAATTTAAAGAAAAATGTTATTCATTTACTTTATCTAGAAAGCAATGATTTGTCACATTACTGTCTAATTAAAGATTTACCGCGACTTGTTAAAAATCAAATCACAAAACATCACGGTAAATTGCATTTTTGTGATGTGTGTTTAATATTTTTTAATACATACGATGCCCTTGATTCACATAGTTGTGGAGGTGTCGCTACGGAACTACCGCCGAAGGGCTCATTTATAAAATTTAAAAATTTTAGCAGAAAGCAAACTGTACCATTTGTTATATACGCAGACTTTGAAACAATGCTAGAACGATTTCACTCCTGTGACCCTGATCCGAGTAAATCGCATACGGTAACACGTCAACGACATGTGCCTATCGCTTTTGCTTATCATATTACGTGTGCGCTAGACAAACAATACAATAGGTACGTCTCTTACCGTGGTTTGGATTGCATATCAAAATTTGTAAATTCTATTTATAAAGATGCAAAAAAAATTTACAATATTTTTAAAAAACAAGTTCCTATGATTTACACCGATACTAATGCTCATGACTTTGATAACTCGGTTACTTGTCATATTTGTGAGAATTTATTGTTTGGTGATAAGGTCCGAGACCACTGTCATTTGACCGGTAAATATCGCGGCACGGCTCATAGTTATTGTAACTTGCAATATAAATTGCCTACATTTTTACCAGTGTTTTTTCATAATTTATCAGGTTATGACTGTCACCTTTTCATTAAAGAATTAGGCAAAGCTCCTGGGTCTTTAAAAGTAATACCTAAAACAAAAGAAAACTATATTTCGCTCACAAAGTTCATTCCTATTTCGAAAGAAGAAAGTATAAAGGTTCGCTTTGTAGATTCTTTCAAGTTTTTAGGGACTAGTTTAGAAAAATTAGTTAATACAATGAAAAAACAAGAGTTTAAATTACTCAAATCGTATTTTCCTGATACAAGACAATTTGAGCTCCTTACTCGAAAAGGAATATATCCGTATGATTATATGTCACAATTGAACCGTTATAAAGATACGTGTTTGCCCAGCAAAACTAATTTTTATAACTCCTTGACAAATGAGCTTATCACTGAGGACGACTATGCACACGCGCATTCCATTTGGTTAGAGTTTGATATAAAAAATATGGGTATGTACACAGATTTATATCTTAAAACCGATGTGTTATTGCTCGCAGACGTGTTTGAAAGTTTTAGAAAAACTTGCAAACGGTATTATAATCTTGATCCGGCATTTTACCTGACAGCACCAAGTCTATCGTTCGATGCAATGCTTTTGAAAACAAGCGTTAAATTAGACCTTATTAGCGATGTAGAAATTTTTAGAATGATACAAAAAGGTATTCGCGGAGGTATTTGTATGTGTTTCAAACGACACGTAAAAGCCAATCACAAATATTTAGATACTTACGATCAGACTCGTCAAAATTCATTCATCGTTTATTTAGACTGTAACAATTTATATGGACATAGCATGTGTCAATATTTGCCGTATTCAGATTTTAGATTTATGTCGAGCAATGAAATAGATAATTTACATTCGAACTTGACTGATATTAGTGATAACGCGGAATATGGATATATTCTCGAAGTTGATTTAACATACCCTGAGAATTTACACACTGAACACAATGACTTTCCATTTTGTCCAGAAAAGTGCTTGCCCCCTGGTGGTAAGAATAAAAAACTAATACCAAACTTGTATGATAAATACCACTATGTTATTCATTATACTCATTTAAAAACATGCATACGTCACGGTTTAATATTGAAAAAGATCCATCGCGCTATCGTTTTTAAGCAAAGTAATTTTTTAAAAAAATATATTGATCTTAACACTCATTTACGTCAAAAAGCCGAGTCACAGTTTGAACAAGATTTTTTTAAATTACTAAACAACAGTATTTTTGGTAAAACTCTAGAAAACAATGAGCATAAAATTGATTTAAAGTTAGTAAACAAATGGCATGATTTAAAAAATAAGACCAAGAAATCAACATGTGCTGAAAAACTAATCGCCAGCCCATATTTTCATAGTGCTTCAGTATTTTCAGATGATTTGGTAGCAATACAAATGAAACCTTCGCGTGTTATTCTTAATAAACCGATATACATAGGTTTCGCTGTGTTAGAATTATCAAAGAGTCATATGTACGATTTTCACTATTCTACTATAAAAACATTTTATGGCAATAATGTTGAATTATGCTATACTGACACTGATAGTCTTGTTTATAATGTAAATACGAATGACTTTTACAAAGATATTAAAAATTATTTCCTTAAATATTTTGATACTAGCAATTACAATTCTGATAACAAGTTTGGCCTGCCAATTATTAATAAAAAAGTACCTGGGCTCTTTAAGGACGAAATGGGAGGTAAAATAATTAAAGAATTTGTAGGACTGCGTTCAAAGCTATACTGTATAAAAACTTTAGACAAAACAATAAAGAAAGCAAAGGGAACAAAAAAAAGTGTAACGAAAAGTTTACATATGATAGATTATAAAAATGTTTTGTATAATTGTAATGTCATCCGCAAGAAAAATTTACTCTTTAGGTCAATCAAACATGAAATATTTACACAGAGTGTTAATAAAATAGCACTTTCTAGCAATGACGATAAACGTTTGCTATTACCTGATAAAGTATCTACTTTAGCTTGGGGTAATGCATCTATATTAAAGTAATGTATCTATATATTTCTAAATTATTAGTTATAAATTAAATGTTTCTACTGTATACAGAGTAATAAATAGTTATAGAATACTATGTGCTAATGTAACGTAAATATTATTTAAAGATATTAAAAATAGCTGTGTAGTAAAATAAATTGTAAGTTTTATGTGAAAATAAATACATTTGTGTGAATATATAGACTCTTTTATTTTTATCCATTTAAGTAATACCTACCTACCACGTCTATGAATGTACTATACCAAATAGAAGCCAGTCGTACATTCAATAAAAAGGTAACCTGTTAAAACATAATGTTATTGTTTTCAGTAATTAACTGGCATTCATGTTCAAACCTGTTGATATTATTGTCTCTCAGTGTTTAACTGGTACCTATACAAAATATATAGAAAGAAGTTCAAACTTGTCGAAGGATTTACAAGCTTTAACCTGTTGACATACGATGATATTGTTAATCAGTAATTAACTGGTATAAAATAAGGTTATAAAGTTTTTGAAATATATCACTTACAAAGACAAGTTGAAACCTGTTGTATAATTTACAAACCTGTCAAAACATGATATAATTTTTCTCAGTAAGTAACTGCCATACAAAACATATAAAGTTTTGAAATATAATATTAGTCAGGTGTTTCCAACACTCATTGTGCTCGAGAAACAAGTTCAAAGTTGTTGGAAGGAAACATCAAATTGTGTCATAAGTTTTATGTTACACTATGCATTCGCCGATTAGTTTATTAATCATTAAGCTGGTGCTTGTTGTGGTGATCACATCGATTTAATAAATCGTAATTACCTATACATATTTCACGAATCTTATGATTATAGGATTACCTTTTATATGTACAAATAAATAATTTCTATTATTGTTTCAGATTATCAACAATAATGAATGATTCACCTGATATAATTTTCTCTCAGTATGGTCAAAGATTTCCGAGCCCAAATCCAAGCTGGCATATTCCTGAACCACAAGACGAACCGGTCAATAAAAAATCAAGGACGAGGCGAGAGCCTCAAAAACGGAAGCAACTTAATAGTAATCTGTCTTACGTGATCAATAATCAAAAGAAAAAAGGCTTAAGACTCCTTCAAATACAAGTGGTAGACCTCAGTGAAGATGATAATAATATACTGATCAGTGCGCAATACGTAGTGAGTGAATCAGTGGACAACATTATGGATGAGGCAGAAAGATTAGTGAACAAAATATCGAAAAAACTATGTGAAGACTCTAGTTATGTGTAAATATTAAAGGTGTGTTGGTATAAGAAATGTTACTATTTTAATTTCATTTACTGTAAATAATTAAGAATTTAGATGTAATCAAAATGTTTAAATTTATGCAGTAAGTAGTTAAAGTATATAAGTATTTAATTTCTTGTTATTAAGTTTTATGATAATGAAATATGTACACTGTATGTTTAGTGTATAGGTATGATCTGACCTATACATCTGACGGCGTCAGATATGGGGTTCAAGGAACGTAATCGTATATACGTCAACGACCACCTGAATGCGGCTTCAAAAGCTCTTTTATCAAAAACTAAATTGATTTCAAAGGAAAAAAACTATAGTTTTGTTTGGGTGAAATATGGTAAAATCCATGTAAGGAAAAATGACACTACTCGCGTGCTTGTAATAACATGTGAAAATGATTTAAACAACATAGTTTAACCTGTTTTTGTGATTTGTTTGAAAATTTGTATAGGGTAACATTTAACACCCACCAGTCATCATTGTATGTATGTTTACTATCAATACGAGAGGTATATTATTACTTTAACTACGTGTTCGTCAGTTACTTTATGTTATATACTGAACATAGATTGTTTATCAATCCTGTTATGCCGGGTGCACGCGAGTGTTGTTTATGCCACTTAAAATTACTACGGTACCCGCTTCGAGTTTTATGCGCTGCGGTTTTCTTGCTAAATATAAATATAGCTATCTCTTTCCTTTCTCGGCTAAGATCCCTTTGCTGTTCACTCTTTTGCAACTGTACTCGCTATGTTTTATCTCAAAATACTGTGACTGTTTCGACAATAATTACAAAATTAATCTTTAGAGTCTATTCTACCTACCGCTGCTGGATGGATGGTTACGTAAATTATATTGAGTTTATCTTCAATAATATTATAAAGAGGAATCATTTGTATGTCTGTATTTTTATATTTTTGTATGCAACGAATAAACTTAAAAACTACTTGACCGATTCGGATGAAATTTGTCATGGAATTAGTTTGAGACTTGGGAAAGGACATAGGATAGTTTTTATCCATCTACGCAAAAAGGGGTTGATCGTTTTGCGCCATAACCGACATTTCCGCGGGCAGAGCCGCGGACAAATAGTTTTATTTAATTATGCATTTAGGCTGTGGTTACTGTTATTAACGGTTAATAATGGATAGCAGGAGTGATAATCTAACTGTTTATTATCAAAATGTACGGGGAATGCGGTCGAAGACTGCAAATTTTTATCGTAATATTTGTCTCAGCTCATACGACATTATTATTTTGACTGAGACGTGGCTCCTAGATAGTATCAAAGACACTGAACTTTTTGATCACAGGTATATAGTTCATAGACGTGACAGAAATTATGAATTGACTAGACAAGCTCTCGGAGGAGGCATTTTAATTGGGATCCGCAAAGACTTAAGAGTCACGGCACAGTCAAATTTCCACTCTACTGCTGAGGATTTATGGCTCACGTTATCAATCAATCCAGTCAGCGGCAAGCGGCTGATTAATTTACATATATGTGTATTATACCTATGTAAACAAAATGAAGGTTTCTCGTTTTCGACACAGTTGAACAACTTTTTATCCAAACTCAATGAAGTCATACTCAGTCATCCCGATGATAAATATCTAATAGTAGGGGATTTCAACATGAGCAGTATAACGTGGATACCAAATGAAAATAGTGGTTGTATGTGTCCGATAAACGTTATTGGCGACAATGAGACCAACTTAATTGATGATTTAGCGACGCTTAACTTAAGCCAGTACAATAGTTGTTTCAATAAATATGGGAAATTACTGGACCTTGTACTCTCAAACGATGCTGTCATTGTTACTGAGTGTGATGATCCGCTTTTACCTATCGACCCTTATCATAACCCTCTCTTAATTAGTATTCAGTACGTGGAAATACCAACTCTGAAAACCAACTCCTATGTCAAGTATGTTTACAACAAGGGGGATTATGATTCTATTAATAGATTCTTTTTTGAACTGGATTGGTATACGGAGCTATATAATAGACCTCTTGATGACGCAGTCGATAATTTTTATAGCATACTTCGAACACTGCACGATAAGTACATACCAAAACGGCAAATAAACAGTCAGATCTATCCTAGGTGGTACACACCGGCTTTGAAGAAGGTCATTAAAGAGAAATATAAATACTTATGTAAATATAAAACATATAATAACACTGCTGATTTGCAAAGTTTTAAATACCTACGCGACAGGGCTAGAATGTTGGAACAATCGTGTTATCTGAATTACATCAAATCCGTTGAGGATTCCATAAAGAAAGATCCTAAGTACTTCTGGTCATTTTTAAAGTCTCGCGGTAGGTCAAATGGTATGCCTAATAATATAAAATACAATAATACTATAGCCTCAACTGGAGAAACCATATGCAATGCTTTTTCTTCCTACTTTTCCTCAACTTTTCTCACAGCTGATTGGCCCGATCCCAACGGAACCTCAACAAGCAGGAACCGCACATCAAATGCGGCGGTGGACATCAGCTCAATAACGATAACCAAATCTGAAGTTTTGAAAATTCTCACGGACCTAAATCCATCAAAGTCAGCTGGGCCAGATTACATTCATTCTGTTTTTTTAATAAAGTGTGCTAAAAGTCTTGCATATCCTATATCTATTTTGTTTCAGAGGTCGGTTTCTGAATGTATTTACCCACGCATTTGGAAGTCCGCTTTTATTACTCCCATTCACAAAAAGGGATCTAAAACGGATGTAACGAACTATAGACCAATTTCAAAGTTATGTATTTTGTCAAAAGTGTTTGAGAAAATTGTATATAATCAAGTTTACTCAGCACTTAAAAACTCATTTAGCCCCTCGCAGCATGGCTTTCTGAAAAAGCGGTCAACGGTGTCAAATCATATTATTTTCAACGACTACCTAACTAACGCGATGAATACTGGTGATCAGGTAGATGTGGTCTTTACAGATTATAGCAAATGTTTTGATAGAATAGACCACTCTATCCTGCTATCAAAGCTCCAGAACATAGGCATCCGTGGAGACTTGCTTAGATGGTTTTCGTCATACATTGACATGAGATCACAAGCAGTCGTCATCAGCAATTATATTTCTGGCTGGGTCTCGATCCCAAGTGGAGTTCCACAGGGTTCATTGCTTGGTCCTCTGTTATTTTTAATCTTTGTTAACGATATATCTGAATGTTTTTTAAACTCTCAACTACTTTGCTTTGCTGATGACATGAAAATTTTCACCAAGATATCAACTCTGGCAGACGCTCAAGCTCTTCAGGAAGATTTGTCAAGGCTGGACAAATACTGCCAATTGAACAAACTCGAACTTAATCCATCAAAGTGCTCAGTCAATACTTTTACTCGGAAAACAAATATAATACATTTTATTTACACTCTCAAAAACCAAACTTTAAAAGAAACTCATGTTGTTAGAGATCTAGGTGTCATTCACGATTCGAAATTATTATTTGATGAGCATATCTCTTATATAGTGTCTAAAGCTTCTAAAGCGTTAGGATTTATAATGAGATGCTCCGTAGGGTTTAAAAAAGCTAAAACATTAAAGATACTCTATTGCACTTTTGTTCGAAGCATTCTGGAGTATGCTTCAGAAGTATGGAATCCTTGTTACGATAAATACATCTCACGAGTTGAAAGAATTCAAATCAAATTTATAAAGTTTTTATGTTTTCGATTATACATCCCATACAATTCTGATAAATACTATGACCTTTGCAAACAATTTCATATCTTACCACTGTCTATGAGACGTGATATAGCAGATATAACATTTTTACTAAAAATACTATCAAATCAGGTAGACTGTCCAGATCTCCTTAGTAGAATAAATTTAAATGTCCAAAACAAGCGCGTAAGATTCAACCCACCCCTGTCGTACCCAGTGGCTAATACTAATTATAGAAAAAACACATATGTGCAAAGAGTGAGCAGCAAATTTAACAGTACAAATACAAATACAAATACAAATAGTTTTTATTGACTTAAGTTAAATAGGTACAGAGTATATTTGAATCCATAGGTTCCCGAACTAGCGTCAGCTGTGTTTCAGGAACCATAGGCTTCTCCCATAATTGTTATGACACTGGCACTTACGTCTAATATTAACTATCTGGTCTTACAATTTTACTTAGCGCTTAAGGGACATTTAGTGTGTGCATAAGTGTGTGTGTGTAAGTGTGTGTGAAGTGTATGAGTGTAAGTGAGTTTGTAGTGTATGTTGTGTGTTTACAATTGTTAGTAGATGTGATTGTAAGTAAGAATGTGTATAAGGAAAAGTATGAATTAATTGATTACACTGAGTGTTGGGATATATTATTATTTTCTCGTATCGGTATGAATAAAAGAGAGTGTTAATGCAAAACAATATTGTGTAATTGTCATAATAGTTAGTCAACTGTAGTTATCCCAACTGATAGTTATGTATAAAACTCAGTTAATAAATTTTCTAGGGCTTCATAGTCATATTTTTTTAACCAGATATGAATTACTTTTTTAATTTCATTATTACTATACTCTTTAACCTTTAATTCCTTATTTATCTTGTTGTAAAGATGAGCAGCCATGACACAGTATTTTTTCTGGCCAAATCTTGTAGAAGCGATTGGTATAGGGCATTTATAAATACGTTTTGTTAGTTGAGGTAGATGAGAAGCCGTTTTCCTATGGTAACGCTTTAAACTCTCTGATACAAACAATTTCCTCACAGTTAATACATCGGCTTCTTCATATAAAGTTGTTGTAGGGTGTCGATATGGTAAATAAAGTATTACTTTAAGGACTGCTCTTTGTGCTCGTTCAGCCGTTATTAGGTGTGTTTTTGCTGCACTTCCCCATGCACATATACAGTACCGAATGAGACACTCACCTAGAGCTCTATAAGTTTGGATTACCAATTTCGTATCAGCCACTGCTCTCAATGACTTAAAAACATAGATAAGTTTCCTCATTCTGGATGCCAAGGATGCGATTTGGAAAGTCCAGTTAAGCTTATTATCTATGTGCACACCTAAGTACCTAATTGAAGAAACACGGGTCAAAACCGGGCAACTACATTGGATGGGACGGTTGCCACGATTACATGGAAATGTATGCATCTTGACGTTTAAATCATTTGGGGCCATTCCTGCGTTTGTTATACTATAGCACATAAGCATTGTCTTTGAAATATTTAATGATAGGAGACTATTTTCAAGCCACTTCGTTACCACAGCGAGACATTCTTCAGCCAAGGAAGTAACTTTTCCCCATGTCCTATCATGTGCCAGTAATACAGTATCATCCGCAAACATCAGCACATCTAGACCAGGCAAGGTAGTACAACAAAGTTCATTAATATAAATAAGGAAAAGCGTAGGTCCCAGTGTACTACCTTGTGGCACGCCGTAGTTACAAAATAAGCTATCACTAATATACTCAGTAACCCGGACTTGTTGCGATCTGTTGTTGAGGTAACTTTTAAACCAATCCAAGCTTAAACCTCTGATACCTACATTTTCTAGCCTTGTGAGAAGGATTGGGATGGAGACAGTATCGAACGCCTTCTGGAGGTCCAGAAAGACACCGACGCACTTATCCCCATCATCGAGATAGGACGATATTTTTGTCGTGAGAGTCAAAACGGCATCTTCAGTCGACCTTCCCTCTCTAAAGCCATATTGGTTATCGCTTAATAGATGATTTTTCTCCAGATACCGCATAACTCTCTTCTTGACAAGTTTTTCTAAAATTTTAGATAGAGTCGAAAGTAGAGCAATGGGTCTATAATTACTCGGATTGTTTTTAACTCCGTGTTTAAATATAGGACATACAATAGCTTTTTTAAAAGCATCTGGAAATGTGCCCGTTTCAAAACTTAAATTGCATATAAATGCAATAGGTTCAGTAAGAAACGTAATAAACCGCTTAAGCAATGACGAAGTAATTTTGTCCCATCCAGGTGCACTGTGCAATTTAAGACTGAAAACAGCATTTCTAACTTCAACAGGGTCAGTGGGCATCATAGACATGGAGTTCACTGGTGAATGTACACTTCTGCTTAATATAGCCAGTTCGTTTTCAGTGGTATTCATTTTTTGGAGTGTATGATTAGCAAGTGTAGCGCCCACTGATGTAAAATATAAATTAACGTTATTAAGTGACTGAGTTGGATTGTTATTTATGCCAAGTAAATCGCATGGTGTTTTAGCTTGTTTAATATTGCATACTTCTTTAATAATTTTCCACGTTTCTTTCATATTACCTTTACTTTTGTTAAATTTATCTTTATAATATTCCAATTTAAGTTTTTTAATAATTTTATTACAAATATTTCTATACTGACTATACCTTTTTTGAAGATTTTTATCATCTGGTGTTTTCTTTAATTTCATATGTAGTTTGTCTCTCTTTCTTATTGACCTGACTATTCCTGTTGAAATCCATGGTTTAAGGGGTTGGGTTTTTTTAGAAATTTTCTTGATTTGTGTATAGGTATCGATGACAGAGAGTAATTTTGCCGTAAATAATTCAGTAGCCATATTTACATTATTAGTTAGATACAAATCCTGCCAAGATTCTCTTTGTAGAGTTTTTCTGATACCTTCATAATTAATTAAAATCTTATTATAAATTAGTGATTTTCTTGATATTTTGACATTATTTATATAAAGCATGATTGGAGAATGGTCAGTAAGTCTCTGTTCAAACACAAACGTTTTCCAAGGATAGTCACTTTTTACCATAATATGGTCTAGACATGTGGTAAACCTAGTAGGTCTATTAATGCCTTGCCGTATACCATGCATTGCCATCAAGTTTAAATATTTCTGTGCGTAATGTGATAGGTTACTAGATATTATATCCAAGTTAACATCACCTGTAAGTATTAAATTATTCGAAGTGATGCTTTCTAAGACAATGTCCATAGAATCTAAATATTGACTAGGATTTTTAAAACTTGGTGGACGGTACGTGCAAATAATTGTATAATTTGGTGCAACATCTAATATTAAGCAATTACCGTCCACAACTTTTGGTTCAGAACAAGAAACGTTAATTTCATTACGCACATATACAACAACGCCATCGTTCTGATTCAAAAATGTTTTAGTCCAGAACATAGTATAACCTACTAAGCTAGGTGGTGGATTCAGAGAATTAGTCCAACACTCAGTGAGTACGTATATATCAAGTGTTATGTCCAGGCTTGAAGTAAATGCTACAAAATAATCAAAATTGCAATTTATACTTCTTATATTTACAGTAAATATGGTAAGTGAAAGACTTGCGTCAGGATTTGGATTTATGATGTTACGGCAGTTTTTTGTGTTACTAATTGGAATACATTCTATTAAATCCGTGTTATCAACTTCTGTGGTAAGAAAACTGTTATCATCCATTATAGAAGCAAGCAGTAATTAGGTGCCATGCATAATATACACACTGTGGAAATGATTTTATGAATATTATATTGTTCAAATTTAATGCAATTTTACTATAAAGGTAGCGACTATAGACAATATGAAGTAAGCTTTGAGTAGTGGAAGTGTAAATATGAGTAAATTGGCCGCAGTAACTAAAACTGCGTAGTATGGTGTAGTTTGTAGTGTGTAGTTTTGAGTAGAGTGGTATGTGTATTGTGTTACTTACTGGACAGCGCAAGTTATTATTTATTACAAAAATATTCCATAACATATGACTATTATGAACTATATTAAGCAAGATGCTAATGTTTAATTTATTTTTAATATTTATACCTGCTTTAGAAAAAAATAGTCATTTATTTGAGAGGTTTCCCAAATCACTTTCAGTGCTCACTTTTATAAAGGGAGCTCCATCCGTTCTCCGCAAGTATATTCTACCTCTAGAAGTCCAGCAATACTTGTATGAATTTGCTTTGGCGAATTCTCTGGCCAGGAAAAAGAGCTTTTTTGTTTGTATTGTAAGGCCCTCTGATACAAATATCGGCCTGTCTGGGCCTTCCATTTTTAAACTGGAAGTACTCAATTTTGATGTAGCATATTTTTTATTAAAAGCCTTGACAGACCTGACTACATTGTCTCTAAGTAAAACCGTCGAAAATTCAACAATCATAGGTTGATTGTTCTCATTTTTGGTGCTTATACGGTAAACGTCTCGTATATCTGATGGCTTAATTACAACGTTAGCTACCACACCCAGTTTTGTAATAATATTTGCAAGATCATCCTTTGTTTCGCTGGATTTTTTGGGCACGTTACGTACTTCTATAGTCGAGCTGCGGAGGCTGCGATCTATCTGTTCCAGGCGGTTCTCTAGTGACTTTATTTACCTTTGGTCTTCAATTTTTTCTTGTTCTAAGGTATGGACTCTTGAAACAATTTCTTCATATTTTTGACCAAGATAGTCAATAGAACTTGATATATTATTGTTCTGTTCTGTGTGCATCTGAATACCACTCTGTACTTTATTCGTAAGTGTAGTAAATTTTTCGTCCTGCTCTTTCTTTAATACGGCAAACATGCTCAGTATTTCAGCTCTACTAACTTCGTCTTCACTTTTTTTATATCCTGGAGAGGTTTGAGACCCTCCCTGTACTTGGCTCATGAGTGCCTTGAATTTTTCATCATGATCCTTTTTTATCATATCAAACATTTCCAGTATTTCAGACCTGCTTACCTCATCCCGTCTCTTGCGTTTTCGCAATACCATATTGGGTTCACTCGTAGCATGCTCTCGCGAAATTGTAGGCACGGCGATGGTAGCAGCGCTCGTAGGTGAATTCAAGTTTGAGTCTGACTTACAATGCGTCAGCGATTGCAGAACACCCGAAGCCGGTGTGGGTGGAGGTGTGCGCTTAAGTGGCATATTAAATCTCTGAGCGTAAGTTGAACCAAGCAAGTACCAGGCTAGCAGAACGTGATAAGCGGTGCGTGGAACACGAAAGCAACAGGTAGTTCACTCACACACGCTAGCTTCACTTACGTACTTGTGTGCGGCACGGTAGGAAGCACACACGCATAGCGCATGTATGAGTCACACTCACCAACAGCACACCAACAGACAGTACCGCAGTATCAACAGCTAGCTCCTTACAGCTTATTCAGTCCTATTATTTGATTTGATTTAACACAGTGTAATTTTGGAAATAAATTAAATAAAATTATAACGGGACTAGTAAACACGTCTGCACTGTGCAGGGGTCCGGGGGAGAAGGGGAACAGTTTAAGTAAAGAGATGACCTCATTAGATTTATTCTGCACAAGCGTGAATTCGGCTAGGCGGCTGCTTAGCTGCGAGTTTTTTATACATTAAGTAATAATGTTTTCCTAACTTGGTAATATAAATTTATCATAGCATTATATAGGTATCTAATTATAACTAACTTTGGTATGATTTGGTGGAAATCTACATTCGAATTTAATTGTAAGAAAGTGAACGCTCACGTTAATTTTCCTATTTTCTAAATTGTTTTTTAAACGCCAGGACCTGTAATTGGCTTTCTTGGTGTTTATCTTTAACATATTATTTAAAATTGTATTTAAAAGCTGTAGGTCTTCCTATAAATAAATAAAATAAATAAATAAATGATGATATAATAAATAAAACTGCTATTAGTTATAAATCAATTATGTTTTATTTTTTCTAAACAAATCAAACATATACGTGTGATTATCAAAACACCATTTTTTAATACATATAGCATTATTTAATGCACAGTTAATTTTATGATGCACACAGTTAAAGTCAGTTTTATTTTTTAAAAATTTTTTTTTTAATGTTGGAAGATTAGGACATCCCTTTTCACCAATATCAATCACTTCACACTTTGTACACAATTCTTTAATCCACTGTATTTTTTCCAAACCCTTTGTCATTATTTTTTTATTCTCGAGATATAATACTACAACACGTAGAAATTCTCTATAATCTATGTAACCCTCACTCCAGTAAATTCCTCGATTTCTTTCTAACCATCTTACTTGCTTCTTTTCTTCATCAGACAAATAATGAAACGAATATGGTGGTTTTACTAAGAATGTTTGTGTAAGCTCCTGACTTACAATGGCCACTTCCTTCACGATAAAATTATTTTGAATATCTTTAAATCCTTGGAGGTCAACTATGATGGTATCTACGTTCATGATATCTTCTTTACGATGCTACTTAATGGTTTGTATTCAACAATGCAGTCGTTCAGAATGAGACAATAAGCGGCTGTCTGATCTGGTAGTTCCGAATCACTCTCAATTTCTACTCTTACATCTACAACAGGACCCGTCTTTAGATTCTCTGCTTGTCTAGAGCAATCAACCACAAACAGCGGTGCTAAATCTTTAAACTGTTTCTCACTTAACAACGGTTGTGGACAACGTCCGTAATACGACTGTTGAAATCTGATATATTGCTCATATAATAAAGCAATCCTGTTATTAGCGAAATTCGCGTTAAGACTTTCATATGGAAAATAAGTTGAATTAAGGTACACTTTTACGTCACGAACATTGCAGTGATCGAATTGAGACATGTCAGAACTTGCACTATTTTTCCTATTTGTCTGTAAACCTATAATGACGTATCTTGGTTTTTCGATTTGAGATGCAGTTTTGATAGACCATGTATGCTTTGTAGTTTTAGGTAAAGCTGGATATTCGTACAGATCCCAATTTCGGTAAATCATCTGAAGCGGTCGATCTTTTTCTAACACTTTAAGCAAAGAAATTTTTTCCTTGTCTGATACTTTAACATGTGGTACACGCCATATGATTTTGTTGATGTGAATGTCATCCACTACTTCCCCAGGGTTAAGTTTTACAGCGTTTAAATTAGTGTTACTTCGTTACAGTACCAGTTCGTGTCTACTATTTATAACGACTTTTTTAAAATCTTCCGCAAAACCGAGGATATTGCGAAGTGGGATAGAAGCAGAAAAACTTCCTTCGTTAATATTTTTTACACCGTCGATATTCCAACCCCAGGCGTTAGACATCTTTGATTCACTCTCATTCATTGATATTAACGATTTCATGGTTGTAGTTATACCAGCATTTTTTATTTTATCTATCTCTACTCCATTTAGCTCATACCTAATATCTTGAAATAGGTAAAGTAGAGCATTGTTGGTGAATTGGACACTAGTAGCTTTGTCTTTCGGATCCTTTTTGCTGACTATAACGGTTCCTTCCAAATATAAAGTGCTAGCTGACGGTAATATGTACAGGTCCTGTTGGTTGATAGGTATACGTATTTCATCATTTCTATTAAAACTTGTTACGTAGGGTTTGTAAGAATGAAATTCTATGCCTTCTATCGTGGTGTCGTAAGTCGGAGTGGATAAAACGTCTAAGATATTCATTCTAGTAATCCGATTGCTTTCAGGAATGCTTTATTGTCTTTGGTTAATTTTATTTTCTTCTTAGAGCGGGGTCTTGTATGGCGGATAGCTCGAGTAGAACTGATATTTTTTACTTGTTGAGGTACATATTTATTGTAGTCAATCATTTTTTCGTCTGAGATGCAAATACAGCTGCACTTCTTCACCACGTAAATTTATTAAGCGATTCCTTATATCTAATAGCTTAATATGAATACAGCTTATATTGTTTTGATTTATCGGAAAGTATATTGCGTTCTTCGGTATTTCTATGATCCTGTATCCAGGTGGCACGTTGAGTGCAAATTCGTGAATGATGTGACTTGGTTCGTTGTTTATAAACGACCCACTAACGATATCACATTCAACCCTGATCACGGTCGTAGGTAAAATGTTGACTGGGAACTGTGATACATGCCATTTATTACCTTTTAAAATCTGCTTATTAAATCCTAACAGTCTTCTGAAAGAGCCTTCTTTGTTAAAATCAATGTCTTTTGTACAGAAAATAGTAGTTTTTAACGTATTGTTATTGCACAGTAGTTTTATAGTCGCATCATTTATTTCAGTTTTTAAATAATCACTGATATCTTGCAATTCATAAGTGCCTTCCGGTATTTCAATAACTTCGTTAGAGCCATAATAAAACTTATTATTACTTTTGTCAACATTTGGAATTGAATTAAATGTTGAAAATTGCAATAAGGCACACTCATAAGCACCATCTAGTTGCAATGTATTTGGATAGTATGTAGATAACGTTGACGAATTTCCAGTTATTGACAATGTGAGTGACATTGTGATAATGCTTGAATTCAAAGAAAAACATACATTTTATAATTTTTTATTCCAAAAAGTTAGCAGGTACTCTAAACATAAGTGACCACAATTTACTGTATTGAATCTTTGATATCTTGTGTAGTTATAATAAACATTACAATTCTTAAAATATCGCATTAATTCTACTGGAGGTTTTAAATCTCCATAGCTATCAAAATATTCACAATACTTGTATAATTTAACATAAGCTACCCAATGAGTTCCTTCGTTCTTAGAATCGTCTAAGTTTACGATAGCGCATTCAATTCTCTTCGGTTTTCTTGGTAACTGATCCTTCATGTAGATCCCTCGGAAATATGGGATGTCTCTTGCATACTTTTGAATATCTACATTAGTCAGAGGACGATCAGGTAGCAAACTTTCTAGTTTTTTGATGATTTTATAAACAATCCTTTACCATTTTTGTACGGTTTAATGTATAAACCCTTGCCCAGCACCGAACCTTCCATAGCCTTATTGTGTCGTTGTGTTTCTCGCAAATTTTGCTGAGCTGCTTTGTAATCGTTTACAGTTTTTGCAATACCAGCAGCACCACCAGCTAAAGCGCCTAAAGCTGATAAACCAGCGAAAATAGGGATTAAAGGCAGGACCCCGCCAGTTTTTGGCAAAGGTATTACTCGCGGTACTCGAATTCGATTAATTTCTGGAAACATTTTTTTAGCTGCTAAATAAGCAACTTTAATCAAAGTTTTACTATTCTTAGGCTTCAATTTTTTTATTTTTGCTCTTATTTTTGAAACCAAGCTTCTGAATGTTTTAACTCCGGAACCAGACTTCAGTTTTGCTTTCATAACCTTGCTCACTAGCCATGAGCTTAACTTTTCACCTTTTCCCGCATCTTTTGATTTAAGTCTTTGTTTGGCCATGTTGAGTAATTGTAAGTCAGCTTTGTGACGATGGGATAGATCTGTATGATTTGCGTAAGCAATGTCGTGGTGCATGCAAGCTTCATCTAGCTTATTTACACCTCGATCACCTCGTAATAAACGTTTTTGAAGTTTAGTTCCTGGTCCGCAATAATTGTATCCAGGCAAATGAACTTCAAACGGTAGATTATTGATTATGTTATTTACTAGTCCACCACCCTGCATTACTCGAAGTGTAATGATAGGAATGTTACATCAGCATTAGTTATATATCTTAACTCATTATTGCAGCTTTATCAATCCAACTGTTTTCTTCATCGTTTAGACCTAACCATTTGACGAACAGTTTACGTCCTTTTCTTTTTAAAACTTTTTCTATCAAATAAACATTAGGATGATTAGATTTTTGAAGTTCTTGCTCATAAAATGCTCCTACTATATCTTTCTTTCGTTGATCTTCTATGTGGTATGTTACTGGTATGGTTTTATTTATCTTCTTAATAGTAAATAGTTCAGTTGACCAATTGGGGGTGTAACCTTTTTCGAAATTGTGTTTGTATTTACTGATACGAACACAGTCACCAACTTTGAACTTAGGCAGTCGTTTGATGGATATATGTTTGTATGTTTTTTTAATATTTTCTTTTATTACTGATTCATTAGATTTATTCACATCAACCGGTTTACATCTAATAGTTCGATGGATTGTGTTGTTATATGTCTTCAGTATATCTTCTAATGTTGAACCTAACCATTTATAGTTTCCGTTCAAACTAAAAGATTTATATAATTTATTTTTAACCGTTTTAATCAGTCGTTCTACGATCGAAGCTTTTTTTGTGGAAAACGATGAGTAATGATTAATGTTGTACGTCTTTATGAGCGTTTGAAATGTGCTATTATAAAACTCTGTCCCCATATCAGTTTGTAAATTAACAGGATGCCGATGAGTGCTAAGCAGTATACGTTCAAATGCCCTACTAACCTCAAATTTATTTTTCGATTTTAATGGCTCTGTCCAGGCGTATTTTGAAAAACAGTCAATCACTACTAAAACGTAATTATGTCCTTTATTATACGTTCTCAAGTTTTGCATGTCCATAAGATCTGCTTGCCACAAGTCGTCAATTCCCTTAAGAATAACACAACGTCGAAGAAAATTTCTTCGTGCTGCTTTGTGTATTTCATTTACAATTTGCTGTTTTGACATTACGGAGTCTTTTTTATTAATTTATTTACATCTGCTTTAGTGTAAAACTTATCTTCCAATTGAATTAAAACCTCAGGTATCTTTGCTTTTAAAGTATCCTGAGCTATCTTGTGTATGTCTAATATGATTCGAGATCGTAATGAACCAATCAGTTTATCAAATTCTCTTATCGTTTTAGTATTCAATCGATCCACATAATCCTTATTAACAGCATCGTCTAATTCTACGGGAGGTTTAATTCCTCCCAATCTAGAATTTTTCAGATTGAAATTTCCATTTTCTGATTTTAGTAATGCGTTTTCGTTAAAGTCAAATATTTCTGATAAACGCATTCTTTTATGAATAAAATGACCGAACTTATCGACATTCATGATTAGGGTGTATTGTAATGAATGGTCAATGATAAAATGAAACATAAAAAAAATACTTACTTATTTATTACTTTACTTTCACGTAATTCTTCAATAATAGATATTATTTCGTTGTCTAAACCTGTGTTACCAGCATCTCGAGATGCAATTAATAATTTTAGCCTTTCCACTAATTCGTTCGGATCATCCCAATACACAAAATCTACGTTTTTCTCCCATTTTTTTGTCAGCGGTAGTCCTTTTCCTTTCGATTGGATACCCTGAACTGTATTTCGCAGTTTGAAAAGAGGTTTAATTACTTGCAAATATTTTTGTCCCTTCGTTCTTAGAGACTTTTTATTGGCTTACTTGGATCAAAGCCTCGTCGATGTGCATTTGTTTCGATTAGCATCGATTTATAATGTTGCATATCACTATCTGTAACCAAGTTCAGGTCCACGTCTTTCTTTAACAGCAACTGCTTCAAACCAGGCGTATTCCGGTATTTACGTCCTGCCACGATGATGTATTGATCATTGATAGTTATGCGAGCAGAACCTAACATTAGGTTCCCACGTTCTACTCTAACACCAAACGGTATGTCTGTTAACGCATCTGAAGATACTGACCAGGATGACGTATCACCTACTGATTTATATGAAATGTCACTGTCGCTATCAGATTCGTATTCGTTTTCATCTTCCTTGCTGCTTTGATAGTCAGGTTCCTTGTGCAAAGTTTTATCAATAAATGGAACTTCGGTCTCTTCATCTTCCATAGCATGCACGAGAGGAGTTTGCTGACTGGCGCTAGCAATTAAATTGAGAGGTTCTGTTACAGGCTTGAAAACCGATTCCAGTGCTTGTTTATTGTTAATCTCATCATCTCTCATTTTTCGTACTTTTTTCTTCACAGCTTCTGCTGCATCAACAATTTGCCTTTTCAATGATTTGTCCATATTTTTAAAATAGGTCACAATTGATTAGGGGTTGTCTGACGAATAATATTACCGCACAGGTAACGGTCTTATATATAACTCATGTTCCTAATCAAAGACTACGAAAGTGTCAAATTTATTTCTGTAACAACCTTTATTCTTGGGACAGTCTTTATTAATTACAACATAATTAAAGGGTTCCCTCCATATTTTAGAACACATTTCACGAAATTCAATCCATGTCATGTCTGTATTAACATGTTCATCATATACGTGCCTCATATTTATTTCATCTTGTTTAAAAAGTACGATTACATTTGCGTTGTCTCTTACTAACTGTTTCGGGATTTTAGTATATGTTTGATTCACATAAATACAATCAATGTTCTTATGTCTCCCCATCGCAAAATAATCACGCATGTTATTTTGATTTTCACATGCAACATCATCAAATATGATAACAGAATACGGTTTTGCGTCTTGAACACTTAATACCTCTTCATTTTCACAATATTTCTGAAATGAAAGGCTTGGTACACGTTGCAAAACTCGTTCTAAAAAAATATACTTCGGTTGATGCAGGGTTTTTGAATAAACATACACATTTTGAAATCTTAAACCATTCTCATGTATTAGAAGACCAATCAGTAAATTAGTTTTTCCACAATTTGATGGTCCACAAATAATGCACCGAACCGAATTAGGCAATAATTCTCCATGACGTAAATCAGACTTTCCAGCTTCAACGCAGATTCTGTTTAAATCTAACGATTGTGATTGTTTTACAAATTTCATGGCCACCGGTTGAAATGGTTTGATTAATAATGAGTAGATTCATTTATTACATCGACATATATAAAATAATATAAATCCGGTTAGGTTTAAAAACTGGAAAAGTGGAATAGGGTTGAATTGTAAATCTTTGTTGATGTAGTGAAGTAGTGCAGTGGAACAGCGCCCAGACCAAACACTCGATGATATCTTAATCAAGGTAAGCTCATATGTTGCACGATCTCGAAGTATTATTGGACGGCCTACTCCACCGAGAGTGGATGAGGCGAACGGAGTGAGCCTCAGAAACGGAAGGTGGAGTAGGACGCCCAATAATACACTACTATAATTCATATGAAACAAGAGGGTCAATGTCCAAAGGATAGATAGAAGATGCAACTAATTTATTGTCTAGGGTAGAAGAGTATGACGACCAATCAGCAGCAGAAAGTTTGTATTTTAATGATGGGCTAGGGTTACGGAATGGTACTACTCTATTAGGAATAGAGATGATAATGGGAAAATGGTCGCTTCCATAGGTAAGTGGTAGAATTTTCCATGTGAGCAGTGAAGCGAGTGAAGGTGAGCATAAGGTCAGATCTACTGCACTTTTAGGATTTTGGGATGGATAAACTCTATGAGTGGGAGACCCATCATTAGCCACACACAGATTAACCTCATTAAATGTTTCGAGGAGGGAAAGACCAAATAAACTAGAATGATGGGAGCCCCACATTATGTGGTGTGCATTAAAATCACCCATTACCATCATAGGGGTAGGAATAGAAGAAAGAAGAAAGAGTATATCAGGTATTAGGGAAGAGTTGGGATGGGGTATGTATATAGAGATGAATGAGATGTCCAAGGATCTGATACCAACAATGTTGATATCAGGGGAATGGGATGGGATGTTAATTTGGGAAAAGGGAAGGGAGCGCTTTATGAGTAAAGCACTACCAGCATACCCGTCAGCCCTGTCATCCCGGAGACAGGAGTATCCTGCAACCCTAAATTGGGAACCAGGAACTAACCATGACTCCGAGATGGCAATGACTGACGGGTGGTAATTTGAAATTAAATGGACCAGCTCATGCTTCTTTGGTCGCATGCTCTGGGTGTTCCATTGCAGAACGGTTACTGGATCCATTATGGCCAGTAAATGATACTAACTGTCTAAGTTTATCGGCAACGTTGGACGGTATAGATTGAGGGTTCATTAAGATGATGTTTATGATTAAATTTAACAATGTCTCCAACATATTGTCATTTTGAGGAATAGATTCTGTCGTTTGGTTAATGCCTAGAGCACAACCATTAGACATTGCAGATGCAGGAGTGGCAACTATATCTCGGTGGGCTGCTTTATCGTACGACTTCCCAAGAGGGGCTTTCGTACGAGGGCTGGAATACACAGTTCTGACATATGAGGTATTGTGTTGGGGCTGTGAAGACCTTGGCTGTGCCAAAGAAAGAGATGAGGTGGGGGGTGGAGCAAGTATGCTTTGGGAAACCTCAGAATACGATCTTGATACTTTAGGACACTGAGTAGCAGCTTCTTCATAGGAGATGTTGTTTTGAGCCATAACAGCTTTTATGGACTTTTGTCTCTCAAGTTCTGGACAATTTTTGTTGGTGGCAAAGTGGCGGCCTGAGCAATGGAGACAAGTAGAGTCTTTTTCCAACACATCGCAACTATCACCGGTATGCTCTTTGGTACAACGGAAGCATCGAGGTTTAGACCTGCACTGGGCTTTAGTATGGCCAAACCGGCAGCATGAGTGGCATTGGATGGTGGGGTACTGATAGAGCTCTACAGGCAGAGATGTATAGTATGAGTACACTCGCGATGGAAGAACCTGTCCAAGAAAAGTAACAACTACTGTTTGTGTGGGGACCCAAGTTGGATTTCCATCTACTATGGTCTTCCTGTTGAGACGACGAGCTTTCAAGACTTTACCGCATCCTACAGGGAGTTCTAGTGAGGCCACAAAATCTGAAATGGACATATCAGCTGGAACTCCACGAATGAGTCCCATGCGAGTTATGTTGAAAGTGGGTATTGTAGCTGTGTATTTACACATGGCTAATATAGGGAAGCTGATAAATTTGTTGGCATCTTCAGCGGTAGTGAATTCTACTGATATTTTATTTCTGCCTACTCTTTTAACTCCTTCTATACAAACATTGGACACCTTGTGTGTTTTCAAAAATTGCCCAAACTTGATAGGTCTAATGGTTGTTCCTGCAGATAGATCGGGTTCTACTCGGGAAACGTGGACCACATAGGGGCCCTTGTCCAGAGATGTGTAAGCGAGTCCGCCAACTACTAGTGACGAATCCTTGCGAGTTATGTTGAAAGTGGGTATTGTAGCTGTGTATTTACACATGGCTAATATAGGGAAGCTGATAAATTTGTTGGCATCTTCAGCGGTAGTGAATTCTACTGATATTTTATTTCTGCCTACTCTTTTAACTCCTTCTATACAAACATTGGACACCTTGTGTGTTTTCAAAAATTGCCCAAACTTGATAGGTCTAATGGTTGTTCCTGCAGATAGATCGGGTTCTACTCGGGAAACGTGGACCACATAGGGGCCCTTGTCCAGAGATGTGTAAGCGAGTCCGCCAACTACTAGTGACGAATCCGTGTACACAGTCTCAATAGAAGCCGTTGCAAGCTCAGGTGAGGTAATAAACCTTTTTGGCCGGGGGTTGTTCTTCTATTTCAATCCGCCTCTTAGATGCGGTTGGGGTAGTAGTAGGGTCCGGGGCGGGTCTGGGTTTATTCATTAATAGTTGCTTTGCCTAGCTTGCATGCCTTGCGCTGCTTGTTTTGGATAAACTCAGGCCTTCCTTACTCATCCCGGATGGGTAAGGAGGCAATGGTCTTAGGGGAGAGCGCAAGTCGTGATGATCCCTAAGGCAAGTCTGACGGATACCTTCTCGTGGTGCTGCCTGTTATTGGTTTATTTCCTTCCGAAATAAACGCAACAGAACACCGTCAGGCGCCGCGTGTATTGTTATCTATATGTGTATGTATATTTATATATTCTTTCTGTATATATTTGTATTATATGTGTATATTATGTAGTTCACAGGGCTATTTAACCCCTTATTAGTAACCAAATTGAAAATGCTCGGTACAGACCGGGGCCGTAGTTAACTGTCTGTCATCTGTATTATACGTGCTAAGGTGCTTAGCACCTCTTTAAGACAGATGACAGAATAGACTTACGGTGTATAAATTGTAGTTTTAAGGCAAGGCTACAGATAATTTGTCATGTTTATGAGTAGATGAAAAACAGTTTGGCGGTGTGTGTGTTAAAATAGGGACCCCTCTAACTGGCAAACACCAGCGCCTACTACTGTCAAACATATTGTTACATAATCGAAAATAACCGCTGTCTTTTATTTGGTAGTGACCCCTGTTCCGATAACTCACGTTATTGGAGGCGGGGACAAACTGGCTGGACTAGTTCCAAAACCCCGATGATAAGTGTATCCTTAGACTTCGGGAAAATACCTCCAAGGTATTGTCAGTCTTCTGAACTCTAAACTTCCGGAGGCTTGAGTAGAAAGATTGAAGCCTGTCCACTTCCCCAAAATTTTGCTTATGGTCACAAATTATTATTATATCTATAATTTTTTCTGTGTACAATGTCGAAGGTAAATCGTGACGTCAAAGGGAAGTTCGCAAAAGGCCCTTCTCAGGGCCAACCAATTGTTTCGCCTGAGGACCGCTCAAGCGGCGCTTCTGAGAGCCGGAAAATCGCCCCTTCTCAGGGCCAAACTACAAGGGTTTCTTCCAGAGATCCATCGGAGGTCTCCATGGGGGACGAAGTGAGGTCGGACGTAGAGTCCGTAATTGAGGAATCTTGTGACGTGGGTGATTGCCGGAGGAAGCGGCCTCACTCCTCGTTTTACGTGCCCGGCTACCTAGAGTCGGACACTGAGACCGAGGAGACGTCGGCCGTTAAGGTCAGTACGGCGCGGAGAGGAAGGGCGAAGGGCAACAAAACAGGCCCCTCGCGTGAAGAGTTTGTGAAGCCCAAGCCCATTCCACTAGTAGAGGAGCTGGCGGAGGTCCTGCAGAGCAGGAAGTTCAAAAAGGGGCCCGCCGCTGTGGCCGCCGGAAGTTTACTCGACACTGGAAGTGATTCCGATGTCCTTGCCGGGTTCGGTGACCTCAGCGGGTTAAACGCCCAAGAGCTAAGAGCACAAGCAGGAGGGATGCTCGCCTGCATCCTAGAGGTTGCCAAAAAATCTGGCAACCTAAAAGGCGAGTTCGTTGCTCGCCTGAAGAGGTCTGCGTCGACCCTGAGGGAGGTTGTCGACGCACTGGCCAGCAGGAGTGAGGCGGAGGAGACGCGGCGGCTGAGAGCTGAGAACAGTCGCCTGCGCCTCGAGATGGAGGCCTGCAAGGCAGAGGTGAAGGCGCTGCGTCGCGGGTTCACCGAAGCCAAAACGCAGGCGGCTGCCGCCACGTCTGCTGCTACAGTAGCAGCAGCAGCCGCTGCCGCCGAGACGCCGGCCCCCCCTGCCGTTGTACTGGGGGCAGAGTTAATGGAGGAGATGACGCGCTCCTTGACTTCCACGTTCGGGCAAATGCTAAATGCCCGACTCGCTGGTATCGAGGATCGCCTCCTACCAGCGCCGGTTCTGCGCCCGCCTCTCAGAGCGGACGCCAAGAAGGCTGCAGCAGCGGTTGCGCCCCCACCCCCGAAACCAGTCCCTCGAAAGCGGGTTGGTCAGGCGTCGCAGGCTGCTGCCACGCCCTCGACTGCGGCTCCCATCGCCCCAATACCGACTCCAACTACTGGAACCTGGGCAACAGTAGTGAAAAAGGGGAAAGGCAAAGGGAAGGGCAAATCGTCCTCCTCAGCAACGCCCGCTCCCGCTCCTGTCCCAGCAGCTCGTGCCCACCCCTCCGCCGAGAAGCCTAAAGCGACAAAGGCTTCCGTTGCCGCCAGGCCCAAGAAGGCGAAGGCAATGAAAACCCCCAAATCCGCAGCTGTTGTGCTGACGCTGCAGCCCGAAGCCGCGGTAAAGGGAGTAACATATAAAGCCATCGTTGAGGCGGCGCAGGAGAAGGTCGATCTCCAAGGATTGGGTATCGACCGGATCCATTTCCGTCAGACGGCCACGGGAGCCAGGATGCTCGAAATTCCTGGCTCCCAAAGTAGTGACAAAGCGGACAGGCTCGCGGAGAAGCTCCGCGGTGTCTTGTCCGAGGTGGCCAACGTCTCGAGGCCCGTAAAGTCCGTGCAATTGCACGTGACGGGCCTGGACGACGCCGCCACAAAGGAGAAAGTGGCGGCGGCGATCGCCAAGGTGGGCGGCTGCGACGTACTCCACGTCAAAGCCGGAGAGATACGAAGCTACGGCGGGAGCGGCTCTTCTCTTATTACCTGCCCAATTCCAGCAGCCAAAGTGTTGCTGGCACAGGGCAGGCTTTTGGTGGGGTGGAGCTCAGTGCGAGTGGTGGCACTGGCGGCGCGTCCCATGCGCTGCTTCAAGTGCATGGGACTCGGCCATACGCGCCCTCAGTGTCCCTCGTCGGCTGACAGAGGGGACCTGTGCTTCCGCTGTGGAGGCGCAGGCCACAGGGCGGCGAGCTGCCAAAGGAGGGCCCCACACTGCGCGATATGCGCAGAGTCGGGGCGACCAGCCGAGCACAGGATGGGGGGACAAAACTGTGTCCCCCCAAAGATGAAGGGACAGGCCGCCAGGACCCAGGCCATCTCCCGACCGGCTGCCAGAGCCGCCCCTGAGGTAGTTCGCCGTGCGGCGAGCATGGAGGTTGTGCCGTCCGATTAATGGATCAAGTCGGACAGCACAATCTCCTCCAGACGAATTTAAACCACTGCGTCAGGGCTCAGGATTTGCTTATGCAGTCCCTGGCGCAGTGGCGGATCGATTTGGCGGTCGCCGCGGAGCCGTACTACATTCCCCAGTCCCATCCCTACTGGGCTGGGGATCTGGACGGCTCCGTAGCGATAATTGGACGTGCCGGTGGCGGCCCCCCCCTCTCGGTGTTAGAGAGGGGTTCGGGGTACGTGGTGGCCAAGTGGGAGAGGTATGCGGTAGTGGGCACATACTTCTCCCCCAATAGGACCGTCGCGGAGCTGGAGGTCTATCTAGACCTCCTGGCCGCGGCGGTGAGAAGGCAGGCACCACGTGAGGTCCTCCTCATGGGGGACCTGAACGCCAAGGCCCAGGCCTGGGGCAACCCCTCCACTAACACTCGCGGGGAGATTGTCGTGGAGTGGGCGGTTGCCGCAGGGCTGACCCTCCTCAACAGGGGGTCGGTCCACACGTGCGTGCGACACAACGGGGGGTCCGTGGTGGACCTTTCGTTCGCCACCCCGGTGGTCGCAGCACGTGTCCAGGCTTGGAGAGTGGAGGCGGAGGTGGCGACTCTCTCGGACCATAACTACATCCGGTTCGAGATCGCCACCTCCCACCAAGGAGGGACTCGGCGCGTGGAGAGGGCATCTTTCGCGCGCTGGGCGCTTGGTCGCCTCGATGCCGAGTTGGCTGAAGAGGCGGCTATCGTCCAGTCGTGGCTGGCCACCCCGGTGCACCCGGAGGTGGACATTGCGGCGGTCCACTTCCGGGAGGCGGTGACGGCCGTCTGCGACGCCGCCATGCCGAGGTCCCGACGCCGCCCCGAGCGCCGCCAGGTATATTGGTGGTGCTCGGAGATCGAGGATCTCCGAGCGCGATGCTCGGAGACGCGCCGCCTCTACTACCACTGCAGAAGGCGGCGTCACGGCCGGACGGACGACCAGCTGCCAGCGGAGCAGCTGGCGGCCGAGCAGCTCCTGTATGGCGATGTAAAATTAGCCAAACAGGAGCTGAAGCTGGCCATCGGCCGGGCTAAGGCCCTAGGCTGGAGTGAGGAGCTGGAGGGCCTCGACAGGGACCCATGGGGGCGCCCGTATAAGGCTGCCCGGAATAAGTTCCGGGGCAGCGCGCCCCCTATCGCCGAGTCCCTGGAGCCAGAGCTCCTGGAGAGGGTGCTGGGGGGGCTATTCCCCGACAGCGATCCCCACTACACCCCTCCACCGATGACCACGCCGTCCTTCCAGGAGGAGGAGGACCCGGCCTCCATTCCGCCTATCTCAGAGGTGGAGATGGAGGTAGCAGTCTCTCGCCTGAGTGGCAAGAAGACTGCCCCGGGACCAGACGGGATTCCCGGGCGGGTCCTCAGGATCGCCCTTAGGGAGATGGGCGGTCAGCTTCGGGAACTGTTCGACGCGTGCCTCACGTCGGGTCAGTTCCCGAAGCTCTGGAAGGACGGGCGGTTGTGCCTGTTGCGGAAGGAAGGGCGAGACGCCGACTCGCCCGCCGCATACAGGCCAATCGTGCTGCTGGATGACACGGCGAAGCTGCTGGAGAGAATCGTAGCTTCCCGTGTCATCCGGCATCTGGGGGGAACTGGGCCTGAACTTTCAGAGGCCCAGTTCGGATTCAGAGCAGGGCGGTCGACGATGGACGCCCTGCTCTGGATCAAGGGGTGGACGCAGGACGCGGTCAGCGGGGGGGAAAAGGCGTTGGCTGTCTCGCTGGACATTGCCAACGCCTTCAACAGCCTACCGCACGGAACAATACGGGAGGCGCTCCGCTATCACGGAGTGCCCCTGTATCTGCGTAGGCTGTTGGCTGACTACCTCCAGGACCGCGAGGTCCTGGTGGAGGGACGCGACGGTCTGAGGCGACGTCGCGTGTCCTGCGGGGTTCCACAGGGGTCGGTGTTGGGACCGCTCCTGTGGAACATTGGCTACGACTGGGTGCTCCGCGGCACGTTTCCCGCAAGTATGCGGGTTGCGTGCTACGCGGATGACACCCTAGTCGTAGTCAAGGGGAGGGACCTCAGGGAGACGGTGCGGCGGGCCACGGTGGCCACGACACTCGTGGTCGGCCGCATACGTGCCCTGGGGCTGGAGGTCGCCCTCTCCAAGACCGAGGCCCTAATGTTCCATGGGCCTCGGGGGGGACCCCCTCCAGGAACGCGGATAGACCTGGACGGGTTCCTGGTCCGGGTTGGGACCCAGATGAGGTACCTGGGTCTCATCCTGGACGGGCGGTGGACTTTTGGGGCCCACTTCACTCAACTGGCCCCAAAAGTCATAGGCGCCGCTGCCGCCCTTGGGAGGCTGCTGCCCAACGTGGGCGGCCCGAACGCCACATGTCGTCGCCTGTACTCCGGAGTGATCCGGAGTATGGCCTTGTACGGGGCACCTGTCTGGGTGGACGCCCTCGGTCGCGCCAATAAGGCCCTGCTGCGACGTCCGCAGCGGGTCATCGCGACGAGGGCGATACGCGGGTACCGGACGGTGTCCTGGACGGCGGGATGCGTGTTGGCCGGTGATCCCCCCTGGGAGCTCCAAGCGGAGATCCTCGCCGAAGTTTACCACTTCGTGGCGGCGAGGAGATCCCGCGGGGAGCCTCCAGCGTGGGAGGAGGTCACGCGCATGCGACGGCGGGCGCGGGTCGCCCTGTTGAGGCGGTGGACGGAGGACCTGGCTCCACCGGTCCCTGGACAGAGGACGGTGGATGCCATTCGCCCGGTCCTCCGGAGGTGGGTAGGGCGGCGATTCGGGTCGCTGACCTTCCGATTGGTGCAGGTGCTTTCCGGACACGGATGTTTCGGAAAGTACCTGCATCACATCGCGAGACGGGAGGCGACCCCCGCCTGTCACGAGTGTGGAGCGCCAGAAGACACGGCGCTCCACACGCTGGAGGAGTGCGCCGCGTGGAGTCCCATGCGGCACACCCTCACAGCGGTCATTGGCGCAGATCTGTCGCTGCCGAGCGTGGTTAACGCTATGCTCGGCAGCGACGGATCGTGGCAGGCGGTGGTCTCATTCTGCGAAGCGGTGATGGCGCAGAAAGAGGCCGCGGAGCGGGCGAGGGAGGACGACGTCCTCGCGGACCCGCTCCGGCGTAGACGAACTGGGGGGAGGAGAAGGCGGTTCGGGCGCCTTCTCGCTCTTTCCTAGTGCTGTGCGGATCATCGGTGGAGAGTCGGGGGATTCTCCACTGGCTTGCACGATCCCATACGTCTGGGGGATGGCCCCAATGAGCCGGGTCATCCCTCCATTGGCCGGGGCCCGTCATCGGTGACGGGCCGGCCGCTGGGGCGAGATGGTGACTGCTAACGCTACCCCATTTCGCCCTACTAGGCGGCAGACTGCTCATCCCGGGTTTTTAGTGGGTAACCTCACTTACTACCCCCCCGAGGGGGTAGTAAGGCCCTTCAGGCGAGGACTCCCACATAACCACTCCGCTCCCCCCGGGGCGGGTGGTATCCATAAAGGATTTTCCCGGGTGAAAAAAAAAAAAAAAAAAAAAAAAAAGTAGTAGGGTCCGGAGGATCCGGAGGGTCGGGTGGATCGTAATCCATGATGGGTGTTTGAGGTTAGGTGAACCTCAAACACCAAATTAGACAACTAAACACAAAAGCTACTACTAATTATATCTTACCGACACCAAAATAGGACAACACAACACTTATAATAATCAATATGGTGGCATTAACCACCCTAAACAGAAAAGAAAACGAAAATCACTCCCACAAGTTTACTCGCTATCACTTCCGAACCAGGCGTCAGTAGTCATGTTTCAACAAGTATGTACGAGTTCTTTGCTTTCGTCAGCAGTTGTCATGTTACAACACGTGTAGTAGCTAGGGCTGTCAACCATAATGTTAAAATAATATAGGCATTTTAAATTATTTTGATGAAGAACCTTTGCTGTTTTATATAAATAAAGTCTACAAAATACTGTTTTCATCATCATTGGCACAAAAGTTATAATAAAAGTTATTTTATTTTCTGCCTTGAGTACTCGTTTTCACATGCGTAACATTAGGGTAATAAGTATCCAAGGTGTAAGTCGATGGTTCTGTCATTACCAAATTTCATACAAATTAGAGGTTTTTCTTAGATAATATATAATACCACAATACTCCCTTTTTGTTGGTTTAAATGAATACTTCACATTTTAGATCTAATAGGTCAGCCTTTGACCAGTATCTCACCTGTTGGTGAGTGATGACGATGTGGTTGAAGGTGGTAAACAAGCTAAAACTGAAATAGGAACTCTTTAATTATTTCATAGGTATTTTATTTCTTGTACAAACCGTTGGCAACCCTTGTAGCGTGATATATCTAATTACCTTATTCTGCTAATTTTGCATCTTTAGTGTATAACGTACTAAAGAACAAAATGTTACATGTGCATCATACATTATTTGGAAAATCAATCCTGGATGATATGATAGTTAAGCGTATTATAGACTGATTGCTGATATTGCTGACATGTTTTTTTATTTGCTTTAAAACCTCGGTTTTTTGTCATAAATTTTATATCGATATTAATTTCCACATCAGTGACAAGTTTACTCTGCTGGTTCCTGCTCCGATAAAATGTTAGTAAGTAATATTAAATAATTTTTCCCAACATCATATTCACTCGATTATTTTTCTTGAAATTATTAATTGAAAAATGTGCTCTCCAAACTCCTACATGTTAATGTTATGTAAATTTTGGTATGTGACAAGCCCAGTGCAGCGCCGCACAGCATGAACCTCTGTAATTTTTATGAAGCTGGCAAGAGCAAGAAATATGATGTTTATCATTAGGCTAATAACTTATAATAACTGGTGATAAAAATTTGGTTGTGTAACTAATTAATCCAGGTATTAAATTGTTACTTAAATTTACAGGTCTGACTCCGAATTTGAATCCGCGACCAGTGTAGTACCCAACGTTGCGGCGCCGAAAAGGAAAAAAGCCTGCAAGCCGAAGAGTAACCCAGCACACGAAAGGTAAATATTTCGAAATAAGTGTGTTCAATAGGTTGGTAGGAATATTCTCTAAAAACATTATGACTTAGATACACAAATTATTTGTCTTATTGATTAAAACTACTCATTGAATTAAAGTAAATTAATAAGTAAAACATTTTTGTGTAAAACTTCATACTAGGTACTTTACATAAAATTGCTATGTTCTTCAAATTTATACTTGTGAAATTATATTTTTTGTTACCCAATCAGTAATATTTTTATTTTGTAGAATCGTTACAAATTATTTTTTCAATTCTTCGAGAGCCATTATAAGCTGTATCTTAAGTTTTCTTTTTTTGTCTGCAGTACAAAACCAAAGCCAGATCTATTTAAGATCCTAAGAGCTGAAGAAAAGTCGTCTGCAGCAGAATGCAGTTCTTCAACAACCTTCAAGCTAGAGTCATCATTTACTAGCCGGGTATCAACTGGGTCGGCGCGTCGTGCTGCTAATGTGAAGGGTTCGTACTTTGTGGAGCTCAAAGTATTCAACACAGACGACGCGCTGCGAGCTGATCCACGAGAACGGTACAAACAAGCATTGGCAAGTGTAAAGCTTCAATGTAACGAGCATACTCCAACCTGGGAAACGCTGCAGGCTTTTATGGGGGAGGCTTACTCTCATTTCGAGAATAGTGAGCCCAAATTTTATTCAAATAAAGTAACTTTTAAATAATTAAGTTACCATTAGATATTATTGCAAATACTAAATTGGTTTAGTCAGTGTATCTGATACGTTTTACTTTTATTGGGGAGGCTTATTCTATTATAAGAACTTTCAAATAAGTACATAATGTAAGATTAGATATATTAAAATAAATATTTAATTGGTATGGTCAGTATACCTGATACGTGTTATTAATAAAGAACTTATTTTACCTAATAATATGTCCAATGAAATAGGTAGTTAGGGTAATATCAACGTATTTTCTAATAGAATCGGTAATTAATGTTTCTGAAAATAATACATTGAAATTTTAAACCGTTATTTAAAAGTTAAAATTATAAAACCTTTAAGTTTTTATTTTTAGATTATCCCCTCAACTCCTAATATATATATATATATATATACATATACTTAACGAATTACTTTTGTTGTTATAATATTCAAATATGCTATAGTTACCATTACCAGGTAGGTACTAGATATATATTTATTAAGCGATTAGCGTTTGCTTACAAATAACTAAGTGGGTATATTAAGAGGTTTTGCATAATGCCGTTTTGCACAGCATGTAGCATACATATACGAAATAAATCATGGGTAGGTCATTTACGGAGTTATTCACACAAAGAAAAAAATAACGCTTGCGCTATTCCACTTAATATCGATGGCGTTCGAGTAATACAATCAGCATTTCGTAATCGCATCGTTACTTATAGTTTGGAAGCAACGACGGCAGCCACTAAGTCGTGTTTGGATTCGTTTTTTCTATCTTATCGCAATACACTCCAAACTCTTTTACAGAAATCTGTAGATGAGCATACAAGCTGCAAGGTAAATTTTGAGCTTTTTTCAATTTTTTTAAAGATTGCTGACAATAACGAAGTAATAAAATCTTTTGGAACCAAAAATAAAATTTTATATTCCAATTACGATTTTGAGACCCTTTTTACAACAACCATACAAACACTTAAGCACAAAATTGAAGAGTTTGAAACTCAAGACAGTGGTTGGAGTTTTTTAGGCAATGTACGTCTGGAAATAAACATTAATAATGTTACGAGCTGGGGGTTCGGGATAAATAATGCAATACGTTTTCGACGCACTGACACCTTTATTCAACAGTTCTACAGTCACTTCCAACTACACTAAAACACTGAACTAATCGCACTTCACAGAACACTATTCACAAACTTCACTGTACTTCACTATTCGCGCTTGGAGCACTTGGTCCAAAGATAATCGCACTGTTGATCGTTTCGAACTCAAAGTAAGACTGACTGGTCGGCCTGGACCCGACCCTATTTATACTCAAAATTCACATTTTCCAGAATGTTCACTAATAGTCTAGATAGAAAAACAATAAGGGCCATAAATCATCCTTTTAACGTAAACAACTTTGAATGGAATTCCACGAAAGTTAACTACTACTTATTCTGTGGTTGTTTACTAGTTGCCTGAGAACAAAGGCGACCCTTTTTTTATAACCTTTTGTGTGAAGAGTAGGTACATTCTTGATTTCTTTTACTTGTTTACTGACGTTAGATTATTCTAGATTGTTCGAGTCCTTGCGCCGTAACACTGCCCCCTCCTAAGACATGCTCGTCCCGAGCATAGTTGGAACCACAGTATGGCGCCAGTCGATCCACATGAACAATCTTAGAGACTCCTCGTTGACCCTTCCGTATCCGGTACGTGATGTCGTTGATTTTAGTCACAACCAGGTATGGTCCGTCCCATTTAGGCTGAAGCTTCGGTGACTTCCCTTTACTGCGTACAGGGTTATGCAGCCACACCATAGACCCTTCAGTAAATCCGGGATTAACCAGTTCTCCACTGTATCGGGTCTTCTTCGTATCGGAAAATCCATTTCTGTATTGATCTTGACGCTCGCAGATATTCTTCTGGTTGCGAAAGTCACTCGCGAAACCAATACTTGCTTGAGATGCTCTCCTAGTAGCACAAATACTGCATTTGTTACACCAGTCTACAACATCACTCCGACAATGGATCCAATAAAACTGCTCTCGTATCTTTAACAGTGTCTTTCTCACTCCAGGGTGACATGTTGAACATTCGTCGTGACATCGCCGTAGAATCTCACGAACTTTCGCTTCCGGAACAACCACTTGCAGGTGATAGTTATCTCCCCGAACATTCTCCCATTTGCGACACAGCACACCACCATGGATCACCAAGCTGTCCCACTGCGCCCAATAAACCCTTGTTGCCATACCCATTCCAGCAACATCATTCCACTTGGGCCTCCCAGTGCCAGCTTCCATCCATGTCAGAATAGGCCTGATGTTCGCATCATCCTCCTGTGCACGTCGCATGGATTTCTTCCAGTCGTCGGTTATAACTGTTCTCACCATCCTTACTGGTATGACTTCCTTCACTTTGCCGTCGTGAGTTTCTCTAATGTCGCTGCGTTCAATATTAGAGTGAAGTTGGTCGCGCTGTTGATTCCATCCATGTCGAAGTCTGTCTTCTGATGTCAACTTCCATCTGGGGCAACTGGATCTTAAATGCCCTTTTTCTCCACAGCCGTAGCATCTCGGGCTGAATCTTCGAAAATTTGTATCAGATAGTGTATCTCCTTTCCTGGTCCATTGCATATTGACACCAGTAGTAGAAAGTTTTCTTTCCCATGTTCTGTCGTTTCTTCTATCGCTCTTCTGCGGGCAGTTATATCGCAAGTGACCCCTTTCTCCACATTCAAAACATCGAGGGCTGAATCCCTGGTTGTCATCACGGTAACGTCGTGTGTTAACCTCGCGAATGTAATGCGATCGATGATCTTGCCGCACAGCTTCTACCTCCAAAGCATGGGCCAAGGCGTCCTTTATTGATTCATGATGACCCAGCCTCACTGCAGCTCTCACTTCTAAGTCACGTATCCCATCTACGAATGCTTGAAGTAGGATTCCGTCGATGAGTGCCGGTGAAGATTGATACGCCTTCCGTACGAGCATTTCCACTTCCAGCGCCCACTGCTGAAGATTTTCACTGCTTCGCTGGGTTCGCTCTTTGAGCTGAGCGCGGAACACATGCTCCAGATGAGCATCACCGAACCGAGACTCCAATGCCTCCAGAAGTTGGTCATAAGCTATGTCTTTTCCAAGGGCCTCCAGAACTGTTAAGGCTTTGTCACGAAGTCCCAGAGTAAGCGCTGTCATAGCCTGCGCTTTAGTCCAACCATTGGCCTGCACAACAGCCTCAAACTGAATTTTGTAGGCCGACCACGAAGAGGATCCGTCGAATGGTGGTACTTTAAATCCTCGTGGTGACGGTACAGATGCAGGTGCTGACGCAGGTAATCCGCCTCCAGTTTTTAAAACGCCCAGCGTTTTTTGAATATCATCCATTCTGGCTTCCACTTTCTCAAAACGGTTTTCATGCTGATGGACCTGATCTTCCACCACTTGGAGTTTCTTCCCAAACGTTGCATGCAGGTCTTTCATTAGAAGGGTCTGCTCCTCTTGGCGACGGGTCTGTTCTTCCCTGTCGTGTCGGAGTTGTTCCTCAAGGCGGCGGGCCTGCTCTTCCTGGCGTCGGGCTTGCTCCTCTTTGTCTTGTTGCAGCTGCTGTTCAAGACGCTGGGCCTGCTCCTCTTTGTCCAAGCGTCGCTGTTCCTCTTGGCGGCGGGCCTGCTCCTGAAGCATCGCCATTAGTGCAGCCAAGTCAGGCGCAGCTGGAGCAGCCATAGTCGAAGGGGTTCCCGATGTAGCGGCGGCGGTTGTTTCTGTAGTTGGTTGTTCTTCGGAGAGCACTGGTGGTGTAGCCCCTCCAAACCTTCGTTGGTCGATGTCCTGTTGCCGCTGGCTCCTCGTTCGGATGCCCTCTAAGTCTTCCTTTGGGAGCACAGGCATTATTTATCCCCAATTCTGACACCAATTTGTTACGTGCTGGGGGTTCGGGATAAATAATGCAATACGTTTTCGACGCACTGACACCTTTATTCAACAGTTCTACAGTCACTTCCAACTACACTAAAACACTGAACTAATCGCACTTCACAGAACACTATTCACAAACTTCACTGTACTTCACTATTCGCGCTTGGAGCACTTGGTCCAAAGATAATCGCACTGTTGATCGTTTCGAACTCAAAGTAAGACTGACTGGTCGGCCTGGACCCGACCCTATTTATACTCAAAATTCACATTTTCCAGAATGTTCACTAATAGTCTAGATAGAAAAACAATAAGGGCCATAAATCATCCTTTTAACGTAAACAACTTTGAATGGAATTCCACGAAAGTTAACTACTACTTATTCTGTGGTTGTTTACTAGTTGCCTGAGAACAAAGGCGACCCTTTTTTTATAACCTTTTGTGTGAAGAGTAGGTACATTCTTGATTTCTTTTACTTGTTTACTGACGTTAGATTATTCTAGATTGTTCGAGTCCTTGCGCCGTAACAATAAATACCAACCATTGGGTGATTCTAGTTTTTGATTTGCCAAAACATATAAAAAATAAAAAAGCATGTGTTAATATAAAGAACAAAGATCAATGCTGCTTTTTGTGGGCCATAACAGCAGCTCTTTATCCAGCGTCTCATCACCCTGAGAGAGTATCTTCTTACCCACACTTTAGCACTGTTTTAAATATTTCAAATGTATCTTTCCCAGTAAATTTTACCGATATAAAGATAATAGAAGACAATAATCCTACCCTACAGTTCATAATCTTTGGATTAAAAAACAAAAATATAGTGGGTCCTCTTTATAAATCACAGAAATCGAGCAATAATAACTCTAAAAAAACAATCCATTTACTTTTTATTGAGAAAGACAACACTATGCATTTTTGTCTAATCAAAGATTTGTCTCGTCTTGTCCGAAGTCAACTCACGTCACATCATGGCAAATTATATTTTTGGACACTTGTTTGGTATTTTTCATTACATCTGAAGAACTTGATAATCATGTTTGCGGAGGTATAGTAACCGTTTTACCTGATAAAGGTTCAGTAATACAATTTAAAAATTTTGGGCGCAAACAAAATGTTCCTTTTGTTATATACGCTGATTTTGAGACCTTGTTAAAGCCTACAGATGATTTGTCTGACACATCTTGTACAACAACTTTGCATCGTCATATACCAGCGGCATTTGCATATTACGTTGTATGCAAGGAGGATAGTAGTTATAACCGTTTTCGTATCTATCGTAATCCAGATTGTGTGGATGTTTTTATTAAATGGATTTTCAGAGATGTAAATGAAATTAACAAAATACTAAAAATGAATACAGCAATGGTTTTTGACGAAAATGACAAAAAAAATTTTGATAATGCTACTCGCTGTCACATTTGCAATCATTTTTTGTTTCTCGATCGTGTCCGAGATCATTCCCATTTGACAGGACATTTTAGGGGCGCTTGTCACAAAATATGTAATTTGCAATATAAGCAACCTTCGTTTGTACCTGTATTTTTTCATAACTTAGCAGGCTACGATTGTCACTTGTTCATTACAAAATTAGGTGAATTTCCTGGAGCAGTTAAAATTATTCCAAAAACAAAAGAAAACTACATTTCTTTCACAAAGTTTGTTCCATTGTCAAATGGGGAATATATTCAACTTAGATTCGTAGATTCATTAAAATTTTTGGGTGCTGGGTTAGATAAATTAACGAAGACCATGCAAATTGAAGATTTTCGCATATTGCATGATTTTTTCCCAGACGAGCATCATTTTGATCTTCTTACACGTAAAGGTGTTTATCCCTACGAGTACATGGATCATTTTAAGCGGTATAAAGAGCAATCACTTCCATCAAAGGAAAAATTTTACAGCACCCTCAATAATGCTAATATATCTAATGAAGACTATGAATATGCTCAGTCATTGTGGAATGAATTTAATATTAAAAACTTAGGAGAATACACAGATCTATACTTGAAGACTGACGTTATTTTACTAACAGACATTTTTGAAAAATTCAGAAATACATGCAGAAAGTATTATCAATTAGATCCCGCGTTTTACGTGTCAGCTCCTAGTCTATCGTTCGATGCAATGTTGTTAAAAACAGGTGTGGTGCTTGAATTAATAGACGATTTACCCATGTTGAAAATGATTCAAGATGGAATCCGAGGAGGAGTTTGTATGTGCTCACATAGGCAAGCTAAAGCAAACAACAAATATTTATCGAATTATGATCCAACAAAGCCTGATAAATTTATTGTTTATATTGATTGCAATAACTTGTATGGCTACGCAATGTCTATGACCTTGCCATTGTCTAATTTCAGTTTTTTAAACCACGATGAGATAGAAAAATTGTATGTTACTAAAATTGACGATAATGCTGATTATGGATACATATTAGAAGTGGATTTAGTATATCCAAAAGAATTGCATAATTTGCATAACGACTTCCCATTTTGTCCAGAAAAATGCGTACCACCAGGAAGTAAGAATGAAAAACTTATTCCTAACTTACATGACAATTATATGTATGTCATTCATTACGTTTACCTGAAAACGTGTTTGAAGCATGGTCTAAAATTAAGAAAAATACATCGCGTTATAAAGTTTAAACAAAGTCAATTTCTAAAACAATACATAGACTTAAACACTAAACTGAGACAAGAAGCCAAATCATCTTTCGAACAAGATTTTTTTAAGCTACTTAATAATAGTGTTTTCGGTAAAACTTTAGAAAACAATGAAAAACGAGTAAAAGTACATTTAGTGAACCAATGGAGTGATGATAAAAATATCACAAAGAAACGCAACTCAGCGGGTAAGTTAATAGCTAACCCCAGTTTTCACAGCGTAACAGTTTTTACCGAAAACTTAGCTGCAATACAAATGAAACCCAACCGAATCATTTTAGACAAACGAATTTACATTGGTTTTGCAGTTCTTGAACTATCTAAAAGCCATATGTACGAATTTCATTATTCAGTATTGAAACCGTTTTATAATAAGTGTTTGCAGATGTGTTACACAGATACAGACAGTTTTATATATGAAATTAAAACTAAAGATTTTTACCAGGACCTAAAAATCAATTTTTTGACTTATTTTGATACCAGTAATTATACTTTGGAAAACAATTACGATATACCGCTTATTAGCAAAAAAGTACCAGGTCTTTTCAAAGATGAAATGGGTGGAAAGTTAATCAAAGAGTTTGTAGGTCTCCGTTCTAAGCTGTATTGCGTACAGACTGCGGATAATGTTACTATTAAAAAAGCTAAGAGCGTTAAATCATGTGTAACCCGAGAATTTACTATTTCTGATTATGAAAAAACCTTATTACAAGGCGATGTTGTTCGAAAAGTTAATATTTTATTTAAAACAATAAAACACACAATTTTTACACAATCCGTTAATAAAATAGCTTTGTCAAGCAATTATGACAAGCGTTTAATTTCACAAGATAAAATATCTACCAGGGCGCTGGGACATGTATCTTTATTGAAATACTGATAATACCACAGTTAATTATTTTACATATTGATTTATTTAACCTGTACTATGTATTTAATATTATGTTAAAAATACAATGATTATGTCCGCTAGTTAAGTTTACATGTGTTTAGTAATAATAATAATAATAAGCTTCTGTATAATATATAATGATGGTTTGTAAACGTATGTTATTTTAAATTTATTAATATGTACACCTAATGAAATTTTTCGTTTCATTCAATATTTTAAATTCAAATCCTATAAACATAATTAAAATGATGTGCTGTTGTACAGGTTGCAACATGTTATGCACGTGACTGGATGATGCAATAAATCATTACAGCAAGTAGTTTCGTGTTTGATGGAATGAATTTTGTTAACGTTTCAGTAATACGATACCTTCTACATGCTCAAATTACAAGGCGATCAGCGTCAATAAATTTAATAATAGCTAATATTCATTGACACGAAAGTATTGCAAGGAAGCGGTTGTAATTGAATAATTTTAAAGTTTTCTTTTAAATAATAACAGCAATCTACAAGTACAAGTAAGTATTTCTCTAAAATTATTCTTATTTTATTTAGGTTTAATTTTAAACGCTTTATATTTTGACACTAATATTTTATATTTTTTACAGAAAATGACATCGGAGAGTGATCCTATGTGGTTACATTGTGCTCAAGACCCCTTAGCCGGTTGGGATGAGTATGAGAGAAAATTAAGAAAAGAACAACGGATAGCAGCAGCAGCTGCAGCTGAATCAACTGCAAATACCAGTAAACCAACAAAACATATGAAGCGTAAAGTCAAAGATTGCGTCTCATATGTTGTCAGCAAGGCACCAAGGAGAGGACACCGTGTTATCAAAATTCAAGTATTTGATTATAACGAACGATTGGGTGCTAATTGTGGAAGTGCTCGTGTACAATATACCGTAGTAGATCCTATAGATGAGATTGTTAATTTAACTGAAAATGTTATAACGAAAATAACAAAAAACTGACTGAAAACTTTATCGATTAATTGTGTAATGTTATAATAAAAGTGTAATTTAAATCTTTGACAATAAATGTTTGCCAATACTATTTTGGAGTATTTATTTAAGTAAGATTAGAAAATAAAACAACATATTAAATAAAATAATATAAACATTTATTCCATTTTTACATACTTTATTTTTAATATAAATAAAAGATATCTCACATAAATAAGGTTTTAAAATGTTTTATACAAATAATTAAAACTTAAAGAAGAACATGTTGTTATCCAAATACCATTTCCTTAGTATACTAACATTTTTTAAAGCACAAGATTTTTTATGAAATATACAATTATATTTCATTTTGTCCTGACAGTATTTATTATATAAAACAAAAAAGTTAGGACAACCTTTTTCTCCAAGGTCTATTACAGAACAATTAACACAAAAACTGTTTATCCATTTTATCTTCTCCAATCCTTTCACCAAAACAATTTTATTTTCTAAGAATGGTTTAATTATACGCTTAAATTCACGGATATCTGTATAACCTTCAGACCAAAAGATACCACGTTCCCTTTCTATCCACAAAACCTGTTTCTTTTCTTCATGTGATAAATATGAAAATGCATATGGAGGCTTCACTAAGAACACATGAGTACTGTGTTCGGTTGCCAATGCAAATTCTTTTACAATAAAATCATTCTTAAAATCTTTGAAACCTTGCACGTCTACTATAATATAATCAGGGTTCATGATATTTTTTTCACTACGTTGCTAAGTGGTTTGTATTCTACAATAGAATCGTTAAGTATAAGACAATAGGCTGTGGTTATCAGGAAACTCTGTGTCAGATTCAAGATCAATGCGTACGTCTATTGAACCTGATTTTAATGTCTCGTTTTGACGCGAACAATCAATAACAAATAAAGGAGCTTTATTTTTAAAATCTTCAAAACTGAGTAAAGGTTCGGGACGATGGCCAAAGTATTTCTGTTGAAATCTGGCATATTCATCGTATATTAATGAATAGTTTCCATCTCCAAACCTCGTGTTATAATTTTCGTAGGGAAAATATGATGAATTTAAAAAAACTTTAACATCGCGCACAAGACAATGATCAAATTGTGACATATCCTTGTCAGCATGACGTTTACGATTAGTTTGTAATCCTATAATTATATATCTAGGTTTTTCCAATTGTGATGAAGTTTTTACTGACCATGTATGTTTTGTTGTCTGTGGAAGTGTTGGATATTCGTATAGATCCCAATTCCTAAATACTATATTAATTGTACGATCTTTTTCCAAGTGTTTAAGTAAATTGATTCTTTCTCGATCTGAAACTTTTATGTGAGGTGTGAATTATTTTTTTTATATCAATATTGTGCACATATTCCCCATCGTTTAGTTTTAATGCGTTCACGTTATTACTACTTCTGAGTAAAATTAATTCGTGCTTACAATTTATTATAATTTTGTTATAATCCTCGGCAAACCCTAAAATCTTGTTTAGAGGTATGGACATCGAAAAATAACCTGATAATTTAGTGGTTGTACCATTTATATCCCACCCCCAAGATTTAGACATCTTTGACTCATTTCCGCTCATGGATAAAAGTGATTTGATTGTAGTAGTCACACCAGCGTTTTTAATTTTATCAATTTCCACTCCATTGAGCTCGTATCGAATATCTTGAAAAAAATACATTGCAGGGTTGTTCGTGAAATGCACTTGCTCTACTTTTGTTTTTGTATTCCTATTAAATACATTGACATAACCTTCAAGGTACAAAGTGCTTGCAGAAGGCAATACATACAAGTCCTGTTGATTAATAGGAATGCGTATCTCATCATTTTCATTAAAACTTGTGACATACGGTTTGTATGAATGGAATTCTATGCCTTCAATAGAGTTGTCGTGCACAACAGGATCTACTATATTCAGAATACTCATTTTAGTAGACCAATCAATTTAAGAAATTTTTTATTTTCTTTAGTTAACTTAATTTTAGATGTTTTTTTGATGGTGGCACGTTTCAGAGTGACGAGGTTAATTGCAGATCGCTTGGTTTTATTAAAGTCTATCATTTTTTCTTTTTAATGTGTAAATATAATTGAAACTCTTCTCCTCGTAAATTTACTAAATTATTATTTGAATCCAGTATTCGTATTGAAATAGAATAAATACTTTTTTGGTTTACTGGGAAGTATATAACGTTTTTTGGTATTTCAATAATCCTGTAGCCTGGTGGTACGCTAGGGGCGAACTCATAAATAATATGACTTGGTTTCCCGTTTATATAGGAACCGCTAACGACGTCACATTCGATTCTTAGTACGGTGGTTGAAATAATACTAACAGGAAAGTGGGATTCGTGTAATATATTAGCTTTTAATATCTCGTTGCCGAATCCCAAGATTTTTGCTAGTGAAGACTCTTTTTCAAATGTATATCTTTTGAGCAAATAATACTTGTCTTTAGTGTGTTGTTGTTGCAAGTTAACTTAAAAGAAGAATCGCTAATATTTTCTTTTAAATAATCACTGATGTCATGAAGCTCGTATGATCCTTCGGGTATTTCAACAACTCCTTTGTCTCCATAGTAGAATTTGTTGTTTTTGTTATCAATGTTTGGAATGGAATTAAATGTTGAAAAATATAGTAAACCACATTCATATTCACTATCTAGTTGGAAGGCTGGTGAATAATTAGTTATTGATCTCGAGGTAGAACTAGAAATAGACAGTGTGAATGACATCTTGTTACTAATACCATTTTACATCAAGTGTCTCATTATAAACGATTTCTCCAAAAGGATTTTAAATATTTCAGACATAAATGACCACAATTGTTGGTATCAAAATTCTGATATCTAACATAATTGTAAAAAATATCATGTTTTTTTAAAATATTTAATCAACTCGATTGGTGGTTTCAAATCACCAAAGCTATCGAAATACTCACAATAGTCATTATCTTTTACATAGGCTACCCAGTGAGTTCCTGCATTTCTATAATCATCTAAATTTAACACATCACATTCAACAGATTTTGGTCTTTTCGGTAATTTGTTTCTCATAAAAACACCTCTGAAGTGTGGAATGTCGCCTGAATGTTCTATTATATCTAAATCGCTTAGAGCGCGGTTGGGTAGCCTCCTTTTCAGTTTTTTGATTTTGTCAAACATAGACCGCCACCACTTTTATATGGTTTAATGTACAGACCTTTCCCTATTGCAATAGATTCCATCATCCTGTTATGACGTTCAGATTCTTGAAGATTTTTTTGTGCTGATTTATAATCATTGACAGCTTTTGCTACGCCCGCTGCACCTCCAGTTAATGCACCCAAAGCTGATAAGCCCGCAAATATAGGTATCAACGGCAAGAAGCCTCCAATTTTTGGAATTGGTATAACACGAGGAATTCGAATATGTTTTTTAGAAAATATTTTTTTTGCTACTGAATACGCAAATTTGATAGCAGACTTGTTGGATTTAGGTTTAAATTTTTTTAATAGAACCTATTTTGGCGACAATCGATTTAAATGTTTGCCCACCTGCACCCATTTTTAATTTAGACTTCATAACTTTGCTTACTAACCAAGACGCAAGTTTTTCACCTTTTCCTGCATTCTTTGATTTCATTCTTTGTTTAGCCATACTTCTAAGTCGCAAATCAGCTTTATGCCGATCTTCTAGATTATAACTATTAGTGTAAGCTATGTCGTGTTGTTTACAAGCTTCGTCTAATTCATTTACTCCTTTGTCACCTCTAATTAACCTTTCTCTTAGTCTTGTACCAGGCCCACAATAGTTGTATCCTGGTAAATGCAACTCAAACGGTATATTGTTTATTATTGTATTGAGAAGTCCTCCTCCTTCCATCAGCAATAAGGAAATGATTATAATTTTAATACATTTTTATTTTATAGATTTATGATCCAAAACATTTATTTTTATCGATCCAAGAATTATGAGTTTGATTGAAACCTAACCATTTTACAAATAATTTATTGCCATTCCTTTTTATCACCTTTTCTATCAAATACATGTCAGGATATTTTGTTTTTTGAAGTTCTTGTTCATAAAATGGTCCTAATATGGGTTGTTTGTGTTGATCTTCAACGTGGTAAGTATAAGGGTTAGTTTTATTTACTTTTGTGATTGTAAAAATTTCTGTTGACCAATTTGGCGTGTATCCTTTTTCAAAAACACCTTATACTTGCTGATACGAACAAAATACCCTACACGAAATTTGAGTTTATGAGGTATATTTTTTTTATGTGATTTAAATATATTATTCATAACCAATATATTATTTGATGAAATAATATCTATGGGTTTGAATTTTGTAGTACGATGCACTGTGTTGTTATAATCTGCTGTTATATTTCTTAATGGTTTTCCTATCCATTTGTAATTTCCAACATAGTGAAAATGTTTATATATTTTGTTTTTTAATGTTCGTATCAATCTTTCAACGATTGAAGCTTTTTTATCTGAATATGTTGAATAATGGTTTATTTCATACTTTTTCAACAAACACGTTAAACTATCATTATAAAATTCTTTTCCTTGGTCTGTCTGCAAGTGTGATGGTTTTCTTCCATTGTCTAGCAAACAGTTAAATGCTTTTGTCATTTCAAACTTACATTTTGACTTAAGTGCAACAGTCCATGCAAATTTTGAAAAAGCATCAATAACTACCAATATGTATTTAAAGTTGTTATTAAATTTCTGAAGTTTTTGCATGTCAATTAAGTCAGCTTGCCACAAATCATCTATTCCTTTCAATATAACTGATCGCCGAGAAAAATTTTTTCGAGCTTGCTTATGTAATTCATTAATGATTTCTATTTTATTCATTTTGTCACTTTTTATCAAAATCTAATTAATTATGAATTAATTTCAACTCTGCCTTGGGTGGAAGTTTTGGTTTCAACTGATTAATTATAACTTGCATTTGTGTTTTTATATTTTTTAGCTCTAGGTCCACATCATGTTTACTATAAAACTCTTTAAGTTTTTGATCAACATATTGTTTATTCACCGCATCATCAGGGAATGACGGAATCTTCACTCCTTTGAGTCTGGTTAATTTTAAATCAATTTCTCCATTTTCTGCACGCAATAAACTTATATCAGACAAATCAGGTAAGCGTAACCTTTTATGTACGTGATGTCCAAATTTGTCAATATTCATATTGCTAACCGTTAAGAAGCATTTACTGAGGATGACTAACCAAATAAATTTAAGCTATTTTATTTTATATTTAATCAATAATGCCACTTTCACGTAATTCCTCTATGATAGATATTATCTCATTATCTAGACCAGTATTGCCAGCATCGCGTGAAGCTAGTAATAACTTCAATCTTTCAACTAATTCATTAGGATCGTCCCAATATACATAATCAATATTTCGTTTTACTTTTTTCATAAGTGCTAGCCCTGAACCAAGTGGTAGGCTTTCAGTGCTTGAACAATGTTTAGTTAATTTAAAAAGTGGCTTTATAACATTCATATATTTAAAACCTTTGTTACTTTTGATTGGTTTTTTGAAATTAAAATTACGCTTATGTGCACTCGTATCTAATAAAATTTGTTTATAATTACTTAAATCATCCTGGGTCACCATAGTCATTGTAGGCGTTTTTTTAAACAGCAATTCAATAAGTCCTTGTGTCTTAATATACATTTTACCACCTATCGAGATTTCTTTTGGCAAAAGATGAACCCGAGATGCTCCTATCTTCATTTTGCCACGTTCCCATCTAACGCCAAAAGGAACTTCTATAAAGGCTTCAGAAGGTTCACGCCACGTACAATCGTTTGAGCTTAACGACTTGAATGATGAGGCACTTGCATTTTGATAGTCATTTTCACTATCAGCTTGCTCATCGCTTAATTCATTAGCCGTATCGAAAAGAGTCTTATTTTGCAAAGATTCGAGAGACTCATCCAAAGAGTCATCATCAGAATGATCATCTACACTTATTTTCTTGTCTCCTGCATCTATTGGTTTAACATCATTACCGTTATTAATATTATCATTAAGTGGTTTGTGCATTGTTGCCATCTTGTTAAGTGGATCTGTAATTGGTTTTAAAACAGATTCCAGTGCATTGTTGGTATCGAGTTTATAATTTTTCATCATATTCACTTTCTTCTTAACTGCATCTACAGATTTTATAATTTGTTTTTTTAATAATCTTTTCTCATCCATTTTGATAGGCAACTAAAAAGTAGTTTGCGTTTTGAAGAGCAAACCATCAATGAAGAAATATTTATATTAGTTTTCATTTTATGCCAATTTTATTCAAATATAACGAACGTATCAAAGTTTTTTCTATAGTATCCTTTATTTCTTTCAGAATCCTTGTTTATAACTAAGAAATTATATGGAACACTCCAAATGTTTGCACACATATTGCGAAACTGATTCCAAGGCATATCAGTGTTGACGTGTTCATCATAAACATGTCTCAGATTAATATCATCTTGTTTAAATAAAACTAAAAGGTTTGCATTGTCTCTGATGAGTTGCTTTGGAATCTTGCTGTAAGTTTGGTTTAAATAAAAACAATCTATATTTTTATGTCGACCCATAGCAAATTAGTCACGTATATTATTTTGTTTTTCACAGGCTACATCATCGAAAATTATAATAGAATTAGATTTAGCTTTTTGAAGACTTAAAACACTATCATTTTCACTATATTTCGAAAACGTAACTCCTGGTACCATTTTTAATACGTGTTCTAAAAATAAATATTTAGGTTGATACAATGTTTTCGAATATATTATATAAACATTCAAAAATTGCAATCCCTTTTCATGCAAAATAAGACCAACCATCAGATTAGTTTTACCGCAGTTAGAGGGCCCGCAAATGATGCAACGAATAGTGTTGGGTAAAAGTTTTCCATGTTTATTGTCAACATTATTTAATGCGATGCAAAATTTATCCAATTGTAAATCATCAGATTGTTTCACGAATAACATGTTTAAACCGTAAAATGGTTAAAACAGAACTGACATTTTTACTACAGACTTATTTTATATTATAGAATCATTAAAATGATCTTGACATCGCACACTATTATCATGTTATGCAAATATTGGGATTCTGCCTACGAAGTGAGTGGAGGACTATCGCCAGCAAGGGCTGGCGAATAATTTCGAACCAAGGTGGAGGACTATCGCCAGCAGGGCTGGCGAATCATTTCGAATCAAGGTGTAATAAGTTATAATGTTTTAACAAAATAAATATTGGGAATCTGCCTACGAAGTGAGTGGAGGACTATCGCCAGCAAGGGCTGGCGATGGACCGAACACGAATGGAGTGGGGCAGAATTCCCAATATTTAACTACTATGATGTAAGTTAGAGAAGTCTTAATATAGTCTTAATACACGATGGAACGTTAAAGAATATACACCTCTTTCATTTGGTGGCTCCAAGAGCCGCCATCCCTTCAAGGCTACTTTTGGGAGAGTGGGACTGTTTAATACTAGAAACGAACATTTGTGGTGTCACGAAAACCCCCACGAACCCGTACTATCCCGGGTTCAAGAACAATTGTATTTCAGATGTGGACTGCGTGTGGGTTGTACCGATGATTATTTTTAACAATTTGCACGTGATAGACTTCGTCACCCCCGGGACTTGAGTTTGAGGGGTGATAATTTGTAAAATGGTATGTAAATATAGTTCAATGATTATAAATAGGACTGATTCCACTTTTTAAATACGCCTACATTAAAAAATAATCAGCCTCGTCTGTCCAATCCGGAATCCCGGTCGGCGAGTTGCTACTACTTTTACAAAATCTGCGTAAGTCCGATTTTCAAAATCCAAACGGTTTTTGAAAGGATTCATCCTTGGATATACGAGAAAAAATCCATATTTTCTGAGATAACGAAAAGTATGTTTAATATTTTTATGAAATCTGAAACCAGCTCAAATTACATTTTGGCGCCAAAATATTACGCCATTTAATAATAATATCGTAACAACTTCTACAGTTATGAACCTAGAAAGCTGTAATTTTGCATATGTATAGGGAACAAGTCAATAACGATGATAAAAGAAATAAAAAGGATAAGTATTGAAAAGTTTCTTTTCTTCATTTTTTTTTACCCCCCTGTGTGTCCCGTCCGAGATTTCGGTAGTCTGAAAAAAAGGTTTAGTGTGAAGCTTGTATATATCCAATCGTTATTATTCAAACGTTGTTAGTAAGCTAGTATCCTTGGCTATACAACACAAGAAACCGCATCAATCTACGGTAACGGGAAGTTATTCAAATCGTGAAATTAAAATAAAAAACACTCACCGATGGAAACTTACGTAATGAATAATCTCGTAACTACTTTTTAACTACTAAACCTAAACATCTAAAATAATGCAGGTGTATAGATTACATGTAAATATATATCAAAAGAAGAACCAAAGTCGTAGGTGGTAAAGTTTTTGAAAAAAATATTACGCTTCCATAGAGTTTTCCCGCCAAAATTCTTAAAAAAAATCGCGTTTTAATCTCGTTACTTCTTTAAAAATATTTGTCCTAACAATCTGTAATAATTCATGAGTAAATAACCATTGTAAATTTACTTTTTTTAATTTAATTTAAATTAACACCTATAACTTTGTTTTTTCTTTTAATATGAGTATATTAAACAAAGTTATAGGTGGAATATTTCGGAAAAAAGAAATTGCTTTTTCCCGCCATTTTCGTCGTGTTTTCAAACCCCTGTTTCTGTGAATTTTCCCATGAAAAGTTCTATTTTAATTTCTTTTCGCGTAAAGCCTATATGATGAGGATTGCATTGGTACCAAGAAGTTATTATAGGTATATATTATAAATTGAATCAAATAATATATTATAAATTTTTAAAGTGGTAGTGCCACGCTGTAGCTCTACGGGTTACAGCTGAATGGGCCGGCACGACCGGGACAGTACCACTCTCCCACATGATATCGACGTGAAGTAGTGGCATTGCCATTGCGTTTCGATCGATTTGTGGGAGACCCGGAGGCCCGATCCCCCCCCCCCCCCCCCCCCCCCCCCCAAAGGAATATGGCGGCACAGTTTCAAGAGACATTACTCCAGGAGGGTACCAGCCGTGAAATCGCTGGATAATCCCTCTCCGAGCATCCACCTTCAGGACCTGAACCTGAAGGTGGATGCTCGGTTCTGCTGCTCGAGGTAAACGAAGCAGGAGGCTTAAGTCACCCCACACCACGCTAGCCGTAGACTTTTGCAACATACGGGGTCTCCGTTCAAACTTGAACGATGTCCACTACCATCTGGAGACTGCTAAGACGACCTTGCTCTTTTTGACCGAAACACAGATATGCTCTCCGGCAGACACTTCATTCCTCACATACCCTGGGTACAAACTGGAACATTCCTTTTTGCCGCGGGCGGGGGTGTGTCTTTACGTCAGAGAGGATATCTGTGCTCGTCGTCTCAGCAGCCTTGAAGGACGGGGCCTATCTGACATTTGGTTGCGCGTAGACTGCGATGACCATCCGCGTATCTACGCGTGCCTTTATAGGTCCCATATCAACGGTAATGCCGAAATAGATCGATTCGTGGAGCACCTACAGATGGCTACAGATTCCGTGCTTGAGCAGATCCCCACCGCAGAGATCGTGATACTTGGCGATTTCAACGCCCACCACGCCGAATGGCTCGGTTCGCGCACCACTGATCATGCGGGGAGATCTGTTCACGACTTCGCTTTAGTGTATGATCTGACACAACTGGTCACCTCGCCTACGCGAATCCCAGATGTGGATGATCATACACCTTCCCTGTTGGACCTTCTGCTGACCTCTCACCCGGACAACTACACAGTATCCGTTAACGCTCCCCTCGGATCGTCGGACCACTGCCTGATCCGGAGTTCAGTGCCAGTTACACGCCCAACTCGACCCCGTTTTGTAGGTTGTCGTCGCGTGTGGCACTATAGGTCAGCAGATTGGGACGGGATGCGGTCCTTTTTTGCATCCTACCCATGGGGGCAAGTTTGCTTCTTGCCAAATGATCCAGATGTCACTGCTGACTATGTTGCTGATGTAGTGCTTCAGGGTATGGAACTCTTTATTCCATATTCTACAGTGCCCATCGGTGGCAGGTCACAGCCCTGGTTTGGTCGCTCTTGTAAAATGGCCTCTGGCCATAAACGAGAGCGTTACCAAGCTTGGGCCGATTCAGTGGCATCTAAGGATTTAAATACCAGCGATCTCAAAAAGAAATATAACTTTGCCTCCAGGTCCTTCAAAAGAGTAATCGCAAGAGCGAAGTCGGAGCATATCGGCAGAATTGGCGAGAGATTAGCCCGCCTTCCTTCGGGAACACGTGCGTTCTGGTCTCTTGCCAGGGCTGTCCAGGGGAGTTTTTGTCAGTCATCCCTACCGCCCCTGCACAGAGAGAATGACACACTGGCCCACACCGCAAAGGAGAAGGCCGATCTTCTGGGCTCTCTCTTTGCGTCTAACTCGACTTTGGTTGACCAAGGGAACTCACCACCGACTATACAACGGTGTGATACCTCGATGCCGGATATAATTTTCCGGCAATGTGCAGTACGTAAAGCACTGTTCTCCTTGGACATTCATAAGTCGAGTGGGCCAGATGGCATCCCTCCGATAGTGCTGCGGACTTGTGCTCCAGAGTTGACACCGGTTCTAACGCGTCTTTTCCGGCTCTGCTACTCATCAGGCGTTGTCCCGAAAACATGGAAGACGGCTTTGGTGCACCCGATCCCTAAAAAAGGTGACCGCTCAGATCCGTCCAATTACCGCCCTATAGCCATAGCGTCTCTGTTCTCCAAGATAATGGAATCCATTATCAACAACCAGCTCCTGCAGTATCTAGAGGAGCACCAGCTGATTAGCGATCGCCAGTACGGTTTTCGTCGTGGTCGCTCAGCTGGTGATCTTTTAGTATATCTTACGCACCGATGGGCGGAGGCGGTGGATTCCAAGGGTGAGGCGTTGGCGGCTAGTTTGGACATAGCGAAGGCCTTTGATCGGGTGTGGCATAAAGCGCTTCTATCGAAGCTTCCTTCCTATGGGCTTCCCGAGAAATTGTGCGAATGGATCTCCAGTTTTTTGGCAGATCGGAGCATTAAGGTCGTCAACGGTGCATGCTCCGACTTAAAGCCGATTAATGCTGGCGTTCCGCAAGGCTGTGTGCTATCTCCGACTCTGTTTCTCTTGCACATCAATGACATGCTGCAACTCAGCGATATTCATTGATATGCGGATGACAGTACCGGAGATGCCTCATACACCGGCCGCGCTAAAATTTCTCGGGAAAACGTTGTCGAGAGTCGGAACAAACTTGTGTTTTCAGTCGAGACCATGTTGTCAAATGTTTCGAAATGGGGCCAATAATTGAACTTAGTCCAATTTAACCCCAAGAAGACACAAGTTTGTGCGTTTACCGCCAAGATATCCCCCTTTGTCGTATCCCTCCGTTTTGAAGACACTCCCCTTGCTACCTCAGCCAGCATCGGAGTACTTGGCGTCGATATATCGAACGTCGTTCAATTTCGCTCTCACTTGGAAGATAAGGCTAAGTTAGCCTCTAAGAAGCTTGGTGTGCTCGGAAAGGCGAGGCGGTACTTCACGTCGGCCCATCGCCTGCAACTTTATAAGGCTCAGGTTCGACCTCACATGGAGTACTGCTCTCACCTCTGGGCGGGAGCTCCCCAGTACCAGCTTCTTCCATTTGACCGCATTCAACGCAGAGCGACGATCAAGTTCTCTCCGGTCGGCTCGACCCTTTGGCTTTGCGTAGAGATGTTGGATCACTCTGCATCTTTTACCGTATATATCACGGGGAGTGTTCTGAGGAACTGTTCGATTTACTACCTGCAGCTCAATTTCGCCACCGGACTTCCCGACAAAGCATGATGTTTCATCAATTTCATGTCGACGTCTGGCAGTCCACAACCTTGCGATTTTCACGGCATTTTTTACCACGCACTGCCATATTATGGAACCAGCTGCCTGGTGAAGTATTTCCGAACAGTTACGACTTAGGAACCTTCAAGATGAGAGCATATTCCCTCCTTAAAGGCCGGCAACGCATCCTCGAGACCTCTGGTGTTGCGGATGTCTGTGGGCGACGGTGATCACTTACCATCAGGTGAGCCGCCTGCTCGTTTGCCCTCCTATGCCATAAAAAAAATAAAAAAAAATAAACCCGATTTAAAATCATAAAACCTCAAAATCTGTAAAAAAAAAATATTTCGCTATTTGGTCTACTCAAACTAAATGGATGAAAATGTTATTTTTGTATGGTGCAAGTGATATAATAGGGTATGGAAATATGAGGGTTTTAAGTTTAGGTATTGGAAAACGTCTTAGTACTTAAAAAAGCAGCGTACCCTGTACAGATGCGTGGACGTTTGAGGGGTTCTCTTCGAACTTAGGTTTAAGTTTGAAGCGTTCGTAGCGTAGATACTAACTTAGCCGTTCTTAACCGATCAACTATGTTAAGCAACGTCCGCTGCGGTCATGAGTTGGATGGGTGACCGCTAGTGGCATTTTATTGATCAAAAAAATGACGTTGGAAGTTTTTGTGTACCTAAAAGTACGCAATCGTGCCTGAATGCTACCTACGCGACAGGTAGACAATTAGACATAACATGTGCGACCACGCGCCTCCTTTTATGCTATTTGTTGCTGGATTAACTACTTGTACTAGATTGTTTGTATTTCCATCAACATAATATATATTTTTTAATGTAGCCAGTCCTAAGCCTGGTCAAGTATGAAGGGATTGTGGACCCAGCGTTAGACCGCGGGCAATAGTAGCACTTTTAGATTTTCGGTTGAATGAGCAAAAACTACTTATATTTATCAGAATATTTATTTGTAACCAAGAATCTATATTCAAAACCTACATAGTTTTATGTTTAAATTTCTTCAAATGTTTACATATCTAAGTGAAAATTTAGTAAGAATCATACAAGGTGCAGGGTTACAATTGCACTGTACTCCAGGTCAATAGTAACAAAATATATGATTCTTAAAAAAACACTATTTTGTAATCAGAGATAGCTGCTCTATCGTTTATTTGCTTTCTTATTATATAAGTATTAATCAGTCTCTATAATTAGGAACTTAAATATTCAAAACAATATTATGTTATTAACGCAACAAAGTAACTAAATTGAACATAAACGCTTTTTAGCTCTAAATAATAAACAAAATTAAATCTTCCTATTCCTAAAATTATTTTGACTTTAGCTCTGCTATATAGCTAAGGATCTAAACTTACATTAATATATTTCGATATATACATACATATAATAAACAAAATTAAGTTTGTATGGTGTTTCGATTGGCCCATGGTACAATTGCCCCCCATTAATATATTATTGAAAATGTTGTGCTCATTTTTGCTAAAATTATTTGAAGTTATAGAAATATTAAATTTGCATGCTACAAGCGATTGAATAGCACAAAAAACTCTGTGTCAATTCACACGTTAACATAATTCTAATTATCTGATTCACAATTGTTACAAACATAATTTACTTCTAGTGGTGTACGCTCTTCGAGAGCCCACATTTTGTGTTCTTCTAATTTCAAAATTGATAATCATGGAATTAAAATCGGAACCCATGAAGTTTAAATACACAAACATATTAAAATAAATAAAAAATAATTGTTTCAGCATTAGGGGTCGTACAACTATAGGGGGGCGGGGGGGTCTATGCTTTGCTTATTTTGGATGACATGGGCGGTAGGGGGGGTCTAGATGATGATAACGTCATCGGTAGTTATTTACTTTTTTACACATATGGCAACCCTCACACTGTCTTTGCTTGAGAACTAAACGCATTTTCCGGGATTTCCGCAGATAATACATATGTTTAGGCACTCGCTTTGAACCGAGTAGGAGAATTACCGCGCGCTATTCACTTGTCTGAATTTCCTTTGACAGTGTATTGTTTCGTTTAGATAATAGTATAACGAGTAGACGTATTAAGTGATGTAAGCATAGTTAACATTTATTTAAATCTAATGTCTATCCTAAATCTATTTTATTATTTTTAAGAATTATAACTCCTGCTCATAAATCACAAAAAAATCAATATATTAATTGAAAAATGTTTACGTAAGCTAAGGGGGGAGGGGGTAAGAGCTTTGCTTACTTTTGCTGACAAGGGGGATGGGGGAGGGGTAAATAATTGTAATAAATCCGCTTACGTAATACTTGAATGGCCCCTTAATAAAAAAATAGCAATGACAAATTTAACAACCCTTCCTTTAAGAACTCAGTATTTTTTTTATCCAATGGTCATTTGTAACAAGAGGTCAATAGTAACGTTACTATTGACCCCAACAATCATGTTACGTTTGCCCCCAAGGATTTAGCGTAATAACTCAAAAAAACACAGACAATTAGGCATAAATTATACTCAACTGCTATGTTCAATACCATAGAAAAGGTGTGATAGCAATATTTATTAAAAAAATCGTGCTACGGTAGAGTAATAATTTAATTACACGAGAAAAAAAACTTACCTTGACGAGGTGAAATTCAAAAACTCCCGACTAGAGGTCCGCGCCGCGGTCATGAAAGTCGGCGGCGCCGGCGGCGCGCTGGTAAACGTACCCGGCGCGGCGCGGCGTAGCCGTCGTGATATTATTTTTTTTACCTATATGGTAGAATAGAAAAATTAAATCTGCTGTATATGTACTAAAAGGGTGTACAAGCATGTGTAAGCTGTACATTGAACTCTGCGTTCTGCTGCGAGTGCAGTTTACACCGCGGCACAGCCCGCGGCCCAAATTTACCAGTTCGCAATCAACCATCACATCAAACACGCGTTCTCATCAACTTACCCCTTAGTTCTGTTCGTAAATATAATAATAGTATTCAAAACATATCTTTTAATTATCATCCAAGCTGTACGGCATCAAGAAACCCTACATCTTTGTTTTTGGTCCTTCGACGCTATCGGAATAGCGAGGACGAATCGCGAGTGACATATCTGTCAAGGTGCGAGTCCTTATCAGTGACATCTGGAAACAGTGTTAGTAGGAATCATCAAGGATTCCAAGCAAACGAGCAGTCAGCGAGCACCAAGGCTCGCCCAAATCTCCGCAGAACGTCTCAGGGAGCATCAAGGCTTATCCCGGATCACCAAGGATCTACGCAGACGGTATCAGCGGGCACAGGAGCACCAAGGCTCTAACCAGGAGTTTATTGAGCACAAAGGCTCAACTGCTGCAAGTAAGATCTTTCCTTTTATTCTAGCTGCTATATTTGTGGTGTGTTAAAATGGAGAGTCAATTAGGGGTAACAAGTAGTACTGAGGAAATGTTAAGAAAGCAGGTGAGTCACTTCAGGGCACTTGAGCGGACAATTTCTAACATAAATCTGAGTCAAGTGACTGAAAAATGGGAATTTGACGATCTTTTAAAGACAATTCAATTGCGGTGGTCGGCAATCGATTCCTTACACCTAGAAATTGATAGTGAATTAGAAGGTAAACATTCGCAGTATCAGCAGCAGTTCTATCATTATGAGCAGGTATATGGCGACATCAAAAAGGCTTTAAACCAGAAAATGTGGTCGGTGTCCCACAGAGATCAATCTACCCCAAAGATAGAGCTGCCGATTTACAGTGGTAATTATCATCAATGGATGTCATTTAAAGACTTGTTCACTGAGGTCATACACAACAATCCTTCGCTCTCTAAAGCTCAAAAGATACAGTTTCTTAAAAGTAAGGTGAAAGGTGAGGCCGAGAAACTTATACTTCATCTTGACATTAGCTCTGATAGTTACGATATTTGCTGGAATATCTTAAATCAAAGGTACAACAATAAAAAAGTAATATTTACAGCTCATATCAACAATTTAATGAGCATCTCAGTAGCACAATATCAGTCTGTTATCAGTCTAAAAAAGATTCATGACACAACGATAGAGGTGGTAAATGCTGTTAAAAACTTAGGGGCTGACGTCAGTTCATGGGACCCGTTATTAGTTCATATTTTATGCCAGAAACTCGACGCGGATACGCATAATGAATATATTTCTTCAATCAAACAACCGAGAGAATTGCCTACGTTGCAAGAGTTTCTGGAATTTCTTGAAGTCAAATTTACTGCTATGGAAACGTCACGAAAAAAGCACGATGTTTTTGTACCTAAATCATTCAATTCAAGCAGCAAACCATCATTTCAACAAGAAAAGAGGTCAACGTGCTTCAAGTCATCGAATAATTTCACTTCGAGCAAACTAATGGCGCAATCGTCCAAAGTCAACACGAGCAAAGGCAATTCTATGAAAAAACAATGCGTTCTTTGCAAAAATCATGAACATCGACTTTATTTCTGTCCTCAATTTTTAGAAATGCCATCTCAGGAAAAGAAAGAAACAGTTGCTAAGTTAGATGTCTGCGAAAATTGCCTAAATAAGCACCCAGGCAGAATATGTATTTCAAATCATCGTTGCCAAGAATGCGATGGTAAGCATAATTCTATTTTGCACGATGCATTCGCAGAAAATGGAAATAGTAACTTGCAACTAAAGCTAAAAAATGCACCGTATAGTCATACCTCACAAGCTAACGTATCTTTACAGTGTGGTATGCCTGAAATATTATTAGCAACCGCGATGATAAATGTGCAAGGAAGTGACGGATTGCAACATAAATTTAGGGCTTTAATAGATCAAGGGTCCCAAACATCACTGGTCACCGAAAGAGCTGCACAATTATTAGGGTTACCACGCAAACTCTGTCGTGGTGTAGTTTCAGGCATTGGAGAGAAAGTAAGCAGCTGTAAAGGTCCATGGTCGTTCTAGGCTGGCTAAACGGCGAGCCACAACGTTGGAAACCCTTTGTTGCCAATAGAGTCCAACAAATTACTGAGACAATCCCACCGAGTAATTGGAGATATGTGAAGTCTGAAGAAAATCCTGCAGATTGTGCTAGTCGTGGTATAACTGCATCTCAATTGAAGATCCATGATTTGTGGTGGAAGGGCCCAAAGTGGCTCACCACATATAACATCAAAATTGACGAAAGTATAAACACATATGAGACAGATCTCGAGTTGAAAAAGACCAAACAAGTAAACGCTGTACTTCATAATCAAGATGAAAACAGTATTATCAAAGAAATGCTCATGAATTATAGCTCATTATCAAAAATAACACGAATCCTTGGATGGATATATCGCTTCATCTCAAACAGCCGTAAAACAAAACAAGAACATAAAAGCTATTTGACGATAAGTGAAATAAATAATGCTAAACACAAGATTGTTAAAATATCGCAACAAGAGGAGTTGTGTCAGGAAATCCATGATTTAATAAAAACAAATCAGGTGTCACCAAAAAGCAAAAATTCAACTTTGAATCCGTATTTGGATGAAAATAACTTACTTCGCGTAAAGGGTAGATTAAAACATGCTAGGATAAGCTATGACATGAAGCATCCCATCATCATTTCTAACAATAGTCGCGCAACTAGAAGCCTGCCTTAACCAAAGACCATTATGTCCCTTAACTGAAGACATTGATAGCCTAGACTGCTTGACTCCGGCACACTTCTTAACAAATGGTCCTAATTTAGCATTGTATAACACAGAAACAGACTTACGAACAAGATGGCACTTGATGCAAAAAATATATCAAGATATTTGGAAAAAATGGCGTTCTGAATACCTAATTCAATTATCAGTTCGCAGCAAATGGCGCTTCGCTCAGAACAACATTAAAATCAATGACCTGGTAGTTATTAACGACGCTAATCTCCCAGCTGGTAAATGGGCACTTGGACGCGTCATTGAACTGCATCCTGGAAGCGATGGCTACGTAAGAGTTGTTTCTCTAAAAACCAAGAATGGCATTATAAAAAGACCGATTGTCAAATTGTCAATCTTACCAGTGCACCCAGAATTAGAAGTGAATCAAACAAGCACCACTTCCAATACTCAAAAAAGAAACACCGAAGAAATCAAGCAAGCAAACGTCATTATAAATAGGCCAAAATCACGTAGAATATACTGTTTCAAAACAATAGCTTTTTCGTTGCTTTGTTTATAATGTCCCTTGTCACAACAACAGGAGACGCATATAATATTACGACTTTAAACCCTGACCAAACTCTATACTTTGACAAGATCAGTGAAATGTATTTAATGAGAGACGAGTGGCGCCTTGTTGTCTACTATAATATGACACCATACTGGGATGGTATTCAGGCGTTGAACAAATACATTACCTACGTACTTAGGGACATCATGTGGGCAAATTAAAAACGAAACACCTCACCCATATTACACCATATTACAGCTAAGGCAGTCATATTACAACTAATGCATGGATACGAGCAACTACAATACTACGACTACATTTTGATGAACAAGCAAAATGAGCGCACGCGCCATCTACGCGGCCTTATCAATGGAGTTGGATATGTAGCAAGTCATACGAGACGCCTGTGAACCACAATGGATCAAATTACGCCGGGGCAATTATCGCATGCCGGCATCATAACAATAGGTAACGGCTGTGTCATCAAATTCCGGGATTACACGTTGTATACACACAACCAGGGAAGAAGTGACCTTGCGCTAAAAATAAACACTTTTACACCAGAATTAGCACCTATTAATAAGTTGATCAATATAACCATACCTGTTCCCACCTCATCCGATATTGAGCCAGACTTAAACACACACCACAAACAGCTAGCAGATATTCAGCACCAGTAAGCGGTTATGAAAAACACAATACCGTTGTACAATGATGTATCACCACATGACGTGCATCATTATGCAGCCATATACACTTTATTAGCCGTCATCATACTTGCGGCAGTAGTTGTCGTGTTGATAATACGACATGGGTCCTGGTTCCGCCAAAGGCATCCGGAGTCGGTGAACGAGGCGGCAGCAGCAGATGGGATGGCGCCGGCGGTAACAGCGAGTCCGGAGGCGGACGCTGCGGGTAGGAATCCGCAGCCTGCCTCCCGCAACAATGCGTCCGATCAGTGTAGTGTTAGTGTAAAATGTCCAAGTGAAAGTTTCCATAAAAGTGATGTTAAGTGCAGTGTTAGAAAACAAAACAAATCGACCTCGCCAAGGTCACGTGCAGTGTACTATTACACAAACAATGCATTTAGTTCATCATTGTAAGATCACTGTACTAATATAATTGGTTAAGCTAGATATGTAAAAGTGTAATCATCTTGTATGACGCCTCATAACTTCATCTGCTAACCTCAACATCCACCACCACATCTCATACCATTCGGGCCCGGGAGCATGTACAAGCATGTGTAAGCTGTACATTGAACTCTGCGTTCTGCTGCGAGTGCAGTTTACACCGCGGCACAGCCCGCGGCCCAAATTTACCAGTTCGCAATCAACCATCACATCAAACACGCGTTCTCATCAATTTACCCCTTAGTTCTGTTCGTAAATATAATAATAGTATTCAAAACATATCTTTTAATTATCATCCAAGCTGTACGGCATCAAGAAACCGTACAAAGGGTAAATGTTTATTTTCTTGCATACAAGTAAGTACCTACTCAAATTAATTAGTCAAAATATTGAAGAAACAGAATCTTGCCACCAACCGATACACAAACTTCCAAGAAAGCCCAAAATGGACTGGTTTAAGTTTATGAAAACCGCATGAGATACCTCAACAGAAGTGAACAATCTTGCAGAAGAGATCACTCGATGCATACAGAAGGCACTACATACCTCCACAATTAAAGGAAACCCCTAAGGAGAATTGAGATTGCCCACCCTCCCCCGCTATATAAGAGAGCTCATAAAAGAAAAACGCCTACTCAGAAAAACCTGGCAACATTCACGAGACCCCATCCACAGAACTGGGCCTCACTCCACAAACTCATGCACGCAGGCAACTTAGGAAACACCCAGAACCGATTCGTTGTCTTTTACACGAAAATGGCAACTTGAGATACAGAGCAGAGGACATGGCAGAAATATTTGCCCAATCCCTTGAGAACTTATTCAAGCCCAATCCCACAGTGAACAGAGAACACTCATACTCTGTGGAATAGTTCCTCGATGAATACTTCAGTGTCCCATCAAATACAGAAGAAGATCTTGGGCAGTGATCCGTCACCTGCCCTCTAAAACCACTGCAGCTATCACCTGCTTAACGGGATCCTGCGCACGGAGCACTTCCCCTCTCAATGAAAAATGAGCTACGTGGTTATGTTCCCGAAACCAGGCAAAGACGTTTGGAGACCCGAGAATTAAAGTCTTTGAACGCCTCTTCTTAAGTCGGATAGCCCCTCACATTAAGTCCCGACCGGAGCAGTTCGGATTCCGGTCGGAGTACTCCCCCACACCTCAGCTATCCAGGGTACTGCACCTCACAGCAGAAAACTCTAAATTAATTTTCGACGTCGGCGCGAATTTGTTCATGACCCGGCGGCGTGGCGCGGATCTTTACTCCCGACCAACACGTCCGTATCGCTGCGATCACGCCGCCGACTGGTGAACGAGTCCGAACCTGTTCGACGCTTGGTATGACGTTCGCACACATATGCAGCATGAATACTTATAGAGATATTTACAGTGTTACTATTGCAACGTGGTACTATTGCCCCCGGTCTACCCTACATGTAATAAGAAACATCCGGTGGACAGTATGTAAGTATGGTGTATGTAGGTAGGCAGAAAGATATCGATACCATGGAGACGCCGCGTAGACTGCGCTGTGTTACAGAATAACTAATAGTATCTACAGCGGCGTGTCTTGGTTAACGACGCCTACGTGTGTGCGTGTAGCTACGTTCGTAGCTCTCTGAATGACGTAGCAAGACGTGCTCCGTTGTTGCTTTAACATTTGCGACGAAAAAGATTAAAAAATTATTAGAGACTACAAGAAAATAATGATGTTTTTTTAAATTGATTTTGCAGAAAAAAAATGAGCAAAAGTTGTTCCTTGTGATGTACCTACTGATATTGCTCTTAAGAGGTTATGAGTAAGTTACCAGTAACCCTGTATATGTTTTACACAAAAATATGATTTAGAAATCGGTACACGTATATTGATATACCATAAACTCATATCAAATATATAAAAAGTAACCCCCTTTTTACATCCAAGGCTAAATATATTTATGGGCCAGAGTTTGACGATATCGATTTTAGTTCCACTATAACGATAAATTACCGTACTGTATAAGCACAACACTAGGAGAGGGCGCGGTTTACAGAAAGACAAGGATGATAATAGATGAATGTAGTAAGTGGGAGTGAAATGCATTCATACGGGTCTATTACATTGTCCAGTTTAACTTGACCTATTAAAAATGAAGTAGATAAATTACGTAAATTGATAAATTTTACTTACTTGTGGAAGGTAATTCCATCTGTTTTATAATTTGATGTTTTGCTATTTTCCCCCGCACCATTTAATGGAGCAGGTTGTCACTTTTATTGCACTAAATGCTTACAATCGTCAAAAATAAAAATATTTTCAGACACGTACTACGGATCAAGCTTCTGGTCGCGTATTGTTTTTGTCACAGATTACAGACCCTTGGTTTATGTGCGCTCATGCTATGACTTAAATACGTAAAAGTGGTGATAAACGGCGCGGGCTAGCGCGAGCCGAGCCTACACGGTCGACGGATCGCCGTCCGAGTAGGCTCGGCTCGTCTTAGCGCGGACACGAGCCTGTGGTGATACACGGCGCGTGGTAGCGCGAGCCGCGCCTCAGACCGCGCGCGCGCCTTTGTTCCGTGTCAAAAAGTCAAAGTCAAAATCTTTTATTCAAAATAATTACAATACTTAATTTACTTTTTATTACGTAGGTGTTAGGCGCTAACTTGGCAGAGGCGAACCAGTCCAAGCATTTTTGTCGTTTAAGTAATCACAAACTGTGTAGTAAGATTTCTTTACTAAAATATTCTTCTGTGAGCGTTGTAATATGTTTGGGCAATTTATTATAAAACCGCACACAATTGCCTAAGAAGGACCTTTTATTTGTCTTTGCTAATCTAAAACCTGGCACCGCTATTTTATCTTTATTCCTAGTGTTATAATCGTGATTGTCACTGTTTGATTTAAATTTGCTCAATTTTTTACGAACATACATAATAATATTTTCAAATATATATGGTAAAGTTAAAATATCAATTTCTTTAAAAAGATCTCTCAGGGATTCCCTAGGATCCATTTCATATATGGCTCGAATTGCACGCTTTTGTAAGATAAAGATTTTCTCTATTTCAGCAGCAGCTTCCCACAGCAAACCGTGTCGACAAACCGACGCACGATGGATCGCGCGGACGGGGCGGGCGGACGTCGGGCGGCGGACGCGCGCCGCGAGCCGCGCCCACGTGCTAGACGGCGCGTGATATGGCGGACGATGCGTCGCCGTCGTCCGTCGTCCGGCTCGCGCTAGCCCGCGCCGTCTATCACCAGCTTTAGAAATCACCATAGCCATCAATTCCCCTCTCGGGGTTTAAATCTCGTTGACAGAAGATGACCCAAGTACGAAACGTCAATGTGTCATGACAGTCTTAAATTATTGCCATATCGAAACTTCTGAAAATAATGCGTGGACAGCTTTCGTTGGCCAGACTCTATCTATGATACTCAAAATAGGTTAGCAGAGAAATAAAATCATCGTCTGAGTCGGGTACATTTAAAAAATGACAATTAAAGATGTGGGGTTAATATAAATTTGGAGGAAGGTCGTTATTTTTCTTAGGCAACAGGCTATTTTTAAGATTTTTCCATAACAATTTTGGGTCCTTAATGATTCCCGGTTGAACTTCTTCGTTAACGTCATTTAATTTTGGAATAAGTGCCAAGTTGAAACATTCAAGTCAGAATTAAAGTTAGGTACGTTAATAATTTTTAAGGAACGGTACATTATAGTAAAATTAAATCCACACACTATCACACAATGTCCAACATACATGATCTAAGACAATTTTTTAAATTGTAAATCTGTACAATGTCGTAAGTACTGTACATGTGAAGTTAGAGTAGAGTTGAGTTGCGGAGTGCTGGTAGTGGAGTTGAGGTTTTGAAGTAGTTGGAGTCAAACACTGCGTTTTTTTTTTTTTAAGCCTGTTAGGTTAGCCTTTGACCACTATCTCACCTGATGGTAAGTGATGATGTGGTCGAAGATGTTGTACAGGCTAACCTAGAATGACTGGCTCTCAAGGACAACTGCCGGAACACACCGTTAGGTGCTTGGCGACAGATTTTCAACTTGAGGGTGGTAGCTAGCCAGTCGGGCATTCGCAAAGTGCCCTACCACCATGCTGTAACGACTGCCATCCTAAGACAACAACCGGGACCGACGGCTTAACCTGCCCTCCGAAGCACGGAAGCGCTCAGTAGTAATGTCACCAGCGGTCACCCATCCAACTCCTGACCGCGGCGGACGTTGCTTAACTTTGCTGATCGATTCAGAATGGCCAAGCAAACTTCGCTACGAGCGCTTCAAAGTTTCACCGTTATTTTTAATTATTAGTTATTAAGTAAGTAGAATTACATTAAAAGTAAGTAGGCAATTCACAATGGGTGCGCGAGTGTGTAGTTCGGCGTTCTATTGAGCACTCCTCGTAGTATTTTACCGATTGACGTATAAATGCAATGTGCGCTGCATATATATAGATGCAACACAGATTGCATCACAGTTAATATGTAGTTTATGTATATTGTGCTTTATAAAGTAAAAGTCGCTGGCTCGACGTAAAGTACCGCTTTGCCTTGTTAAGCACACCAAGTTTCCTGGATGCCAACCCAGCCTTACTCGCGATGTGATAGCGGAACTGGACATCTTTGGAAATGTCGACGCCAAGAACTCCAATACTCTCTGCGATTTCTAGGGGAACACCCTGAAATTGCGGAGCGATGATGAAGGGGGTCTTTTTCGCGGTGAAAACGCATGTCTGAGTTTTTTGTGGTTGAATTGGACAAGGTTCTGCTGTCCCCAATGTGAGACAAGTTCCAATGCACCCTCGACTTCAGACACAATACCAGTTCTGCTTCTTTCTACTTCGTCGCGAGGGGCACTAACACGGCCAGAATATTGCGCATCGCCCGTGCTATCGTCCGCATAGCAATGCATGTTACAAACTTGTAACATATCATTGATATGCAGAATAAATAGCGTAGGCGATAACACTGATCCCTGAGGGACGCCAACATTAATCGGCATGGGATCGGAGCAACGGACCCGATCGAAAGCCTTAGCAATATCTAAGCTGACAGCTAAAGCTTCCCCTCTACTCTCGACTGCGTCAGCCCAACGATGAGTGAGGTAAACCAGAAGATCACCAGCCGATCTGCCACGACGGAAACCGTATTGGCGGTCACTGATCAGTTGGTGATCCTCTAAGTAACCTAGGAGCTGGTCGTTGACTATTCGCTCCATCACCTTGCAGAGTAGAGAAGTGATTGCTATAGGCCTATAGTTGGATGGGTCTGTACGGTCACCCTTTTTGGCAATAGGGTGTACGAGAGCAACCTTCCACGAAGACGGCACGCATCCTTTGGAGTAGGAGAGCCGGAAAAGGCGCGTTAACACCGGAGTCAGCTCAGGAGCACATGACTTGAGGACAATAGCCGGGATGCAATCTGGCCCACTCGACTTTCGCACATCAAGGGAGGAGAGTTCTTTCCGTACCGCTCTCTGCGAGAAACGTACATTTGGCATGGAACTCTCACATCCGTGAATTATCGGAGGTGTCGCGTCCCTATCGTCGAGAGTCGAGTTAGAGGCAAAGAGAGTACCTAAAAGGTCGGCTTTCTCTTTGGCACTGTGGGCCAGAGAGTCATCCGACTTACGTAACGCTGGTAAGGAGGTCTGGCAGAAATTACCTTCAGCAGCTTTAGCAAGAGACCAGAAAGCACGACTTCCTGAGGGAAATGTTGCTAGCTGGTCGCCAATTCTGCTGATGTGCTCAGACCTTGCCTTAGCAATTGTCCTCTTATTAGATCTGGAGGCAGCATTTAGTTTCTTCTTCAACTCGGCGGTATTCGGATCTTTACGCGTAAGTGCTTCGGTCCAGGTTTTATAAGCAGCGTTTTTCTGACCGGATGAGTCAGCGCAAGACTTATTAAACCATGGACGGCTCCGACCACCAACGCGCACAACAGATTTAGGAATGTAGCATTCCATACCCTGAAGCACGACATCAGTGATGGAGTCTGCACACACGTTTGGATCTTCCGAGGAGAAGCAAACCTGCCTCCAAGGGTAGGACGAGAAAAATTCTCTCAATCCATCCCAATCCGCTGACTGGTAGTGCCACACCGTACGACTCCCGAGAGGAATATTACGGTGGTTGCGTACGATCGCTACCTTAGATCGTACCAGGCAGTGATCAGAAGAACCTAGAGGAGCTTCTACTGATACCTGGTAGTGATCTGGGTGAGAAGTCAGCATCAGATCCAATAAAGAAGGTGTATGGTTCTCGACATCTGGTATTCTGGTTGGTGTGTTAACCAACTGCGAGAGACCATACGCCAAAGCAAAATCGAAAGCAGTACGGCCGGCGTGATCCGTAGCTTTGGAACCCAACCACTCGATATGGTGAGCGTTGAAATCTCCAAGTACCACTAGTTCCGCCGAAGGGTACTGCTCACCGACCTTATCAGCTCCTCTAGCAAGGTGCTCGAAAAGATAGGTGGTCTCCATATCACCGCTATGTGACCTATAGAGGCAAGCGTAAACCAAAGTTTTGCCACAGAAATCCACGTGAACCCACAATATGGATAGGTCTTTGTCGTCGAAACCATTAAGACGCCGACAGCAAACATCTTCCCGGATGAAAAGACAGACCCCAGCACGACGAATGAACGTGTGCTCGAGCGTGTAACCTGGATATAACAGGTACGAAGTATCCGCCGTGTTTACTATTTGCGTCTCCGTTAAAAAGAGAAGGGCCGGCTTAACCGTTTCAAGGTGGTGATGGACGGCATCTAGGTTGGAGTGGAGGCCCCGAATGTTGCAGAAGTCCACAGATAAAGTGGAATTTAAAGCCGCTGAAGAACATCTCTTTTTATTTATATTCGTCATTGGGTGAAAAATAAGAGTTGGGTGGTGTGTCTTGTACCAATCCCAAAGATAGGGCAAAATAACAGACTTGAAGCTGCAGCAGCAACAACAAACAGTGACGTGAGTGGCTGGCGCGGGGGACGGAAGGGCCCCCGGTTCCCCTGGAACCAACTGACGGGATCCACTCCGGTCTCCTACTCCGGCACGTCAGTTGATTCTCAGGATTATGCGCCGGTTGGCGGGAAAGCCTCCCCGGGCGGAGATTAAATGCAATCCCGGCGTTCGGGTCCCCTACTAACCCGCGGGCGGCCAGCGGTCAGCCGTTTCACCGGGTCTCCCTGGACCCCGCGCCAACCCTTCACGACTGTCCAGTAGTTAACTGTTGCTTCACTCACAGTACGGCCCTAAAAGTTAGGACAAGTACAGGTCACACAGGACTGGTACTCCCGCAACAGTACCGGAACACGTCCAAGCTGGGGCATGGACATTTGGCGTTACACTTTAACGGGAGGGTGGTAGTTATCCAGACGGACCCAAAGGCCCTACCACCACGGTGGTTCTTCGAGTGGAGTTGCAGCCCTCTGGGCTGGCAGGGGATGCGACGAGCACGCCTCCACGCTTATCCCCCTATGGTGATGTTAGCGGCACCATAAGAATACCTATACCTAGTATGTCCTCTTAGCTTCTAAAAAGGCCAAAATAGTTCACTTGATGATACCAACACCAAATTTTAGTATGTTAATAAACAATGCATTTTGTTTTCATGATAGTAGGGCATTTTGCGAATGCCCGCCTGGCTAGCTACCACCCTCAAGGGGAAAATCTGTCGCCAAGCACCTAACGGTGTGTTCCGGCAGCTGTCCTTGAGAGCCAGTAATTCCATTACTGGCTTGACCATCCCGAACAGTCTCATAATATTATTTAATGTTATTTTAGGATACTTTTAAAAGTATTTATTACCAGTAATTCCAGGTTAGCCTGAACAACATCTTCGGCCACATCATCACTTAGGTACTATCAGGTGAGATAGTGGTCAAAGGCTAACTAAAAATATTAAGCATAAAAAAAAAAACTTATTAAAACCGTCGGGACACAAGCTGTAAAATGCCTGGATCCGCAGTTATGACGTCATCAAAATAGCGGACACCGCATTTTGAAAAATGCAAATATTTTTGGAACTTTTTAGCTTATTGTTCTTATATAACACCATGTGACTAGTAAATGTACAATAATATTTAAAATTTTATGAAAATTTAACTTCGAAAATTTCCGTTTCTTATAAACAGTTTCTAAATTATGTAATTTAGACACACACATTAAACACCTACCTGTTCATACATTCTGTACTGTTCTACCAAGTGAAATAACAAATGATTTTCCATGCATTCACCGGGTGCGATACGGTGTCAGCCTATTGCGGAAAATCGGCAAAAAAGTGCGTGGAAAACATGGATGTATTTAAGATTTGTAGGTTCTGAAGCTTATTCTCATGAAGCAGTACCATCACAAAATAGTGAAGAGTTTAGATTAATACATAAATTTGTATTTCACATGTACCACCCTGCAAATGGGACAACCAGCAGAAACAGAGAAGGTGTCTTGGTAATAAAAAGGAACAAGTTTATAGAACATATACCGCTGACCCAAGATGCACTTCTGCAACACCTCAAGTGAGCAGTTTTACAAAGTAATACATGGACAAATAGTCTTAACACCAACCCCGAGAAGTTGGGCCCACACAACTGGGGTTGGGATAGTAAAAATATGGAAAACTATTCCTGACGCCAGCAACAGTTGCAAGGACCTTCTATCTTGTAAATACAAACAACGGTAGGTGTGTGTTGACGTGTGATGTTGGTGTATAAAGAATTAATTGAAATGCACTCTCCTATGTGCATGCAAAGGAGCATGTTCAAGAGAATATATTTAAAGAAGGCTTCTGATTGAAATGTATACAATAAACAAACTATCCATAGTTCTTTCTTCATGTTCCACACATTTGCTCGTAGTATAATAATAATAAAAGCTCTTATTTCGGATAGTAAGTTCCGTACACTAAATGAATTTATCTTCAACCGTATCCGTTTGCCGAAAAGTACGAAATTGCCGTTTTATTGTAATAGGTAGGTACTTCGAATTGACATAGAACCTTTAGATTTCTGAGTGAAACGTTTTTCACATGGTACCTATGAAGTTCTTCTCTTTAAAAATGTGCTACATTTGATTATTGACTTTCAGATGTTTTTTTTTATTCAGCATAGACAAGATAGATGGATCGAAAATTCGAGTAATTTTTAAATACTAGTTCCGACGAGGAACTTACGTGGCAGAAACAGATCGCAATATCCATGTTGCGTTTGGATAAGGGACTGCTAATGCTAATCTTGTGATTTTGGAACGTGGAAGACCGCCTACACTGGTGAATAACAATGAATCGAAAGATATGGGCCTTCCAAGCGAAACTAACCAGGAACTAGCGGCATGGTTTAACGTTACCTTACCAACAATATTGACTCATTTGCGTCAAATCAATCAAATAAAAAAATATGAAAAGTAGGTGCCTCATGATTTGACTGTTCTGCAGAAAGAAAGGCGTGTTGAGTTGCCTTGTTGAAGCAATAAAGAAATGAAGGAATATTGGATCGAATTGTGACAAGTGATGAAATGTGGATTCTTTAAAATAACCTTAAGTGAAATATGCAATGACTGACCCCAGGTCAAACGCCGCAAGTGTCCTAAAGCAAAGCTTACCAATAAAAAGGTAATGGTAACTGGTTGGTGATCTCAGCATGTTGTCATTGTCATCTCATAATATTCACTCGCGTTTTGAAGACCCCCATATTCTACCTAAGACGACGCAGTGGTAAACAATTAATCTCAAATCGGGTACAACCCCAAATACTATTCACTCTGCGTGGGAAGGAAAGATCACGTAGTAATTCGCACGTGACATTGTGCTAATATGCGCCAAAACAGTAATTATAGTTTAAAATAAAAACTATAGCAAATTTTCAAAAACCAAATTAACTACCAATAATTAATAAATGAACTGACCAGGAAATACTGAGAATAATGGCTCAAATTGAGAAACCTAGACGAAAAAACCAGATACAGCACAATGAACGTCTGCAAAAACATTTATTGCTAAAAGATTACTTGGATTTATAATATTTCTAAGCGGAACAGCTTACGTTATTTACAAGTCCAAGAAATAAACAAGAATAGTTTATTAAGTAAAAAATAATTATTAAGAATATAAGTTAAAATTGCCTATACAATATACATATAACTTAAGCGAAACGGGACATATCTATACTACATACTGATGATACGTAATTAAAAACTAGATGTTTATTATTATTTTGGGTTTCATTTGAACTAAAAATGTATTATAACACGCATTTCAACAAATGTTATTCAGAACAGTGTTTTATCACTTAGCATCAGGTGAGATAGAGGTCAAAGGCTAGACTATCAGCTACAAAAAAAAATATGTCTAAATAATTTTTATCTTATCTGCCGAACAAGACCATGTCGCAGCAGTGTTGGTCGAAATAGTGGTCTTTCTAAGGTGTGCGTTGTCGAAGTAAGTTCTGTCGGAGGTATTCTTGTCGAATATATGTTCCGTCGAAGCAATGACTAGTCGACCTATGTTTTTTCGAAGTAAGCGACTTGTCGACGTATTGAACTGTCGAAATTCAGTATGACTTGAAGTTAACTTGAAAGGGACAACACAATATACTTGACTTCTTATATTTATGGCTTCTGTGGCGTATTGTCACAATTCTGCCAATGTCCGTACATGCTAGTGTCATAAATCATGTGGGAAGTGCTTAATATTATGAGAATGGTTGGTGTTTACAAGGGAGAATCCATCAGATGTTTTCCATCCATGATGATTATTTAATCTTAAACAAAAGAGACAACATAGCCAAGACACAAACAATGTTAGTAGAATACATATGCATAAATATAATAGACAAACTTATATAATAATTATATATTTACATTTATTTTTATAAATTTACATAATATAGGTATAATTTGTTTGTTAGAAAAAGTTAAAGATAACAGACATTTAAAGGAAGTTGGACGGGGGATATACGGTGGGAGAATATCATAAAGGAAACAATGCAGTTTAGGGCAATTAAAAAATATGTGACAAGACATATACAAAATGTTACGTAGGGCATGGCGGTATTGGACTTGTTGGCAATACCGGTATTATACCGGTATCAATATTTCAAAACCGGAATACCGGTATTTCGGTATTTTTTCGGTATTTCACTATAAATGTTAAAAGCGCTTAAAAAATATATTTTCCATGTAATATTGTTTTAGACTGAATAAATGTACCTAAGTTATTATAAAAAATCATCCTAAAACAGTATTTTTTTAAGCAACTTAATATTTATTTATAATTTTTGGTACTTATTCTTATGGGTTTTTTTTATTATAACAATAAGTAATCAAATATTTAATATTTATTATAAAAATGAATAATCAAATATTTATTATTTATTGTTACAATAAATAATCAGATATAATTAACATTAAAAAGTAAAGCTCAAAAGTTTCTTTCAAAAGACATTTCTTAATATCGTGATTAATTAAGCACAACTGTAAACAGTCTTTGGATAAAAGTAGTAAGTAGCCTGTTTATTATTTTATTATATATACATTTTTGCTGGACAAGGTGCAGAAAACAAATGAAATATAAAGTCTTGTCATTAAATGAAGTCCGCCCCGGCTTCGCACGGGTATTTAGAAAATATTCTGTCGTCTATGTTCATAACATGGATAATGTAGAATTCTAAAGGTAAAACAATTTTTCGAATCAGTCCAGTAGTTTCAATGCAAACAAACAATCAAATCTTTCTTCCATATAATATTAGTTTGGATGAAATTCTACACTGAAAACGCTCTTTCGTATTCAACACTATTTGGAGGTAAGGTCTTCTACAGTTCTTTTAAATAAAGTCCCCTATTTCCGCCATTTTCGTGCCGTGTCGTATAACTGAATAATGTATCGCATCAGATTTCATCATCTTCCGGATCAGAGTCATTAGATTTGTTGTCTATCCCTTGTGATTAGTGAAAAAAATCATTTTATGTTCTCTTTTAGATATTTCTCAATCGTTTTATTTAATTCTTATTAAATTGTAGCGGAACCGGTACCTCGACGTTATCGCCACAACCAGGTTTTGGCACTATTTACTGATATTACCGAATGATCGATCTGAGTAGGATAGATACGCTTTATGAAGCTTATTAAATTTGAAAGAATTTATAGTCTTTACCTACCGATTACCTCCTAAATGATAGTTTTTCGTAATATTGTCTTGAAAACGAAAACTACCCACACAGTTCTTACTGTATTAGCTGGATTGTCCACTGCTGAACAGAGCCTCCTTCATTAAGGCGGAGTTTGCCATAATCTTCACACTTGGCAGGCGTCTTGAGGATCGCAGTGTGAGACATCAGTTCATACACAGTTCTTATCACTATAAAATACTCGGAAACACTGATTACTGTTTATACCACCTGCATGTGCGTAGTAATTGTGAATAGAAAACCAGCGAACCACGCGAGAGCGCATAATGAAATTAAGAATATGCGTGAGATAAAAAGATGCACCGCGCGGGTCTGAGGGGCGTGCGGTGGTCGGCGGACGATATGTCAGTTTTGTTAAACTATATAAACAATACTACCATCGTATATCTAATACCATTTATGTACTCACAATTGCACGGACACATTGACTAGTTCCAATCTCAAAATACCATTTTTTATTAAGTAGAAATCAACGTTACCTAATTAGATTATGAACTTATGTTTATTGAAGTCGGCTTATCTATTCATTTGTAAAAGCATGAAAAGAAAACGTTAACTATGTATTAATTTACAATGTTAAAATTGAATAAGTTTTTAATGTTATTCATATAATCCATATTAATATCCATATATATAGAGCCGACGTATTGATTTTTAAGCTTTTGATTAGTTTTCATGCATATAAACTTCTTATTTTTCATAATACCGAAACACCGGTATTTTTGATTTCAATACCGGTATTTGAAAGTACTCTAAATAGGCCGGTATTACCGGTTTTTCGGTAATACCGAATACCGGTATCCATGCCCTAGTTACGACGCGTCGTAGCAGATTTACATTTTCCCGTCGCGACGGACAAATGTAAATCTGTCAATGTCAAAATTTGTTTTGAGGTTATAAAACAACCGGTTGTACCGTACCTCCGAGTAAACAACTACACACTGACCCTCGGAACGCGCTCCAGAAGGTCGTTCGGAACCTTGGTTAGAGCGTACTCGGAGTGCAACATTTAACTCTAACATCGTTCACATCCTTAGAGTAAAGTGCAACTTTTTAACTATCAAAAGCGGTCGTCAAAAGGTTGAATCTTTAACTGACATGACCTTGACATTTCTTGATGAGAAAATTATAATCACTCTTTTATATTTTTAAGTTAACAGAAGTTAGTTGCTTTCAAACATCATAAAACGTCAATATATTTATTTATTTATAGACGAGTAGCATAATTAGTGATATTATGTCTATATATCACACCGTAGGTATCGAAAGTCATTAAGTTCACTCTGTATGTTCACTTATTATACTCGTAGTTAGTTTTTTGTTTCGTAGCAGTTGTCGAGCCGGCTCTTAAAACAGTTAACAGTATTGGCAGACACAATTTTTTTGGCCATCTGTTTCAATTGAGCCCCACCTGTTGCTAAGGAAGTTGTATGCAATTATTGTCGTACTTGAAAGAGTTCGAGCTATTTTAGTCTGGTTTCCTCTGGTTGACCTTATTATTATTTTGACTACATACATTTCATGAATAAATGGCAAGTTGTATTTGTTCGTGATTATCTTGTATGTTTCAATAAGGTCACCATGAAGACGACTTTCTTCTAGTGTAGTGAGGCGCAATGTGAGTGCCGTCTGTTCGAGTAAGATTTTTCTCCTTAAAGCTTGTGGTATCTTCGTGGCTTTTTTTTGCACACTTTCTAACAAATGTATGTCCTTATGGAAGTAGAGACTCCATATCTGAAAGCAGAGGTCTTATGTAGGTTTTGTAGATCTCACGAATTTCCACAGTCATTATTTGAAATGATTTCCGTATGACATATACAAGTGAGTTAGCTTTCTTAACTATTGCGGTGATATATTTTTTCCATTTTAAGTTACCAGTAATAAGTACTCCCAAATCTCTTTGTATTGTAACTGGTTCAATTGCTTGGCCTTCTAGGTAGTATTTGACTCTGGGACTAGAAATGCTTAGGTGCAAGACACTGCATTTTGCTGAGTTCAGACTAACGATCCAGTCTTTGGTCCAACCCTGTATTCTGTTAAGGTCTTTTGTAACTGACCAGAGCTGACTAGTGGGTTAGCGAAGAATTTTCCATCATCAGCAAAGAAGGCAAATTCCGAATCTATCAATTTAATTAGATCAGTTACAAAAATTCCAAACAGAGTCGGAGCGAGCACTGATCCCTGCGGTACACCACATAGGACTTGTTTCGCATATAATAAGGAGTTACCAACCCTAACTTGGAATGTTCTGTCTGAAAGTTAGTTATCTATCCAGAGGCGAGTAAGGCACCACGTATTCCAAAGTGCTACAATTTCGTTATAAGTCGTTTTGGGGGACTTTGTCAAGAGCACGTTCAAAATCAAAAAAGTATATAACATCGACCGGTTTTTTTTTATCAAATTGTTTCGCTCATGAATGTACACAGGACAATAAGTTTGTAACAGAAGACCTTTTATCCACATATCCATGTTGTTTCACCGATATTATGTATTCTTTATTAAGAAATTCAGTCAGTCTATTATTTATGATCTTTTCCATAATTTTAATAACTATGCCATCACTAGCCTCACTAGGCTATTATATTTTACTAGTTCCCCGCCAAAAACGATATTTGAGGTTGTATAACCACCGAATCGTTCGGAAAATAGGAGTAAGATAAAGCAACCAAACAACTACACTCTGAAGCATGGAACGCGGCCCAGTGTTTGTTTGCTTAAGTTTCATCTGTGCAGGGGTGCGTTTAGGCGACTTAGCCAGGATAAGATTTAAACTAGATAAACGTCAAACACCCCGTTTATGGCCTCCTCGAGGCGAAAATTTGCACAGACTAAAATTTTATATATCCCGTTTAGGCGCGTCCGCTTGGTTAAATCTTCGCTAAGTAGATTAAATTTTAGCGACCTTTTGAGGTCGCTAAATTTTCGTCGGCTGTCAGATTTAAGCTATATGTCATGTTACTACAATCATAATACCAAAGATTACGGAAGGTCGGGAAGACATACTATATAACAAGGTGTGTACATATGTTGGTGTTTTCCTGTAGGTATTCTTGTTGGATTGTTTTGTATTGACACAATAATATTGGTTTGGGTTTAAATATTTTCTACTTTATCGCGGGATTAGAGAATAATAATAATGTATATTATATTTAAATGTATTGTATCCAGGATTTTTTATTTCTTTCAAGATTTATATAATTATAAAAACTTCTTTGCCGAATGTCAATTGAATTTGACAACAATAATTGACGTACGGCTATGACACCGTTTAGGCGGACCGCATCGGTGAAATTTTCGTCTGGTGAAAATTTATTCTACTCGCCTAAACGCACCCCTGTGGCTTTGATAATTGTTTGTTTGCTGGTTTTTGTAACTGCTACCAAAACTTGAATTTTTAGAAAATCGATGTAGTATTAAGTGAATGCGATCAGCAGGTTTAATTTTATTTAAAGCACCGACACCGTACATCATTTATTGTAAGGAAAATTTGTCGTTAACGTCGGTAGTCAACGGAGTGTTAGCCTGTAGCTGTCGCGAGGGTGATGGTGGATTGGTAGGTGAATTTCGTGAGTGGAGTGCAAACAGTACAGTGTAGTGCGCGCAGGGACGACATGTCAAACGTGGAGAATGTATGCCCACAAGTGCTGCGTGGCGTAGCGCGCGAGCTACGGCGGTTGGCCGCGGCGCCACCCGCGGGCGTCAAGCTGCTGCTGCGTGAAGATGACCTCACAGATGTCGTAGCGACCATCGAAGGACCAGGTACTATTACCTGTTACTATTTTAGTAACTTTGTTACTGCTACTTTAAGCTTTTAACGTATTGGACTGCAAGTAGGCCTGCAATGGTCTTAAGGTTGCCTAAATTATTTAGTTGTAGTTTTGTATATAGTTTGTAAGTGTGTTGTCATTCTAACTTACTATGTTGACTGGTTTACAATAAAACTCATCCTTAGAATAGGTATATGCCACAGTATACTTAATTTTTTTTACTTCCTAGATTGCCTGTGAGTATATGCACTAAAATTGGTTGACTTCTAGCTGGGCTGTGAATATATTAACAAACATTGGTTGACACCTATAGTCAGACAGAGTAGAGTGACGTTACGAGTAAAGTATACAAAAATAGTGCTATAGTAAAATGATTTACTTACTTCTTGCACTTCTTCACTTCAGTGAGCTAATGTTCATTTTTCACATTCTTAGGTAATATGCTTTATGCTATGGTTAATGTATTATGCTATGAAAACGTAAGTACAGTTTCGCACAAGACCCTAATAACTTTAATGTAAACGGTAAAAAAGGGTACCCAAGACACAGGCTCTGCCTAGTTTGGAACACATTGATATACTTACTAATTTCAACATGAAACTCTTTTAATGTTAGGGTCATTGCGTCAGTTAGCCGGCAGAAGCCTTAAAGTAAAATTAAGAAAATAGAGTTTTTATAGTACTTTTTCATTCTTCTTTATGTCCAATATCACTTAAAATAGTCGTACAACATCAGATATTTTTTTTAAGCAGGTAGCATGTACAAGTGCTTTATAATAAATAATTAAAAACGACACCGGCATTGGAATGGTCACTGCTTGCATAAATTTAGTAAAAAAAGTGACGCGCAATTCATTTCGTGGTAAGTTATTTGATGTGGTTACGGGAAACAATGTAGATGTTCATTATAGTCTATGAAGAAATAAATGAAGATAAGGTACCAATTGTTTTTATTGTGATTTTAAGTACTTCAAAAATTATTATTACGAGGGTGGATTGAAAAGTTCGCGGCCTCAGCAAGAAAACTATTTGTAATATAAACAAAAGTAATTTTATTTTTCCACGTAATCTCCACTTAACTCAATGCACTTCTTCCATCTGGTTTCCAACGCCTGTATGCCAGTCATAAAAAAAGTTTCTTCAAGGCCTTCAAAACACCCACTGCAGCTTCGACCTCCTCATTTGATGAAAATTTTTTACCTCCAAGGTGTTTTTTTAGGTTTGGGAATAAATGAAAGTCTGAAGGTGCAAAATCACGATGCGGCAGTAATTCAAAGCCACAATCGCGAATTTGAGCCATAGATTCAACAGACGTGTGAACGCGTGCATTATCCTGATGAAACAACACTTTCTTGCTGAGTAATCCTGGCCTTTTACGCTTTAATTGTTTCACGCAAACAACGTAAAAGGATGCAGTAATAAGCCGAGTTTATAGTTTCACCTTTTGCAAGGTAGTCCACCATGATGACACCCTTAGCATCCCAAAAAACTGACGCCATCACCTTGCCAGCTGACAAAATTGCTTTGGCTTTTTTTGGAGTCGGTTCATCAGGTTTTTTCCACTGCTTGGATTGCTGTTTTGACTCTGGGGTGTAGTGGTGTACCCAGGTTTCATCCATTGTCACAAATCTGGCCAAAAAATCTTGTGGATCAGCCTCAAACATTTCCAAACAGTCGCGAGAAATCGTGAGCCGTATTAGTTTTTGTTCAACTGAAAGCAATCTGGGTACCCACCGTGCAGAAACCTTAGAAAATCCAAGTTCATTGACTATGATCTTTTGTGTTCGTGTGTGTGAGATGCCAATAGTGTCTGTAATCTCCCTGATGGTCAATCTCCGATCTGCCAATATCAGATCACAGATTTTCCCGATGTTTTCTTCAGTCGTAGACGGCGTAGGCCGGCCGGAGTGAGGGTCATCTTTTGGAGTTAGTTTTTTTTAAACAGGTATTTGATGACCGCACGTTGCTAAATTTTCTCCATTCTTTAAAAATGCTGCACTTAGGCTCACAAAATTCAGTCTAATTTAAAAACTGATAATGCTATTGCGATAAAATTTTACAATGTGACAACCAGATAGTAAGCAAATCGAATGAGGTCAGTTACATTAAAATAGTTCAAGTATTTATGTGTTAGTCTGCGAACTTTTCAATCCACCCTCATATTTATTTATTTATTATTATTATTAATGGACGAGCAGCAATTTTCTGATATGTCCATATCATTGCAGTGTTGGATTTATAGTTTCGAAAGAGATTTCTTTTCTGTAGATAGCCATTTGTCCAGTTTATTTTACACTAGTCAAGCGCCTAAGTCCTGGAAGCTTGCAAACGTGCAGCCCATAACCAAAAAGGGTAGTCGAGTAGACCCTGCCAATTACAGGCCTATTTCAGTCACTTCTATACTCTGTAAGACGATGGAACATGCACTGAACCACAGGCTCCTGGCATACCTAGAATTAAACCTAGAATCTTGAAGTAAACGATCTCCTCAGTGACCTACAAAACAGATTTCGACGAAACCAGTCTCTGACTAAATGATAACTGCCTTGTAGTGTGTTTGTCACTCCCATCTTAAACAGCTATATCTGACGTTGCAAATGTCATGTTTGCAGAAGACTTGCAAACATGACACATGTGCTTTAAAGGTATTCTTAGGTGGCCATTCACAAGTTCAACTCTAGCTGGTTCACTGTTATTTAAGCATACATAACTGCTATTAAGATATGTGTTGAGTGTCTGTAAACTCCGAGTATCAAATCACACTATTATAACGGTGAAAGTTTGTATGTTTGTTACTTATTCACGCTCAAAAGGCTCAACGAGTTTGGAATAAATTTGGCATGCAGATAGTTTACACCTTGGAATAAATAACACATAGGCAACATAAGATAAAGTATTGTCAACCGGGCATGGAAGATTCGAGCGGTCAGATAGCTTCTATCTATTTGTGCAGTTTTCCATGTAAAATAATAATAAAGAGATTTACAAAATCAAACAACTCAATCACGTGAAAGTTACATTTGAAGCACCATACAAAAAAAAAGAAATAGTGCAATGCAAAACCCATTCTGGTAAAACCTATTCCCAAATGGCATGAATTTTGTCGTTGCAACATCGAACCGCTTGTTTCCTTAGCTTGCATACCTTACGATCTTCCCCCTTTTGAACGAAAAATTCTGGTTGTTCCATATAAATTTCCTCCTGTATATCTCCATTAAGGAACGCAGTTGTCACATCTATGTGATTTATGCTTAGGTCCTTTTCGGCTGCCAACGCCAGTAGTAGTCGAATTGATGAAATTTTTACGACTGGCGCTAATATTTCGAAATAGTCAATACCAGGTTTTTGAGAATAGCCCTTAGCGACCAGCGTGGCCTAATGGCGCTGAACGCCTCCATCCGCACCAACCTTGAGCTTAAAAAGCCATTTCGATTTAATGACATTTACATCCTTCGGTCGATCAACTAGTCCCCAGGTTTTGTTGGCCTTCAGGGAATTGAATTCGTCCTTCATTGCCTCCAACCACCTTTTTTTTATCTGAACGCTGCATGGCATCTTCAACCGATACAGTGTGAGTAACTCCATATCCTAGCTATTATAACTTACATTAATTATCGCTAAATTATTATTAAATGATGTGAGAAATCAAATTAATGAATTAGAATTATCGGACTCCGTTTATTTTGTATAAAGTTTTAGCTCAAATAAAAGAATCCCAATATACATAATATAAACAATACATAATACAAAATATACACAATATAAACAAATATACATAAAACAAAATCCATAAAATATTCACAGTATAGAACTTACTACTGGCTTAGGCATCTCGCATGCGGCTGGCTGAACATGCATCAAACCTTTCTGTATTTCAGGAAGTTCAGGAATCCCTGCTTTTCCCTACTGGTTGGTGTTGGATTTCAAAGTCCTGTAGAGAGAAAAATAAATTCTAACATGTTCAAAAGAAGTTCCTAACCTGACGCTTTTGTAAAAAATCAAACAAATATGCTATCCCTCTTTTACGTTATATTTAAATTAAAGTTTCACATAATATGGCAAATTCGTTTAGTTTTCGTAAAGATAAGGTCTCGTCATGTATTGTCAATATGTCATATCTAGAAATTATGAAAATGGTTCCACCATAACAAAAGTAAGTATGAACTTATCATATGTGTTTTGTTTCATAAAACCCTTTGTTCATAAAACGCTTCGCTAATACTATTTTACGCTTTTGTATTTTTATGTACGCAATGCCTTAATTAACCAAGTTTTGTTAAGCATGTAAATTTGCTACAACTTCGTGCACAAAAGCTTGTAAGCATCCAAGACATATTATTTGCTGTGTGTATGTGTTGATATGTAATCATTTAATTTGTTTCTAATGTTTGGGATTGCTAGCATGCATAGCTTTTCTGCTAAACAAACTATAATTCCAGGTGTTCCTAAATCCCGCGTTGCAGCGTTCTTGCTATCGCGCTGTAGACTCCATGAAGAGCGAATATCGCTAAAGAATGGCCATTAAAGACTTATATTCTTTTCATATAACATAAAAGTTTTAGAATATAGTTGCTTAGGTCATCGAGCGGCCGATGCTATTCTACCAAATGTTCCCTGATAAATAAAGTCAAGTGATAAAATGACAATATAATAATTACCCTGCGGAATTATTTATAGAATAACTTTAGGGTACAAGCTCGTTTATTGTTATTGTTATTTGAGCTTAAGCCGACACGTTTACACGTGCGGCTTTATTCCATAACATCGAGTTGGGCTCTGTATTTAATTTATTTTCATTAGAGCTAGATCACTTGATCTTTAATTAAAATATATCAACTGATAATGAGGCATAAGAACACTCACTTTGTTCCATGCCTGAATTATCACTTGGTATTTTATACTTAAATACAGATAAATTCTCTTTTTGGGAGAGTGGCAACGATGAATGCACTATATTGACAAAAAAATCCTATATTTTCAGTCAGCCTAACTATGGTGCGTTCAAAGTGCCTATCCCAAAAAGGAGAGCATACATAATATAGATAGGTGAGTCATGTATTGCGCAATAAGTCAACTCGATCATTTGAATATCCTTGTATGCCTTCAAAAATGGCAAGTGTGTTACTGAAAATTAAAGCCCGTGCAACAATATTAAGTTTACGCATTTGCTCGCCAAATCTTTGCAACAAAAGTTTTTTTATGAAACATAACCACATTTTTATGTTTGTAAAGAACAAATAATTATACACTCAAGTTCGTAATGTCAATCTTATCTCACTCTCTGTCGTGTGCAGTATGCTTAAGCAAAATTTATTGTCTAGTTTTTCTAAACTTTTTCAATGCTATTTTCGCTTAAATAAAGATCTTTATTTATTTAAATCTCGGTTAGCGTTCTAAAATGTATGCTGAATAAATTATTATTAATTACTTAATTAATAATAAAGTATTTGAATATTTATTGAAATAAAAATTTAATTCAAGAAATAATAACTAGATATCTTGTTACCGTCCAAAGTGAATTAATTGTTCTTAAAATGTATATCAATTATCAATAAAATATATTAAGAATATTTAATTAAAATTGTGTATTTAATATAAATAATTAATAGCGTTTAAACCACCAAATAAGTCAATGAATAAGAGATTAATTTTGTAGATTAAATATTTGAGACATCTCTACTAGTTAAATGAAATTTATATAATAGTTATTAATATTTAAGTTATATTGAATTTATTAAATTATGTAAAGGAACCACATTTTAGTACGATAGTCCAAGCACTTATTTTAGTACTTAGCTTTCAAACTGCAACCTGTAGATGGCAGGCACTGAATTTAAATAGAAAGATACACACGCGCGGACGACTTTGCCAAAATACATATATTTAATTTCGAAAACGTTCTACCGATCTTGGCCAGTCAGACGAACGCGAACAACTGAATAAATTTCAAAAAGACATCTAGTTCCTCTGGAGTAGGTCAAAGTCAAAGTCAAAATCATTTATTCAATTTAGGCGTCTACGACGCTCTTATGAAGGTCAATTACAAATTTTAATATTGAAATATACTACATTGTATTGCCAGGTTCAGCAAACAAAAATTATAGAGCCACTGCGAGAAGAACGGGCAAGAAACTCGGGGCCATTCTTTTAAACGTTTTTTAACAATGTGTTAAGTACATACTATATAGTAAAATTATTACAATACTTAATTTACATTACGTAGGTGTTAGGCGCTAGCTTGGCAGAGGCGAACCAGTCCAAGCATTTTTGTCGTTTAAGTAATCACAAACTGTGTAATAAGATTTCTTTATCAAAATATTCTTCACATGCAACTTGAATTTTCTTTCTGTGAGCGTTGTAATATGTTTGGGCAATTTATTATAAAACCGCACACAATTGCCTAAGAAGGACCTTTTATTTGTCTTTGCTAATCTAAAACCTGGCACCGCTATTTTATCTTTATTCCTAGTGTTATAATCTTGATTGTCACTGTTTGTTTTAAATTTGCTCAATTTTTTACGAACATACATAATATTTTAAAATATATACAGACTTGGTAAAGTTAAAATATCAATTTCTTTAAAAAGATCTCTCAGGGATGCCCTAGGATCCATTTCATATATGGCTCGAATTGCACGCTTTTGTAAAATAAAGATTGTCTCTATCTCAGCAGCAGCTCCCCACAGCAATATACCATAAGACATAATACTGTGGAAGTACGCGAAATAAACGAGCCTAGCAGTAGCTACGTCTGTTAGCTGTCTTATCTTATGAACTGCATATGCAGCAGAACTAAGTCTTCCAGATAAATCATGTATATGTGGATTCCACTGTAAAGTTGAATCCATTTTAATTCCCAGGAAGACTGTCAAAAGAGAGTTTTTCTAGGCTAAGCTTAATGTTTGGTTCAACATAAGTAACATTTGGTAAAGAAAACTTTAAACATTTGGTATTTTATGAATTTAAGATAAGATTATTAGCCGCAAACCACTTAGAGATCATAGATAACACATTATTTACATGAATAAGTTCACTATCCCTCCCATCTACTTATTAAAAATTAGGGAGGTATCATCTGCGAATAAAACTATATCGCAGAAATTTTTAACCATGCAAGGCAGATCATTTATATATGCTAGAAACAGAAAAGGTCCTAAAATTGATCCTTGCGGTACTCCTATTCTTACCAGAAGAAGTATTGCCATTTATTCTAACCTTCTGTAGCCTGTCTGACAGATATGACTTTATAAGATCCAGAGCTTTTCCACGAATACCATAATGTGAAAGTTTTCGAATCAGAGTGCGGTGCTCTACACAGTCAAATGCCTTAGAAAGGTCACAGAATACGGCAATAGCATCCTGTTAACTCTCCCAGGCTTCAAGTATATGTGACATCAATTGAGCACCTGCATCTGTTGTGGATCTGCTCTTTGTGAAACCAAAGTGATTCTCATTCAATATATTATGCTCAGGGATAGAAGTTGTTTGAGCATAATTTTTTCGAATACCTTACTCAGAACAGGTAAGATAGAAATAAGTCTGTAATTGCAAGGGTCAGATGTAGCCCCCGACTTCAAAATTGGAGTGATTTTACTTTGTTTCATTAAGTCAGGGAAGTTTCCTTTATCAATACAAAGATTGAATATTGTTTTTAAATATGGTGCAATAATGCATAATATAGACTCTGCCACTTTAACTGACATACCCCACAAGTCTTCGGTTCTCTTAATATTTAAATTTTTAAATGTCTTTATAATTTCAAATATTGTTGTGTGTCTGAAAGAAAAGCCCGGCGATTTGCAGGGGAAATTATGTATTAGCAGAGTTTCTGCTACATGGGGACATGCATCCAATGATTTAGTGACTTCTAGGGGTAAGTTAGAAAAAAAATTGTCAAATATATTTGCCACTTGTATTGGATCAGATATTTGATTTTTATCAACATTTAAGACATATGTAGAATCTCTAGGTTTATTTTTTCCGGTCTCAGTATTTATAGTCTTCCAAATGGTTTTTATTTTATTTTTGGACTTGCTAATTTTATTTCTAATAAAAAGAGATTTAGCACACAAGCAAACAGACTTAAACATTTTTGAATAGTTCCTAACATAATCACGAAACTGCTTGCAGGATGTCAAATCCTTCCTGCGATACAGATCATACAAATAATCTCTACTTTTCCGAATACCTGTAGTTGCCCAATCACCGAACTTCAACTTTCCATTTAATTGTTTCTTTATTTTTGGACAAACTTTTTGAAACTCAGTATTTACTGAAGAAAATAAACTATTATAAATGTCATTCGGGTCACTATGAGAAAAATTTGTAATGCCAAGCTTAGCTTCTATATTGGCACTGAGTATTTCTAGCCTACTGGTTGTTAACGGCCTATGTTCAATTTCATACGTCGCTGTTTCTCTGCTTCCATCAAATCTAATTGCCAGGCCCTCATGATCAGATCTAAGACCCTTCATTATTGACTTTTGTTTTGTCTTACAGTTCGAGTATATATTATCTATACAGGTAGCTGAAGTGTCTGTTATCCTAGTGGGCTCACAGAATAGAAATTTCAAATTAAAAGGACTTAAACAATGATATAAGATCTCTAAGAGTCTTATTTTTAGATTTCAATAAAATATCTACATTAAAATCACCACATACAAATATGTTTTTTTTACATTTAGAAATTTTTAGTAGTATACTTTCCACTAAAAATTTCTTTTGGCTAAGAATTCTGTAAAATTTTGAGCACGACCTTCATCTGTTGGTGGTCGATATACACACAACACAAGATGCCCGTCCACCTCCACACAAGCAACCTCACAGACACGTTCGTCAGAACATCTGACTAAGTCATGGCGTTCTTTAAATTTTAAATTATTTTTAACAAGAATAATACACCCTCCTCCTTCTGCAGATGATCTGTTAAACGCACTGCCTACACTAAAATTCTTAACATTGAATAACATTTTATCTGTTCTTAGCCATGTTTCAGTGAAACATAATATATCAAAAGGATATTTATCTAAGAACATTTCAATTTCAAGTATTTTGCCAGGGAAGCGATTTTTATTTTGGTAATAAAGTGCTATGTCAAAACACTTCCCTGTTGTCTGACTTATAAGTTTAAACCGTTTGACTCAACATTCGTATTAGTACATGTACTAAAATATTATATTACGCGCGGTACGTCAAACGTGCAACAGTGTATTGTATTTGCTCCGTATAATTTAATTAAAAAAGTGGTTAAAAGTGACGCATTCACATTCAAAGTTATACAGTTACCAAGCCCAAGAAACGAGCGATCTTGTGACGATTATTTCAAAGAAATTGGTCCAAAATTGAAAGAGATACAAGTGAGTTAATTTCAAAATATAAGCAAACAGAATATTTGCAATTAGCTGAACGGCCGGCGAGCGCGCATCTACCTCGCCCGCGTCTGCCTGCCGTCACGCCACCTAGAAACAACGAGCAGCGACGCATGACTCACTGTGCATTGCCGCACGGCGAACTGGATTTTTTGATAACGTCTGTGAGATTACTTTTCGCTTTTGCCATCAATAATAATTCCTTTCCACTGACATAATATTATGACCTATTATTCTAAATAAGTGTGGACTACTACCAATTTTTGTAGTAAATATTTGCATAAGAGCCATTTGACATATATTTCTACATTAATTCATTATAAATTATTAAAAATGGAATCAAATAATATAACACAACGTAAACCTTTTCGACGTTGTAATTCAATGTCAGATATTTCTAAAGATCGTTCCTCTGTCTATGAAGAAACCGCTTTAAGCTTACCAAACACATCTCTCGAAGAAAATGAAGAAATTATTGCATTACATTCAAAAGTTAATGAAATAACACAAAAATTATCTAGTGCGGAAAATGAAATAGATCATCTGCTATGTGAAATAAACATTCTTAAATCAGAAATCATAAAAAAAGATAAAACTATAGAATTGCTGAAAAGAGTTGGTATATCAGAAAGCTTGTCTACTAGCGTAAACAAAATCACACCAAAGTTGAGTAGAAAGAAAAAGAAACAAAGAAAAGTAATAATTTCCACTCCTACAACTAGTGACATAAACAAAACTCTAGAAAGTCCGGAACAAGATAATCAAAAACAATTTGACCCTGACCTTTGAGGCAGAAAATACAAAAAGTGGTGTTTATACAAAAAATGAGACAAAACAGTACGAAAATAGAAACAAGGGAAGTAGTCAAGTCGAAATATGTAGATGTACTAATAAAAAAGTAAATTTAAAAGAGCAAGAAGTAGAAATGATTGAAATAAGACAAAAATCAGAGAATATGGAGAAGAATAAAGAAAGGACTAAAAATAAGATTGTCATTTTAGCTGACCAGCGAGGTATCGGAATGCAACAAACCCTACAGAGCTTCGTTGGCTCAGAATTTGAGGTTATATCGTTTTGGAAGGCAGAAGCTAACATAGGATATGTTTTAAATTCATATAAGAAGGAATTGTTGACTCTAACGGAAAATGACTACATAATTATATTAGGAGGCATGAATGACAAAAACCCGGAAAACTTTAAATTCACTTTAAACAGTTTTCTAAATTATTTTCGACATACAAATATAATCATAAGCGAGATTCCATACAACAAATATTTAAATTAAAATAAATTTAATTATGAATTAAGGCACCTGTGCATTAAATATAAGCATGTTTTGTACATTGATATGAACTACAGTCAGAATATTCCAAACAAGCATGTATTACGTGACAACTTGTGTAAGATTATCAATAGAGAAGTGAAAGTACGTGAATACAAAATCAAGATCTATGAAGCTAGGAAACGCATACATTACAATATTGTACCAAAAGTAAATGTAGCAACATAAACCGATTTTAGTATTGTATCAGAATCCGATACTGAACCCTGTGCAATAGTTGAGAGTGATAGTGCTGGTAAGTTTTTTCGGCTTTGAAAATAATATAAACATTTTGCATCAAAATATTGATGGTTTGATCTCAAAATCGGACTTATTTATGGTACATCTCGATAAATTAAATTCGGAAAATAAATTTGTAGATATAATATGCATCACTGAACACAATATGATCAACAGCAATACAGTATGTTTAAAAATACCAAATTACACTTTGGCCGCATGGTACTGTAGGAAAAAGCGTAGTGGTGGGTCATGTATACTCGTTCATAATAGACATAAATTTAGGGAATTACACGATATCAAAAGTCTGAGTAACATCAATAACATAGAGAGCTGTGCAATAGAATTGTTTGAGCATAACCTTATAATTAGTTGTATTTACAGACCACCTAGGAATACAAATGCTTCCAAGGAAATTTTCTATGACAACTTCGATGACATTCTGCATAGGATCTGTTTTAACAAGAAAAAGGTGGTCATTTGTGGCGATTTTAACATTAACATATTGAAAGATGATAAAACTATTAAAACATTCTTAAATATCATTAGAAACCACAAACTGAAACTATCGCTGAATGAAATAACAAGACCAAATAGTGGAACTTGTCTAGATAATTTTATTCATAATGTCCGTGGCTCATCTTGTAAAATAATCGAACTAGTACTATCGGACCATACGTCTCAATATTTTACATGTCCTGTACCTAAATACTATCCTATCAAGTACTGGTACTCATACAGTCGTGATTACCGCGAAGAGAATATACAAAAGTTTAGGGATAACTTATCTAGGTTGAGTTTTAGCGATGTTATTGGTAGTAGTTGTCCTAATGAAGCGTTTAATTACTTTCACGAAACCTTTAAATTGCTTTATGATCTTTGTTTTCCCGTAGTAAAGCGAAAACATACAATGCACAAAAAAGCGTCGTGGATTTCTAAGGGCATAAAAATTTGCACTAAGAGAAAGAGACGGATGTTATGGAAGTACAGAAAAAAACGGACTATAGAGAATTAAACATCATTAAAAAATTATGCAAAACGTTTAAAAAGTATAATGAAACTTACACAAAAATCCAGAAATGACTATACAATAAAAATGGCAGCTAATAAATCTAAGGCTACGTGGAACATTATAAATAATAAATTAATTAACAGACCCCTTAACAATGATATTAATAGAATAAGGTACAATAATACAATTTTGACAAATCCTAATGACATTGTAGAAGCTTTTAATGATTTTTATGTTAATAATGCAACACATAATAATGACAAAGTAAAGGTATGTACACAAAATTGCATGAATACTTTAATTTGGAACAAATCGAATTCCATGTTCATGTCGCCTTCGGCTCCGAATGATATTCTCAAAATTATCAAATCTTTAAATAATACTTCAAGTGCAGGATATGATGAAATAAATACTAATATTATAAAAGAGGTCGATTTAGTCATATGTCAATATTAAGTCACATTATGAACCTGTGTATAGATAATGGAATGTTTCCAGACAAATTAAAATTAAGCATAATAAAGCCAATATATAAAAAACAAGATCGAGAAATTGTCGGCCATTACAGGCCAATAGCTTTAATCCCGGTCTTTTCTAAAATATTTGAAAAATACATTCATGATTGTCTATACTCATACTTAAGCAAATATAATATCCTTGTTGATGAACAAGTTGGTTTTCGTAAAAAGAAGTCGATAAACATGGCTGTATTTAATTTAATCAAAGCTGTTATGTCTGGCCGAGAGAAAAAGCTGCCTGTTTATGCCATGTACATGGACCTTACAAAAGCTTTTGATTACGTAGATCACAAAATTCTTGTCAATAAACTCGAAAGATATGGAGTAAGAGGAAATGCCTCAGATTTAATCAAATCCTATCTTAGTAATAGAACTCAGCAAACGCAAATAATAAAAATGTGTCCTAAAACCAACACTGAAATAAAATATACATCTTCTTCTAATGTGGTAAGATATGGCGTACCTCAAGGGAGTGTGTTGGGGCCCTTACTCTTTATTATATACATTAATGACCTACCTCGTGCCATTAAAGACCCTATGGTTTTATTTGCTGATGACAGCACTGCCATTTTTGTAGGTGAAAAACAGAAACCACTCGAGCCTGAAATTAATTTAGCTCTTAGTAACATAATTAGATGGTGCACATTCAATAATTTACTGATAAATCTTGACAAAACAAATATCACGACATTTAATAAATACAGGAAATTGACATGTAAAATTTCTTATTATTATAATGACATTAAAGATATATCTGACACAAAGTTTTTGGGTCTACATCTTGACTCTGACTTAAACTGGAAAATACATGCTGAATCTGTTCGCTCTAAGCTTAGCAGTTTTTCCTATGCTCTCTATTTATTATCAAAAGTAGTTAGTCAATCAGCTGTACTTACAGCATACCATGCTTACGTAACAACTACCTTGCGTTATGGAGTTATATTTTGGGGAAACTGTTCGGAACGGGAAACAATATTCAAGGCCCAAAAGAAATGCTTAAGGTCTGTCTGTCATTTGAAGCCGACAGATTCCTGCCAGCCATATTTCTCCAAATTTAAGATCCTGACTTTTCCATGTCTATTTATTTACGAGATGTCGCTATTTGTTCGAACCAATCTGTACCTTTATGAACTCGGGAAAGGTACACAAAGCAGAAATAAGCTGAAAGTTCCTGCACACAGAACAGCATGTTTTAGAAAAAGTGTATGCGGTATGGGTCCTAAGATATACAACCATTTGCCAGAAACAATATTAAAATCGGAGAGTGTCACTGCATTTAAAAGAAGTTTGTATAATTTTCTTTCACAAAAACTATACTATAAAGTGTCTGACTTTCTTATAGATAGATTCTAAATTTGACGTTATTTAATTTTATTTGGATTTATATTGTTTTTTTCACGCCTACTATATTATTATATAATTATTCATGCCTTAATAATTAAATGACTATAAATATGTATTAGATATAAGCACATTATTATTGTATGTCCGAATGGACTTAGCTGTTGGTACTATTTATAATATTTAAGAACTACATGTAACACAGTCTAACAATAAATAAATCTGAATCTGAATCTAAAATCTGTAGCGTCAATAAAAGACTTAGTTATATTTTTTATAACCGACTCAATATTATAAGCTACCAAAGTAGCAATTAAATTCTTACATTTCTTAGGTAGGTACATCCTATCCTGAGTCAACATAAATTTAGTAATAAATTTATTACAGTCAATAAGCAGTTAATATGCTCATTCTGACTTTTAGCTAGTGCATCTGAGTAAGGAAAAGCACATAACATAATTTTAAATGCATAAAGGCTTAACAATGAGGTTACATTTGCTATAACCTGTTTCCTGTCTATACCTAAACTTTGGCCTAAATAGACAATGACTATAGTATTGCTATCAATTGCGGCAAAAATATTTTTTTTCTCAATTTGAGCATAAGAAGCACCAGGCATGCAGTAATTTTCAACAGAGCAGTCTAGTGAATTACCAAGCACAGAACCAAAATTTCTGCCTATTGCATCTGAAAAAACCAATACTTTGGTAACCATATCCTGGTTTGAGGTGATACCTTGATTCTCCCTCCGTACTGCTTCAATGCATGTTTTATTCAATGGGTGAACTGTATGACAAATTGTTGGTATTGAATCACTAGTTGGTTGCTGACTATGAGACTTTGAGCATGCACACTCAATAGTTCTCACACTCTCCATATTGGTGGTCACAAGATCCATTAAACTTATAGCTTCATTGTAGTGCTCACTAAGATGGTTTTGAGCTCATAAGTAGCTAGAGAAAATATTTTGCAATAATTTTTCTTTATCTAGCAGCTCAGAGCGAAGACTCAAAGTATCATCATCATACAATTGCTTAGTAATTTCTACTTCATCCAAACAATTTTGAAGTTTTTCCTGTAAAACTAGCTTATCTTTCACCAAATTCACATTTTTCTTGAAATATTTGCGGTTTTTAAGTTGTTTTTCGCACTTACGCATCAGTTTCTTAAGTTTAAAGTACTTTTTGATTTTCTTATGGCTCTGAAAGACTGGAAATTGACTACATATAGTGTTCTCATCAGTCAAGTCAATAGTTTCAATAGGCTGCAGGGAGCTTGCTGATTCCATGCCACTACCGACCAGCTCATAGTATAAATTTAAGGTATCAGCGGTCTGTTCATTAAACTTTGTTGATTTTAACGACAAGATTTCATGTTGTGCCTTGCTTAATTCAAACTCTAGTTCTGATATACGACTCAAGGCCTGTTCATGTGTCTCACTACATTCTTTAAATGATAGTACAATGTTTTGTAGTTGTTCATTTTGATGGAGCGCTTCTGAGTAATTTGTGTATAGACCGGCAAGTTCATTCTTGAGGTCCGTGTTTTTTGATACAATTTTGTTCACCTCAACCTCACTGTCACATCTTTCTTGTAGGAGCTGATCAGAGAGGTCTTTATACTTTTTAAGGTCCTGAAGAGCAACTCTGAGTTTCTCTTCTAGTTCTCTTGCCAAGGTTTTCCTAGTAGTTACAGGCATATTTGGATACCAACAACTCTGCACAATATCTGCAAAACAGATAAAAGTAGCTAAGTTACTGTTTCAAGAAGTATTTTAAGTGTAAGGTATGTATGTATGTTTATCACAATTCAAACTCAAAGTTACAACTATTTTCTATATAAATTACAATAATGGTGCATACCTAATTCTGTAAACAAAATAAACAATCAAGTCTGAGAACAGTAATTAATACACAAATATCTATTATTTGTTTACAATTAAATACCTATGCTATATACAGATAAAAGGGAAAAAGCAAAGAGGAAATTTGTTAAGCAGTAGAAACACAGATAAATTAGTTTACAGATGATGGTTAGAAACAGATTGGAGAGAAAAAAGTATGAAACTTTTATCTGATAACAAAAGTGACAAATGATTGACGGTAATAGGTACCTTATCATATGTTTTTAATAGGTAATTTTTGTAGACTTGACTACCTACTACAAATTTGTATAAATCTACACTCCACAGTCATTAGCACTAGCATCCAGAGAAGACCTGTGTCCTCTAGCAGCACCCTTTCACGAGTTGACGCATGTGCCAGCCATCGCCTTCCTCGACCATTTATGAGGGAAGATGGCGACCCGACACACAACACCGCCACTAGACAACACCTTTCTGTGAGCACGACCACTTTGGATACCAGTGCCTACGGATACTACTACAAATATAAAACTTTGAGATTGAGTTCCAGCTAGGATTAGGAGTCAAATAGTGTTGAAATGTCTGAGGCAAAAATCATTATCTTTGCTTCCACTATTTTGTCAAGGAGAGAGTCTGTACACTTCCAGTGTGAGATTATTAACGTAGCTAATCAAGTGAGTTACAGTGAAAATGTGGTAAATGTGTACTTAAAGTTAGATATTAGACATTATACTCCCCAGTAAAATCCAGGATGTTTGAAATCTCAACCGCTGCTGCAGGATGACGTACTATTATATTTATTCACTGTTTAATGAATATGTCACAATATAAATTTAATCACACTATAAAGCTACTTTGAATTAACGTTAATTAAACAATAATACTACAATTTAGCCTTATTTACTATTTAAAACTATTTTTAAAATACGGAGCAATCATTATGATTCAAAATAGTGTTGCCACAGGGCATTTTTTTCCACAGGGACCAGTATCACCTTTCTCTTTCGTAACATATTACTATCTCACTCCCTCTCAACAAAACCTTCGCTTCCCACGTCCAGTAAAGATGTTTTTTTGGTGTGCTATCGTATTTTGAACAAAAATACGAAATGTTGCATCTCGAGCAACAGTTATTTTTGTCGGATTACTATCCAAACTGATAAATCGGTATCCCTTTTGGTTAAGAGAATAGCCAGTCATTTTCATCGAAACAGTCTTTGGATCAAATTTCTTCCTAGTATTATTTTTTATCAGAACCTGTGCCCTGGACCCGAATACTTACAAATTCGATAAGTCAACTCGTTCTTTCGTATAAACTTCTTCCGGAAGCGTATCCTTTAAAGCCATGGTCGGAGATCTATTTTTTAGATAAACTGCACATCCAACTGCCTCTCCCCATAACTTCTTGCTATACCAGCATCGTGTATCATGCATCTTGCTTTCTCAGTAATTGTCCGTATAGTTCGTTCTGCCACTCCATTTTGCTGAGGTGTATACGGTACAGACGTCTGATGCTGTATACAATGCTTTTTAAGAAATTCTCCAAAATCATGATTAACGTACTCTGTACCATTGTCAGTACGTAATTTTTTGATTTTCTTGCCCGTTTGATTTTCTACTAGCGCCTTGAATTCCTTGAATTTAGCTAATACTTCTGTTTTCGATTTAAGGAGATATGTGAAAGTTTTGCGACTAAAATCATCCACGAAAACCAAAAAATATTTATTACCACCATAGGATTCTACTTCCATTGGGCCTGCCAAATCCGAATGCATTAGTTCAAGCAAATCCTTTGCCCTCTTACCTTTCCTTTTCGGAAATTTCTTGACACATTCTTTCCCCTTGCAGCAGCCTTCACATGGTTCCGTGCTTACCGCTCCATATGACAGTCCATCTGCTAAACCTTTCAATTTTTCCATTAAAGGCCTACACAGGTGACCCAATCTTCTATGCCATAAATCAAAAGCATTAGAAGCTGTATCTGCAGGAGACGTAAGAACCATCGCTGCCTCTTTATCTAAAACATATAAGCCGTTTTTTAGGGGTGCTGTTAACAAAGGGTTAACACCTATATCTATGTCATCTTTATTTAAAACTTTACAACTAGTTTTATCAAAAACAACTACAAAACCTTTACTACACATTTTACTAACCGACAGCAAATTCGTCATCAAACCTGGTACACATAAAACATCCTCAAACCTCATTGAACGCTCCTTGGCAAACACATTTCCCTTGACATTTGAAACAATTTTGTTGTTATTCGCAGTTGTCACAAGCTTAGAACTGACGCTTTCCTTGTTCTCCAAAATGTTTCTGTCTGACTTCATATGAGATGTTGCACTAGAGTCTATAACCCATTTGTTTTCGCTGACCGTCGCCGACATAGCAGTTATCAGCCCAAGAGTCTCTTTACTATCCTTCTTAGTATTATGTGTAACTTTGTTGTTATTAGGTTTTCTATCTTTGCACTGCCATTTATAGTGTCCTTTCTTTTTACACAGATGACATATAACAACCTTCTTGGTTTTCTCATTCTTTGACATAAGTGCTGAATCATCTTCTGTCGTATTCTTTCTCATTCTTTCTTTGAGTAACGCTGCCATAACAGTTTCAGTTGAAATCTTTACATTCGAATGCTCTATCTGTCAACCCAGCCAACATTATAATCCCGACGAACTCGTCATCAAGACCAGCCTTAATGTTAATTAATGCCTGACTCGTAGTTCGGATATCATTCAAATATTCTTCCATAGTTTCGAACATTGTTAATTTGACGTTGAATAGCTTCCTCAACAGATATAGCCGCCGCCTCCTTCAGCATTTGCTCGTTTTAGCGTTAGCCAAGTATCTCTCGCTGTTTGGACGTGCATGATCATGGGATATATTTTTTCAGAACACATCAGACATATCTTACTCCTAGTTTTGGCATCTCTCTTCTTCGCCTCCGCTGTAATGAGCTGGAAGTCATCACTGATACACTCCCATAAATCCAAGTCCGTGAGAAACATTTCCATGGCGAAGGCCCATGTTCCATAGTTAGCCTGGCCAGATAGTTTCTCGAAACTCATACTAGTAGTAGCTTGCATGTTTATCTACACGAGATCAGATACTCACTCCTTTAACCACATTTATGGGGGACTATACTGCTCGCGTCCGTAGGATTTAGCCCTCGATGTCCTACACGTGTCCCCTGGGTGGCGCCAAAAGAGCAGTACTTTTAAGGTGGTAGGCTTAGGCCGCGGCGTGTTACCACCCACCAGACAAAGCCATGCCGCCAAGCGGTCGCGTTACGGCATGATGTCTGGGGAAGCCATTATGGGGAACGGGTCGGAAACAGTTGCGCTTATTACTATAGCTAGTCGTGACACATTGAAGGTCAATATACCTGGCAGCCAATCTTGGAGAGCAGCGGGATCCGAGGCACGGTTCTCCGCTGGCCGACCGCAGATAGTTGGGGGCCCAAGTAGTGAGCCAGCCACTCATGAAAGGCTGCCCCGCCATCTCGCGAAAAATCCCGGAGGTGCGCCATCGTGCTGGTTGGCGACCAGATGAGAGGACCCGATGGACACCTCTGGGGGGGCTCGGGCGTCCCCGCGGTCTCCAGGATTGGTTCCTTTTGGGTGGAAAGGCCTTATTTGTGTCACGGGTTGGTAATTTGCGTCTCGTTTCCACTTCCGTTTCCCTTTACCTATCTTCACTCCCCATAAAATGAAAGGTAACAGAAACAGAATTAAGGTCATACAGCGGAAGCACGTCCTCTCTCTCCAAGTGCACCTCTCAAACATTCGAGGCTTGCACTCCAATATCGACCCGGTCCACCACCATCTTGAGACCGCAAGACCGCATATTCTGTTCCTCACGGAGACGCAGATCAAATGTCCTGCTGACGCGACATACCTTGCCTACCCTGGCTATGTTCTTGAACATAGTTTCAAGGCTAAGGCAGGAGTTTGTATGTATGCTCGCGATGACATTTGCTATCGGCGTCTCCGCAACCTTGAAGACCCCAAATTCTCTATCATGTGGGTTCTGGTGGACAAAGGCATGGAGAAAATCCTTTATGCTAGTGTCTACCGTTCGCACAGCGGAGATGAAGAGACAACCAGGCTCGCAAACTACCTCAGTGAGGCGGCCGATGTGGCCCAACAGAGGTATCCTTCTGCTCAATTAGTGCTTCTGGGGGATTTCAACGCCCACCATCAAGACTGGCTATACCCATACCAGAGCACAGACCATGCTGGTCGAGAGATGCGCAAACTTGCTTTGACGCTAAACCTAACTCAGCTGGTCCAAGGAGCCACAAGGATACCGGATGTTGATGGCCACACAGCCAATTGCTTGGACCTTCTGCTGACAACAGATCCAGACCGCTACTCGGTGTCGGTTTCATCACCTTTAGGTAGCTCCGACCACTGTCTGGTGAAGTCTGTATCAGTGTACTCCTCGCCCGATCCCAGTCCAAGAGGCACTCGGCGGGTGTGGCGATACAGGTCAGCAGATTGGGATGAGATGTGTTATTTTTTCGCGTCTTACCCTTGGCGTCAGGTTTGTTTTTCTTCGAGCGATCCCTCAACATGCGCGGATGCTGTGACTGAGGTGTTACGTCAGGGTATGGAATACTTCATACCATTTTCTGACGTCCCGATGTCCAGCAAAGCTCGCCCATGGTTTAAAGCTACATGTGGAGATGCAGAAGCGTCAAAACATGAGGCCTATTTAGCCTGGGCTGATGCTCGAACCCGCAAATCCAGAGATGTACGTGAAAAGAAGAAAGCATTTAACCTAGCCGCCAAGTCCTGCAAAAAGGCTCTCAAGAAGGCTCGCTTCGACCACATACGCCGAACAGGGAACAAACTTGCTTCTTACCCCTCGGGTAGCAAAGCGTTCTGGTCCCTGGCAAAGTCGATCGAAGAGAACTTCTGCCGTCCCTCACTGCCTCCACTGCTGAAACCTAACGGCTCACTAGCGCACACTGCGGAAGAGAAAGCAAATTTATTTGCCTCTCTGTTTGCAGAGTCTTCACGTTTAGATGCTGGCAATGCTGTACCTTCTAGCCTGCCAAACTGCGGGACGTTAATGTCAGAAATCCGCATTCGACAGTCTGAAGTACGCAAAGCGTTGCGCGATCTGGACGTGAACAAAGCTAGTGGTCCAGACGGTATACCAGCTGTAGTCTTGAGGATGTGTGCGCCTGAATTGACTCCAATATTGACTCGCCTCTTTCGCTTGTCTATGTCGACTGGTCAAGTGCCTAAGTCCTGGAAGCTTGCAAACGTGCAGCCCGTGCCCAAAAAGGGTAGTCGCGCAGACCCTGCCAATTACAAGCCTATTTCAGTCACTTCCATACTCTGTAAGACGATGGAACGTGTACTGAACCACAGGCTCCTGGCATACCTAGAAGTGAATGATCTCCTCAGTGACCGACAGTACGGGTTTCGCCGAAACCGGTCTACTGGGGATCTTCTAGTGTATGCCACTCACATCTGGAGCGAAGCCATCGAGAACCACGGAGAGGCGCTTGCTGTCTCTCTCGATATCTCGAAGGCTTTTGACAGGGTTTGGCACGATAGCCTTATTAGCAAGCTTCCTTCATACGGCCTTCCCACTGGCTTATGTGTTTGGATTTCAGATTTCTTGAGGGATCGGTCGATTCGAGTGGTCATCGATGGCTGTTCTTCCGACCAATTGGCTATAAACGCCGGAGTCCCTCAAGGATCAGTACTCTCTGCAACGCTTTTTCTGCTGCATATTAATGATCTGCTTAAGCCCGGTATTTTTGGGTACGCAGACGACAGTACCGTTGTGGAGAGTTATACATCTAACGCACGAACCAGTGCATTACAAATCCAGTCTCATAGGGAAGCGATGGTTCAGCGCTTGAACTTTTCTCTGAAGGCTGTCTCCGAATGGGGCGATGCCAATCTGGTTAAGGTCAATGCTGCTAAAACCCAGGCTTGTCTTTTCTCCGCCAAACGGAGCCCTTTTCAGCTGGCTCCTACTTTCAGGGATGTGTCCGTGCCGATAAGTAACCATCTCGAGCTTCTTGGCATCTCATTAACACCGACTCTCAATTTCGGCTCCTATATAGAGTCTAAAGCCCAGCTGGCCTCAAAAAAGCTTGGTGTTTTGGCTAAGGTGAGACAATACTTCACACCGGGACAGCTGCTTAATCTTTATCAAGCGCAAGTCCGGTCGTGTATAGAGTACTGTTCTCACCTTTGGGATGGTTCTGCCAAATACCAGCTGGAGACACTGGAAGCTATTGAGAGGAGAGCCAAGAGACTCATTAACGACGACGAACTTGTAAGCAAGAGACTCCAAAGTCTCGAGCATCGCCGCAAAGTCGCTTGCTTATCGGTTTTTTATCGGATACATTTCGGGGAGTGTGCCACCGAACTACATGATTTGATTCCGCCATCCCCATTCTTTAACCGGACATCCAGTGATACTCAGAAGCGCCACCGCTATAAGGTAGATATTCCATTCACCCGAACAAAGCGATTTGCTTCTTCGTTTATTATACGAACCGCCAGGGAATGGAATACCCTGCCTGAGTCTGTGTTTCCGGTTAAGTACAATATGGGGGTCTTCAAAACCCGTGTGAACAGGTATCTTCTGGGTAAGCGCGCTCCATCATCGACCGCATCATCACTTAACATCAGGTGAGATAGTGGTCAAGTGCTACCTTGTTCAGTATAAAAAAAAAAAAAAAAAAACATAAGATTAGTAAAGGAGTAAAGCTGTGTGCACACCAGACGCGGGGCGTGCGCGGTAGGCGACGCGTGGCGCTCCCGCGCTGTCTGAAATGTATGGGGTTGTATGGAGGCGTTCACACCGAGCACCCGCGCGGGACCTGCGCCGCGCGCCGCCCGCGCACGCCTCCAGCGCTGCCAACATCACCGCAACCGCGCTCCTCGGTGTTACTAGTTTTGTTGATGGTTCCGATGTTTTCATTAGGATAAAATCAAAGAACTACTATTTAATGACGAAGTTGCTTTTTCGAAGCTCTGCTCTGTATAAATTTGTATGCGTGTGGTTGTGGTATAAAAATGTAAAATTGGTAATCGGTTTTTAAATCTAATTCATCACAGCGTGTAGTAAAGTCTGAAATGCTTAAGCTAAGGCTTATTACTTTTAAAAAGTTGTGTAGAAGTATCGATTCTGATTTCAGGTTCGATATGTCTATTGAATTTTTTTGGCGATTCAGTTTTTTGAAACTTTACAAAACGATAGTTATATGGGGTTCTAAAACTTTAAAATGATCTTATATCTGTCATATAAAAAAATAATTTACAAAAGTGTTGATTAATTATTGTGTCTATTTTAAGAATATTTCGGAGCAGGTTACACTTGGATTTTAACTACTTACCAACTTTGGCTTTTCTTTATGCACTACGTTTCATACTGATTGGAATATTGATGTATGGATTTTATTGACTTTGATTTTACCTAGTGTTTGGAATAGGTATTATGGAACAGAGAATTGATAAGGAAATGAGTGCTGGACCAAACAAATTGAGGTTATTACCAAGTGAGCACGAAGCGTCTCCGTTTCAGCTTGGACAAAAATGTTTTTCTATCTGTCCAGGTATTCTCCCCTACAAGTCGCAGTTCGCTACTGAATCTCGTGCAAAATTGTAAGTAGGTTAGATAATTACATAAAAAATTAGTTGAATCAGTTTTTAGATTTTTTTACCAAAACGGAGGTGATTAAATCGTAAGAAATATATGGCTACATACGAGTCGGACTTGTGCACGAAAGGTTCCGTGTCATTATCAATACAACATTAGACACTGTGTATATGCAACCTTTTTTAACCGACTTTAAAAAAAGAAGAAGGCACTCAGCATGTCTTTTTTTTATGTTTGATACCGCAGAACTTTTGACTGGGTGTACTGATTTTGAAGATTAATTTTATCTGAAAGTTGATGCTTCCCGTGTGATCCCATTTAAATTTCATCAAAATCGATCTAGGTATTTTTGATTAGTTGTATTTTTTTTCCAATAAGTAAAATGTATTTTCATATCTTGATGATTATATTCATTGACAGTGAATGGCAATCCATCCCGTAAGTAGTGTCACAAAAAAATAATGAACTTGAAAATTAACCGAATTGCACACTTAAAATTGTGAAATAACTTGTAGAAGTCGGTACCATGATAGTTCAAAAGTACATTTTATCACAATATTGTGCGCATGGTACCGACTTCAACAAGTTATTTCACACTTTTGAGTATTGAAGTCGGTTTCATTTCCGGAGTAATGAAGAAATGCAAATTGCCTGTGTCACATCAAATTGTGACCCATTTCCCCATGTGCGTGCGCAGTGCACCTTTACTCAATTGTAAGCTATGCAAGGGTAGAAATTCGAGGATTATGGTTCCGAGAGCCACTAGTTATAAGAGTCATGACTTTCTGATTACACATATCTTAATGAATTATAAGCTATCATTAGAAAAATATGTGAGTTGACTTAATGAAGGAATTCCTGAAGTTATTAGATGGATGATTATGGAGTTATATCAGAAGAATTGATCTAAGCGTGAGTCTTGTCGCATTTATATGAAATATTGATAGATAGGTTAGTGACGTAGCGTTATAGTTGCTGATCAAGGCGATGAAGCGAAGCACGAAGGAGTGTGGTAGGCGTGACGTGAGGTAGGTATAAATAAATGGGCTATGTCGCCAAAAGAGCAAAAGTTATCTATCTACTAGGTCAAAAATCGATAATTTATATATACAATACTCTAATTTGGATGGGTCACTATTAGTGGGATTTAAAATTACGCTCCTATATGCCTAGAAGTGCACGTTAAGCCGTTGCGTCGTCGATCGATCCAGGTTGTTGTCATAGGAGGTAGGTTATTTTATTAATGAACGCCTGGCCAGATACCACACTATACTAGCAAATCTATCTATCACTAATCACCTAACTATGTGTTACTATACATATCCATCAATGTTTCTTATAAATGCGACAAGGCTTGATAAGATATTGCTGACAACATTTAATAATAATACAATACAATATTAGTTTATTTCAGAAGTCATAAGCACTATAATTACCGACGGCATGAGTATGAGTAGATTACTTATTTTGATATGTTTTTAAGCAGATTGCTGCAATCAGGTCACTAGAATGTGAAAATTCTTAAAATTTGTAGCCAATGGTAATCTGTATCGCACATCGAAAATCATTATAAATTAGGAGAAATCTGTATATATGGCAACGCTGGCGGCGGGCACGCGCCCACACGTACCGCCATTTTTAATTTGGTGTGAACGCCTACCGCGCGGCAACTGCCCCGCGCCCGCCAGCCCCGCTACCGCCAGGCGCTTGGTGTATTTACTCCTTAAATATTTTGAAGAATTTTCACATTCTAGTGACCTAATTGCAGCAATCTGCTTAAAAACATATCAAAATAAGTAATCTACTCATACTCATGCCGTCGGTAATTATAGTGCTTATGACTTCTGAAATAAACTAATATTGTATTGTATTATTATTAAATGTTGTCAGCAATATCTTATCAAGCCTTGTCGCATTTATAAGAAACATTGATGGATATGTATAGTAACACATAGTTAGGTGATTAGTGATAGATAGATTTGCTAGTATAGTGTGGTATCTGGCCAGGCGTTCATTAATAAAATAACCTACCTCAATCCTATAACGACTGCCATCCTATGACAACAACCTGGATCGATCGACGACGCAACGGCTTAACGTGCACTTCTAGGCATATAGGAGCGTAATTCTAAATCCCACTAATAGTGACCCATCCAAATTAGAGTATTGTATATATAAATTATCGATTTTTGACCTAGTAGATAACTTTTGCTCTTTTGGCGACATAGCCCACTGCGCCCTGTACTGCAAGACACGCCACACGTACGCATTCTTGATATTTTTTTTATTTATACCTACCTCACGTCACGCCTACCACACTCCTTCGTGCTTCGCTTCATCGCCTTGATCAGCAACTATAACGCTACGTCACTAACCTATCTATCAATATTTCATATAGATGCGACAAGACTCACTCTTAGATCAATTCTTCTGATATAACTCCATAATCATCCATCTAATAACTTCAATTCCTTCATTAAGTCAACTCTCATATTTTTCTAATGATAGCTTATAATTCATGAAGATATGTGTAATCAGAAAGTCATGACTCTTATAACTAGTGGCTCTCGGAACCATAATCCTCGAATTTCTACCCTTGCATAGCTTACAATTGAGTAAAGGTGCACTGCGCACGCACATGGGGAAATGGGTCACAATTTGATGTGACACAGGCAATTTGCATTTCTTCATTACTCCGGAAATGGAACCGACTTCAATACTCAAAAGTGTGAAATAACTTGTTGAAGTCGGTACCATGCGCACAATATTGTGATAAAATGTACTTTTGAACTATCATGGTACCGACTTCTACAAGTTATTTCACAATTTTAAGTGTGCAATTCGGTTAATTTTCAGGTTCATTATTTTTTTGTGACACTACTTACGGGATGGATTGCCATTCACTGTCAATGAATATAATCATCAAGATATGAAAATACATTTTACTTATTGGAAAAAAATACAACTAATCAAAAATACCTAGATCGATTTTGATGAAATTTAAATGGGATCACATGGGAAGCATCAACTTTCAGATAAAATTAATCTTCAAAATCAGTACACCCAGTCAAAAGTTCTGCGGTATCAAACATAAAAAAAAGACATGCTGAGTGCCTTCTACTTTTTTAAAGTCGGTTAAAAAAGGTTGCATATACACAGTGTCTAATGTTGTATTGATAATGACACGGAACCTTTCGTGCACAAGTCCGACTCGTATGTAGCCATATATTTCTTACGATTTAATCACCTCCGTTTTGGTAAAAAAATCCAAAAACTGATTCAACTAATTTTTTATGTAATTATTTAACCTACTTACAATTTTGCACGAGATTCAGTTGCGAACTGCGACTTGTAGGGGAGAATACCTGGACAGATAGAAAAACATTTTTGTCCAAGCTGAAACGGAGATGCTTCGTGCTCACTTGGTAATAATCTCAATTTGTTTGGTCCGGCACTCATTTCCTTATCAATTCTCTGTTCCATAATACCTATTCCAAACAGTAGGTAAAATCAAAGTCAATAAAATCCATACATCAATATTCCAATCAGTATGAAACGTAGTGCATAAAGAAAAGCCAAAGTTGGGAAGTAGTTAAAATCCAAGTGTAACCTGCTCCGAAATATTCTTAAAATAGACACAATAATTAATCAACACTTTTGTCAATTATTTTTTTATATGGCAGATATAAGACCATTTTAAAGTTTTAGAACCCCATATAACTATCGTTTTGTAAAGTTTCAAAAAACTGAATCGCCAAAAAAATTCAATAGACATATCGAACCTGAAATCAGAATCGATACTTCTACACAACTTTTTAAAAGTAATAAGCCTTAGCTTAAGCATTTCAGACTTTACTACACGCTGTGATGAATTAGATTTAAAAACCGATTACCAATTTTACATTTTTAAACCACAACCACACACATACAAATTTATACAGAGCAGAGCTTCGAAAAAGCAACTTCGTCATTAAATAGTAGTTCTTTGATTTTATCCTAATGAAAACATCGGAACCATCAACAAAACTAGTAACACCGAGGAGCGCGGTTGCGGTGATGTTGGCAGCGCTGGAGGCGTGCGCGGGCGGCGCGCGGCGCAGGTCCCGCGCGGGTGCTCGGTGTGAACGCCTCCATACAACCCCATACATTTCAGACAGCGCGGGACCGCCACGCGCCGCCTACCGCGCACGCCCCGCGTCTGGTGTGCACACAGCTTTAGGTAGGTAGAATGTTCCTGGGCCCATAACCTTTTATAGATTATTGAGGTTACGTACAATAATAATATGTTTTATGTAACACACATTGTGGTTTTATTTTGAGAAAGAATAAGTATTACGAAATACAAACATAAAATTAATCTTCTACATAAACATGACAAGAGGATGAATAACAGTATGTTGCTAGGTAACATTGTCGATGACAAAGGTTAGATCCTTTTTATACAAAAAAGTTTCTACACTACAACAATTTTAGTTAAAAGTACTTGAACAATTCACACAAGTTACAATATAATGTCAATACAATTTTCTTCTTAATTGTTGCTTCTAGCATAGAGAAAAGTACTAGTAAGAGTAGCAATTGCAACGTACTCCGGAAAAAGCTCAAAATCTTGTATTATATCCAGATGGCGCTGACTCGTAGCCTGGAAATTTTCGCTTCGACACTTAAAGCCGATAAATTTGAATTTCATCAATGGTAAACAGGCCTAAAAGATGTCTTGTTTTTTTTAATACGAAATATTGTTTTAAAATGCTGCTCTAATGAATTTGATTTATGTGGATAATTTACCACGATTCATAAGTTTATTGATAGATGGCGCTGCGACGCATGTAAGGTAAAATTCAAAATTTCGCCAAATGTCATCCTAGATAGCGCTTATTTTAAAAGTGCATGAGTATATATCGTTAGTATATATCGTTCTTAAATTACTATTCCCTGAACGAGTAACAGTTTCATAATGGTGGTAAAAAAATTGTCGCCAAGCAACTAACGGTCGTTTCCCTGAGATCTAGTAATTTTAAGATAGCTTCGACAATCTATTCGACCACATTATCACTTACCATCAGATGAGATAGAGATCGAATCGAAGGCTATTCTATAAGCTATTAATATAAAACAAAACCCAGTTGGACAATAAGGCCCCAGTCGGTTAGGCTTGAAGGGCTTGTAGTAAGTGAAAATACTGGGTCAATAAGAACATATTAACTACTAATATCTCAGGGTAACGAGTGCATTGCCGTGGCATACAGATCTTTTTAATTAATATTCTGGGAGAAACTGCAACTGTCAGAGGCAAAGCAGGTGCTTACCAGGTGAAGAGTGGCTTGTCCGTTTTCATCTTAAAATATATATTACATAATACACATAATTAAAATAAGGTATAGTTAAACAACAATCTTGATATAGAATTATTTATTTTGTAAAATTCTTAATTTTGGATGTACTTTCCCATATTCCACATTGTTTACCTTTTTATTTTTGCAATAAAAGTTTATCTTCACCAAAATCATATGATCAATTATAAAATACAAATGCTCTTTGCAACTCAAATTTAACAACTCCGGGGCTTCGCACCTCAAAAAGTCTAATATTGCATTAAAAATACTTAATTTTATTTTATTGCGATGGACAATATTGTCGAAGTGGGCGTTAAAGCAAGTAATAGCCATGTGAACTAGTTTTAAAAATTCATCACTAGGCATTTTTAATTTTATCGACTTGCAACATGAATATGATTTATTTAAAATTAACAATTGTTTTTCGTCTTCAAGATCTAGGCCTTTTAATAATTTTTTAGAGCAAGTAGTGCAGTTATATTTTGAAAGGCATGATTTTACTAGATATCCAACAAAATATGTCAAAGAACATTCTTCTAATTTTGCATTTTTATTTGTACTGTGAGCAGAAGTGGATGCCACTGCCATGTCTCTGGCAGTAAAGGATTTTGCATCATCTGTTGAGGATGCACAAATGCTGAATCAATCTAGATTGCTTGGCCTAGAACCTGTATCTCCAACACATGTTTGTGTAGGAGACACACATTCTCTAACATCTATTTGGATATATTGGTCATTCTCATCTTCACAATTTTTTGTATCAGGAAGTTTTATTAATGAGTTAACCAAGTTGCTTCTAAATATGGTTCTTAATAATTTTGCTGTTTGGTTTTTATTGCAGCCACCTTTCTGTCTAAATCGTGCAAATAAATTTTCTATAACATCTTGATTTAATTTACCAGTAATTAAATAAGTTATGGATGAATCCGAAGATTCTTCTTGAAATAATTGTAAAACTGCTTCACATGACTGTACCACTCCATTGAAGCAAGGTGGGCGAGTTAAAAATATATTTCTTATTCCAGATTTGTTAGTTTTGGAAGATATTTTATGTAACTTTTCAAATACATTTTTAGCGTCTATTGCTTGTATTGATAATGCAGATTTTTGGACAAAGCATGCTTGTATGGATTGGCGTCAAATTTTTGTCTACTATTTAATGCATCAAACATATTATTGACAATTTTGATTAAATTTACAGTGGCATCAGCTGTCTCACTTTTTAATTGTCCAGTTGATTTTGCAGTTTTTATAGCAGCAGCCACAGAATTACTAAATATTTGAGTTGCAAGGCTGACTGTCATTTTTTGGAAGGAGTTGGGATTAATATGGTGGTCTGTTAGTTTTACCAGAGACCTACTTATATTTGAGCTTTTATCTAATTCATATGTTTTAATAATATCTTGAAATGACATTTGCTTTTTATCATATATGTAGTCATTTTGTAGGAAGTTATTCCGTATATTCTTTATCAAATGGGGAACATCAAACAGCGCAAATAATTTTCTGCCATTGCAAAAAAAATAGGGGGCATGAGTTGTTACTCCTAATTTTTTAAATACATTTTGGTTTGTTGTTGCTTGATCACAAACTACAGCTTTGGGCAGGAGTCCATGGTCAAAAAGTTTATTTATTACTGCTTTTAATAGCAATTGCAACATTTCAGACTTTACATTGGAGCTGGACAAAAAGTATGCTACTGGTAACTTCCACTTTCCATATAATGCTCTTATAAGAATCACTAGTGCATATTTTGCTACTTTATTACACCGATGGCTTGCACCTAAATCTTCAAACCCCTCAATACAATCATATTTTTTAGAATATTGTAAATTTGACATTATTGTCATTTCGTCAAAAGAAACAACACATGCCTTTTCTTTCAAGGGGGCATTTTCAAATCTCTGCTGTAGTTTTCTGAATATATCAGGACACAAGCCGGGCACACAATTTGATTTTGTCAGCCACATTCTGATTGTTGATGGAGCCGCCAGCACTACACCTTGTCGTCTCAAAAAGTAATATGTTGTTGGTGATTTATAGAACAAAGACAAGCACAAGTTTTTTTTCTTCCTGGGTCCATTTTTTCTTATCGTTCTTTTTTCTGAGCTGCATCAGTGCTAAGGTTTTCGACACCTCACTTCTGGAATTTACATCTTTTACAGTTTTTTTGTGCAATGTTTTAGATTTCTTTCGCAGTCTGCTAATGCAAGCCCTTTGAGATGCATTTTTTTTAACAAATTAGTGGCAGCATTTTTTATCCGCATGGTTTTTGGAGTGTCATCAATATTTCTTTCAAAGAGACATTTTCTTGACAATCTCCTTTCAGGCCCTTCAAAGAGACATCTTCTAGACAATCGCTGTGTAGGTGTAACTTCCATATATGATCCCATGAACAATGAAGTTGGAGATGATGGTGTTGATACCTTCTCTTCTCTTGGAGCTGCATGTGTTTGCTTTTTATAGAATTTTGTTGGTGTCTTCACTTTTAAAACCTCCGGTGAAGATAGTACATCTGGAAAATTCAATTTGTTTCTCAATCTATAATTTGGGCAATGGCCAACTTTATGGGTATATCGCCAGGGATTATATTAGAGAATAATATTATTATTTTAATATGACTGTTTCATACATCATTATAGGCTACATATATACTACTAGCTTTCCGGGCGCGGCTCCGCCCGCGCGTATGTCGGTTATCGCGCGAAAACATTAACCTCTTTTTGCGCAGTCGGATAAAAACTATCCTATGTTTTTTCCCGGGTCTCAAACTATCTCCATACCAATTTTCATTCAAATCGGTCCAGTAGTTTTGGCGTGAAAGCGTAACAGACAGACAGACAGACAGACAGACAGACAGACAGACAGACAGACAGACAGACAGACAGAGTTACTTTCGCATTTATAATATTAGTACTGAAGTACTGATTGGTTGATTGTTGTGCATATTATTTAATGCATACCATTTATTTAAACCATTATTGACCTCACATGAGTGGGATAAGAGTAGAGAGATGATGATATTTTGAAAATCAAATACAAGTGACTAAATTATTATATAATCACAAAAAAAATAAAATATAAATATATATATGTATTATAAATGATAAGGTCAACTTATTACATGATGATTCACATTGAGTGAATGACAGACATATTTCATCGTTGATAAATTACTTGCTTTCAAGCTAAGCCCTAACAAATTATGTACATTCTTTGATATGAACCTTACCATTTTCCATATCTGCATCAGCAATTGTATGATTTTGATTTGATGTTCTTTCTCCGACTTCAGTACATTGAAAATGGACTGGGACAGCCGGGCCAATTAATCTGCTACGTATACTTCCTTTATGGATACTGGATGGCATAAAATGTGCAGCACAAATATACCGACGTCTTAATTCTTCATTTGTTAAAGAATCCAGGTAGGTATTTCCTACAAAAAGATAATACATGAACTCAAATAAATTTTCAAAGAATGTGTTATACTTCACTAACTGTAAAATCTTCTTCACTCAACTTTTCGTTGAGGGTTTTTTATGTCCACATACCTGAATTGTGAATCCAAAGTATTAAACGGTTTTGATCGTGTACAGGAAACCGAAACATTGATATGTTCCGGCTTGTATTAACACAATTGTGATAAACGCACTTCGTATACGACATGTTTACCAACAAATTTAACAGTCCGAAACGTAAGCTTTAATCGAAATCCATATAACAAGCACAGGTCACAAAGTTAGGTGAAGTCCTGTAGGCGAGCAGGAGACGTAAATGAGAGAAATCGAAAGACAATAGCCTAAAAGACGACGAATGCAACCAAATGAACCAAACAACAACAATTCTCAATTGAGTTTAGTGTTGCCAGATCCGTGAGTTAAAAATTATCCGAGATTTAATGCAAAATTATCGTGTTTTTATTGCAAGTCCAAATTTACTCTACACGTTTCTAAACATAGTCTAATAAGACAATAGATTATACAGCTAAAATTAACGGTGTGGCACCTTAACAGATATCGTTAATCTTTTTAAGGAGATCCTAAATTTAGTTAGGCCTATTACTTATCATATTAAGTATTTTGGTAAATAATCATATCGCATTCCACTCGACTGGCTGGACCATGGACTGCCATAGAATATAGAAAAATATTACAAAAAATTGCGTTCCGTCACAAAGATCTGAATTCATTACAGTAGGTATTTGAAAAAAATATCGTAGACGTTTGAGAAACTATCGTGCGATACGTACTTATTATTTTTTATCGCTTGATACCCAAATATATCGTTGATCTAGGATAATTATCGCATGTCTGGCAACACTGATTCAGTTCAATGCACAAACAAACTTTTGACTGATATGATGATATTATGATAAGCGGTGTTGCCAGCTTGGTATTGTATGAGCGGCAACGTCGCGCAAATTAATATTTTTAAAACACAAAAAATAAATGGAAAATAACGCCATCTAGCCATTTTGTTTCGATCCAGCACGAGTGCGATTAGGCTAAATGAGATTTAGGACGGCCATTACAAATGTAATTTCTTTACTTTATGTGATTTGATACACTTAGCGACATCTTTCGCCGAAGCTGGTATTTAGTTAACGGCGTACGCTTTCATGTATGGTGTTTGTCACTCTTACTAGTACTTTTCTCTATGCTTCTAGTATATCTTTGGGTAGCTGGGACTTATTTTTAGTCTCTAGATTTAACTTCCCTTAGCAGAACAAAATAATCTGTAGTATAATTGATCAAATTTAACATACCCATCCAAAGCTGATCAGTGCAATTCGTTGCAAGTTTCCTAAGGGTCCGTTTTAGAATGTTTGCTAAACCGAAACTTTGTTAGGACATTCTAAAACCTACTAACACGTAAAATAATTAACATGCAGCGCGTTTCAAGCTTTAACCGATGGATATGCTAGTACGATTATATGCGTTTTGGGTAGTATAACTGGAACTTACTTGAACATTCTGAAACAGGCCCTAAGTCTTCATTCTATCAAATCGTATCGTATATTCAGAAGTGTTTGTTTGTACCAAAACTCTTTTATTTCAAGAAAATCATTTGAATAATTTAAAACGAACAGAAAGAAGAATTCCCACGACTAATGGCCAAGAAGAATAACGTCGTTAGAACTAGTTCCGATAAGTCCCACTATACCTCATGTTGTGTTAGTTAAGTGGTATGGTGTATGGTGTTTCAGCGGACACGCCGTACTGGGGCGGATGGTTCCGCGTGCGGCTGGTGCTGGGGCGCGAGTTCCCGACTGCGCCGCCGCGCGCGTTCTTCCTCACGAAGCTGTTCCACCCGAACGTGGCGGCCGACAGCGGCGAGGTGTGCGTCAACACGCTGAAGCGTGACTGGCGGCCCGAGCTGGGGCTGGAGCACGCGCTGGTGGCCCTGCGCTGCCTGCTGATCGCGCCCAACGCGGACTCGGCGCTCAACGCCGACGCAGCCGCGCTGCTGCGGGACGACTACTCGCAGTACTTCGCGCGCGCCAAGCTGCTCACCGACATACACGCGAGGCAGCCTCCCGCGCCCTCCACCGCCAAGGAACTGCTCGACGAGGTAACTCACACACCTCTGAACTAACTATTGGCCAAGCAAATCGTATCAGTTCATTTTGATAACTAATGGGGTTTTCACTCACTAACTAAATATACGCAACAGGTCATTAAAATAAGTTCGATAGACTTTAGCTGTCTCAAAGAGATGATACCGCCAATTTTTCTAAAAAACTGCGCAGCTCAATTACCCAAACCATAGCATAATTTTTAATAAATCTTTGTCTGTGGGATTTTTTCCAACAAAATGGAAAATTGCTCACGTGACACCGATTTTGAAAAATAGAGACGAGTGTGACGTGTCGAACTATAGACCAATTTAGATTCTTTCAGCATTCGGAAAGTTATTCGAATCACTGGTGCAAAAAGTATTATATTCATATTTAAAGCCTATAATTATTCCTCATCAGCACGGATTCTTGCCAGGTAGGTCAACTGCATCTAATCTTTTGGATTACACATGTGATATATCAGAAGCACTTGAAGCTAAAGAAGTTCATGCAATATATACAGATTTTTCAAAAGCATTTGATTTAGTTGATCACCGTCTGTTAATTCAAAAACTAGGGCATGCAGGAATATGTGGTTCCCTTTTGAGATGGTGTGAATCATATTTAAGTAACCGCTTACAATTGGTAAAAGTAAGAGGATTTCTATCGAAGGCAAAGCATGTCCCATCTGGTGTGCCACAAGGCTCCCATCTGGGTTCCCCTTTTCTTTATACTTTTCATAAACGATTTGTGCAATGCCATTAAGTCTAGATATAAACTATTTGCAGACGATCTCAAACTATACAGAGTAATTAAAAACCCAATTGACACGGTCACATTACAGCAAGATTTAGACGTTATTAATGAATGGTGCTTTAGTAACAAAATGAAAATGAACGCCTCAAAGTGTTTTCACATCAAATTCTCTCGAAAACAACATTCTTTAATCGTTTCGTACTTTATCAACAACACTGAGCTTTCTGAAGTTTCAAGCATCCGCGATTTGGGTGTTATTACGGACAACAAATTACAATTTCGGCAACATATTGATGATATTGTTAAAAGAGGGACTAAAATATCTGGTTTTGTTATTCGGAAAACAAAAATGTTTAGAGATCCAAGTGTCTCCATACTTTTATTCAATTCCTATGTCCGTAGTTTGCTAGAGTATTGTAGCCCAGTGTGGAATCTGAGCTATAAAGTACAAGTAAATAGATTGGAGTCTTTGCAAAAGAGATTTTTATATCATCTTTGTTACAATGATCACCGCTGTCTTGACCTTACTTCTTACGACGCAAGACTTAACTTTTATAACATAACTTCGATTAAAATAAGACGTAAAATTACTGATGTTTGCTTTTTATACAAAATTATTACCGGCCTTATTGACTACCCAACTCTCTTATAAAAGATTTTGCTTTTCAACACCACGATCTTCAAGCAGAATTAAAAATAGAACGACATTTACGCTCCCTTTTTGTCGTACTAACCATGGTCACCATAAGCCAGTCTATAGAATGAGTTCCGCTTATAATGATATTGATCATGACGTCGATAACTTCAATACATCGACAAATATAATAAAAAAAAAAATCTACGTTGTGTTAATATAGTTGTATACCTTATTTTATGATTGTGTACAACAAACATTCATATTTTATTGTTAAAATTCTAACGTCGAGTATAAGTAACTAATATTATTTTGTATTTTCAAACATTTTCTCCATAAGTGTAGGTACATTTAAATTCAAGTTAGTCTATTAGGTAGGTTAGTGAGTGTAATTTTATTTAAGCATGTTGTGTTCACACGAGAAAGATATAATAATTTGTAATTTATGTAAGCATTGTGTAACAACCAGTTTTGTGAACCTATTAAATGAAAAAAAAAAAAAAAAAGAGAGCCCGATGTCTCGGGCTCTCTTTTTTTTTTTTTTTTTTTGCGGCTACGAGCTGCCGCCCGCAATAGCGAGTTAATGTGAACGCGGCTTAGCTTAGTTTTCCTTAGGCGTTTGCTTATGACTTGTAAACGATGAATGAAATATAATAGAATTTAATTTAAAGAAAAATCCTTAATACCTATGGCGGTACGTTAATAATAAACAGTAGCTCCTTACCTGATCAAATGTATCTTGACACCAAAATGGTGTGTGGTGGTCAAGATATATGTAACCTATTTTCAGAACATTTTAATTCTGTGTACAACATGACTAGCTCAAGTACAACTAAATCAACACAGTGTAATTTTGATAAGTCCAGTATTACTCCACTACGTCATATTTTAATACAAGCCAGTGAAGTACGTAGAGCGCTTATGTCGCTTGCTAATAGAGGAACAGGACCAGACTCACTTCCTACGATAGTTCTTAAAAAATGTGCGGATGCCATCGCCAAACCACTAGGCATAATTTTTGAGAAGTCTCTCTCAACTGGTATTTTTCCAATGAAATGGAAAGTGGCCTTTATCACACCAATACACCAAAAGTACGATATTTCTAACATAAAAAATTACAGGCCAGTTTCTATCCTCTCTGGGTTTGGCAAATTATTAGAATCCCTTGTTGTAAAGCATATTCACTGGTATGTTTCGCATCTTCTCAATGTGCACCAACATGGTTTCCTACCTCGAAGATCCACCTCAACTAATCTGTTAGGCTATGTGACTGATATTCTCGAAATACTCGATAGTAGCGGCGAAGCACATGCAATTTACACAAATTTCAGTAAGGCATTTTATTTAGTTAATCACGATCTGTTATTAGCTAAACTACAACGTCTCGGAATACACGGATCCCTTCTTAGATGGTTAAACTCTTACTTACTGAATCGATCTCAGCTGGTTGTGGTGAAAGGTTCTGAACTGAATATAATATTAAAGGGGTACCGTTAGTAGAGCTTTCATCAACACGAGATTTGGGAGTTATTATCGATACCAAACTTTGTTTCCGTAATCATTTTGAACACATTATTAAGAAATCGTACAAAATTGGTGGTTTTGTCATCAGTCAGACAAAGATATTCCGCAATCCTTGGCTTTCACTACTACTTTTCTACGCTATAGTACGCTGCATCTTAGAATACTGCAGTGTGGTGTGGAGTCCTGTTTACCGAGTGCACATAAACAACATAGAAAAAGTGCAAAAAAATAATTGTACCATGTAACACACAGGGATAACTTGTGCCATTTATTACATTCCTACAAATCTCGGCTTAACCACTGTAATTTCATGTCTCTTGAAAAACGTCGTAAAATTACAGACATTCTGATGCTTCTCAAGCTTATAAATAACTAGTTGAATGTCCAGAACTAACTCCCAAGTTTTTTCTCAAAGTTCATCGTCCTGGTATCCTATCGGATAGAAAAACTTTTATTCTACCAATTTGTAAAACTAATATGGCACTCGCCGGTATATCGCACGCATGTGTGAAAGTTACGATACCGTTAAGCAAGCTTTCGATATTTTTCACCGTGGTTCGCTTTCCTCGGTGAAATCTATTTTAAATAGATCGCTTTAATTATTTGTTTCAGTAATTATTCTAAATCATTACCTCTTTGCATCGGATTTGAAATAGAAAGTTTCAACAATACCCTTGGTATTGTTTGCTAGTGGCTTATTACGATGTAATTAGATTGAAGCATTTGATGTAATACGAGTACACATGGTAGGTCCACATCAAGAAGGAAGTATATATTCCAATGTTTATTTTATATTAGTTTAAATTATGTAAGCTTCGATGTATTTCCAGTTTAGTGGTCTTTCCAATAAAAAATAAAAATAAGTACACTCGAGAGCAATGAATCCGGGTCACTTAAAGAATCCTAAAAATCTCGGAAACTAAAAATGTTAGGTTAATGCAATAAATTGTATTTAATAGACAATGTAATACTCCTTAAATGAAGGTATTAAAACTTCTTAGTTTTTGTAAAGTTATATCATAAAAAAATCAAATTTGAAAAAGGGCCACTTTCGAAGATGGAACTACGAAATTACAGCATTTGGTTTTGCTTTTGTTTATAATCTGTCATTTATGTGGGTACATAAACCATGTTGATAGTGCTCTATATTCATTATTCAAGCTGAAATTATGTCGCTTACGCCTGAAGAATGCACCAGAATACTTACAATGCTGGAAACCGGCCGGAGTCAGCGCGATACAGCCAGGACTGTCGGTGTGTCGCTGTCAACAGTACAAAGAGTTCTCCGACGTTACGAAGAAACTGGTTCTAACCTACGCAGACCAGGAACGGGCAGAACCAGGTGTACCACAGCACGAGAAGACCGATACTTGGTGAACACCATGCTTCGAAATCGCTTTCTCACAGGAACTGAACTCACCAATCAGTTTCGACGCCTTGGAGGAAGTAACCCAAGTGCATGGACAGTAAGACGTCGGCTTGCTGAATCTAACTTAAAACCCCTTAGACCTGCAAACGGCCCTAAACTGGAGCGTGGGCATCGTATTTCGAGACTAAGATATGCCCAGAGCCACGTAAATTGGAGTATTGAAGATTGGTCAAAAGTTATGTTCTCCGACGAATCAAAATTTATGCTCTACAAGCACGATGGAAGACACAGAGTGTATCGAAGACCAGGGGAAAGATTCAAGCAAGCATGCATCGAAGAAAAAGTAGCCTACGGTGGTGGGTCTGTACTTGTGTGGGCCGGAATTTCTTCTGAAAGTCGCACAGAGCTGGTGATCATAGAAAACGGCTCTTTAACTAGCGTAAGATATGTGGAAGAAATCCTCAATGATCACGTTGGTCCATTTATGGTCAATTTAGGTGAGGATGCTATATTTATGCATGACAATGCCCGACCTCATACAGGTAGGATTGTGAATGACTACCTTCAAGAGATGAACATTACTCGTATGGAGTGGCCAGCGCGCAGCCCGGATATCAACCCGATCGAGCATGCTTGGGACGAGCTAGGCAGATGCGTAAAACAACGAAACCCTCCCCCAATCACGCTTCGTGAGCTCAAAATTGCTCTCACAGAGGAATGGGAGAATATTCCCCAAAATCGTATAAGGAACTTGGTGTACAGCATGCCAAACCGCGTAAACGCAGTAATGGAAGCACGAGGAGGCAATACGAAGTATTAAAATTCAAGAAAATCGTAATGAAGTTCAAAAATTTCATGTTTCCTATTTTTGTTTTAAGGAGAGATCAGCAGTTTTTTTCTTTATGTAATTTTGTGTTAATAAAATGTATGGTGACTCATATTTTTTTTACTTTCATTTAAGGAGTATTACATTGTCTATTAAATACAATTTATTGCATTAACCTATCATTTTTAGTTTCCGAGATTTTTAACATTCTTTAAGTGACCCGGATTCATTGCTCTCGAGTGTATATTATATTGTGTAAAAATACAATTCATTAAATTTTAGTCGAATTCACGGCGCAAAGATGAAGTGTTGCATTTTATCTAGCAACAATAGTTATGATTGACTAACAAAGGCGACTAAAAATGTTTTTTTCAATTATAGACTTACTAGGCCCAAATAATTTTTATAATTGTAATCGTTGAAATGGGTATCAGGAGCGTTAATGCTCACAGAAAGGTGTTGTCTAGTGGTGGTGTTGTGTGTCCCTCATAAATGGTCGAGGAAGGCGATGGCTGGCACATGCGTCAACTCGTGAACGGGTGCTGCTAGAGGATACTGGTCTGCTCTGGATGCTAGTGCTAATGACATTAAAGGAAAAAAAATACTTTTAACACTGTTCCCTCTTGGAATGTTGCATGTTTCCTATTTAATATTTCTTGTTTTTTTTTTATAAAAAAAGTCACAGTTGAAAAAAGTCACGGACTCTGGAGTCTTTGGAGTGTAGATTTAAACTAAATAAAAAAAAAGTCAAAGCGGAGGTAAGGGAGGTCAATGCGCAAAAATGAGGAGGGCCAACGCCCTCCTCATTTTTGCTCCTCTCTGTGAAGCGTGGGAGAGGAGACGAAGGCACGTGATGTACCTCTCTAAAAGTGGGCGGTGAGCGGTGGCTGTCCAAATAGCGGAACTCCCCTCGGTTCTGAAGTAAATAGACGAGTCCCGGCGGCCGCAATCACCGCACCCGCCCGTGCGTGTTTCTGACCGTTCGGAAGAACGACCTAACCCGTTACTATTGTATCTTTGAACCCCGCTATGGAAGTGGTTTGCTAAACTCGAGTAACAGATACGCCGCGATTTTTCTGCCTGAAATTACGTACAGATTAAAGAACGAATTGCAATTATCAACTTTATTCCCCGGAGCTCCATAACTGGCACATTCAGAAGAGCTCTGTGTGACCGCAAACCGTGAACGCAAACTGAGGTGCCCCACGCGCCTATCAAAATTCCCTTGGCAGCGAGTATTTTTAGTAACATTTTCATTTTCGGTTGCGTTTCGAACAATCTCACGCCCCGTACATGACTCTCCTGTATGCCATATGGTGGGGAGATATGACAACGTTGTTACCGCTTGTTCAAGAATCGAATCCCTGACCAGGTCCTCGGCGAAACGGTGGTTAACAACTAGTCAGTGCGCCTCCAACGCCAACACAGTGCTAAGCACCCTCACACAAAACGAGTTTCCAACGCTAGGGGGGTTTGTTCTGTTAGTCCACTTAAATCGCTAAGATGCCTGAAAGATGGCTTACTATAATAAAACCTATATTATTCATATGAGCTTCTTGATTTTACGATATACACCTAAAAGCCTGGCCACGGGACATTCGCCGATGTGAATATATGCGCTACTAGTTAGACGAGCTTTTCGAAGTCTGACCATTCACAGCATAAGTTTAAACATGTACCTAGTTTTTTATTTTATTTTTCAGCGGCAAAATTCTATTTGCATTAAGTTTTTTTTTCAATTCTGGTTGAATATTCCGACCGCACCCGCGCCACTCATCAATCGCCCTCGAACCGCAATCGGCGGCGTCGTCTGAACGAAGCTTTATTGATCTCGGTAACTTATTGTAAATTTTGGTCCCATACAGAAAATGCCGTTATACGTGGGCGCCGACATCAAAATCTGCGTCGGCGGCGCGTCGGCAAATACGAGTCGGCGGAGGCGTTGTGTTACCTGAGAGATCCTTTAAAGATTTTGGTGATTTTTTTAAATTCAAAAGCTAGTGCTTGACTTGTAGTCCCAATAAAATTTGGTTGACGTCTCACGTATTTGAGTTATCCCTAATAATGCGTATTTCAAGTTTGAAGTCGGTTTTTGTAACATTTTCAAAGTTATATTTTATTTAAAAATTGAATTATGCAGACTGTACTGCGCTACACATTTAAGTCTTTTTTCGAGCTTTGAACGCAAAATGAGAGAAAAAATTTAACCCAAAATAACGATCTCACGGGCATTGTATCATTTACTGATTTCGCTTCTGTTCAACAAATATTACTCGTTTGACAAAGCAATATTGGCGAAATCCTTCCAGCACAAACTTATTCGCTTTTTAGCATCATACAAACCACGTATTGTATATTCACAATTGAAATCCTTTGTAGGTATTTTTTATGTACAGTAAAACGTTACTCGCCGAGGCCATTTGAGCGCAATATACACACTAAACAATATCAAAAATAAGCAATTTGGCGATATGGTATCAGTGAGGGGAGTTGCTCGCTGTCTGTCCGTGTTGTGGTTACGAGTACCGCGCCGCGCCGCCTCCAGGAGCGCACGTTGCTTACTGCCAGTCCACATTGGAAATGAACTCGTAGTGCTTGCCACGTCTAGTCTATGAGTTCGATTGTGTCAGACAGGAGTGGGAAACTATGTCTGTTTGATACTACAAATGCGGCAACTTCATACTACTATTTTTGAGGAAGAAATAATTCAGTGCTTTTTTCAATGTATCGAGATATTAGGTTTAAAAAACGATTTGTTGTAATCAAACATTAATATCTGTTTTATTAAGAGGCTATAACGAGCATTCCTTGACAACACTAAAACTAGAAATGTATGTCCACATTAGGAAATACCAGACGGGTATATTACACATTGGCTTTTTCTTGCGGGGAGCGCGGAACAGTACAGTCGCGTTACTCTTTGCTCCGTATTTAAAAATTTGTTAAGTGATTGAAAAATTCATAGTTCAATTTAAAATAGATACCAGTGAAAAGCCAAAACCACGTAGAATACGGCAACATTAAAAATTTTAACCAAAGTAGACTCCAAGCACTCAATAAATCAATATTATTACAAAAATATATCGTTGTATTTAGTGACTAGTGACATCGTTCGGTCCAAAGTGCAGTGTTCGTGTCAATGACCGTGCCATTACATGACCTTGAAACATTACGGAGATATTTTGATCTACTGGATACTCTATCAACTTTTCGTCTCAGCTCTTATAAGTGCTGTGGCACAACGGTCGGGCGACTAGATTGTCATCCGGCAGGAGGCAAGTTCGAATCTCAGCTACTATACATTATCTTTTTGCTGTTGAATTTTTGTAAAACGCTTGTTTTGACATCGCTTACCACACACGGCACATGAACACCGAGCTCAAAATCTGATAATTTACAGACTATATTTTTGTATATTGAGTAGCTAAAATAGTCGGAAAGCGACCTGAGTTCAAGACACGACACACATTTATTGCTTCTTATTTTATTTTCATATACCTAAACACTATGGCAAACTCCTCGGTTACAAACATTACATTCAGAAGACCACAGAGAACAAGCTCACTAAATGATATATCAACAGCTACCAATTATACACTATTTGAAACAACTGCGATTAGTCTACCAAACACATCAATGGACGAAAGCCAGTATACAAAAGATCTCCAAGACACTATAAAAAAACTACAGGAAAATTTAGAATCAGCTAACAATGAAATTGAAAATTTAAATTTAGAAAATTCAAGGCTTGCACAAGAATTAGAAAAGTCTCAAAAAATTATAGAACTATATAAGCTTGTGGGGTCGTCAGAGGCAATTTGCAGTCACTCAAGTAAGAAATTAAAAAAAGGAAGAAGAGACAGCATTTCTGTGACTACTTCAACTGAAAGCCCCGTCAATATAATTAAAAACATCACGAGTAACCAAAATTATGTGACTCCAAACCAAGAACCAAATACGCTAGAGAAGTCTCTGGTCGACCAGCAGATATATAACGTAGAACAAAGTAAAAATGCAGATAAGGAAACAAATAAACTTGAAGTTATAAACACAAACAATAAAGAATACCCAGAAGAGATCACAAGGAAAATGAATGTATGTACAGCGAAGGTTAAAAATGTAGAGGAGAATGGAGAAAGGAGGAGAAAGAAGATTATTATTTTGGCTGATCAACGTGGGACAGGACTACAACGAACACTCCAGTATCTTTGTGGATCAGAATTTGAAGTTGTTTCGTTCTGGAAAGCGGAAAGCGGCGTTCTGAAATGCTAAATTATGTGATGTTCTGAATTCGTATAGAAATGAACTAATTACATTAACGAAAAATGATTATGTAGTGCTATTAGGTGGCATGATCATTCATAATAACCCGGAAAGCGTTAAATTTATACTAAATAGTTTTTTTGATTATTTCCATTTTACTAACATTATAATGAGCGAAGTTCCATTTAACAAAAATCTAAACGAAAAGAAATTAAATTACGAAATAAGACGTTTATGTATGAAATATAAGCATGTTGGTTATATTTTTTTTTATTACCGGCGGTATGCCTTTATTAAACAAAATACTATGAACTATATACAACACTACAGCCACTACAACAAAAGCATTTACATACCTATAAGTCATAGCAGACTCATAGGCAGTCCAAATGCTCCAGCCCACTCCCAGTTGGCAGCGTGCCCAGCATGCTGGCAGCATTGCCCCGTTGAATTGCAATGCTTATTCGTTGAGCCAAATATGTGCCAGCATTTTGATCACGCGTCGCATCGACCAAGCGCTCAGATAGGTTTTGGAAAATATGATGAGCTCCCGGTCCCCACGGACCCAACGTCTCTACACCAAACGGCTCAAATATGTAACCCATACCGAGGTTAGCATATTTGCGCCGCTTGAGTTGCTCCGCCGAAGTAGCCGCAGCGCCAGCCCTCACGTTGGTTTCAGAAAGATGTGACGGCGCTAAAGTGTCCACGCACGTAGCGTCCCACACTAAGGGCCGTCCTAACTTCCACGGAACCAGAGTCATGCCGTCAGGTCTTTTACCATCGTCACGCATCAGACCATTCGGTTCGAGAATAGCTGGAACATTGGCGCTGGTAAAAGCCCGGCGAATGATATCGTTAAGGCTGGCGTGGCGGGAAATTCGACCAGCACTTCGAGAGCAGGAGAGGCCATGGTGACCGAGTTGATCAACTGCAGTACCACACTGGCAGTGATGTGCAACACAACACCTTGCACCCAAGCGTAAGCTAATAGCTAGACGAAAAGCGGATGGATCTATAAGGCTACCAGTTTTGTAAGAAGGAATGGCCTGTAACCAAAGACCGGATTCCCACACAGAAACAGCAAGAATACGAGCACGATCTGCGATGCTAGAACACGTATTTAAAAGATCTTTCCGTGTTAGCTCGCATAGGGGCCGATCCCACTGTTTCTGAGATGACAACATTTTTGGGAATTCAGTATTTGGACAAGCCAGTCTCCATGTGTTTTTGGCCTCAGCCAGATATGCTACATCGAAAGAGCCTAAAGATCGTGCAAGAATTTTTTCTACTAATTTGTGTGTACTGTGTACAGAAGACAAAAAAGCTGGTAATGCCACACTAGAAATTTTGCGTATCCCTATGCCCCCCAACCTCACAGGGAGGGAAGCTTGCACCCAAGCCCTATCATCCATCTCAACATTCAAAACCGACACTAACGTATCTTTTACTAAGTTGTCTAAGCTTAACAAAAGCTCACTGTGTTGCCACAGCTGACAACATCTTAAATAGTATGTAAATTTAGGAACGAAAAGGCAAAATCTTATAATTGTAAAAGCCTTAAAATATGGGCGTTAATTTTGGATAATCTGCTAGAAGCATTTCTAAATTTTTGAATTTGTTCTTCGACAAATGGTGATAAAGATTCGTTAAGAAAAAACCCAAAAGACGAAGCGAACTTTTTTCTACTAATTTTATATTAGGCGCAAGTAAGTTGAATTTTTCAATAATCGAAACTTTATCCGGACTAGTATCACAAACAAAAAGTTCACATTTAGAAAAATTTAGTTCAAGGCCAATAACACGAAAATCGTCTATCATCATCCAAATACCAAACGTTAAGTTTTGATTGGAGACGTTGAATTATTGAGTGGATCGCAAGGCTAAAAATGGCTGGTCCCAGAGGATCACCCTGTTGACATCCTACGGAAGATAAAATAACGTTATTTTGGTATGTTAATTTTGACGGTTTGCCGTAGCATTGCCAAAGAAAAGGGTATAATTCCGGAATTTTATCTTTCACTTCAGTCAAAAGAGTGCCTCTATCTAAAGAGTTGAATGCATTTTTAACATCCACCTTCAAAAGCACATCTCCACAATTTTGATCAAGAAATGTGCGAAGTGAATGTACAGCAGCCTCACAGCCACCCTGTGAACCAAAACCGAGTTGCAGTGAAAAAGATTACTTAAAAAAGCAACCTTTTTTCTACAACCGCATTTGGCTGTGAGGCGACGATAAGTGGTGCCTACTGCTATAGGCCTAATACCACCATCTTTTTTATTTAGGGCACATAAATTCGCACCGTACAGAATTTCGGTAATTTCATTGTTGACCTGACCCGACAACATCAAATTAACCAAAGCCGTCACATCCCTTAAAAGTGTCTCGCCTACCTCACCAGAACTAAAAGATAAAATATCTTTTAAGTGCTGAGGCGTGAGGCCATCAAGGCCACCGGCTGAGCCACTTAAAAAAGATGCCACGGCTGCAGAAACATCCTGTGGGGTCACCTCAACAATGTCTTGTATAGGAGATTCGGGAAGGTGGAGATCTGCAGTTGCAGGCGGATGCTTTTCAATTAGGGAATTCAACGTATCAGATGTAAAAGGAGCGATTGTATCATTTGTTGGTTATATTATCGTTTGTTGGTTATATTGATATGAACTATAGTCATTATGTCCCAAATAAGCATATTTTACGTAATGACCTTTGTCAATCAATCGACAGAGAATTGAAACGACGGGAATATATGTTGAAGTTGATTGAAGCCAAAAATCATATGCACCAGAAAAAAAATATTGTCAGGATGAGCGTGGGGACACAAACCGATTTCAGTACTATGGGCCTCCAGGATCCAAACCCTGTGCACAGTGTGATAGTTGAGAGAGAGGCTACTATAAGAAATAAGTTTTTTCGGCCCTAAAAGTTCTATTAGTGTCTTGCACCAAAACATTGATGGTCTGATGGGAAAATCTGATTCTCTTATCGTACAGCTTAATGAATTAAAATCAAATAATAAATTTGTTGACGTAATAGTATCACAGAACATAATATGGTAAACAGTGACGTGGCTTGTTTGTGTATACCCAACTATACCTGTGCTGCATGGTGCTGTAGAAAACAACGTAGAGGTGGATCTTGTATTTTAGTCCATAATAGTCACAAATTTAAAGAGCTAAATAAAGTTAAAAGATTAAGTAATATAAATAACATTGAAAGTTGTGCAGTAGAGATATGTGAACATAATCTTATAGTGACTTGTATTTACAGGCCACCTAGAAAATTAAATGCTTCTAAGGAAATATTCTATGATACCTTTGATGATATACTACATAGAATTTGTTTTAATAAAAAGAAAATTATCGTTTGTGGTGATTTTAATAATAATATATTAGAACAAAATAAAACAACACTGACCTTCCAAAATGTAATTAAAAGTCATAAACTAAAACTATCACTAAATGAGCCAACTAGACCTAAATCTGCGACGTGTCTTGACAATTTCATACACAATCTCCGTGGCTCCACCTGTATCATCATTCAGCTAGCATTATCAGATCATACTGCACAATATTTCACATGCCCTGTAGCACAATATTATCCAATCAGGTTTTGGTTTTCATACAAACGTGACTATTGCAAAGAAAATATAGAGAAATTCAAGGAAAACTTAGGTAGGGTGACCTATAGTGATGTTTATGATATGTGTTGTCCTAATAAAGCATTCAACTACTTTCATGACATCTTCAAACTTTTATATGATTTATGTTTTCCCTTGGTAAAACGAAGACATACAATACATAAAAGACCACAGTGGATCTCTAAAGGTATAAAAGTTTGTACTAGAAAAAAGAGGAAGATGCTGTGGGACTACAGAAAGAGCCCAAATACCGAAAGACTAATATCATTCAAAATTTATACGAAGAAATTGAAACGCATTATGAAATTAACTCAAAAAGCCAAAAATGACTTTGCCATCAAAATAACATCTAATAAATCGAAGACTACTTGGGACATCATTAATAATAAAAAAATAAATAAACCTCCTAGTAATGACATAAATAGAATTAAATATAATAATACAATTTTAAATAATCCAATTGACATAGTTGAAGCATTTAACAGTTTTTATAGTAATAGTGTATAATCTACCTTTTCCAAAAGCAACACTGGTAGTAGTCTGAATACCCTTAACTGGAAGAAAGCAAACTCGATGTTTATGGGTCCTTCGAGTCCGGATGACATGCTCAAAATAATTAAATCTCTAAAAAATACTCCAACAGCAGGTTATGATGAAATTATAACTAAAGTGATAAAAGAAGTAGGGTTCATATTATCTCCTCTGCTCAGTCATATCATGAATATGTGTATAAGTCACGGGGTTTTTCCTGATAAATTAAAAATAAGCATAATAAAGCCACTACATAAAAAGCATGATAGAGAAAGTATCGATAATTATAGACCTATTGCTTTGATACCAGTTTTTTTCAAAAATATTTGAAAAATACATTTACGCTTGTTTGTACTCCTATTTAGATAAATTTAACATTCTTAGTAATGAGCAAGTGGGCTTTCGCAAGAAAAAGTCAATAAACATGGCAATTTTCAGCTTACTAAAAACAGTTATATCTGCCCGAGATAAGAAATTACCGGTGTACGCTATGTATATGGATCTTACGAAAGCGTTCGATCATGTTGATCATAGCATTTTGGCTGATAAACTTGAGGCATACGGTGTGAGGGGAAGTGTTTTAGACTTATTAAAATCTTACCTCGTAAATCGATCCCAACAAACACAAATTACGAAAATCTGCCCAGTAACTAAAGCTTTAGTGAAATACACATCTTCTGCTAGACCGGTAAAAATGGCGTTCCACAAGGCAGTGTGTTGCAAATAACACACGGTGTTCCAACTCTATCGCTTCTAGGCGGGCCGCAGGGACGCTTTAGCTCTCAACCACGAAACCACCACGGTTGTCCGTTACCGGACCCCTCCTGGGGTGCTACCCCTCACGACGCACCAGAACACATGGCACATCGCTACCACCCGGAGACCAAGCCCGCAAGTGGGCGTCAGACAACCCCGCTTCCGACGCCCGAGGTCTCCCTATCTACTACTATAAGTAGCCCCGTCGCCTGCTACTTCGGCCGCAGGGGATAGGGAGAGCGGCACCTCGCTATACCGACACTCCTCTTCCCCTGCGGCCCCTCCGCGTCCGCCATCCACGGTGACGGCCCCGCCGTGCCCACGGAAGTTAGGGAGAGCGGCGCACAGTAATACCGGCACTCCTCTCTCGCCGTGCTGCCCATACAGCACCGCAGCCTACCCCTTGCCGCTCCATACTGGACTTAGAGGCCAAGCCCAGTGGAGCGGCCGCAGACTGCCCAAGCCGGCACGGCCCCTGGTTCCTCTTACCTTTACCGTGGGTGACCAAGCCACGGCTACTAAGCCCCACCGCCACTACAAGGCGGGAACCGTCGGGGGATGCAACGTGTACCTAAATTAAGTAAACATATTCTTGAAACCACAAGAATTATTTAATATGTTGTAACGGCGACTCTTGTATATACATTCATATTCAGACTCCATTACCTTTTCTTCCACCAGCAAGCGCATCACCATTATACGGGTATAATATAAGTTAATTTCATTTTTGTGATGTATGCTGCAAATGAGGGATAAAATTTACAATGTATAAAATATCCTATGAAATAGCATATTCGGTGTAGGTGCTCATTTATACCTTGTACATAGCTTCTTAGTTAAAAACGAAAATCTGTAAAAACGGAATCGAGCAAGTTTTGTCGAGGCAAAGTAGTTGTACTGAGAGCATACAATAACTCTACGACAGACGAAAAAAGTAGGGCGTATCTAGCACGAGATTATCATTAAACCATAATCAACTTTATATCTAAATACGAAATAATAAATTCCAAATAAAATTTGGGAGTAGGGTAAAATCGTCCTCGCCTCGTCGCCGGCAATAATAGATCGTAAACCTTTGGTACATATTTTGCGTGTTACAATTAATGTTTAGTACTCACTCATACGTGTAAAGATTTCTTCCGTGTCCACTTCCCCACCTTATAATGAAGTGTAAAGTCTGCAATGTTGAGTTCAACGACGGTGTGCAATGTTCAGGTTGTAAAAATCATCTTGATTTTGCTTGCGCTAGCATTTCTGAGACTACCTGGAGAAAGTACGGCGCGGAAAGGAAAGCGCAATGGAAGTGTTCATCGTGCCGTGCCCCACCTTCTGCTATATCTACCCCTGCCGAAACCGTGTCCCTATAATCAATTATGAAAGAGCTCAGGGAAATGAAAAGCCAAATGACTGCCTTGACAGGACTTAAGGAGGATATGCGCTCAATCAAGAATGAGCTGTCTGAACTGAAGGATACGTGTGTTTATTCAAGCGGGAAACTCGACGACCTCAGTGACCGACTTTCTGGAGTAGAAACAAGGGTTGCTGATTTAGAAAAGCTCCAAAATTGTATTAGTGTTTTGCAGAGTGACCTCATACAAGTCAAGATGGAACTATCTGCCCACGACCAAAGATCGAGACTGAATAATGTGGAAATCAAAGGAGTTCCCTTAAAGAAAGACGAAAATCTGTTCTCAGTCGTTGGGGAGATCAGCCGTAAAGTCAACTATGTGATACCTACAACTCAGATTAACTACATTTCAAGAGTGCCTATGCACAACTCGAAGGAGAAGTTGATTATAATGAGTTTCATTAACAGATACGTCAAGGAAGAATTTATAGCAGCTGCGCGCACTGTCAAAAAGCTTACGGCGTGCGACATTGGATTTACGGGAATGACTAATAGAATCTATGTCAATGACCACTTGAGCATAGATCAGAAGAAACTTCTGACGATGACGAAAAACACTGCAAAAGATAAAAACTTTAGTTACGTTACGGGTCAAGCATGGTAAGATCCATGTGCGCCGTAATGATACCTCCAGGGTGATAGTCATCAAACAGGAAAACGATTTAAACAAAATCGTCTAAACTGTTGGTCATGCCGATATTTTATATTGTTTTATGTTAATTGCTATGGTTCTATATTTTTTAATCGAGATATTAGCTCTAAGTTTACGTTAACTTGTGATTCAATGTTGTGCACCCCTGCCTTACGACCGGTTCTTCACTGCGCTGTTCTGCTTATCGTCGCTATTGTTGTTTGTGAGTTCGTCTCGCTCGCACATAGACTATTTGCTTACTGCTTCATGCTATTTCATTCTCTTGTTTACATCTTGGTTTCAAGTGGTCTTGCATTGTGCATTGTATGCATATCGTTTCTATTTTACCCTCGTTTATGCTACGTTAGTTTGAATATTTTGCAATCTTGCCTTAAAATTATAATTATTATCTCTGTATACTGTTACGTATTCTGTCTATATCCCCAAACCTGTATTAATGATGGCTTCCAATAATTCTTGCAATCACCTTACAATTTATTATCAGAATGTTCGCGGGCTTCGTACGAAAACCAGTGAGTTTTACCGTCAAGTTTGTCTTAATTCATATCCAATTATAATTCTAACTGAGACTTGGTTGTTGGATGGCGTGTTAAGTTCAGAATTATTCGATGAACGCTATGTTATTTGGCGTCGGGACAGAGATTTACTCTTAACAGGACAATCAAGAGGAAGCGGCATCTAAATAGGGACGTTAAGGGATTTGCCAGTTACTCTGCAGCCTCACTTTAACTCTACGGCTGAAGATCTTTGGCTATGTGTACGTCTTAAGCAAGCCAATTCGCGAGCGTTCGTTAATGTGTATATATGTGTCTTATACCTTTGTAAGCAAAACAACGGGTTATCATTCAACGCTCAGCTTACCAATTTCCTTTCAAAACTAAACGATGTAGTAATAAACCACCCGTCTGATTCTTTCATTGTTGTAGGCGACTTCAATATGAGTGGAATTGTGTGGGTACCTTATGAAAACTCGAATATAAACTGTAATATATCCTCTTCATTATGTCCTACTGGCATCACAAGTATTGATGAAACTTTACTTTCTGATGAACTGAAGGTTCTAGGCCTTGGCCAGTTTAATGGGATATTGAATCAGTTTGGTAAAATTCTTGATTTAGTACTTTCTAATCAGGTCATCACTGTGTCTAAGTGTTTGGATCCACTAGTACATAGTGATGCCTACCACCCGGCACTTTTGTTGACCGCCAACTTTTTTTATCCCATCTTAGATTATGCGCCCCGCTCAGTTTATTTATATAATAAAGCTGACTTTGACTCGACTAATAACGAAATTTCTAGTACTGACTGGACTTGTGAATTTTCATCTCGCTCTGTTGACGAAGCAGTGAATTTTTTTAATCAAAGCATCTGGAATCTCCATAATAAGTACGTACCTGTTAAGGTTCTATCTAATCAAACTTATCCAGTGTGGTATAATTCTTCTCTTAAGAGAGCTATCAAGGAAAAACACAAATATTTTAGAAAATTTAAAATTTATGGTAATAAGTGTGATGAAATATCTTTTATTTATTTGCGTGAGAGGGTGAAAACTTTAGAATCTGCATGTTACCGTTACTATTTACAATCTACGGAAGAAGCAATCAAAAATAATCCTAAATGTTTTTGGTCATACGTTAAAAATAAAATTAAATCACATTCCATGCCTAGTTCAATGGAGTTTAATAATGAAATTCTTTCCAGCGGTGAAGCTATTTGCAATGCTTTTTGCTCATATTTTCAGTCAACTTTTCTTTCTACTCCAAATACAAGTAATTATTCAAGAACATTCCAAAATAGCTCCTTTTCTACTTCTTCGCGCCCTGACGTTGTTTCTGATATCACTAAAATTTTTGTTGATGAAAATGAGATCAAAATTTTACTCAGTAAATTAGATACAGCAAAAACGGCTGGACCAGACAATATTTCGGCTAAATTCCTTGTTTCATGTTCATCGTCGATTGCTTTCCCTATTGCACTTTTGTTCAGAAAATCGCTCTATACCTGTACTGTTCCCCAAATATGGAAGTCAGCGTTTATTACTCCGGTCCATAAAAAAGGTACAAAAACCCAGATAACCAACTACCGACCTATATCCAAGCTATTCATTATTGCCAAAATCTTTGAAAGGATAGTATACAATCAAGTTTATTCCGCGCTAAAATATTCACTCAGCACCTTTCAGCATGGCTTTTTAAAAGGTAGATCGACTGTCTCGAATCTCATTCTCCTTAACGATTTTATAACTGAAGCTATGGATAACAGGCATCAGGTCGACGTAGTATATACCGACTACAGTAAAGCTGTTGACCGTATTGATCATAGCATCTTATTACACAAGCTAAATCGGTCGGGGATTCGTGGTGATTTGTTGAGGTGGTTTGCGTCTTATATTGACAATAGATCCCAGGCTGTTGCTCTTCACAACTATATTTCTAGCTGGGTCTCTGTCCCCAGCGGGGTACCCCAGGGGTCCTTAATCGGACCCCTCCTATTTATTTTTTATATTAATGATATTGATATGTGCTTGTTATCCTCTAATCTATTATGTTTCGCCGACGACATGAAGATCTTTAAAACTATAACTTGTCGTCAGGACATGATCGCCCTTCAGGCTGACCTGTCTCGCTTAGAGGACTATTGTCGAATTAACAGGCTCGACCTCAATCCATCTAAATGTACCGCCATAACCTTCACCCGGAATCACTTAGCCATACCCACTAATTATGCCTTCCAATAAGCACTGGTATTCGTGGCCTGGGAGTATGTCATGATTCTAAATTACTATTTGATACTCACATAAATGATATAGTAAACAAAGCCTCTAAATCCCTTGGTTTTATTATGCGACTATCTAAATCTTTTACAAAAGCTAAAACTATAAAAATTTTATACTGTACGTTTGTAAGAAGTCATTTGGAATACGCATCTCAGATTTGGAATCCTTGTTACCATATATATATAGATCGTATTGAAGCTATTCAGAAACGTTTCATTAAATACCTATGCTTTCGGTTCAAAGTACCTTATAATTCATGTAACTATCTTGACCTATGTAAAAAATTCCACCTCCTGCCTCTTATTAAGCGACGGGACATCGCTGACTATTTGTACTTATTAAAACTTATTCACAATAATATAGATTGCTCGGAATTGCTCAGCAAACTCTTTTTTAATATTCCGCAGAAATCTCCGAGGTTTAACCCCCCTCTCCGAGTCCCTAGAGCTTCCACGAAGTATAGGCAGAATACGTATTTAGTGCCAGCGAGTAGAACTTTTAACAGACTCACTAAATTGAATAATATTGACCCATATTTGAGTAGTGTTCCCACGGCAAGACGCACCTTGAGTGCTAGTTTTTTCGTTATGTAGTAGAAAACATCAGATTTGCATATATGTATCATAATTGTGTAATAATATATCCTAAGTCACTTTGGCTTGTATATTTATGTCTAAATTTATTGTAGCAGGCACTTAATTGTTTATACTTGATTATATGTATCATTTTTTGAGTGTTCACACCATTTATATATTTTATTATAATTCTATCAGTGAAAACCTGTAATTGGCTTTATGTATCTATTTTAGTTACTATTACTACTATGTTTAGCTGTTGGTTTTCCATGTAATTAAATAAATAAAAATAAATAAATAAATAAAAAATTCAAGCAATAAAATGTCAATTTACGAAGTACGGATCGAAATTTGGAACCAAAAGTGTTTTGTGGAAAGTAAAAGTGCGTTCCGTCAAACGAAACTTTGAACTTCGTTTTTGGGAGTCAATCAACTGTTTTAGTTGCACTGTGTGTGACGTGACATTGAGCTATTCGACGCTCGGTGTACTGAGAGCGCGCTGTGCATCTAGAGCGCAGCGCCGCGTTGTGCGGATAGACAGCAACTCTCGCATGCCGAATTTACGTACTCATGGACTATCGGACCGCCTTAATATTAATGTACCTTGGAATTGCCTGTAACAAAATATATAAAAGGGCTAATAAAACTTCTTTATATCCTTAAATCAATTACTAGCGACCCGCTCCGGCTACGCTCGGGTGCAACGCTGATACTAAATATACTACAGAATGTCTTTATGTACAACGTTCACATTGATCTATATTTAATTCACAATATATTTAAGATACTATTTATATAAACATTAACGCTGCAATTGCTTAAAATCGCTTCGTAAATAAGCCATTGTTTCTCGTAAAAAGTAAAGGATAAAAAAATGGTTGTTGTAGGTTATCCCAAAGAGATAGACATACATTTTTGTAGATCTTTTTAAGGTGTACAATACTGTAGTACATTATTTTGATCTATCTAGTAGAGTTCAGCAAGGTGTTTGCAATGTAAGCGCAACAATGTGTTTATTTACGACATCACATTAGAAACCTGTAAAATTATCAGTGTTCCTCCACTATATTATGCATGTATTATACATATAAATCTTTCTCTTGAATTACTCTATCTAGAAATAAAACCGCATCAAAATCCGTTGCGTAGTTTTAAAGATCAAATGGAGGCATATATAGGGACAGACAGACGTTTTATACCATGTAGTGATTGAACGGGAGTAGGTATCGTGATAAGGGTAAAGTTCCGCGTTATGCACCGAGCACCAAACTTGACACTGCGACACTTCTATAGCCTGTTTTTTTTAACAAACGAGTACTGCAAATTTTACTGTGTTGCTATTGGCCCACGTAATAAACATAAAGTCCGTTCCAGACGAACTCTGTAGTTACATGTAGGCACATTCAGTTGTCTTCGACTACCTGCGCGTCGAAAAATATTGCTTTTAACGAATCAATAGGTACTAAAGTTGCAACTTTTGAATCAGAGTAAGTAAACAAAGATAGTTTCGTATTGATCGTTTTGAACAAAATGTTGTAGCTAAGTCTACAAATCGTCTCGTCATACGTTTGCCGACGTAACACTGTGAGCTCAACCCAATCGAACTCATTTGGCATCAAGTGAAGGGCTGTGGCAGGAAATAACAAAAGTTATAAAATGTATAAATTCTGAACTCTTTTGTTTCAAAGAGTAGCTAAAGTGGATAGATAAAAATGGTGGGCATGTCTCAATCATATGATAACCAAGATAGAAACAAAAATGTACAGAGTCGACAATCATGTACTAAATATGTCAGAGCAATTTATTATTGACGTAGGTATCTGCAGAAAGTTCATCAGAAGGATGACGATAATTTTCAAGATTACAAGTATTGTAGTAGAATTATTTGATTTATATGTTCTACTGCATAATATATATACTATTACAATATTGTTTTATATCATAAACGCGAAAAGACAATTTTGTTAAGAATATAATTCATAAAATAAGAACGTAATTTTTTTCTACATGAAATTTTAGAAGTATTCAATATGAACGGGCCGTAACAATTTCAAAACAAGAACAGAGGCATTGACCAATGACGGCAATGACCCATCTCACTCTGTCAATATCGAAAATGTGCAAGAGACATACTTACTCAATACTCGTTTATTTGTGTTCCATGTGTTAAAAAAAACAGACTATAGTTGTGTTGTGATGCAACATTAAGAGTCTTTACGCCTTGCGCTATCGTTCAAATTTAGGCATTTATCGTAGCGCGGCGCACACGAGCACACCGTTAGCAAGGATCGAGCGGTCAAAGACGATGTCGCATGGAATAAAACATTTTGATTCTTTTTGCACTGTTATTTTTTTGATAAATAATGTTATGTAACTTTGTAAATTCATTTCTCATCTTTACAGTTTACACACAAAGTAGACTTAATGAACCTAATAATAAACCTCTCATTGACTAACATTAGCACACCTACAACTATAGTCCATTGAAAAGTTACATGAGCTTTGCATTTTTTAGAGCACGCAATTTTATTTTGGAGACATGTATGGGGGTCTATAAAAGCTTAACCTCAAGTTTGTGGGGTCGCCAACCTTGTCCCCCGGCCGCCATCTTGGAAAAAGGGGTGAAAACACGTATTATGCGATATCTCAGAAAATATGCGTTTTATAAAAAAATCTTAAGGACATAATTTGTAGCAAATTGTTTTGCCTATAAATATGTGTATATAACTTTGTGCCCTAAATCAAATATTTAAGAAGTTAAAAATATTTTTTTTACTCTTTATCTTTTTTTTATACATTTTACAAAAAAAATATTGTAAAATGTATAAAAACATTTTACAATATTTACCAGAACAATATTGTAGATGATGTTTTGAGGATTTTTTTTCCGAAACTCGCAGTTTAATTGATTAAACTGAAACTAATATCCACAATTTTCAATACGTTTACACGTGACAAAAAATGTAGCACAACTAAGAGAATAAACTGAGGTAGAAGAAACAAAAAAGCATGCATATAATAATTAGGGCAAAATGTTATATAATCATATTTGTAGGCAAAATAATTTGCTACAAATTATATGCTGTAGAATTTTTTGTAAGACGCATAGTTTCCAAGATATCGCGAAATAAGTGTTTTCACCCCTTCTTCCAAGATGGCGGCCGGAGGACAAGGGTGGCGACCCTACAAACTTGAGGTTAAGCTTCTATTGACCACCCACATATGTCTCAAAAGTAAAATTTTGCCCTCTAAGAAATGCAATATTCGGTCCGTAAATTGTAACTTAAACTAAAACTTAATTTTGTAGTTTGTATACCTGCTTTGTGCATGCATATCTTAGTTCATTATATTTGTATAACTGCCCCGTTGGCGGAGCGGCTTTAGCGGTCGCTACGGAAAGAAAATAAGTTGCGCTTAATATAGAAGTCTTAAATCCTAACTCAGGGTCGGTACTAATTGTTTAATAAAATATATAACGTCTATATTATTAAAAACATCTTTAATTTTTAACCAAATCAGTACATGGTACAGACCGTTAGATAGTCTTGCCTTAAATAAAATTATTTCTTAGAGGCATAGATCGTGTTTTTTGATGGCAAATTATTTCGTGCAAAAGACACTCGTAAAAATTTATTACTTCGTTTCCATCTGTTTGGCCAAGTTAATACCTAATATAAAATAAAATAAGGAACAAATGAGAAAAAAAATACATTTTAGCCTCTTTAGCTAGTTTCTTATATATAGCAACCACGCAACTTTTTGGTTTTTGCCATAGTAAAAAAATTAAACTATAAAATGGAACCGACTTCAACACCCAAAAGTGTGAAATAACTTGTTGAAGTCGGTACCATGATAGTTCAAAAGTACCTATGATCACAATATTGTGCGCATGGTACCGACTTTGACAAAAGTTATTCCACACTTTTGGGTGTTGAAGTCGGTTCTATTTTATGGTTAATTTTTTTTTACTATGGCAAAAACCAAAAAGTCGGTACCATTTTTTGGTTAAAAAATTGATCACTAGTTTTAGTAACCCTTGCTACTTACGATATCGATTGTCAATGATTATATCATCAAGATAGGTAAATACTTTTCAGTTATTGGAGTGTAACGCAAAAACGACTTGACTGATTTTGATGCAATTTAAATGGGACCAAACGACAAGCATCAGCTTTCAAACAAAAAAATAATACTCAAAATCGGTTCACCCTTTCAAAAGTTCTGAGGTAAAAAACATAAAAAATACAGACGAATTGAGAACCTCCTCCTTGTTTTGGAAGTCGGTTAAAAATTCAATTCCGATCAGGAAATATTAAATCTTAATAATGAAAAAGGCATGGTCTCAACAAAAATACCTTTACAATAATAAAAGCATACGCATAGATCAAAACAACTCGGTCACGCTATATTTTCATTGCGCACCGTAGTTGACGCGACGAGCAGCGATACGTCCTCCCTCCGCGAGCGCTAGGCGCAAACTGAGATGCAAGACGTTGTGTTCCGTAATTTATAGGTCATATTGAAAAAAATGTATAAGATTCATTTTTCACTAAATCAACGACAAAATATTATTATCTATTAAATAAAAACATCAACTAATGAATTGCATATTTATTTATTTGATAAAATACCAGATTTTGTAGAAATAACAAGAAATTTGAATGGTATTTTTGTGCCAAAAGTGCCCTTTCAATCCCTTATTTACTCAGTTGTAACATATATTTATCAAAATGTTATTAATACACTCCATTGGTGGTAATATGATTGGTTTACTGATATTTTTCAATCTGTAAAACGAATAATTTTTGTTCGATAAAAAGACTGTTGAAGTCACACTGATGAAGAAATGTATGAAAACATGAGTTGGTAAAAAATTTTTTGTCGGATTTCAGTTGTTTTTTTTTTGTTTTGGTTAATGCACTCTATTAAAAAAACAATAGACTTTCTTCCTGCATCATTTAAAAAACAAAAACCTTTATACTTTAGCTGCAACAGCCTTGAGAGAAGGGCTGTAAAATGGCTTTGCTGGAATAAGGGCTCTTAAGTTAGTAGCAGGCTTATGTTAGCTGTGCTATGTAAACACTTCTGAATATAGAATTCATTGTTTGTGAAAAATCATTAGCAGCAAATTGAACAGTACATAGAGTAGAATAAAACGTTAAGAGTAGAGTGCACGCAGCGCAGCGCTCTCCATACAACACGTAGTTTCGGCACAATTTAAATAGCAAGTGTTCAACCTCGGTTAAATTTTGTACGCATATTGCTGACTCTAATATCTATGTTTATCGACTTTATTTAAATCAAATTTCCTTAATTTATTTTATCTCTAAATTTCATAATAACATTTCCCAAACCAAACGATTTTCCGAATTATTTTTACAAAGTATTAAATTTAACGGAAACCTGTCAAAACAGAGGCTTGGATATTAATTAGGTTCAAAGACATACGTGCAAAGTTTCACCGAGTTTGAACACGTTAGTACTATTTAAGGCGATTAGAGTCGCCAATGGCCTTGAGCATCTGGGCCTAATCGAGCTTACTTTACTCGCGCATCGCCGCATACGTTCCGCGCTCGCTGCACAAATATAACGGTCAAAGAATATGCAGATGCGCGATGCGCTCCGGTAACATGGCACTTTATATGCCTACCGCACTATTCTAGTGAGTATCCGCAGTTGCAACTGCGACTGAGATCAGTATGAAAATTTATAGTGTACCTACCTAGGTTGTTCTGGACGTCTTTATTCCTTTTATTTATTTTTCAATGTCATGTGCCGAGTGAAGAAAGTTACTCAGATTTGGCTGAAAATCGATATCTAGGTTGTGCTGAGGGTCATTATTCCGAATTTGTAATTATTTTTCAAATGTCATCTGCCAAGTGAAGAAAAATTATACGATTTGGCTGAAAATTTATATCTAGGTTGTTGTAGATGTTATTATTCCAAGTCACGAATTTGTTTTAGGTTGACGTCTGCCAAGTGAAAAGTTTACTTCAATTTGGCTGAAAATCGATATCTAGGTTGTTCTCAGTTCACACACAAACACTTTAAAAACCTGCTGATTTTAGTAATATGCTACATAAACGAGTTTTCCAATTAAAATTACCTGTTATTCGTACAACTAATGCAATAAGATTTAGCCCTTTTATTGAAACATATTTATACAATCAAGTCCTGAATCAGTGCGGTATAAAACATAGTTCAGTGTTTGAAGCCAAAAGCATCATTGTTAATTGGTTGTTCACGTTTAACTATGATGAGACTGAAAAAGTTTTATCGATTACATCCTAAATTTATTTAATTGATAATTTTAAGAATTAACCTTTTAATACAATGTTATGTATTCATAATTTATATATTAATAATATACGTATTTATTTATGATTTCTATATAATGATCATATTAACATACATTTTACATACATCCAGTTTATATATATATATATATATATAAATGTCACAGGGTGCGACTGGGGGCGGGCTTTTTTGTAAGTTGTTGTTCTATTGACATTTAATATCTTTTAATTTATGTTAATTGACATTACGGAAAAAATAATAAAAAAATTATACATATATAGTAGAAAATATATTTAATATTTTCATTTTAAAAAATTCGCTTTAGATATAGTAATATACATAAAGCATCATACATACAAACACGTATGTAACACAAATTTAGTTAAAATATAAATACCACCTGTGTGGATAATTTATAAAAAAAGTGTATGAAACTGATGTTATTTTATGGATAATTTGTAAGTTAAATTTATGTTTATAACTATTTTGCGTGAAAAATTGTACTGAAGTCAACTGTGCACTAACCCTATTACTGTACAGCTCAAGCAGCAATACAAGATTTGGAAAAAAGTGTTATCGGCTTTAAAAAAGGTTTTTTTTTATTATTTTACTGTTTATATTACTATTATTTATATTCTGGACGTTTTTATTCCAAATTTCGAATTTATTTTTCGATGACGTCTGCCTAGTGAAAAAAGTTACTAAGATTTGGCTAAAAATCGATATCTAGGTTTTTCTGGGCGTCTTTATTCCAAATTTGGAATTTACTTTACGATGACGTCTGCCAAGTGAAAAACGTTACTTCGATTTGGCTGAAAATCGATAACTAGGTTGTGCTGGGCGTCATTATTTTTTTAATGTCGTCTGTCAAGTGAAGAAAGTTACTCCGATATCTGGGTTGTGCTGGGCGTCATTATTCTGAATTTGAATATATTTTTTATGTCGTCTGCCAAGTGAAGAAACATACTCCGATTTGGCTGAAAATTGATATTGAGGTGGTCGTAGACGTAGGAAATTTGTTTTATTATGACGTCTGCCAAGTGAAAAATGTTACAACGATTTGGCTGATATATGGGTTGTTCTAGACGTCTTTTTTCTGAATTTGGAATTAATTTTTCTATGACGTCTGCCAAGTAAAAAAGTTACTCCGATTTGGCTGAAAATCGATATCTAGGTTGTTCTAGACGTATTCATTCCGAATTTGGATTTTAATTTTCTAAAACGTCTGCCATGTGAAAGATGTTTCTCAGATTTGGCTGAAAGTTGATTTCTGGACGTCATTATTCTACATTTGGATTTCAGTTTTCAATGACGTTTGCTAAGTAAAGATATAAGTATGAGTAAAGATAAGAGTGCGAAAATTATCATAATCAATCGTTTATTCAAATCTCCTTATAAATAAGATTATAGCCGACGCAGGTTTACTCGATTAAAAACGACGATATAAGAGGAAGATTTGTATGTTTTATATTATTTTTGTATGTTTTATTGTACATTGAAAAATAAGAAAAGGGACGACTGTGTCGTACGCAAAAATACAAAATGGCGAATGTTTGTGCGCCCCGCGCCCCTGCCCTAGCCCTTCTGACATCCGGGCTGGTTTTTGATGCTTATTCAATTGCATAGATAGTACAATCGTATCTGTTAAATATAAATAATGCAACTTCCATACATTACATACACAACAAATATACCATCAAGGCTACCTTAAAAATAGCTACTTCCTTTTAAAGACATTAAAAAACATATAATATAACACATACAGTTATGTGTCGCCTAAGGAGATGATCCTCAAAAATTGTAGATTGTTGAAAGGAAAAGGGTTGAAAGGAATCAATCCCCTTACGAGGTATTTAGACATGTCGGCCCTTGAGAAAGAAGCATTTACTATTAATTATATAAATATCTACAGCTATATTGTATAAATTGGTTCCATCGTGAAAAGGTAACCGAGATACTTTCTCAATTATTAGGAGATTTCAATAATTGATTGATAAGTACGAGTAATCATCATTTTCCTACTCTTATCCTACTGCGGCGTTAGGGAGCTGCTAATCATCCACGGCCAGCAGGTAGGTAAACTCAGGAAATAGGTTTGAAAAGTTTATTAGGCCTTATCAGGTTGCACAAAGTCAAAGTCAAAGTCAAAATCATTTATTCAATTTAGGCGTCTACGACGCTCTTATGAAGGTCAATTACAAATTTTAATATTTAAATATACTACATTGTACTGCCACGTTCAGCAAACAAAAATTATAGGGCCACTGCGAGAAGAACGGGCAAGAAACTCGGGGCCATTCTTTTAAACGTTTTTTAACAATGTGTTAAGTACATACTACATAGTGAAATTATTACAATACTTAATCTACATTACGTAGGTGACAGGCGCTAGCTTGGCAGAGGCGAACCAGTCCATGCATTTTTGTCGTTTAAGTAATCACAAACTGTGTAGTAAGATTTCTTTATCAAAATATTCTTCACATGCACAGCCGCACAGTTATACCTGAAGTTATATAGACCGGGGGGAGACACTGGCCTGATAGTACACGTGATCCAGGTCGGCCGATAGTTCTGGATCTAGGTAGCGAGTGCTCGAAACAACCGTCCTCAGGTTAAGTCAGTGAAGTGGAATCCTGGAAGGAAGACACCGGCTTAGTGGCTGATATTCCTCAGCCAACTGTTGCCAAGCCGCGCCGACACGATCGTGGTACTATTACTAGCGACTTACATTTTAATACTCACAGTCTAGCGCAGCAGGGCAGCACAGCTGTTTACGTTACATAGGTTTTAGTCAGCACTATGAAATAACAATAATAAATAAGGAACTCACCCTAGAGGGATTCACGCACTTCACAACAAGTAAATAACAATTAAGATCGATAGTACGTATTATATTTTTATTTAGCGCAAGACGAGTGTTCCTTGCCAATTGCATAGACAAATGACTGCACGCCACAGATTAACTCATAGTAGTTAAGCTAACTGCATTCAACAGATAATGAATTTGTGTAGCGTTCTTTCACTGGTTTTCGACGCATTAGCGAAAATACTTTTAAACGTTCACAAGCCGTGGGTTCCACACGTAATTATTATTCATAATTAGCAATATCAACGTAAGTTTATAATTTTAAGTGGTATGTAAGTGAGTTAAAGAATTTAATTAATATATTTTTAGTTTATGATTAACATCTATTGTTTCATATTACGAAGAATACTTTATTTAAGTAACGGCGTTAGGCACAACGTTACACTACATATCTTACCGTTTTCGAGATACGTCATATATCTTCACTTGGCGACGTCATTGATAAATAAACTCCAAATGTTGAATAATGACGTCCAGAACCATCTAGATATCAGTTTTTAGCCAAATTGGAGTAACTTCTTTCACTTGGCAGACGTCTTCGAAAAATTAATTCCAAATTCGGAATAAGAAAGTCTAGTACAACCTAGATACCTATCGATTTTCAGCCAAATTGGAGTAACTTCTTTTACTTGGCAGACGTCATCGAAAAATCAATTCAGAATTTGGAAAAAAGGCGTCCAGGAAAACCAAGATAAGTATCGATTTGTAGCCAAATCGAAGTAACTTTTTTCACTTGGCCGACGTCATTGTTAAATAAATTATAATAAAACTGTAACAGGTCCAATTCTGTACATGGCAGATATTTTGAAAAAAAAATGTACAGTACTCTGTAGCTGATACTGATGCCGAAACTATATTTTTTTTTATTTTTGTCTGTCTGTCTGTCTGTCTGTCTGTCTGTCTGTCTGTATCCCGGCCGCGTATCACTCCAAAACTACTGAATGGATTTCAATGAAACTTAGCATGATTGGAGTTCATACTACAAGGTAGGATAATTTAGCTTTTTATCCCGAAATTCAGCATGGTTCCCTTGGGAGAGGGGATGAAAGTCAAAATATACACTTAGTTGTAATTTATTAACGCGTAGTCCGATTTCAGACGTTCTTTTTAGGGTTCCGTACCCAAAGGGTAAAAACGGTCTGTCCCGCTGTCCGTCAGTCCGTCTGTCCGTCCATCCGTCCGTCCGTCTGTCACCAGGCTGTATCTCAAGAACGGTGATAGCTAGACAGTTGAAATTTTCACATGTGATGTATTTCTGTTGCCGCTATAACAACAAATACAAAAAGTTGGCCAAGTGCGAGTTGGACTCGCTCACGTTAAAACAAAAAAAGGTTAAAATATGAAGTCTAATGTTGTATAGCTAATGGTACGGAACCCTTCGTGCGCGAGTCCGACTCGCACTTGGCCGATTTTTTTGTTAGAATAGTAGTACTTTAAAATTTATCCCGTAAATATTTCAAAGTCATCGGGTTTGAAGTTCAGAAATAACAGACATCACGACAGGTAGGGAAGCGCGAGGGGTTAGACGCTGAAACTTAAACCTGTTACAGTTTTATTATACTTATAATAAAACTGTAACAGGTCCAATTCTGTACATTGCAGATATTTTGAAAATATGTTTTGAGAGCAATCTGTAGCTGATACTGATGCAAAAACTGTTTTTTTTTTTTTCTGGCTGTCTCTGTATCCCGGCCTCGCATCACTCCAAAACTACTGAATGGATTTGAATGAAATTTAGCACGATTCGAGTTCATACTACGAAGAAGGACATACGATACTTTTATCCCGAAATTCAGTACGGTTCTCTTGGGAAAGGGGATGAAAGTCAAAATGTACATTTAGTTGTAATTTATTAACGCGTAGTCCGATTTCAATCATTCTTTTTTTGTTACCATAGTGGTTATTTAATTACTTTCCCGTAAATATTTCAGTCCTCAGTTTTGCAGTTAGGAAATTACAGATATCACAAACTAAATATTTCGTTTTAAATAACTTGGACCGCGGAATGTTGAGAAACCCTTGAACGTACGGCTCATCTTAAGCCCACAGGCAGCCCGGAACCCCACGGGAAGCCCGACACCCCACGGACAGACCGGCATCCCACGGGCAGCCCGGCGCCCTACGGGCAGCACGGCACCCTTATTTAGTTTTGCAAGCTTGCTACGATAAAACTCTAAAATGTGGTACATTTGAAGCATTGATAGCTCAGTGGCTTTGGATATGGACTGCCGCGCAGCAGGTCCATGGTTCGAATCCCGCCGCTGGCTTGAGCTTCACCGCATGGTGGAAGGGCATTTTTGCGAATGCCCGCCTGGCTAGCGACCACCCTCCAGTGGAAAATCTGTCGCCAAGCACCTAACGGTGTGTTCCGGCAGCTGCCGGAACACACCGTTAGGCTCTCAAGGACAGCTGTCCTTGAGAGCCAGTAATTCTAGGTTAAGCCTGTTAACACCTACGACCACATCGTCTCCGAAATGTATCTGTCAAAATAAAGATAATTATGTAGTTTAAAAAACTGATTGTGGTGAATATTTTTTTTTTTTTTTTTATTGCTTATAGGTAAGCCTTTGACCACAATCTCACTGGCTCTCAAGGACAGTCCTTGAGAGCCAGTAATTCTAGGTTAAGCCTGTTAACACCTACGACCACATCGTCACTTACCATCAGGTGAGATTGTGGACAATCAGTTTTTTAAACTACATAATTATCTTTCTTTTGACGGATACATTTCGGAGACTGCGCAATGAAAGTGCACAATGTAGTCTTAGGTTTTCGAGATTGTTACACTTTGTAATTAAACAACTTTAAACGATTTAAATCGCGTATATTTATCATTATTTTTGTCCCGACGTTTCAAACACTTTGTAGTGATCGTGGTCACGGGGTGACGGTCGGGACAAAAATAATGATAAATATACGTGATTTGATCCGTTTAAAGTTGGAAGTGCACAACTTTAGTAGATTGTTATACAAGGGTCGAAAGGAATTGGTAACTTTCACCCTCGGTCAGCTCTCTACTTTTCATATCGAATTTAAAGAAAGTAAATAAAGTAGCTTTTCTAAAAATTATTCATTGATAAAATAACATAGGTACTTACTAAAAATTTATTGAGAGGTTTGAACTATTTGTGAAATTTTACGTAAAATTTTGTTTGGAATATTTACGGGCGGCTATAGCCCGAATAGGAATCTCTCTGCTTTTCACTACTAATATAAGGAATAAAGATATAAATATAGTAATATGTTTTTTTATATTATTTATTTTGATTTTAATAACATGAGCAGTATATTTTTAAAATTAATGCGGCTATAGTCCAAGTAGGAATCGATGACTTACATCCGTGTTGAACACTCTACTTTTCATTTCAAATATGAGGAGGGTAAAAAATAGTAGTTTTTCTAAATATTTACTAAAAATAATAAACATGAGTAGAAGATACCAAGATACACTAGGAGTTAGAACAATGAAATTTAGGGAAAGTTTTAATTTTTTTTTTACCTACACTTTCTACCTTATATTTAGTTACTACCCTACCAAACATAGTTGTTATTAATTGTTGAAAAACAATTAATAACAACTATGTTTGGTAGGGTAGGTAACAATCTTAGACATATAACTTTGTTTACACCAATGTTTTGCCTTAGCTGGGAAGGAGCGTCTCCCACCCGCTACTCAGATCAAACAAACACTACTATCCGAGAATGAGAAATAAAAAAAAAATTCGATCTACCGTCAAACAAACCGCCGTTTTAAAATCGAAACGCACAAGGTACTTTGCTTCAACATTTATTTTGCGAACCGGGAAAGAACTCCCTGAGTTACTTAACTACTGTCTTCTGGAAAATACAACCCGGGAGTTTTGAAATCCAAAGTAGAAAGCTCCATTCTGAGCTATGGTTTACTATAAGAGTGCTTCACCGCAGACCACAGTGTTGCTTAATATGAGATAAACAGTGCAGATGTGAATAATTAGTGTGCAGGTACGGCAATCGCGAACGAAGTCGCGGGTACAGCTAGTTGTTAAATAAATTCTAAATTTGGAATTAAGACGTCTAGAACAACCTAGATATCGATTTTCAGCTAAATCAAAGTAACTTTCTCCACTGGGCAGACGTCATCGTAAAACAAATTCCAAATTTGGAATAATAACGTCTAAAACAACCTAGATATCCATTTTTAGTAAATTCTGAGTATTTTTCTTCACTTGGCAGACGACATCGAAAAATAAATTCCAAATTCGGAATAAAAACGTCAAGAAATACCTAGATTTTAAATGTTAGCCAAATCGGAGTTACTTTCCTCACCTGGCAGATGTCGAAAAATGTATGCCAAATATTGAACAAAAACATCCAGAAAAACCTAGATATCGATTTTCAGCCAAATAGGAGCAACTTTTTTCACCTGGCAGACGTCATCGAAAACTAAATTCTAAATTCAGAATAAAGACTTCCAGAACGACCTAGATTTTGAATTTCAGCCAAGTCGGAGTTACTTTCTTCACTTGGCAGATGTCGTCGAAAAATTAATTTCAAATTTGTAATATAGACGTCCAGAAAAACCTTGATATCGATTATTGGCCAAATCGGAGCAACTTTTTTTACTTGGCAGACGTCATCGAAAAATACATTCCAAATTCGGAATAAAGACGTCTAGAACTACCTAGATTTTAAATTTCATCCAAATCGGAGTAACTTTCTATACTTGGCAGTTGTCATAGAAAAATACATTCAAAATTTGGAATAAAGACGTCCAGAACTACCTAGAGTTAGAATTTCAGCCAAATCGGAGTAATTTTCTTCACTTGGCAGACGTTATCGAAAAATAAATTCCAAATTCGGAACAAAGACGTCTAGAACTACCTAGATTTTGAATTAAAGCTAAATCGGAGTAACTTTCTTCACTTGTCAGACGTCACCGAAAAATACATTCCAAATTCGGAATAATGACGCACAGCACAACCTACATATCGGTTTTCAGCCATATCGGACGAACTTTTCTCACTTGGCAGACGTCATCGAAAAATAAATTCCAAATTTGGAATAAGGACGTCCAGAAAAACCTAGATATCGATTTTCAGCCAAATCGGACTGGTTTTGATTTCGAGATACGTTACCCATCTTCACTTGGCAGATGTTATCATTATGCAGTATTAATTAACCTATATCAAAACACATAATACAATTATCAAAAAAAGCTTAGAACTCCAAAAGATGTATGAAACCCCATACAAACTCTTAATGTAGTAGAGAACCATTTTGTACCCTACGAACTACTAAAGCCGGAAACTATTGACCATAATATAAAAAAAAAATATTATCTTTAGTTTACCAGTTATAGACATTACTAATTAATTCTGTACATAATAATATATTATGCACCTAAACCTTTCATTGATCTTATTGGTAATGCCGCCCATTGTAAAGTACCTACAACATTGTCAATTTCAAGTTTTGATTCTTTTCATATGTGATACAATTCAAATAAAATTTGTCTACAAAGTACCGATAATAAAGCGACAACGCACATACTTCACGTCGCAATCAAGTTGGCCCTCTGCAGCGAGCGAATCATTACACGCACACAGCTGCGAATCTCGCGTGTCAATCAAAGTCAAAGTCAAAGTCAAAATCATTTATTCAATTTAGGCGTCTACGACGCTCTTATGAAGGTCAATTACAAATTTTAATATTGAAATATACTACATTGTACTGCCACGTTCAGCAAACAAAAGTTATAGAGCCACTGCGAGAAGAACGGGCAAGAAACTCGGGGCCATTCTTTTAAACGTTTTTTAAAAATGTGTTAAGTACATACTATATAATAAAATTATTACAATACTTAATTTACATTACGTAGGTGTTGGGCGCTAGCTTGGCAGAGGCGAACCAGTCCAGGCATTTTTGTCGTTTAAGTAATCACAAACTGTGTAGTAAGATTTCTTTATCAAAATATTCTTCACATGCAACTTGAATTTTCTTTCTGTGAGCGTTGTAATATGTTTGGGCAATTTATTATAAAACCGCACACAATTTCCTAAGAAGGACCTTTTATTTGTCTTTGCTAATCTAAAACCTGGCACCGCTATTTTATCTTTATTCCTAGTGTTATAATCGTGAGTGTCACTGTTTGATTTAAATTTGCTCAAATTTTTACGAACATACATAATATTTTCAAATATATACAGACTTGGTAAAGTTAAAATATCAATTTCTTTAAAAATATCTCTCAGGGATTCCCTAGGATCCATTTCATATATGGCTCGAATTGCACGCTTTGCAATGCACTAATACACAGACAAGATCGTTGTCAGTCGAAAGCGCGAGCGGAGCTACGAGCGACACAACCTCCCCGTGCCAACGCTTGCGCAACACTGCCGCCTGCGTCCGCGCAGAGCACCTCGGAACCGCTATCGTTCTGAATCTGAATAATTCGACATTTTCTTAAGAAGATATCAATGGATTTACAAATGCTATGTTGTAATTGTAGTATATCTATCTAGAAATTTTATGGTACAATTTATTTCTCAAAAATCGTAGCCGTTTAGAAGGAGTTCGCAATATAATTCAAGAAATGGTAGGTAGTTTGAATTTTTTTTACGGCAAAAGTAATAATAATGCCGTAAAATCATATGTTGCAAATGTTGTACTTGAATTCATCTTTAAAATATATTTTTTTCAAATCTTCATCTTCAGCGGTTACGGAGGAGTTCGCTTTAGAAAGTACGAATTTGACGTACCCAAGGGCCTTAATATAGAAAGTAGGTTTGTATGGAAGGCGGCAGGGCACGAGCACGCCGCGCCTTAACAACATGTAATGATACTAACTCCGTGTTTCTTAATCGCTTGAAGCTTGCACTGCTGAGCACTGAGCACTGAGCACGTGTGGTGGTACTGAAAACATTTGCTCCCGAGAAATTCGATATATGGACTAAGTATTAGTTATGCATTTTCTTAAAACTTAGCACTGACCCAAGTTTTGAGAAAGCTAAAAATACGTTTCTGCATGCCAAATGTATAGGCATTTTTTTAATAAATGATTACTTTTTGTATCTATAGTTGTATTACGTCTGGTATTTCCTAATGTGGACATACATTTCTAGTTTTAGTGTTGTCAAGGAATGCTCGTTATAGCCTCTTAATAAAACAGATATTAATGTTTGGTTACAACAAATATTTTTTTTAACTATTTTTTAGACCTCGATAAATTTAAACAAACGAAATTGTTTTTTTCCCCCCGAAATGGCATCCGTCCTCCCCCTATAGCCATTCCAGCCCTCGCCTAGCAGAACACTCTCTGTACAATCTCACTCTGTTCCATTCTGGTCATATTCCATTATCTCTTTGGCGCGTGTGCCATAACGTGTCACGTATGTCATCTTCAGGTATACTATTCCAGATGCTGATGTCATCTTCCATCATCATGACGTACACCGATTGCGGTCTTCACTGTTAATGCTAGTTAGCATTGACAATCACTGTTTTCACTCCTTTGGTTGACGTCGGCGGCTAGCATTATAGACTGCCCTTTTGTGTGGCGGCCATTATGGCGTGGCGTTACCACCATGGCACTAACTACTTAGTCCTTCCGTAGTCAACTGCGCTTCTTTTATGAGATACATTTAAAATGAATAAATACATGTTACATTTAATTAATGTAATTAAATAAGTAACCTAACAGCTAATACAACGTGTTTGTGCATTAAACATGTACATGCTATATAGACAATTGCAACAATTGAATGTTTTCTGAAATCAGTAAAAGTTTAGGACAGTTTTGTATTAGTACTGATTGTCATGTGCTTCTGGTTGTACTAACGACGGTGTTGCCAACGCGAATGTTACGTTTATATAATGCGAAGTAGCGTTTAGCAGTTTGTGTGGTGTAATGTAACAGGTGCGGTCTGTATGTCCTCAGGATGGCGCGGGCCCGTGCGCCAAGCGCGAGCGGCGGGCGGAGGCCGAGGGGCAGCAGCCCCAGGGGGCGCAGCGCCCGCCGCCCACCAAGCCGCGGGACAAGGACCGTCGCCGCATCCTCAAGCGGTTATGAACGCCCCTCACCTCACCATCTCCTTTCAGTCTCTGTAAATACATAATTATATTGTAATATCTTGTTTCCTAAACTAATTTAAATTATTTAATGCCAAAATTGATGTCCCAAGAATGATGGCCAGTGCAGCGGCCACACCGCACTCGCTGAGCTCTGAAACCTCAGATAGCAAAATGATGAAGGTGTACCTGTACATTAAAATTCATTAAATATATTTTTATTGACTTAAAAGATATTGTGTTCGTTGTTATAATGTTTAGTATATATATATATAATGTATGAATAAGAAGGCGCTCGTCGCTGATACATACCTGCATGTTTAGTGGAGCATTTAGTTGGTCGCCCTTCGCCCTTCGCCCTTCGCCCGACTATTAACTACCTGTAACTTATCATTAAAACTTAGTGGTTATTATTTTATAAGTATGATTGTATGTGTCGCTTTTAAATAAAATATAAAGTGTAGGTTTAAATGTTGTCTCATTATCTGTCGGTTCGTTATCACATCAGCGTTATGATGAGGTTGAGATTTGTACACGTGATATGCTGGCCGCCTATGCCGCCGCCCGTGTGACATGACGTTAGTACTGCGTAATCATGGTGGGGAAACATTGAGTCAAAATAAGAAACGAAAAATTCAGGAAGGACCATTAAAAATAAAATGTTTCGAATCTATCAAATTTAAATGTTAATGTTAACGAAATTGGTACCTACGAAGTATTATAAAAAAAAAAATTTTACTGACAATATTAAAAAATCCTTTGTTTGAAGGCCTTGCCATGGCAGGTGTGTGTGACATATATAATTGTGTTTGATCGTTGATGATGTCGCGGCGCCGGTTTGAGGTGATACGAGATTACCTAGCGCAGTGAGCGAGTGTCCGCCAAGCAGCTAGCGCGCTGCGAAGGCAGCCCGGCGGCGTCTTCAATGTAAACGTTAGACAATGTGCGCACCGCACAGACATGATAACGCTAAAGTTAGCGCACCTCTCTCGGCGTGAACAATTTTTGGAAAGTGTTTGTGTGCCGGCGCTCTGCTCTGCTCCGCGTATATAAAAGTAAATGATACACAAAGTGTGGCAGTAAAGTGTTCTTTAATAACCCCAACTTAGCTTATAATGTGGTTAATGGTATGTTTGGTATCGCAGTTAGATACAGGTGTCCATTATTTAGAAAGCGGTGCTGATAGATAGATAGATAGATAACTCTTTATTGTACACCAAAATAACAAAATCATTATAAACAATAACATAAACTTAAGTAATGTTGTACAATTGGCGGTCTTATCGCTAAAAAGCGATCTCTTCCAGACAACCTTTGAATGGAGAGAAATTTAGCCATGATAAATGACGGTGGTGTATAATACAAGATTAAAAATAATTAACTTAAATAGGTACTTTATGTAACCTACACTTTATGGTTATAACATTACATAAACATTAATCACACATACAATATACTTAATAATATCTACATAATACATACAATAATATATACATAAATATTCATATATAAATAATAACAATATATATATATATATAAACTAATAATGAATGAGACAAACAAAATAAGTATCAACTAATCAACTTTAGAGACGGATTATTAAGCGAGAAGTACCATTCTCTTACTTGATTTTTAAAAATAGTGAGAGACTGTGCTTGCCTTATGGAAACTGGCAATGCATTCCATAAGCGAACTGCTTGGACTGTAAACGATTTATCATAAAAAGAGCTGCTATGCTGAGGCATCTGCAGGCAGAGATTTTCTGATGACCTGAGTGTAAGCGTCCCAGAATGTTCAAAGAATTTAAACCGTTCTTTAAGATAGTGTGGACTGTTGGGGTTAATTAAAATGGTGTACAAAAGGGAAAGAATGTGAGTATTTCGGCGAAGTCGTATAGGAAGCCACTTGAGTTTATTACGAAATTCAGAGACATGATCATATTTGCGAAGACCAAATATGAATCGTATACAAAAGTTTTGAAGTCGCTCAAGTTTATCTAGCTGGTCCTCCGCGAGGTCAAGATAGCAGGCATGATCACCTTCCTGTAGTTTTCCCTAAGTCGGATGTTACGGGAATGACATTCTATACCTACAGCCGGCACCTTGCACCTCTTTAGGAGTAAAGTTTACGATCGTGCGCTTTCATACAATATGTTCCTAGATTGTAGGATTTGTAGTCTTAATAAACACTAATATTATTACTAAGTACGAAACAAAAACAATTAAAAATGTATGCCGCGGCCCTATTTCTACGACTATTGGGATTGCCCCTATACTTAGTTAAAACCCTCCAAACTTAAACATTACTATTATTTATACCACACCCACTCAGAAAGTGTCTCACTGTTCGTTCAAAATCGTGTTATAAAGTTTGTCATTTCTCCCTTATAAATGTGCGGCGGGTAAAGTTATATGGATTTTCATTCCTTCCCTCCGTAGCAGTGAAGGAATGTTGTATGAAAATCTATACCTGCCCTGCTAGCGCAAATTCGTTTAGATGCCAACAAAAAAAATACAATCGTCAAATCGCAAAAAGGTTTTATATCAAATAATAAGAATAAATAGGTGGGATTTTTCATACTCAATTTTCAATGAATGGAGTATGTATGCCAGTAAGCATTCTTTCTCTGCACTACGATAAAAAAGCGCGGCAATTAATTGTTTTGCAAAATTTTATTTTTTTACTAAATAAATAATTTAACAATAATAATCAAATAATTAGAAAAAAGAGGTGGGATTTTTCTTATTGGATTTTATAAAAAACCCCGGCAATTAATTTGTTTTGTTAAATTTTGTTGTTTACTAAATTGAAAATATAACAGTACGCTATTAATTATTCTAAATAATTTTCCAAAATGTCACCTGACACTGACGATTTCATAGTGACTGCGCCACCAGAAATAAAACATAATTCCTGAGACGTCTTTGGACAGTACGAGAAAACTTATGACAAGGGGGAGACGAATTACTTAGCATTCCATGGATTCAATCCAGGAGTAGGGTTAAGGGGCCCTTTACAATGAAATTAAGTTTATTCCAGCATTACACAACACTACAATTAAATAAATATAGCTAATTATACAACAATTAGCTAATTATACAACAATTAGCTAATTATACACGATCTGCTAACGAGCTAGAGCGAAAAATAAACCGAACAGCGAGAGAACTAGCGCAGTGGTTTAAGAAAAATGGCCTCGTTTTTAATTCGCTACTGTGCAATTGTGCATTCCCTCCTTTTATACGGCGCTGAGCTATGGGGGCGCGCAGCCGATTGGTTGCGAGCCTTCCGTATGCCAAAAAGAGCTGTGCGGGCGATTGCACATTGTGTCGCGATTCACTTCGGTGAAGCCATATTTTAAGTCGCTCGGAATAATCACCTTGCCATCTCTTGGTATGTTCCAAATTGCTATGTATGTACGACAACGAGATTTAAACCCTGAGAGGGGAATTTATGGTTCGCCCAATCATGCAACTGGTGTGTGATTTCTAACACATTTAAGTCATAGCATGAGCGCACATAAACAGTACGCGACCAGAAGCTTGATCCGTACGTACGTGTCTGAAAATGTTTTTATTTTTGACGATTGTAGGCATTCAGTGCAATAAAAAAGACTACCTGCTCCATTAAATGGTGCGGGAAAAATAGCAAAACATCAAATTGTAAAACAGATGGAATTACCTTCCACAAGTAAGTAAAATTAATCAATTTACGTAATATATCTACTTCATTTTTAATAGGTCAAGTTAAACTGGACAATCTAATAGACCCGTATGAATGCATTTCACTCCCACTTACTACATTCATCTATTATCATCCTTGTCTCTCTGTAAACCGCGCCCTCTCGCAGTGTTGTGCTTATACCGGTCATATATCGTTATAGTGGAACTAAAATCGATATCGTCATACTCTGGCCTATAAATATATTTAGCCTTGGATGTAAAAAGTGGGTACCTTTTATATGTTTGATATGAGTTTATAATAATAATAATAAAAATAATTTCAATATACAGTTACATGTTGTTATTCTTAACTTTATTACAATTGGTACAATAAATTGTATTGATTTTTTGACAGTAAAATGACATGCAGATCCCACACTAAGAAAACAATCTTGTGTCGTGGGAGTCTGCTCCCTTCAATAATACATTGAGATTGAGGTATGCTTATTAAATGATATGGCTGTATAAAATTTCGTATATGTTTGATTAAATATTATATTATTGTGTATGTGGGTGTGTGACAGGATGTGTGTGTGTTTGTGTGTATGCATGAAGTGCAATAAATATAAAGCTTTGTGAGAATATATAGTGTAAAGCTAACTTGTTAAGCTATTGCATAGCTTCTATCGCGGGCCTTGAGCGTGGAGACCGAATCCAGAAATTCCGTAACGAAAATAACCTAACACCCTCCACTCCGACTGGCACAGCGGTGATACTATATTTGATCAGCGCCTCTACAGTACGTAAAAGGAACTAAATTTTGGCAGAAAAAAGGTTTTGACAACTAACGTGACGTTTTGACAACTAACGTATTCAATTGTGATAAAACTTCGAAAATTCATGTTATTAATGTGCTTGTTCATTCATAATTTACCTCTGAAACATGGCAGCAAGATTACAAGTAGAAATGTACCATTTCGTTTACCAGGCACAAAGTAGGAGGGAAGTGATGCTTATGTACGATGGACCCTATTCAGGGCATTTTCCAATACTGCACCAAACAGCGTCTATATTCCACCCTCAGACCGAATAAAAAGTCTTTTTAAAAGACTTTTTATTTGGTCTGAGATTCCACCCTTCCAGCTCACATTTACACCAATTTCGCTCGTTGGATGTGTCTTGCGGCGCACTAATGATCCTATGAAATTCTTCATTGTGCATGGTTAAATCGAATACAATAAGGCTCGTAGCAGATCACCTATACATTCAAGATTTCAAGATAAACCAAAGCTGTCAACAATGCACCAGAAGAACACAGGCAACGATACGAAAGGAATACCAACGGATTGTCAGATTAGCTACCTAAGAACTCTGAGGTGATGACCGCTTGGTGAGCATTCACGCCAACATTCTAACCACTACTACGAAGAAGATTTTAATGTGAAACGTAGAAGCTGTGTTATTGGATTTTTGGTTCTTAATAAAAATAAACTAAGTGAACTTGTGCGTCATTTATTGGTATATACCGAACAGTTCGTGGCTTATGATTAATAGGATCTCCTGTTGGATGTCGTAAAACGCAACTAAGACAAAATTCGTGGCAGCATGCCACTACTTAGGTCGGTGTGAGTGGGATGTTGCTACGCATTAAGCATACAACAGTGATGATGACATGGATCAGTGTGTGCTCCTATTGGTGACGCATAAAAGACTATTGGGTGGCGAACTCATAGCAATGCCGTAAGAAGCATTTTTCTTCCCCCTCTGATCTTGTTATAGGCCTAGGTATGCTCGATATTATGCTCTTCTGCCACACTATTCCTTAAAAATAAAGGAAAGTAGATGAATAAAAAGACAAAAATACACCAACAGTAGTAATTTCTTTATTTTTGGTAATGTAAAGACAGACACAATCATAATCCAAAAAAAAAACCAACCATAAGCTGACTCGTACATTCACAGCATTCTTCTTTCCCAGGACAGACGGTAAAATACCGCTGGAGACGAAAGTTCTGTCGGGAACCACCTCTAATGAACAATTAGAACTTACAGAATACAATGCTTGAACTCAATAGCCTTTTTCTGCTGAAACACCATACAATTTAGCGCAAAATACACTTTACGCCCGCTGGGGCTGGTTTCTTGAGACTCCTCCCATTCTGATAGTACCTAGCTGTTTCTAATTCATATAGTAGGTCAATTGTCAGTGGCGTAGATTCTAGGCTTGAGAATTGATTGCTCGTAATGTATATATAATGTTTTATTTTAAATACCTCTAAAGATGTCACAATAAAATTTGGTTCACTGAGCAAGTAATGCACAGAGAAAAGTTATATACCGCATGGTCTAAGAAAACATATATTATTGTACCATGATATACCGGAAAACATTGTTTGGTTTTCACCATAGACCTAGGATTTTTTCGCTACTCTCAATAAGCCTATGGCTAAGCGGTTCACTCCATTCTCACACGTACGAACGCTACCCGATGTCAATTAGATGCTAGGGAAAAACAGCTGTTTTGCCCTAGTGATAGATGAACCTGTTTCACGTACCTATTCTGACGAACGCGAAGGCCTTACCGGCCAATCTAGCTAGACTGCCGAATGCTTTGCATAATCGCCAATCGATTAAACTCTTCTAAATGATAAAAAATGTTACTTACGTACATTCTTTTTAATTTCAAGTTTACGTAGGTATGTACTGTATTGTGTTGTAGCTACTTAGGTATGCCGTATTGTGTTAAACCGCTCGTGCGTTCTTTTGTCGCAAGCCGCCAAAGACCGATTAGGCAGAATAGGTACACAAAACAGCTGTCTATTGTGCCTAGTATAGCAGTTCAGTAATTAGTACTACGTACCAGGAATGAGCTCTATCTGTGCATCATGCAGCTAAAATAAAGAAAATAAAACCTTATGCTAAGCTCATAAGAGTCTTGTTGCGCGCAAAATAAAAATGAAGCCGAGTGAGAAGGCTACAACTGAACCCTGTGTCTCGTTCTAACAGTGACCTAGACTTGCCAGAGCTAAGTCGATTTCAATCCTTTCATTGTTGAAAAATGTGCGATTGATGTAATGTAATGAAGTAAAAACATTTACTTCTAAAATGTTTCTAAACATAATTAATAATTTTGTACCAACATGTTAAAGCAATATTATTTGTTGCTACGTGTAAAGCCATACTAACGCAAAAATTTTGCGATTGGCGTATAGGTTCTTTTATTTGTATGAAATACGGACTCCTGACTTGACAACCCCACATGAAATTGCGGACTCGGACGTTAATAACGGAGTGTTTTTTGATTTTGTGACATTTTTGAAGAATTTTAGTAAAAATGGGGAGAACTTGTGTCGTGAAGGTAATACTTTAAACATAATTTGTTAGTGAGGAATTACGGTGACCATGCATGACTATCCAATTATAGTTCAAGAACAAATGAATTAAATACTCGTACCTATGTATATTTTATTCCTTTCTCTATTAAAATAACTTTGTTTCAATTTCAGATTTCCTAAAGATCCTAATGTTAATTTAACTCATATTGCAAAATTAGAAACAGTGAAACATTTAAGGAATAAGCTGGGTTTGCGGCAGAAACTTCACAAGACTGTTTTATTTAACAATATTTGATTTAGAATTACACTTAACTGTCTTTTCTTACCTAATTAATGAAATATACCACAATAGGTAGTTTATCGTAATTTTATCTTAGTCCAACTGCATGTCGTATACCACAAGGACCAGTAACACGGTAATGTTATCTATACAGTATTTCAACTTCATATAAACGGACGAAACGCGAGTTATACCTACGCGCCTCGATCTCGGCCCGCGCTCAGTACGCAGACAGTCGCGTCTATGCCGCAGCAACGATTAGACGGTGTATTATTTTTGTAGCAATAAACGCACGATATTTTCGCTAAAAATAAGTTTATGTACATATTACATATATAATATGACGAGTAGGATATATTGTGCTGTTTTTGATTGCATGAATTCGTCAAAAACGCAACCAGAGATAACTTTTTTAGATAACCTAGAAACTGAAAGGTAATACTATAAAATAATTTTACTTACTAGTAAGTAACATTATTTGATAGTCTACATAGTTGACAGTACATAATGTGTGTCTTTTTAATAGACATGTATTTCCTTTAATCCCCCGAAAAAAAATGTCTCGATTAATAAAAAAGGGAATAGAGTAAAGGAAAGTGATTGACACGAGTGCAATAGGTACTTATAAGCTATATATTAGAATGCGGATTTTTTAATACTCTAAAATTTAATGATAAAGCATTTCGTACGTCTCACAAATATTTTTCGGTCGCAAATTTTTAAGAATAATTTTTTTTTTCTAATATAGGTTTTTTAATTAAATCTACCTACTAGTCAAAAAACAACACGCATTTTTAGTGAACACTTCCTGTTCATTTTACAAAGAATTTAATTTGTTCATATAAATAAAAGTATATTTATAATAACAGAACTAAATGGAAACACAAAGTAGGCAAATGTAATTAAAATAATGGAGGCGGGTAGCCCTATCGCAAATTTACGTACAGCTCGGTTGTAGGTAGTTATTTCAACGAGAGAGCCGAGTTAAGATACTGTATAGATAACATTAACGTGCCAGTAGGTAAGTACCTATCTATATGACGCGAGTGTGAAAAGCAAACAAAAACAGGAAATGTACAGTGCCGCAAAGGGCACGTTCATCATTAGCATCTTCGATTAAAATATATCTCAAGCAATGATCTGCTGACGTCAGATCATAAATAATTATTTATAATTAAAATTATTGTCCTTAAATCATATTTCAATATTGTCACCATTGCCAGAGAGGGATATGAGGTACAGTTATTGCGCTCTCGTTCGGCTTCAATTTTGCGACAACATCTCATTCCTGTTGTACGTAGTACTTATTACTTCCATGTTTTCACCAAATAAAACGCTAAATTTGACAAACGTCAATCACAGAGGAACATTGTATAGGCTGAAAAAGAATGAAAACCTCTTTTGGAATGAATTATTAGCTCATAGAAAGAAGGTATAATTGTTGTGATTTACGCTGGATGACGTCACTTTTGTATGAGAAAGTCATTGAAGTAATAAGTACTATGTACAACAGGAATGAGCTGTTGTCGCAAAATTGAAGCCGATCGAGAGCTCAGTAACTGTACCTCTTATTCCTCTCTGGCAATGGTGACAATATTGAAATATGATTTAAGGACAATACTTTTATTATAAAAAATGATTTGTGATCGGAAGTCAGCAGATCATTGCTTTAGATGGATTTTAATCGAAGATGCTAATGATAAACTTGCCCTTTGCGGCACTGTAGATTTCCTTTTTGCTTGATTTTCACACTCGCGTCATATAGGTAGGTACGACATGTAGCTGGACTGAGATTTAATTACAATAAACTACCTATTGGAGTATATTTCATTAATTAGGTAAGAAAAAACAGTTAAGTTTACATTTAAGTGTAATTCTAAATCAGATATTGTTAAATAAAACAGTCTTGTGAAGTTTCTGCTGCAAACCAAACTTATTCCTTATACACTCTTTCGCAAAAAAACGGGCACCTAAGGAAATTTACGTTCTAAGGTCGGTTTTAGTTAATTAAATGAAATTTATTTCTTTGACGTAGTCTGTATATTTATAATCGTGTAAATTAATGCGCGTGGAGTGAATTCGAGCAATTAAAAGAAAAAAAACGATTCCTTAAAATCGATGTACACGCCCAAACAATAAGAAGTGGTCGGCAATAAAGACGAGTTTTTTTTTACTTTATTTAATAAAATAAAGTTACAAATGTAAAAACCTAATAACGAGTGTGACCTCCTCTTGCCAAAATCACAGCTTGAATCCTTCTGGGCATGCTTTCCACGATGTTTTTAATAACGTTTTGAGGAATACGTTACCACTCTTCTGCAATGACTCTATTTAGCTCCCTGATGTTTTGTGGAGCAGGTTGCACTGATCTTACCTGTCTCTTTAGAACATCCCACACATGGTCAATTGGATTGAGGTCAGGACTTCGAGCTGGCCAATCTAAACAACGGATCCCAACTTCTTGCATGTACGCTTCCACGTCGCCAGAACGGTGCGGGCGAGCATTATCGTCCATAAAAATGGAATCTTCCCCAAGTGCAGTCAATGTGGGTGGTGCATATGGAATTAGGACTTCCATTATATACCGGTGTGCATTTAATGTTCCTTTTACTAAGATAACTAACTCCGTACGCTCCGTCGAATTAATTGCTGCCCAAAACATAACGGAGCCTCCGCCATAAGGAGTGATTTCTTCGAAACACACTTCCGCATAGGGTTCCCGTGGTCTTCGCAGCACTCGCCGGCGTCGGTTCTCTCCACACAAAGAGATTCTAGCTTCATCAGAAAACAATACTTTATTCCAGTCCTCCAGAGTCCATGAAGCACAGTTCCGAGCAATATGAAGTCGAGAAAGACGGACGGTGCTCACGGAGTAATTTTGGGCCTCGAGCTGGGCGGTAACTCTTGATATTGGCAGCCAAAATCCTCCTCCTGACCGTCCACAAGCTTCTACTCCACTTACTTCTTCAAGGCTCTTTTTCAGGTCCACACTTGACACCTTACGATTACGCAACGCCTGACTCACCAAAAAGCGGTCATCTCTTGGTTCTGTGCATCGTTTTCTTCCCGAACAATTGAACTTCCTGGACAATTGAAACACTTACATTTAGCCGCTGAGACACGTTAGTTTGCGAACAACCTTCTTCAAGTAGGGCTATAATTTTACCGGCCCTTATCGCTTTATCACTCATATAAAAAAGTGGTATTTAATGTAAAAAGAAAGATTAAATTGTTTAATTTGCAGAAAATATCCAAAAAGTTTTAAAATATCGTAATCAGTTAAAAATCGTTTCAGCAATTCGCGCCATTAGTAAAGCAATTTTAGAATAATCCACAATAATCATTATTTTTCTTTTAATAATTTCAAATTTTAAATTTGGAACGTAAAGAATCATGCCAGGATGCTTCAAAAAACATGCCAATACATCGTCAAATTAACAAAACCTATTTCTTGTTCTTCTTCATTGAAGTAGAGAAAAAAATCTAAAGTGCTCGTTTTTTTTGCAAAAGAGTTTATGTTTCATTGTTCCTCTTCCCCCCGGACCGCCTTACAGTGTAGACGTGTAAACCGACCGCAGTAAATTTTATTAAATAAAATTAAACACAAATCACTGAAATTAAATCAAACATAAAAATTAGCACTCGCATAAATTAGTAAGGAGTATCGCAGCACCGAAGCATACAATAGAACTTACAACAGGCGCAATCTACTCTGCAAACAAGTCTCGCACACACGCACGCAAGTACAATATTATATGTTTCTATGATCAGCGGGGCGATCACGTATCTTCTGTAGCAATGAAATGCTGATTGCAACAATCAAAAATGTCAGTTTTGACAGATCTTGTATCAATGGAAAAGACAGATAGGTAACAGACCTTCTTGTGCCCAAACGTTAGTCGCCGACCGTTTTTTTCTTTTATACCTGAGACGATAACTGGCATATACATTGATCGAATTAAAATTTCGTAATATCCATTCTACTATAGAGTTGTAATAACATAGTATATATAGACAGGTTGTACTCAGATGGTCAGTATTTCCTTTGATTTCATATTATTATTATTCTAAAATCTAATGTTATTTTTGAAATCTAAGTAGATTAAAATTTAAGTTTATATTGGCTTTTATTTTAAAATACAAGTAGTAATTTCTTCTTCCTCCCCTAACACAAATAAGTCCAAAATAGGTATATCTTCCTCCACACCGCTTCAATTTTAGTGTGTAATGGCCAATGGGTATCTTTGGATACTGCAACACATATCATACGCTTGATATATCCTGTAAAATAAAACCAAATGTAATAAAGCGACTATGATATTTTTAGTATTTTTATGTTTTGCAATAACGCATGCTCCGCGGATAAAAGAAAATACGAGAGGCAAAATTTAAGTCATGAGCGGGAAAAAAATAAGTCTCTCTCTCTCCGAATACTATCAATAATAACAATAAGAAATTACTACTTGTATTTTAAAATCTATGCCAATATAAACTTAAGTTTTATTTATTTATTTCTTAGGAAGACCAACAGTATAACAAATATCTTATATATAACTAATAACAACAGATAACCGGGTTTACTGCTTGATTTCGAATGTCATGTGCCCGATGGCTGTTTCCCCGAAGTCATTAGCTCGAGCGTCCGAATCGCCGAAATTCCATATCATCGATGTACCACAATTTCGACTAGCCATTAGCTCGAGCGTCCGTTTCACCGAAAAGCCATTGCAACGATAGTCCTTTCCTTCGAATTTGAATTGGCTCAACGTGCCAGTAACTCAATAGTTATTCCACAGACATATATAAAAAGACAAACCGACAGGGTTTAATCAACCATTTATTATCATTATATGCATTAAAGACACATCACTACATAGTATAAAACAAAGTCGCTTTCTCTGTCCCTATATCCCTATGTTTGCTTAAATCTTTTAAACTACGTAACGGATTTTGATGAGGTTTTTTTAATAGATAGTGATCAAAGAGGAAAGTTTATATGTATAATAACATCCATTAAATGGTGGAGAAATACTGTTATTTTTGAGGTTTCTAATTTGATGTTGTAAATAATTACATTTTTTCCGCTTACATTTCAAACGCAGGCAGAACCCTACGAGATTTATCAAAATAATGTACTAAGTATTGTACACATTGAAAAGGTCTACAGAAAATTCCGCTATGGTATATGTCCATCTCTTATGGATATCGCACATTAAATACATTAAATACAATGTTGATTTAATGAAGATCTATATGGCCCTTTACAGCATATTATTATGATTTAAATGAATAAATTTATTAATAAAACATAAAACCGAGTGTGGTATCAATGGGTGGGCCAATCGCTTAGAGCGATCTCTTTCAGACAGTCGATCAATAATGGATATGTTCAAAATATTGGGCGGGGTTTCTTAAGATCTTAATAATTATTGTATACATAAATTACTGGAGTATAGCGTTAAGTTTTCTAATGACAGTAACGACAGAGAATGAGTAGAATGAAGAAATTTAAATTGTTCCGGCGACGATGAATAGGGAGCTACTTGAGCTTATTACGAAAATCGGAGATATGATCATATTTGCGTAAGCCATATATAAATCTTATAAAAAAGAATATGGTATGGAGGTAGATAAGGAGCTAGATTAACACATGTTTTAGCACTAAGTATAGCATTTTATCATCATCATCCATCACCACGCGGTGTAACCGCGGGGCGCAGCTAGTTAAGTTTGTAAACAATAATTGGATGAACACACTAGTAGGGAGTAATCAACAATAGTCATATTTTAAATAATAAAAATATTCTTAGCATAAGTTAACAAATCAGGTAAGAAATAGGCAACTAAAAATGTTTTACAACTTCGCAATCACCATCAAGCAATTGAATAATATAAATAAATAATAAATGGTTTAGAACCCTGCCGGTTTGTCTTTTTATATATGTCTGTGGAATAGCTTTTGAATTAATGGCAGGTTGAGCCAATTTAAATTCGAAGGAAAGGACTATCGTTGCAATGGCTTTTCGGTGAAACGGACGCTCGAGCTAATGGCTAGTCGAAATTGTGGTACATCGATGATATGGAATTTTGGCGATTCGGAAGCTCGAGCTAATGACTTCGGGGAAACAGCCATCGGGCACATGACATTCGAAATCAAGCAGTTAACCCCAGATAACTAATTATAGGTCCTCACGGATAGCTATCTTGTAAATGATATTCAAATAATGAACACTAGGTTACAACTTAGTCTTAATGTTTAGACTGCTGCTTATAATAAAATTCAAACATTTAGTCGAAGAACTCTCTGTTCAACTACCGCCTAGCCGATGCAATGCATGTACAAAATAAGTCTAGGCCAACTCTCTTTTCTATCTCATTAAAATTTCTGCTCACACGTAACAGGTAAGAATTTTGCCTTTATTTGTTTTATTTATATTTTAGAATACTAATAATATGAAATAAAAGGAAATACTAACCAGGGGGTTACAACCTGTATATATACTATATTTTTACAAACTCTTTATAAGAATGGATAGTAAGACATTTTTAATTCGATCAATGTATATGCCAGTTATCGTCTCAGGTATAAAAGAAAATAATACGATCGGTGACTAACGTTCGGACGCATGAAGGTCTGTTACCTATCTCTCTTACAAAATATGTCAAAACTGACAGTTTTATTGTTGCATTCATAGATATTCTTCCTCCTAGCATACAACAGTTCATTGCTACAGAAGATACGTGATAGCCCTGCAGCTATTTGAAGTGACGTCACGACGAACTGTATAGCACACATCTAGACATCTCTCTCTCGCACGGGTATGTCCTGCTCACACATTTACTGCGATTGATGGAAGGCGCTGCTAAAATATAGACATCTCGTTCTCGCTTGTGTATGTCCTGCTCACTCATTTGGTGCGGTTGATGGAGTGCGCTGATTATATATAGACTTTTCATTCCCGCTTGTGTATGTCCTGCTCACTCTCTGAATACAGTTAGACATTGCCTCATCGCTTCTGTTACCCGAGTACTACGATACTGGCAACGCTTGCCGCGTCTGGCGACTTACTTCTGCGTATATAGTAAACTTCTACGGCACTTATATTTGCCTGGTATTTATTATGAGCGAGTCCGTGATCGACAAGTCACATTCAGAGAGTAACTTACATAATATGAGCTCGGATTCTACACCTCCGAGCTACGTTTTCCAAAGAGGAAAACGAGCAAGAGAAGCTGAATGGATTGAGGACTTGCGCGCTCATAGAACAGAGATGAAAGCCATGATGAGAGAGTTCATGACTGAACAAGAAACAGAACTCAAAAAGCTGTTTACGCCTTCTCTGGCAGAAATACAAAAATCAAACCGTAATATTGAAGCCTCTGTTACCCAGGTAATTAGACAAAACGAAGAATTGACGAAGAAAATAGAGTTACTGGAAAAGCAGAGCATGAAAGATAGAGAACGTATTGCTTTATTAGAGGAAAGGCTTGAGGAAATACAGAGAAGCAGTCGTAAAACTAATATAGAGATTAAGAATGTTCCAAAGAACAACTCTGAAGATAAAGAAACTCTTATAAATATGGTTCTGAGCCTAGGAAAATCAATTGACTGCAACTTCAACAAGGCAGATGTAAGAGACATTTACAGAGTACAAGAAAAGAAAGATAGGCAGAAAAACACACCAATTGTGGTAGAATTCTCCTCCACAATCGTCAAGACTGACGTTCTGAAAAAGACCAAAGCTTACAATATTAAAAACAAAAGTAAACTCCGCGCCAAGCACCTTGGCTTTACGAAGAACGAGGAGACACCTGTTTTTGTGGCTGAGCAATTGACGGTAAAGGGTTCTCGCCTTTTTTTCCTTGCCAGGGACCTCGCTAAATCAAAGGGGTACAAATTTTGCTGGACATCCTATGGCCGAGTTTATGTGAGATTTTCGGAAAATACTCCAATTATACTAGTTAAATCAGATTCAGAGCCTGTTTCAGGCAGCATGACTATTTCATTTAATACAGTGTACTTTTCTGAATTACTGTAAAATACTTAGAAAACCTTTTGTTAATTTTGTTATATTTTTGTATATTTATACCAATCTTGTCTTACACTATACACTTAAACATGTAGTGTACATTGCCTACCTACATAATATTAGTATGGCGGTAGCCTCAATAAATCAGTTGTGTCGTCGACTTGGTGTTTCATTGTGTGTGCTCCCTTGTAATTACCTAAATACCTAACTGGCGACGAGAAAATCACAAAATAACTCTTAATTATAGTGCCGAAAGTGATCATTATTCAAAATGCCAATAGGGAAAATAGAAAACTTTGATCTATCAAGCAAAAAGTGGTCGGCATACATTCGACGCGTGGAGCAATTCATAACGCTGAACGAAATAATAGCTGAACTACATGTAGCTACACTAGTTACTTTGATTGGAGAAGCCACATATGAATTGATGTGCGATTTGTGCGCACCAGAAAATCCCGAAGACAAAAATTTTAAGGATTTAGTGAAGATAGTCGGCGACCATGTCGAGCCAAAACGTTCTGAAGTTGCCGAACGGCATTTGTTTCGACTTAGACGTCAAAATGGCGGTGAAAGCTTGAGCGAATATTTACAGGTGTTAAAGCATTTGGCCAGTACGTGCAATTTTCAGAATACTCTAGAAGAGAATCTACGTGACCAATTTGTGTCTGGTCTAGCGAACTGTTATATACCTATTTAGTTAGCCTTAGTGCTGTCCTGGCAGCCTATCTAGCTTGCTCAGCGGTACTGAGGTCGAGACCCTACTCTTAGTACTACTTTTAAATCAGTCTTCTTCCATCCTTCAAAAAGAGCGGTTGCCTAAAGATACGTTTTAAAAATATATACTTAGATTTATTTCCCTCGAAATATACTCTTAAGTCGCGAGTGGAAAATAGTTTTTTTTTAAAAACCGAAATCCTATTTTCGTTATAACATTTTTGGTGGCAGCGGTGGGATCCGGTAATCCCCAGTGCCCAGGCACCGCTTCGAGAGACTCAATCCGGATCCTAATCCTAAAATATAACAATTAAGTGTCCTAAAACTTATCTTGTGATAGTGATTAAAACACAAGTGTTAAATATTTACCGTGGTATCCTTAACGTGTCGTCATAAAACTCTGTTAGATCCTGGAAAGGATCTGCATATCCTGTAAAGAAGAAAAATTGCAGGCTGCAATTTTAACACTGCACTGCACTGCAATCTACTTACCTTCAGCCGTGTGAGGAGTGCTCCAAACCCCGACCTGCAGAAGAAAATACTCAGAAGTGCTCACCGTGCTTCAACCCTGCTTCGTGATTGTTCATCATAGCATCCAGCACCTACAAACAAATCGAAAGTTTATCCCATCAATTAAAATCATTAAAAATTAGCGACCGGAGAACCATAAGCCGAGACGCGCCTTATCTCATCGGGATGTACCCAGCCGCCGTCGTGTTCTTATCGGTCGCCCACGCATTGTTCATACTGTAAGTCTTTGGTCATTGTTTTGTCTAAGCTGAGATATTAGGGTTCCGTTATTTAATTATTATTTTACTCTGTGTTATTTTAATGTTTCTCTATGTTTTATTTTATTATTTGCAACTTGTTTTAATTTAATTTTGTAAGTCTAATTATGCCAAAATTGCCGAAAGTTGAAGAGGGAAAATTAACTATTGATATCCCTGGGATATTGGGATATAGGACCAGAACAGGTTGCAAGTGATACTGAAGCGAAGTCACCTGTTGGCTCTCCACGCATTACCAGGAGAACAGTCGCAGCTCTCGCAATGGCCGAACTAGAACTTAACATCTTATTCAAATTTATTAAATCATATGATGGTAGTAGGGAAACTCTCAACTCATTTCTTGTAAATTGCGATAATGCTTTCGACCTAGCAACGGAATCCCAAAAGCATATTCTATTCAAATTCATTCTTAGCCAATTAAATGGAAAAGCGGAAGTCGCCTGCTCTATTAAGGAGTTCACATCCTGGGAACAGCTCAAGGAATTCTTAAAGACACAATTTAGTGAGCGAAAACATTATTCGCATCTTCTCACGGATCTCCAAGAGAGCAGGCAAGGTCCGCAAGACAACGTGAGCCAATATGCACTACGCATGGAGACCTGCCTCTCACAATTATTGACAGAAATATCCTTATCCAATACTAAAACTAAAGAGTTACCTGGTCGTACGGCAGCTATGGAGGACCTTGCCCTACATCATTTCCTAATGGGGCTTCACCCCCGAATTTCAAATATTGTACGTTGCAAGTCTCCTAGAACATTAAATGAAGCTATTAATTTTGCTATTTCGGAAGAACGTATACAACAGACCCTGTATAAACGCCCACAAACAGATCAAAAATCTGTAACTAACAATAATAACAAGTTTAAAGCCGGGCCATCCAAACAAAATTTTAATACGTCTTTCTCGCCTCAAAAATCATTTAATTCTACGCCACAAGGGGCTCTTAACGTATTTTGCCGCTACTGCAAAACGATATCTCTGCCTGCAGAAAACGCGAATATAATAACAGCCGTTTCAAAGTGCAACAAAATCAAACGACCAACCAAAACTCTTATAGGGCGCCCCCGCGCGTAAACTTTCTTGAACAACCCGACGAGGAGACCGGCCATGATGAAGTAGACCTCTCGTGCGATAATACTTTAAACGAATAAAAGTCTCGCCATGGTGTCGCACGAGACAAGGTACAAAAGTCGATACCATAACCAATTCTTGTAATCCTAGGTACCACATGGGTAACCAGCCCCAAATGAACGCCTATCTTTCAAATTCTAGGGACCACATGGGTAACCAGCCCCAAATAAGCGCCCACCTTTCTAATCCTAGGGACCACATGGGTAATCAGCCCCAAATAAGCGCCCATACTTCAAATCCTAGGGACCACATTTATTTATTTATTTATTTATTTATTCAATGTACAATAGTTAACTTACAGTAAAGACCAACACGCTAACTATCTTAAATAATATCATATAAATATTGATACATATGTTCATATAGTGTTTGTGAGATCTAAATGTCAGGAACAATATTGTGAGAAAGTATCAGATTTATAAACACTCTAAGGCTAGTAACAATAATTTTCAAATTATCTGCAAAAATGTCAACTTGTTGGAACTCGTGCGCAAAATCATTTAAAAAAGTCGCAACTCTATGCGTTGGCGCATTACCGGCGTAATTCGTTCGTACAGCTGGAGACGTGAACAGCTGATGCCGGCGACGACTACCAATGCGAAGGTAATTATTTGGAACGTATAAGCCAAGAATGGCTAACACGTCTGAATTATTGACATTATTGCGCAGTAATTGGCAATAATGAACAATTAGTAAAAATTTACGCCTGTACTCCAACGTATCTATTCCGATCATTCCAGAAACGAACAAAGAAGGATAAAGATAGGGGTAGTATCCGTACATACGTTTATACAAGTATCTAGCAAATTTTCTCTGTATCCTTTCTATCATCAAAGTATACTTTGCCTCTTTCGGATCCCAGATTAATGAACCAAACTCTAACTTGCTACGAACGAACGCGTTATATAGTGTGATTGCAACCCTAAAGTCTTGGAATTGCGAGGCTGTCCTCATTACAAATCCTAATACCTTGCTTGCATCTTTGCAAATACATATAATATGCTCTCGAAAATCAAGCTGGCTATCGAATATTATTCCAAGATCTCGGATGTTACTAACCCTCTCCAATGCAGAACCCTCCAATGTGTATTGCAGGATCAAGGGTTTAGGAGACCTGGAGAAAGAGACTACTTTACACTTAGATACATTAAATGTTAGTCGATTTAACCGGCTCCATTGCACCAACGAATTGATATTATGCTGAAGTTCGATACCATCGACAAGTTCGTTTACAGGCTGGTAGATTTTTAAGTCATCTGCAAACATTAAACACCGGGCTGTATTGAGTACTGTTGGAAGATCATTTATCATGATAAGGAAGAGAGAAGGTCCGAGGGTACTACCTTGACTCACACCTGACCTAGTGAAGTATTCGCCAGATCTATTTCTTTTTAGCTGTACATACTGCCTCCGATCTTTTAAGTAGTGAGCAAAAAACCTCAATAGCTTCAAGGAGGCTCCCATAACCGACAGTTTCACCAGGAGTACGTCATTGTCTACCATATCAAACGCTTTCCTGAAATGGGTAACCAGCCCCAAATAAGCGCCCATCCTTCAACTTCTAGGGACCACTCGGGTAATCAGCCCCAAATAAGCGCCCATACTTCAAATCCTAGGGACCACATGGGTAACCAGCCCCAAATAAGCGCCCATCCTTCAACTTCTAGGGACCACTCGGGTAAACAGCCCCAAACAAGTGCCCGACCTACTAGTTCTAGGGACCAAATAAGATCCCAATCATCACAGTCAAATAAAACCTATCGACAAGGTAATCAACCCTTACCCGAATGTCAGAAAACTACTGAATCAATTTTCGAAGATATCCAAAACCATCCAGTTCCCACTGAAACCAATAAAGAAATCTACGAAGTGAATATAGACACAACAAAAAGACTTTTACCACACGTTTTATTAGATTCGCAAGTTTCTGACACCCCACTATCACTACTAGTCGATTCAGGCTCTGCCATATGTTTACTTAAAGAATTTAGTATCCAAAAGGGTCAAAAACTAATTAAGGAATCAATCAAACTTAAGGGCATAGACCCCGGCGATGACCCTACTCAAACCGAAGGTCATTTCCAACTTAAATTAAATTTAAATGAGAAAAAACCCATACAATTCAAATTTCATGTTGTTAGAGACATTAATCTGCCGTATGATGGCATCATAGGTACGGATTTTTTAACCGCCGTTGGTTGTAAAATGGATTATTCACATGATATCCTGAAAATAGGAAAACTCGACATTCGATTGCATTTTTCCGAACCTTTTTACGTTATACCACCTCGTACCGAAGCCGTTATTGAATGCTCAGTCCAAAAAACCAATCTCAAAGAAGGTATCGTTACAGATCAACATCTCTCTGATAACTTGCTGATATCCAACTGCATCGTTAGAATCAAAGACAACAACCGTATTAATTTGACTATTGCCAACACTTCAAAAACCTTTGTCAATGTCAAGACCAACTTAAACCTTAATATTGAACCCCTACATTCCACTGCGTATCCAATTAATACTAGCATCCAAACAACGTCTGAGCGAACCTACGAAGTAATCAACTCACTGAGAACTGATCACTTGAATCGGGAAGAAAGAGACGCTCTTATAGAACTCTGCTCACAATATTCAGATATTTTCCATCTACCCGATGATCAACTAACATTTACTTCCGCTCTTGAACATCAAATCAAAACGAATAGTAATGTACCTGTCCACACTAAATCATATAGATTCCCAGAATGCCATAAAAAGGAAGTGGAAACCCAAATCGGTAAAATGTTGGATCAAAACATCATAGAACCTTCATCTTCTCCTTGGAGTTCACCGATCTGGATAGTGCCCAAAAAGACAGACTCACAAGGTCAACGCAAATGGCGAATAGTAATAGATTATCGGAAACTCAACGACATAACAATTGGTGAAACATACCCTATTCCACAAATATCCGAAATTCTTGACCAACTAGGAAATAGTAAATACTTCACTACCCTAGATCTCACTTCCGGTTTTCATCAGATCCTTATTTCTCCCGAGGATTCTCTTAAAACTGCATTTTCTGTGCCTCAAGGTCATTACCAATTCAATAGAATGCCGTTTGGACTTAAAAATGCCCCATCTACCTTCCAGAAACTTATGAACAACTGTCTCTCAGGCCTTCAAGGCTCACGATGCTTCGTTTATTTGGACGATATTGTCATTTACTCGCATGACCTGACTTCACAGATTGATAATCTAAGAGCAGTTTTCAACAGAATCCGCGATTTCAACTTCAAACTTCAGCCAGAAAAATGTGAATTCCTACGTAAAGAAGTGGCCTATTTAGGACACATTATCAGCGAAAATGGCGTCAAACCAAACCCTGAAAAAACCAAAGCCGTGTCCGAGTTCCCGACTCCTCAATCTCCTAAAGATATAAAATCTTTCTTAGGTTTAGTATCATACTATAGAAGATTTATACCTGACTTCGCAAAACTGGCAAAACCTCTCACGTCTCTCCTAAAGAAGGATATCCCATTTCAATGGCAAAATGAGCAACAACTCTCTTTTGAATCGCTGAAAAACAAACTCGTTTCTGCCCCAATTCTGGCATACCCAGATTTTACTCAGCCCTTCCTTCTGACATGCGACGCTTCAAACTACGCCATATCAGCAATATTATCACAAGGACTTATAGGGCAAGATCGACCTATCGCATTCGCATCTCGCACTCTCAACAAAGCCGAGTGCAACTATAGTGTCACTGAGAAAGAGTGCCTTGCTGTAATATTCGGCACCAAAGTATTTCGGCCCTACTTGTACGGGCATCGTTTCACGGTCCTCACAGACCATAAACCTTTGGAATGGTTATTCAAGTGCAAAGATCCAGGATCACGTCTTATCCGATGGCGCTTGAAATTGGAAGAATTCGAATATGATATTAAATACAAAAAGGGGAAAATCAATACTAACGCCGATGCTTTGTCTCGTTTCCCCGTAAATCCAATTCAACCTGAAAATGACTCACCCAATTCCAACGTAGATAAAGAGCCAACTCAGGGATTAGACAAAGACCTAATGGACTTACTATTATCACCACCATCATTCAACCCAGATGAACTAAACTTACACCCTTTAGATGCTCCTGACCCTAGTGCCGACATTCTGCCATTACCTGAAATAAACTCACCATTCCCAAATCTCTTCGATCCTAGTGAAGAAATCCTGCCAGCACCTGAAATCAACTTACCTTCTAATATCCCCGATACCCTTAGAGGAGAAATCGAAAATGAAATGAATAACATACCTGGACATGCTCCCAATCCGTCTCCAGCTCCAGACGCGCATCCTGCTGGTACCCCAACGCCATCCACGAGCGCCTTCCCAGACTTACCAGATGATGACTACCCTACCTTTCTAAAAACAATAGCAAATGAAAATAAATCTTTCAATACGAACATTCAAGAACATAACGAAGATATCACAAAATCTAAATATAAAATTATTATCTTACCTTCTTCAATCGACCTCGATGAATCTAATCCCTATGTTCAAAATATTCTTGATAATTTACCAAACAACTCTGATATCACAAACAAAGAAAGGGCTTTATATTCCTTTATATCATTTACACATGAAGGCAAAATATATTATCTCCTCTTCTTCAAAGTATACCATTTTGACGCGTCCTCTTACGGAGACATCTATAAGAGTCTTAAATCACTCAGAGACGATCTAGTTATTAATCTTGATAAAGACATTACCCCAGATATCGCGATAACAGATTTTAAGAACCCGTTCGACACTCACCGATATGTAAAACTGTATAATATGCTTCTTTTCCTGTTCAACAATACAGGATTCAATATACACATATACAAAGGTAAAATCATATACCCATCTCTCTCTGAAATTCCGAAAATACTTAAGGAGAACCATGATATCCCAATTGCCGGACATCTCGGCAGTAGCCGTATGCTAAAACGAATCCAAGAAACCTTCTACTGGAAAAACATGCGCAGTGATATCGAATCCTTCGTAAAGAAATGCCCGCAGTGCCAGACTAATAAAGCTCTCAGGCAAATAAATCGTGCTCCCATGCAAATAACTAGCACTTCAACTGAACCTAGTCAACGAATATCCCTTGACATTGTTGGGCCACTACCCGAAGCAGGACCTGCAAAACTAAAGTATATATTAACGATACAAGACGATCTCACCAAATTCTCTTCTGCATATCCAATCCGCAGCACTACAGCCGAAGAAACGAGTGAATGCTTGATCCACTACATATCCATCTTAGGTATCCCCAAAATGATCCTAACGGACCAGGGAACAAATTCCACATCTGATCTCTTCAAGAAGACTTGTGAGTTTCTCAAAATAAAGAACCTCTGGTCTTCTCCATATCACCCTCAAACTCAGGGTGCCCTGGAACGAAGCCACTCAACTCTCAAGGAGTACCTTAGATCCTTTACTAATGAAGAACAGTCCAACTGGCCCCGCTATGTCTATACAGCTATGCTTACCTATAATACAACAGTCCATTCCACAACCCACTTCACACCTTACGAGTTAATGTTCGGAAGCAAGCCAGTTATTCCAAACTCTATCTATGAGGAATCTCCTGGAGCCACATATCCTGATTATGTCCGTATGCTCCAAAGTCGGTTGAAATATTCACGAGAAAAAGCCTTGGATTTCATAAGGAAATCTAAGGAATCTTCTAAGGCCTATTATGATACTCATACTCGTCCAGCCAAATACAAGACTGGCGATTACGTTTATCTGAAAAACCATTTGAGAATGCGTAAAGCGCTTTCACCTCTATGGAAAGGACCCTATAAAATATTAAAAGTAAACGGTAATAATACACTTACCTTGCTTATTAACCGACGTCATGTTACGCATCACTTTGATCAGGTGAAGCCAGCCGACGTTGGAACAAACATGTAATTACTTAATTAAGAAACTTATCTATGTTAATTAATAAATCGATAAAATAACGTAATACTTACCTCGCACCTATACTGCAAACGCGACGATACACCTAAGTTAACCTGTAAAATAATAAATAAGATTAGTTAGGTACATAGAAAAGATAGAAATAATGCAAAATAGATAAGCAAAAAAGAAATAGTTTTATTAAAGATAGGAATAAAATAGATAAATATACTTACCTTACCTTATCGTTAATGATAATTATTATTTGCAGTTCAGTTCGAGGTCAATCTCCTCAAGATTTCATCCAGCCAATCACCTCAAGTTCGGGACTCTATTACGATTATCTAGGGAAACTCAAAATTAATAATGTTCAATTAAAAATTGTAATACCAATAGACATTTCGCATTTTGGTCCTCACATTCAAAATATTGGAAACGCTTTAGGAATTACAAGAAATTTGTGTAATCAGACCCGAATAGTAGAAATTGATGCAGAATGTCACAACATGCTGCAACCATTATCAGCGCGGTACCGAGACATGAGTAGAGAGTTTGCGTCCATCTCGCATTTAATAGATAGTAGAACCAAACGAAGCGCATGGATAGGAGGTATGGGAACAATCCTGAAACAGGTTTTTGGTTCCCTGGATGAGAATGACGGACTGAAATATGATGAAGCGATAAGATCTTTGGAAAATAATGATAAACAGTTGGCTTCGCTAATGAAGGAAAATATTTTAGTTACTACTTCTATATTAACATGTTATAATAACACTTTACATAAGATAAGAGAAAATGAAGCCAACCTCAATGAAGCTATCGACAAGCTCTCACTCGATGTTAAAAATATTACTGAAATAACCAATGGACTACAATTACTTGTCAATATTAACGAAATACTCGACATTTTAGAAACGTCGATATTGACCTTGTCTTTTCAGTTAGAAGATATAACTAATGCAATTTTATTCAGTAGTCAAAACATTTTACATTCCGCGATAATAACTCCAACTCAGTTACACCAAGAGCTTGCCGATAACTACAGACATCTGCCTAGCGACCTTGAACTGCCTGTGGTTTTAGATATTAATTCTGTACATCTTATTTTAAATATCTCTAAGTTAGTATGTTATTATAGTAGTAATAAGGTCATATTTGTCTTACAAGTCCCTCTAGTAAACATCAAAGAATATGTATTGTTTCATAGTATTGCACTTCCTACTCCTTACAAACCTGAGGAACCGAACTCATTCAGCTTAATTATACCTGATAACAAATATATAGCAATGACCAAAGACAAATCATATTATTGCATATTCGACGACCTAAAAATCTGCAAAACTGTGAACTCAGGAAACTTCATCTGTGACATTGAAAATGTGTACTCCACCGAAGCAAAACCCACATGTGAAAGTGAATTATTGGCAAAAGTGATTAATGAAAAACCATTACAATGTGAAACAAAAATTATAATAGGGAAACTAGATATCTGGAAACCGTTAATTAACAATAGGTGGATTTATATACAATCAGAACCCAATAAAATTTCTGTTGATTGTCTTAATTCAAATTTATATGAAACTAATATCTTGGGAACGGGCATACTCACTATACCTAAGGAGTGTATAGTATATTGTAAGAGCACTACACTGATACCGAGACATAATACTATAAATATTACATCACCTATCAACCAATTCCCAAACTTTAACTTAATTAACGATACTTGTTGTAATTTAATTCAATTAAACCATGTTACAGAAAATGTGTCTCCTATTCACTTACACAACATAGACCTAGACGATTTTAATTCCGAAAATAAAATAAAAATGAAATCAATCTTAAATAATTTGAAACCCATTGAACATCCGCAAAACCCACACATCGTTGAATATGGGACACATTACTCCATTCTGATAATTATAATTTCTCTAATTATATTTCTATTTGTAACTTGTTTAATCTTTAAGAAAATTTGTAAATCTGGCAGCAACCGGCCCTTCCAGTTTAAATTGAATATAAATAAATTATCACCTAAACCGTTATCCAAAACCACGAACATGACGGACGGACAAGACCCCGAAATCGAAATGGTTAGCCCTGTAGCCCCACTGAGAACCAGAGTCTAACAGAGACTTTGGACTAACCCCAAAGTCTCCTCTAAAAGGGGGAGATGTTATATACCTATTTAGTTAGCCTTAGTGCTGTCCTGGCAGCCTATCTAGCTTGCTCAGCGGTACTGAGGTCGAGACCCTACTCTTAGTACTACTTTTAAATCAGTCTTCTTCCATCCTTCAAAAAGAGCGGTTGCCTAAAGATACGTTTTAAAAATATATACTTAGATTTATTTCCCTCGAAATATACTCTTAAGTCGCGAGTGGAAAATAGTTTTTTTTTAAAAACCGAAATCCTATTTTCGTTATAACAGAACGACGAAATGCGATCGCGACTTTTCGCTGAACCAGCATTGACGTATAAAAGAGCGGTTGAACTGGCATTTGCACTGGAAGCCGCGGAGCGACATGCACAGGCTAGTGGGTCTGGTCAAGGCAGTGCGTCGGCAGCATCCAGCGAGCCCCTGCACAGGGTGTCTGGTGCGGGACCGGTACCGCTTCACGTGGACACGCTGACCTGGCGGTGCAGGGAGCGGCGCCAGCGCAGTCTTGTTGGCGGTGTGGAAAAGAGCACCGGCCAAATATCTGTCGTTTTAAGAACTATTCTTGCAATATATGTGGCCAGAAGGGTCACATTAAAGTGATGTGTAAACGCAGTGCGAATCAAAGTAGTGATCGATCGCGTACAGTGCAAAACTTCATCGAAAGTGACAGTGATTATGATGGTGATATGTTTAGTCTACAGGTGAAGAGCCGCGAGGATAGGCTATATCATATCCAGGCAATGGTTAATGGACAAACGGTCACGTTTGAACTGGACACTGGTAGTAAGTTAGCAGTTATTAGTATGGATTTTTATAAACAGATGTTTGTTGATTTACCTATCGTACAAAGAAATGTTTGTTTACATTCTTACACGGGCACCCTAATCGAAGCGATCGGTTATATAACAGTAGATGTGACGGTAGGGACACACACAGCGAGAAATTTGAAATTATTTATTATTAAAAGCGGAGGTCCGCCATTAATGGGTAGGTCCTGGTTGCGCTATTTAAATATTGATAACATACAAATAAACGATTTTTTTTACAATACACCAATTGAGTCAGCTTTAATCAATGAGCTAAGACGCGAATTTCCCACTGTGTTTGCCCCGGGTCTGGGTACCTGTGCTAAGAAACTATCACTACGTCTAAGTGACACAACTCCTGTGTATGTGAAGGCCCGACCATTACCATTAGCATTACGTAAACCTGTTGAGTTGGAGTTAGAGCGGCTCGAGGCAGAGGGAACGATTCAGAAGGTGGATTATTCTGATTACGGAACACCAATAGTACCAGTGATTAAAAAGTCAGGTGATATCGGAATTTATGCTGGCTATAAGGTTACGATTAACCCGAAGTTGATTCGTGAGCCGTACCCTATGCCTCGAATTGAAGAATTATTCGCTGCCCTAAGTGGGGGCGAGCAATACTCAAAAATTGACCTCACACATGCTTACGCCCAATTATTTTTGCAGGAAGACTCACAGGCTTGTACTGCCATCACTACTCATGTAGGGAATTTTGTTTACCGACGTACCCCTTACGGATTGTCTTGCGTGCCCGAAAAATTTCAAAAATTCATGGAAGAGACCCTTAAGGGCCTCCCAGTAGTAGCTTACCTTGATGACCTGGCCGTGACGGGTAAAAATCGTACTGATCACATTGCTAACCTCAAAGCTGTAATTAAACGCTTACAATAGGTCGGTTTGCGAGTTAAAATAGAAAAATGTTCTTTTTTGCAGGATAGTATTAAATATGTTGGTTTCATTATTGATAAACACGGGTTGCATCCAGACCCAAGTAAGGTGCAGGCGATAAACTGCGCCCCAGCACCGGGTGACGTCACTCAACTCAGGTCGTTCTTAGGTTTGATTAATTACTACGCGAAATTTATACCTCGACTCAGTACTATACTGCACCCATTGCATCAGCTGTTACGCAAGCAGGTTTCTTGGGTCTGGTCGACCGAGTGTGTAAAAGCATTCAATGACGTTAAAGAAGCTATACTAAGTAGTAATGTGTTGGTACATTATAATCCTGACCTTCCATTGGTGTTAGCCGTAGATAGTAGCTCGTACGGCATCGGCAGCGTGTTATCGCATCGGTTCGAGAATGGAGACGAACGACCGATATGCTTTGCGTCACGCTCGCTGTCTGCAGCCGAGCGAGCTTACAGCCAGCTTGACAAAGAAGCATTAGCAATTATCGCAGGGGTAATGAAACATCACCAATATCTTTATGGGCGTCATTTTACCATTAAAACTGACCACAAACCCTTAACATTTATCTTTGGCCAAAATTCGGATTGCCACAAACCGCCGCGAGTAGATTACAAAGATACGCCACAAAGCTAGCTGCCTACGACTTTGACATTTCTTTTGCCAAATCTAAAGATAATGGTAATGTAGACGCGCTGTCTCGCCTGCCGCTGCCGTATGAGAGACGTGATGAGCGGGAGTCGGTGTCGTACGTACATTATGTTGAGGAATCGTTTCCAGTAAGTGCTAAGGAGGTAGCTTCATGGACACATAAAGACGCAGTATTGAGTAAAATATTAGTTTACGTCAACTGCGGCTGGCCAAATAAAATTGTAGACGATAAGGAAAAACCTTATTTTAATCGAAAGGATAACTTAAATATTGATAAGGGTTGCATTTTGTATAACCATCGAGTCATAATTCCGGAAGCATTGAGAAAACAAATTTTAAGCGAACTACATGAAGGTCATTTAGGTATAGTCAAAATTAAAAGCATCGCTAGAAGTTACGTTTATTGGCCAAATTTGGATGAGAAAATAGAGCGCTTAGGCAGAGAGTGTTCTGCGTGCCAACAACAACGCGATGCGCCTCCGCGCTCGTTGCTGCATCCGTGGCCGTTCCCGGCGCTCCCATGGCAACGCGTTCACGTAGATTTCGGCGAATTTCAAGGTAAACATTACCTAATCACCGTAGATGCTCACAGTAAATGGATCGAAGTACAAAAAATGACGGGCACCACTGCTAGCGCTACTATATTAAAATTACGCGAGTTATTTGCTCGTTTCGGGCTACCGTCACAAGTAGTGAGCGACGGTGGTCCTCCGTTTGCTTCGGAAAGCTTTGCGAAATTTATGTCGAAAAATTTTATAACTCATACAATTACGAGTCCATATAGGCCGGCGGGAAATGGCGCGGCAGAGAATGCTGTAAAACTCGATAAACGTTCTATGAAAAAGGCCGCCCACGAAGGAATCGACATTGAAACGGCGCTGCTCAAATTCTTGCTTCAGTATCGCAACTGTGAGCATGCTACCACGGGCCCCCGCCGTTGCAATGCTCGGGCGGCAGCTCCGCACTCGGCTAGACGTGGTGCGCCCTAGCGCGGAGCGCCAGCGCCGCTGTGAGGAGGCAGGCGAGCCTCCGCCCCGGCGCGGAGTGCAGCCTCGCCGTCGGCGATCACGTGCTTGCGCGGGACTATCGTGCGAGATCAGATAAATGGGCGCCGGCCTGCGTCGTGGCTAGGGAAGCACCACTCACATATCGGGTGAGGTGTCCGGACGGCAACGAGTGGAAAAGGCATATAGATCAACTGTTGCCTACGCGAAAGTCACTGACTACTTTGCGTCATTCCGTTGAAATGGGGAATGACAACAATAAAAATGATAGATCATCGGTTGAAATGTTCGATGATGCTTTAGATGTGGAGCCTGCTATAAGTCCGCTATCAGCGTCGTCTGCGTCCATGGAGGATACTTCCGACCGTACTTACCATCCAGACTCAGACGCCAGTGACGGCAACCCGACACCTCCTCGCACTCACACAACGAGGGCTAGACCTATACGTTCATCTGTGTTAAACAAACGCAATTAAATACCTACTTGAGTTACGTGGTAGGTACTTTATAAAATGCAAGTTTATAAGAATACAGCAATTTTTTTTTTTAATTTATGTATAAGGTATATCTCGTAAGTTTATTGTATACTCTTGGTTTTTTTTTTCTATATTATATATTTCTATATTGTAGTATTATCTATATATATATATATATTATATATATATATATAATATATTTAATATAAATATATACATATATATATATATATATTTCCCCCGGGAAACGAAATGTTCGTAGTTGAAGATTCTGTCGTAGAAACAGTCGCCAAACGAACCGACGCGACGAAACCTGTCGACGATCAATTGAACGGAAAAACTTCCGTCTGGGAGAGGTTTATAACAATTCTATTAAATCAAACAACCGAATTATAACAAATTAAACAAAAGCTCATTTAATTATATACATTATAAAATTCACGTATAAAACTTAATATTTACGAGTAGGTTTAAGTACTTAAATAAATTAATTATCTTGAACTTATAACACGAGAGCATTCGTCATAGAAAATAAATATAAATAGGTACAATTGTCTTATTTATGTATAATGCCAGGCTCAGTAGCATAAATTACAATGAAAGAGATGTCGTCGTTACATGTGTATTACCTAATTACGGGCTTAACGTTTAAAAAAGACGTCCATAAAATATGGGCATCTAAATAAAATTATCTGAACTTTGTACTTGAAACTTGCGCAATCATACCTACTACATAATTATGTATCGTACATAATATGCAAAATATACCATTAATGTCGCTGTTACAAATTTCTAGAAAAAATAAATGAAATGAATGTCTTTGCGCCGTAGTCTACTACATATGTACTTATATGTATATAAACAAAATAATGGTATCTACCAGCAAAGTAAACATTTTTGAGCAATGTGATTTGAATCAGGAGAAATTTAAAGGAAACGATTACCACTTGAGTTGTGACAATTTCATATTATAGAAAACTAGATAAGGCACCAAGTCTGCACCTAAAGCACACTACCTAGGTTGAACGTACCTACATACATCTACACCGATCCATGCTTTTACAAGCGGGATTCTGGCTTTAGGGGTGGATGCCGTGGATGGAGCGGGTTCGAATCGGTCGTTCGTTTCTCTCGGTGTAATTTTGTAATGTAATCTGCGGAGGATGTGTCAATGCAAAGAAGAAATATTTAAAAAGTTGAAGCTTTTTCAGCATGCATCTAGTCGTAGTCAGTGCTCAGGTATCAACGACATGCCATCAAACAGGACAATGAAATCAGGTATGTACCTACCTATGTATTATTGTATTATTACGAGTCATGGACTTAACTCAAATTTAGTTTTTCGGCAACCGGGTTACGCACTTTAATTGTCAATAAAATAACAACTTTCAGTCATTTACTTCCAATTCTAAATAAGCATTTCAATAAGTACCTACTCATTAGGTATACTAATACCTAGTAACGTACTGCTTGTTATTGTCTCACACAAGGTATAAAAAGTTTAGAATTCTCTTAGGGAATATGAATGCCTTGGCTCGCTGCATTCTATAAACTCCCCACCTAGTAGAGACGCAGGGGATCCAATGTCACCGGTGATACGAGTGTAAGCCCACGTGTGCATTATCTAACCATTTTTTGTTCACTCTTCACGTGGATTGCATTTAGGCACTACTTTCGTACCTGTATAAGTAAATGTGCGTAGGCACCTATATGCTCAGTGCTCGTCAGCTTTTTCCTTAACTACTTGCTTATTATTCTTTATTGTGCAGAACAAGTTGTTCCCTACCAGAGATGTGGTAAGGATTGCGACAATAAACCGCAAACCTAACACTTCATATACAAATACTTTTTAACTATGATACAAATTGACCGCTAAACTTCTCAAAATCAAATAAAAAATTAGCTGATTCATAATAGTACAATTATATCGTGTTCATAAAATAAATGCTTTCTTCGAATGATCAAATAGCTAAGTGGCTAGTTCACCTCAAGGCAAGGCAAGGCAAGGCAACAGCGACACAAAACGGCACTTTTATACTCATTTCATGCAAATATACTATTTGATTTGACTTGAAAAAGTAAATAATATTGATTAGTGCAACAAGAGAGCAGTCGTTTCTTCCTCCTAGTGCTGATTGAATCACGAGCGTCGCGAGTGATTCTAAAATTAAATCCTGAGTGTAGCGTGGGATTCAAAGGCAGGAGATGCAAAAAACTTTGCTCTCGTGTAACACACATTCAGCAGCGAGAACACTTTAGGAGAGAACATAATATTAACTTATTCAACTTTTTACGCCAGCCACGAAGTTTTATTCCCGCTCATTTATTTAAATTAAGGCGTGTTCGGAAATAGCACACATGATATTTTATTATTCAAAATATATTTCGTAACATTTTCGAAACTAGAATTAAATATTTAAGTATTAGGTTAAATGTCAGTTCTATTTGCAGTAAATACTTATTTTCGTTTAAATACAACAATAAGTTAAAAAATCAATAAATTACATTAAAACACTATCTTTTTGCAAAATATCTTTAGTTAGTACGAAATTCCGAACGTGTTTGTCTTTGAGGTCGAATTCAAAATCAGAACTTCGAAATGGCTAGCCTTTGTCTCTCTCTCTCTTTCTAATGGCGGGAAAGATATAGAGTGTGAATGTTTCGAATTGTATGATTAACCCAAGGGTGAATAAGATATTCGCGGCTATATTAAAAAAATAATTAAAAAGTTACTTTGTCTCACTCAGTGAGCAAAATCGCATTTTGCGTTCTGATTTCAGGCAGCAAAACCTGTTTGAGCTACTGAAGTGAAAATATTGTTTAGTTATTGTTTTCAAGACTACCATAGAAAAACTATAATTATTTAAAATATGTTCACATAAGTTTATTTATACAGTAAATATCTTTCTATACGATAGTAAAATAAAACTTCAATATATAAATTTATTTTCTTGAAGAAAATGAATTGCCGACCATGACAGCAATTTTTCTCAGATACGCGCTGAACGCCGTGCTCGTCACTTCACGCAATCGTGACTCCCTAACGAAACACTCCAAAACAGTCTGGCCTGATTGTGCTCCAATACGAATGTTCATAAAATAATTAAACATCTTCATTTTGAAATTCGGACCCCATAATGGGCATCGTTTTCAATGCGAAAAATGACAAAATCCTCCATTACAGTGTTAGTGGAGGTGAACACGGCCACTGGTCGTTTTTTTTTCGGTAAATACGAGTATGTATGTACCTTCCTATAACGAGAGTCCTAGGCGGTTCATAATACATAAATTTAAAAAATCTAAACAAATTCTACAATTAGATGTATCAACTTCTCACGCTTTAGCTGAAATATTAATTCATAGATAGTAAATCAATAGAATAGTAATTCGTCTCATCATTGAAACTATTTTATCTAATAATAATTAGCCTTATCAATTAGAAGCACGAATGTGGACCAATCGGAACCGAGAAAGCTTAAACCCAAAGAAATTGTATATAGCCGCTGTCCTTTAAAGCCAATAATTGTAATTTTTCGAATAGGTGAGGTCACCTGAGATCTTTATTGCCCTTGTGTAATTATAAACTATACTTATAAGACATTTATAGTTGGCGCGACATGTCACTTTCCGCCCGGAGCAACAATGCGACTGAGGATGTTTCACGTCTTATGTCGCAATGAACTCTTGCCTATACTTTGTGCCGCAATTAGGTACCTACCTATGTTTTAAATAGAAAATAGTTTTGACGATGGCAAGTTCCGGCATATGTATGAGGTTAATTTATGGTTTTCACAAATGGTTACCTATACGTAATGAATAACTTACAATGATAACGGACTAATCGAAACGTGAGCAAGAGAGTGGAGAGGCACAGTCAGTGGAGTGACGAACAGTCTGTAGAGTAGAGGCGAGGCGGAGGTCACGGCTTGTCGTTGAGCGGCACCTCCTCGGCATTGGAGCGCCGCGCGAGGTAGGCGGGGGGTGAGGGCGGGTGCGGGGGCTGGGGCGGGGGGAGCAGCACGAAGCGGTGCAGCAGGGCAGCCAGCGCCGCGCCGCCCAGCGGGCCCACCCAGTACACCTGCAACCAAACACGTCACACCAAATGATGTACTCACGCATACAAAGCTACACACACCTACACCATTACTACCACACCTCTATTGTGATACCTACCTATCTTATAGCTACTAGTAAAGCTTCAACCAACTACCTCAATGTTGTACCTACCTACAGTAATACTTCTTATTGCATCTAACTCTACATATTTTACACAGAGATAAGACTCGAAGCGATCGTAGCAAGCAAGGCTTGCCTTGTCGTTCTTGACCTAAGATTTTTTTACCTGTAGATGAGTTGTATGCCCTCCATATTTACTAATCGAATTCGGGGTAATTACCTGAGTCACTACCAGTCTTGCACTTCCGAGCTTCGGTGAATACATCGCCGCTAATCGTGTTTTTTAGGAATAATCTGTGGACAATATGCCTTCCTTGTGTCTTTAGACTCTGCACCAATTATACAGTCACTGTGAGAGATAAGAAAACTGTTTTTTTTCACGCGTAATTATTTCTTTTAATGTTGAAACAAAATGACGTTATTTATATAATATTTTCTAAATATCGTCATTTTGTTTTATCTAAGGAACTAATCTCAATGAAATGGATGAGCGAGATATGTGTATCGTTTAGTGTGAGAGAGTGAAAGAGATCGCAGCATAATGATGATCGGAACGTCTCGTGGCGGTTCGGTGGCAACACGAATTGCTTATTTATCTCTTTCTAACAATAGATATGACGCATAATATTTGAACCTTCTTTCCTTGTCATTACAAACTGCATATACATGTGCGTGTATATAGGTAAATTCTAATAAGCTTTTAGAGCAGTGGTGTTTGGGTATAACTACTCTATGTATTTCAACTCTCTGTTCTTGACCGATTAACTTGTTTGAGCGGTACCCATTCCCTTCGTGACTGGTCCGATTTCCTACTGCTTACGCTTCCTTGCTTCGGTCCCGGTTATCAGATGGTAGTAGACTATATCGGAAGCATTCTAGCTGCCTGGAAATTCCGTTCCGACACAGCATGGTGGTAGGGAATTGTGTGAATGCCCGCCCTGATAGCTATCACTCTCAAATGGAAAATACCGACTGACAAACTCCAGTAGGTATACGCATGTTTCCTTGACCTCTCCAAAGCCTTCGATCTCGTTTCATATGTGCGGGCCTGGGACTTAGAGGCCTCTTTACAATGCATCAACGCTCCCCTTCCCGCTCAAGCCTCCTCCCCTACCTAACCAAATTTGGTAATATCCTACTAATGCCGCCTTAGATACACGTTCTAGGATGCAAGTTACGGTTGTTCTTGGCAGGCTAAGGTCTTTAAGTAGGTTATATAGGGATTTCGCTGGTATACTCCTTGCTCCAACTTCTACAGCATATAAATTAATCACATAACCGTTTTTGGTTAATTAATTTATTAGGTCATAATATTTCTTTGTTTTTAATGTGTGGTCCTTAGGTATGTTTGTTTCCCACGGCACAGTAAGTTCTATAAGTACTATGCGTTTTAGATTTTTTGAGTGTAGAAACATGTCTGGTCTGGAAGACGAAACACCAACAACTTTAAAAATCGCGTATTATTTATCATTATTTTTGTCCCGACGCGACGTTTCAAACACTTGCAGTGATCGTGGTCACGGGGTGAGTGAAAATAATGATAAATATACGTGATTAAAACCGTTTAAAGTTGTTTAATTACTAAGTACCTACTTAGGTACAAACTATGGTCCACTAATATTTTTTTTTTTTTTTGGTTCTCAGAACTGGATATACACAAAAATAAACACAAGTGATAATTACATTACAAAACATGGGTAAAGGAGCACATCCTTCTTGCTGTGAACACAGCATGCTTAAAAGTATTGTGTACAAATAATTTATTAACTAAGGTTTTTAAATGGATGATAAAAGAAGAGACTAAGGCGTTAAAAATATCAACATCACGACAAATATTATTATAAGAACAACAGATACGATATAAACATGAATGATGACCGTAGTTTGTACGTGAGAGTGGAAGGCTGAATGTTTTTCGATTAGTGAGACGGCTAGAGGGGCGAGACATGATACATAAAATCAGATTTTAGCACATGGAATGTTGATGTATAAATATTTATTCCCACCATGTTTTGCCTATGTAGGCGTACAATTTTTGAGATGGGGCAACCAAATTAATAAAAAATTATAAATTAATGAATAGATTCAGGCGTTACTTTGCGGAAATCCATATTTAATAATAACAAATACCTTTAAAAGTATCCTAAAAAACATTAAATAATATTTAAATAAAACACTTAAAAAAGCATAAAATTATATATCTAGTGACAATTCCGCCTAATTTTCCTGTTATCTACGTGACGTCATAAACATCACGCAGCCTAACCGGAAGAATACCCGACTAGTTTCGCTTCTAAACGAAGCATCTTCAGGAGGTCTTGACTTACCGAGCGCACGATCGAGACTAAATTTAATTTTTAGTCTCGATCGTGCGCTCGGTATGTCAAGACCTCCTGAAGATGCTTCGTTTAGAAGCGAAACTAGTCGGGTATTCTTCCGGTTAGGCTGCGTGATGTTTATGACGTCACGTAGATAACAGGAAAATTAGGCGGAATTGTCACTAGATATATAATTTTATGCTTTTTTAAGTGTTTTATTTAAATTTTATTTAATGTTTTTTAGGATACTTTTAAAGGTATTTGTTATTATTAAATTATAAATTATTATTATGAAATTAATTACAATTTTCGAAATTTACATCATAAAATCATTAACATAAAAACATTATTTACAATATCATCATATATTTGTCAGAATGTCATTTAAATTATATAATATTTTAAATTAAATAAGATACTAGTTATGTACATGCAATAAAATAAACAATGTCATGGCACTTAAATTGTAATAAAAATTTGTCATTTCAAAAGTCATTGATATTATAATAAAATTTATCGACAAGATTTTTTTTTGATTTAATTTTAAATATGTCAATGCTTAAGTCCCTTAAAGACTTTGGGATTTTATTGTAAATACGCGGGGCCATGCAAATTGCACTCTTTTGAAGAAGAGCGGTTTTGCCTGTTTGTCTACATGCTATGTTACTGTCGCGGCGGTTTCTTTCTATACGGTCAGATAGTTTTGGAAACATTTTAGGATTACTTTTACAAATATAGCCATTTCTATTACATATAACGATAGAAGTGTAAAAAGTTGTGCTCGATAAAATATGGCTTACAAGAATCCATCGTTTTAAGCCCAAACATGGCCCTAACACAGCGCTTTTGCATTTTGAAAACAACATCTTCATTAGTAGAATTTCCCCAGAAAATAATTCCATATCAGAGGACAGATTCAACCATGCCATAGTACGCACACAGTAATGCGTCAGTATTTAAGGTAGTGGAGAGTTTATATCGAGCATACGCTAAGCTACTAAGTCTTTTACTAAGAGCTTCGAGGATATCAAATTCAATTTTCTCAAGCAACGAGGGACTATCTATGTAACCATGTATAAGCTTGTGAAGAAATACAAGGTCAGCGCTGTTCCTTCTTTTTTGGAGTGAGGACATCTCAAAGTGATACAGTCAAGAGTCATACGAGTTCAACCGACTGCAAAGATTATTCGAGTAGGTAAGATGGTATAAAAATCTTTGCTGCAGTTTTTTCAATCGTTCAATGTGTACCTTGTACCTTGTACGTCGGGCTCCAGACGGGGCTGCAGTACTCTAGAATACTACGTACATAACAGTTACAAATTATAATAGAAATATCAGGATCCTTAAAGAATTTAGCCTGCCTAGACACGAAACCTGCAAGGCGAGAACATTTTTTAGCAATGCAGTCAATGTGTTCTCTAAAGTCTAGTTTCGTGTCAACAGTAACACCTAGATCACGCATGCTAAAGATCTCTATTAGGGGAATGTTATTTATAAAGCAAGATACTTTCGTTGGTTTTCTTTTTCTGGAGAAATTAAGATGGAAACATTTAGAGGAATTCAACACCATCTTATTGTTTGAACACCATTCATTTATAGTGTTTATGTCACATTGTAAATTTTCTATATCTTTGTCAGAGCGAATCTCTCTATAGATTTTTAAATCGTCTGCAAACATTTGGAATTTGGACGTTATTGTAGAAGACAAATCATTTACAAAAATAAGGAAAAACAGAGGACTGAGATGCGAGCCTTGCGGTACTCTTGATGGAACCGACCTTGGTGGAGAGATGAACCCACGGATCTTGACGATTTGTGAACTGTTTCTCAGATATGACTCACACCATCGTAACAGAGAACCACAAATTCCAGCATGTGCAAGCTTCTGAATCAGTAACCTATGATTAACCACATCGAAGCCTTAGAAAAATCAGTGTAGATTGCGTGAATTCCGTGAGTTCGTGAAAGATTCTGTGATGTGATGTCACTTACGAAATCAACGAGATTCGACGCTGTTGACCTACCCGGTAAAAATCCATGTTGTTGGGGTATGATTAATGGCTTGAGGTGGAAGAACAGTATTTTTGTACTAACGATTCAAATAACTTACCCATGGCGGGTAAATTTGAGTTTGGTCGGTGGTTAGAAACAAGATCTCCTTTTTTGTGAATGGGAGTAATATTCCACTAATTTGGAAAAATTCCACACGACAATGACTTATTAAAAATAATGTGTAATGGTTTTGCCAGTTGTGAGGAGTAACATTTCAAGAATGAAGGAGGTATGGAATCCGGTCCAGGGCTCTTATTAGCGTCTAGCAATTTAAGGGAGGTCAAAACGTCTGATTCAGAGAGGTAACATGAGCTAAGTGTTGTATGATGGCCACAGGATTCATTCTAGTAACTACCTAAGGAGTTTTGGCTGTAATCACATTGGTAAATATAGTGAAAATATTCAGAGAATAGATTGACAACATGCTGCCCACCCTGAGCGCTCTGGCTCTCGAGAAATATTTCATCCGGTATATCGTTACTGTTTTAAAGCGAAGAGTTTATGAACGACCAAAATTATTTAGGGTTCAAATTAAAAAATAATTATTTGAACCCTAAAAATTAAATTTAAAAATGTTTCGCAGTTCTTGGTAAAGCCTGTTTACCATAAATTCGAATCGATCATTACTTACCACCATAAGGTAACATTGTAAGAAAAAAACAACTTGTGAAGCACAAAGGCAAGTAATGAGGGGCGGAGGAGTTCAGGTTGTTTGAAGGGAGGTACTCACCCATTGGTGTTCCCAGTCGGCGTGCAGGAGAGCGGGTGCGAAGCTGCGCGCTGGGTTCAGGCTGGCGCCCGTGGCCTCGCCCTGAATCAAACCAACATGATCGTCTCAATGACATTATTCAATACTTGATATTATATTGAAGCGCTCGTAGCGAAGTTTGCTTAGCCATTCTGAAACGATCAGCAAAGTTAAGCAACGTCCGCCTCGGTCAGGGGTAGGATGGGTGACTGCTGGTGACATTACTACTAAGCGCTTCCGTGCTTCGGAGGGCACGTTAAGCCGTCGGTTCCGGTTGTTGTCTTAGGATGGCAGTCGTTATAGCATGGTGGTAGGGCATTTTGCGAATGCCCGCCTGGTTAGCTACCACCCTCAAGTAGAAAATCTGTCGTCAAGCACCTAGCGTTGAGTTCTGGATGTCCTTCATAGCTAGGAATTCTAAGTTAGTCTAAATAATATCTACGACCTCATCATCATAGGATCGTACCATTAGGTGAGATAGTGGTAAAATATTAGCTAATCAGCAATAATTAAAGGGATCCACCACGTCGATAGAAAATAGATGTATATGTTAATAATGTGGAAAATTATACCACGGAGTAGACGAGTCCGGCGACGATCAGACCCAGCTTGATAGGCATGGCAGGGTCGGGACGCGCGGCGTCGTGTGCCGCCCACGCGGCGCAGCAAGCCAGCGCCAAGAGGCCGGTGGTGACGGCCTCCAGCGCCGCGCCCGCTAACGGGCCCACGGCCTCGGCCGGGTGCGTCACGCCCAGCCTGTGGGGCACCGGCATCGTGCCCATCAGCGCGCCGAACCCGACCACTGCGCCCGCCATCTGCGCTACGAAGTAGGCGGCGCCCAGCACCGGGCTCATGCGGCCCTGCAGCACGGCCGCCAGCGTGACGGCGGGGTTCATGTGCGCGCCGGAGGCGGGGCCGAAGGCGACCGCGTTGCCGACCACCGCGCACCCGAAGGCCATGGCGACGTGCGCCAGCGGCGCGGGGCCCTTCACCGGCACCAGCGCCGCCAGCCCGAGCCACACGAGCAGCGCCGTCGCCGCCAGCTCCGCTCCCAGCGCCACGTACCAGCGTTGCATCCAAGCGACCGCGCCGCGCCCGCAGCCCTCTGCAACACACATCGAAACATCTCACTCTCTCGATGCCAATCATTGTACCTACCTACCTACCACTGTGATCTATCAATTTAGTAAATATGGATCTTGAACAATAGCATTAAACTGGCATCTAAAATGAATACCTGATAGTATTTTATCTGGTACTTTCTTCCTTACAGTAGTTTGTACCGAATGCATACAATAAATAGGTACAAAATCGCAAACTTTAACGGACTCCAAAAAAAGGAGGAGGTTCTCATATCGTTTGTTTTCTTTTGGGCTCGGAACTTTTTACTGGGTGTAGCGATTTTGATGTTTCTTCTTTTATTTGAAAGCTGATGCTTGTCGTATGGTCCCATTTAAAATTTATCAAAAGTGGTCAAGCCGTTTTTGAGTTACACTCCTAAAACTGTTTTTTTTCCCTGTCATAATGACAATCGATCCCGTAAGTAGCAAGGGTTACTTAAAAGGGTGAAACATATTTTTTATCTAAAAATAGAACAGACCTCAACGCTCAAAAGTCTGAAATCAGTTGTCGAAGTCAGTGCCATACATACCATATTTTCATAATAGTACCATATTTTTATACATTTGAACTATCATGGTACCGACTTCAACAAGTTATTTCACAAAATCATATATTATTACATTTTGGCGTTTACGACGTTTAGATTTATCAATTGCAATTATTAATATTGAAATAATCTACTTGTCTTATCTATTGCACTGCCACGTACATAAAAAGAAATAGAGCCACTGCGAAAAGAACGGGCAAGAAACTCGGGGCCATTCTTTTAAGCGTCTTTTAACAATTCATATAATTCATAGTAAAATTATGACAATATTTGTTACGTAGGTGACAGACTGACAGGAGATAGCTTGGCAGAGGCGAAAAAGTCCAAACATTTTTGTCGTTTTAGTATTCACAAACTGTGTAGTACAATTTCTTAATCAAAATGTTTTTCACGGGCCACTTGAATTTTCCTTCTGTGAGCGTTGTAATATGTTTGGGAATCATGCATTTCCTTGGCACACTCCCCGAAATGTATCCGATAAACAAGCGACTTTGCGGCGATGTTTGGGACTTTGGAGTCTATTGCTTACAAGTTGGTCGTCGTTAATGAGTCTTTTAGCTCTCCTCTCAATAGCTTCCAGTGTCTCCAGCTGGTATTTGGCAGAACCATCCCAAAGGTGAGAACTGAGAACAGTCCTCCATACACGTCCGGACTTGCTAAAGATTAAGCAACTGTCCCGGTGTGAATTATACATTCATAGCTCCATTGTTCAGATATAGATATAATTTTAGCTTACACCAAGTAGTTTACTTCATCATAATAGGTAGATTCGCACTTTTTTAGATTTGTATCGATTTAAAATCGAATAGAAACAAAATCGATTGTTTCATACTCGTCTCTACTTTACCTCCTTCTTATCGTCATTACTTCTTCGTGCGAGGTAGAAGACGCACGCGCCTACAAAACAAGTTCAAACATGTTCCTAATTCACCATGCCGAAACGACAAAGTGAAGAAGATTTAATTCAACTATACAAGACTAAAATTAAGAAGCTTGAACGTAAAAAACAACAAACTTGCCGACTTCGTCGAGTCATTGTTTACTCTGATTCAGATTCAGATTTTGAAAAAAAGAAGGCAAGTGTTGAGTACCATTGTTATATTACAATGAAATTTAACGCATCTATAAGTCTGCCTGGAGGTTTAACTGCGGGTTATTCACGATGGCTAGACATGATGCCTAAAAATCCGGGAGGTATAACTGCGGGTCATACAGGATGGTTTATTTTGTGACCAAATTATGAGATCATAATGTATGTCTCATTACTCCTAACCAGTATTTTTTTTAAATTCCCTCAAATTTTTACGTTGAGGTTTATATACCGAATCATTATGTTTTCAGAAATCGAAAACACAAATACTGATAATGAAGCTATAGTTACGAACTCCTTGGGTATGACGGCCTTGGGACCACCCAGAGTGAAATGATAATCCTAGCCTCGAGAAATCGAACGAAATACAAGATATTCAACCAATCCACCTAACGTCGGATGATGCAATTATAGAACTAGATCCGGAGATACGCTTAGCGCTGGGAGATCCAGCAGAAGAATTAGCAATCTTCGGTGAAAATATTCATGTCAATATAGCCCAACGTTGGGAACCAATACTCCGTTAAGGCCTAACGAAAGAGGTAAAAGACAAACTTTTAAAAGAATACAACGTGCCTGACAACTGTAGACTTTTAAAAGCCCCAAAATTGAATCTGGAAATATCAGCAGCGTTTGCAGACATAGTTCGAGGTAGGGACATGAAAATAGAGTCAAAGGAGGGTCACCTGAGTCTTGGAATAACCGCTATATCGAAAGTTATGTCAACTTTGATAACCAAAGGCAATAAAGTTAATGCTATCAAGCAATTAACCAAAGGGTGCAGAATCCTGTGTGATCTGCATTTCACAGAAACTCAGACGAGAACCAAACTTATCACACCCTGCTTAGATAAATCTTTTACAAGCATATTGCAGGATGAAACAAGAGATGACACATTGTATGGCAATAAGGTATCAGAGAAAATCAAAGCTGCAAAGTTTATAGAAAAACAAGGACACAACGAAGGGTGTATTTCTCTTGATTGCAATTCAAGTTGTACAAAACCCGTACTACATACGCAAGCATCAAGGTTTAGGCATTCAGGAAACTTCACAAACCCTCCTCTATATCCTTCGTCGGCAAGCAGGGGGGCGCGAGGGGGGATGTTTGCTACGAACAAAGCACTGAGCACGCAATATAAGCGAAATCAAACACAAGTGTCGACACCCCCCGTCGCCGACCACGGCAGGTATTAGACGACCCGGATGACCCCATCGCAGCCATTACGTTGGCAGCTTTAGCGTTATCCGCAAGTCGTCGAGGTAAGATCCCCAGGTATGAGGTAATTAGAGGTCACACTATCAAACACCGAGCTCGCCGGCGAGCTCGAGGCAAAAACAAGGTCACGATAAAGGTCTCTCCAAATAATCAAACTGAGTTATTCAGTAGGGCCCAATTGTGCAACACTGCAGTTGCACAGAGGCATTTTGCTCCGATCCCCCCCATGTCTCTCGACAGCGAGACAAGCCGAGGTCCGAACCACGGTGGTGCCCTTGAGCTCGCTGTCAACCCCTCCTATAGTAGCGGCACGTTTTCGGCGTCCGCAGGAGACGGAGGTATAAGGCGCTTTTCGCCTTCTACGCCCGTCTCGGGAGAAGTGCCTTCGGCACTGCCGGCGGTGCCTTCGGCACTTCTCCCTCCCGGGCTATTGTAGGGCCAGGCCCTCGCCCAAAACCCGGTGGAGCTGGACGACCGCACAGGCGGTAGCCAGCATCTCTGTCCTCCCTAAAAAAAAAAAAAAAAAGTGTCGACAGTGCAACCTACGCCGCCACCGCCTCCAATAGTCCAGACCAGGCAGCACACTGCAGGCAGGTCACGTGCTCCAACGGAACATTAGTACAGGTACATGCAGGCAGGATACGTCACTATCGTGAATGCTGGCTAACTATAACTAAAAATTAATTTGTTCTTGATTGTGTACAAAGGGGTTATCGCCTACTCGTCAGGAATACAGTTACGCAGTCATATATACCGTACAATAATAGGTTTTCGCCAGCTGAAAACAAAAATATAATAATAACTGGCCGTAGTGCTAAATAGTTTGCTTGATTTAGGTGCTATATCCGTATGTAGATACACTGGTAGGTCAACATGTATCTCCAATATTTATTACGATATATTTATAAATTTAATTTATTAAGTATATAAATGATGATGATTATATAATTTTATGCCCCGGGCGGTAATCAAACCCGTGTTCTGTATGATTTAATGCCCTTCCGTACGGATTATCCTCCGCACCAAGGACTTTCACAAAAATAATGGAAGAGGTTGTAGGTTCCTTAAGAAGTAGTGGATATAGCTCGGTTTCATATATAGACGATATCCTTTATATAGGAAAATCTTATAGGGAATGTCTTGGCAATATCAGGGAAACTGTGAAACTTCTAGAGTGATTGAGATTTGTTATTAACTACCAAAAAGATATCTTAGAACCTCAACAACATTGTAAGTTTTTAGGTATTATATTTGACACAGTAGATATTTCAATTTCGTTACCTATTAAAAACGAACTAAGATAATACAATTGGTTCACAAATTTTCAAAATTGCCACGATGCACTATTCGAGTATTTTCTCAGTTTATCGACGTACTTACAGCAGCATGTCCAGCCGTCAGATACGGATGGTTATAATCATAGAGATACTCGTATAAAATACTATTTAGAGAGGCAGCCATGTCAGTTTCATTAGAAAACGAGCGTAGCCAGTTCAACACATGTAAATGATACGTGACATTCCATCTTTATTGTTCACTACAAAGAATCCGATTCCCTCATTAGTCCCATTTTTACCCAATTGAAATGTTTAATAAGCCAATTTATAACACTTGAAAATACACCTTATCTAAAGAGTGGTAAGTTTGAATTTCTTGTGAACTTTGTCAAGCTATCCCTTTCAGTGAGAGAGACAGATATATGGTAATTAAAGTTGCCAGTTGACAATATCTGTACAGTAATTGTGCAGTCTCAGCTTAGTCAGGTATAATTTCAATTTTAAAATCGTTCCTTGGTAAAATCTGAGAAAAGACAATTGAAAAATAATTCACAAACAACTGCACAAAAAATGGTTACGAGAAAATAATTATTGGGTTAGCTAGTAAAATTTGATCTTATTTTATTTATTTATTCGGTACAAAAAGTGGTATCCTAGCCAGTGATGTAGTACATTTTATCGATAAACTTTTCCTTCGACCTAAAACGATTTATAGGTGATGGGTTGATGTGCTGTGCGTTTGTGCTATAATAAGTTTTTATGCGGTTTTATATAATCATGTCAATATGAAGTAATGACAGGCAAGTAAGCGTCTTGACTGAACCATATACCTCACTAGTATGTCTATACCAAAAGCTTAAAAGACCGCTGAAGGCAGAAGCATGTGGAAGAGCATAGTACATCGAGCGATTAACACTACTTCAGACCTAGACACGACCTTCAGCATTGAAGATGCTGAATAAGAAGAAGACGATTAAAATAAAATAAAGCTATTACTGCGAAATACAGCTTAATTTCGATATAATGTTACAGGCTTGCTTATTTGTAGTAAAATTATTACAAACACATGAAATTCGCATCAAGGGTGGTATTAGAGATAGGCACAGATAGGGGTTCATATAAATAAAAGGCGAGGTCAAGGTCGAAGTCGTGGTATATATAACAAGAGGTAAATTGCAGATGAGTTTGTGAGATTTCTTCGCCCTAGTACTTGAGTGGCCAACTGACCATTTTTTACCAAAATGACTTTTCTATTCCCAATTATAGACAAGTTGATTACGCGTTGTTCAATATATATTATTTGGTTTTATTTCTAATATAACGTTCAGAACTAGCGAAAATAAAATACCCTATCTCCGATTCTTAATACCAATGGTTATATGTAAATAATTATCAGATAATTACTAACTTTATTGTATACTAGCTGTACCCGCGACTTCGTTCGCGATTGCAGACTAATTATTCACATTTGTGCACTGTTTATCCCATATTAAGCAACACTGTGGTCTGCGGTGAAGCACTCTTATAGTAAACCATAGCTCAGAATGGAGCTTTTTACTTTGGATTTCAAAACTCCCGGTTTGTATTTTCCAGACGACAGTAGTTAAGTAACTCAGAGAGTTCTTTCCCGGTTCGCACAATAAATGTTGAAGCAAAGTACATTGTGCGTTTCTTTAGAATTTCGATTTTAAAGCGGCGGTTTGTTTGACGGTAGATCGAACATATTTTTTTTATTTCTCACTAGCTTTCCGGGCGCGGCTCCGCCCGCGCGTATGTCGGTTATCGCGCGAAAACATTAACCTCTTTTTGCGCAGTCGGATAAAAACTATCCTATGTTTTTTCCCGGGTCTCAAACTATCTCCATACCAAATTTCATTCAAATCGGTCCAGTAGTTTTGGCGTGAAAGCGTAACAGACAGACAGACAGACAGACAGAGTTACTTTCGCATTTATAATATTAGTACTGATTCTCGGAAAGTAGTGTTTGTTTGATCTGAGTAGCGGGTAGGAGGGGCTCCTTTTCCTTAAGGCCGGGAAAAACTCATAGTAAATGCTTCCTTCTCTTGGGCCGGAATGACTTGTAACCATGGTAACCATTAGTGTAAACAAAGTTATATGTCTAAGATTTTTCGTTGTAAAATACTCTGTTGTTATAAAAAAATTAATAACGACTATGTTTGGCAGGGTAGTAACTAAATATAAGGTAAAAAGTGTAGGTTAAAAAAAAACTAACTAAAAATTTCCCTAAATTTCATTGTTCTAACTCCTAGTGTATCTTTGTATCTTCTACTCATGTTTATTATTTTTAGTAAATATTTAGAATAACTAAATTTTTTTTACCGTCCTCATATTTCAAATGAAAAGTAGAGTGCTTAACACGAATGTAAGTCATCGATTCCTACTTGGACTACAGCCGCATTAATTTTAAATAGGTTTTGCTCATGTTATTAAAATCAAAATAAATAATATAAAAAAACATACTATTTTTATATCGTTATTCCTTATATTAGTAGTGAAAAGCAGAGAGATTCCTTTCTCACTTTTTACTTTTCTAGTTAATAAAACAGTTAACGAATATTTAAATGACCGTTATAATTAGTGTTAGAACTGTAATTCAAATTGACATAATATATCTTTTAATCTATACTTAGTGCTGTGTAAAAATATCATTGACATTTGACACTGTGAATTGACATTTATTATAAATAATTTAATAGAAATTTCATTTATCTGAATCTTATTTGTATGTATAATGATGTATGTTGATATTGTAATAAAATGTCTAAAATAACTTCAATTTTACTAACTTTTGCATACCATAAAGGTGGAATATGGAGAACTTTGTACAATTAAGAACTTTTTTTATCACCCATGTTCATGCAAGAAATATATTTGAATTTGAATTTCGGGCAATAGCCGCCCGTAAATATTCCAAACAAAATTTTACGTAAAATTTCACAAATAGTTCTATCCCCTCAATAATTTTTCAATGAATAATTTTTAGAAAAGCTACTTTTTTAAATTCGAAATGAAAAGTAGAGAGCTGAACGCGGGTGAAAGTTATCAATTCCTTTCGACGATTGTATAACAATCTACTAAACTTGTTCACTTCCAACTTTAAACGGATTAAATCACGTATATTTATCGTTATTTTTGTCCCGACAGTCACCCCGTGACCAAGATCACTACAAAGTGTTTGAAACGTCGGGACAAACCTAATAAAAAATATACGTGATTTAAACCGTTTAAAATTGTTTAATTACTAAGTGTAACAATCGCGAAAACCTAAGACAACTTTCTGCACTACCATTGCGCAGTCTCCGAAATGTATCCGGCAAAAGAAAGATATGTAGTTATAAAAACTGATTGTGGTGAATGTACCACATTTTAGAGTTTTATCGTAGCAAGCCTGCAAAACTAAATAAGAGTGCCGTGCTGCCCGTGGGGTTCTGGGCTGCCTGTGGGTTGTCGGGCTGTTCTTGGGGTGCCGGGCTATAATGTCGCCCCCCCATCTTTACCCGTAGTAGGTGTCATAAGAGGTGATAAAGAGTAACACTACAGAGGGTGGGCAGCAGCGCTTTCTGAGGAACTGATATCTCACACCGCGATCCCCAAGATGCCTGCCAAGCGTGGGGATTATGGCAAACCCTCCCATAGTGGTGGAGGCTGTGTTCAGCAGTAGACAATGCGGCTGATATAATATATCTATTAAGCCTTTTTGATAAAATGCGAATGCTAGCTTAAGATGAGCCGTACGTTTAAGGGTTTCTCAACATTCTGCGGTTCAAGTTATTTAGAACGAAATATTTAGTTTGTGATATCTGTAATTTCTGAACTACAAAACTGAAGACTTTGAAAAATTTACGGGAAAATAATTAAATTACCACTATTGTTACAAAAAAATAATGATTGAAATCGGACTACTCGTTAATAAATTACAACTAACTTTACATTTTAACTTTCATCCCCTTTCCTAAGAGAACCGTACTGAATTTCGGGATAAAAGTATCCTATGTCCTTCTTCGTAGTATGAACTCGAATCGTGCTAAGTTTCATTCAAATCCATTCAGTAGTTTGGAGTGATGCGCGGCCGGGATACAGACAGACACACAGAAAAAAAAACAGTTTTTGCATCAGTATCAGCTACAGATTGCTTTGAAAAAATATTTTCAAAATATCTGCAATGTACAGAATTGAACCTGTTACAGTTTTATTATGAGTATAAATAGATAAATGTAAGCGTCTTACCCCTCGCGCTTCCCTACCTGCCTTCTCCAACTTGTTATAGGTATAGATTAGACTGATTAGAGCATTGCATGTTATAAAAAATATACGCCGGGAAATTGTGCTTATCGTAAAAAAAAAGCTGTGTTTTATTGAAATATCAGAATCTTTTGGAGTAGTCCGACTACAGACCTATCTATTATACCTATACGATAAAGTGCAAACGCCAGCTTAAGATGAGCCGTACGTTCAAAGGTTCCTGTACATTCTGGATGTCAAGTTATTTGGAACGTAATATTTAGGTTGTGATGTCTGTTATTTCTTAACTTCAAACCCGATGACTTTGAAATATTTACGGGATAAATTTTAAAGTACCACTATTCTAACAAAATAATCGGCCAAGTGCGAGTCGGACTCGCGCACGAAGGGTTCCGTACCATTAGCTATACAACATTAGACTTCGTATTTTAACCTTTTTTTGTTTTAACGTGCGCGAGGCCAACTCGCACTTGGCCAATTTTTTGTATTTGTTGTTATAGCGGCAACAGAAATACATAATCTGTGAAAATTTCAACTGTCTAGCTATCACCGTTCTTGAGATACAGCCTGGTGACAGACGGACGGACGGACGGATAGACGGACAGACGGACGGACAGCCGGACAGACCGTTTTTGTCCTTTGGGTACGGAACCCTAAAAAGAACGTAAGAAATCGGACTACACGTTAATAAATTACAACTAAGTGTATATTTTGACTTTCATCCCCTCTCCCAAGGGAACCATGCTGAATTTCGGGATAAAAAGCTAAATTATCCTACCTTGTAGTATGGACTCAAACCATGCAAAGTTTCATTGAAATCCATCCAGTAGTTTTGGAGTGATGCGCGGCCGGGATACAGACAGACAGACAGACAGACAGACAAAAATAAAAAAAATACAGTTTCGGCATCAATATCAGCTACAGAGTATTGTAAATTTTTTTTTTTTCAAAATATCTGCCATGTACAGAATTGGTCCTGTTACAGTTTTATTATAAGTATATATACACTCGAGAGCAATGAATCCGGGTCACTTAAAGAATGTTAAAAATCTCGGAAACTAAAAATGATAGGTTAATGCAATAAATTGTATTTAATAGACAATGTAATACTCCTTAAATGAAAGTAAAAAAAATATGAGTCACCATACATTTTATTAACACAAAATTACATAAAGAAAAAAACTGCTGATCTCTCCTTAAAACAAAAATAGGAAACATGAAATTTTTGAACTTTATTACGATTTTCTTGAATTTTAATACTTCGTATTGCCTCCTCGTGCTTCCATTACTGCGTTTACGCGGTTTGGCATGCTGTACACCAAGTTCCTTATACGATTTTGGGGAATATTCTCCCATTCCTCTGTGAGAGCAATTTTGAGCTCACGAAGCGTGATTGGGGGAGGGTTTCGTTGTTTTACGCATCTGCCTAGCTCGTCCCAAGCATGCTCGATCGGGTTGATATCCGGGCTGCGTGCTGGCCACTCCATACGAGTAATGTTCATCTCTTGAAGGTAGTCATTCACAATCCTACCTGTATGAGGTCGGGCATTGTCATGCATAAATATAGCATCCTCACCTAAATTGACCATAAATGGACCAACGTGATCATTGAGGATTTCTTCCACATATCTTACGCTAGTTAAAGAGCCGTTTTCTATGATCACCAGCTCTGTGCGACTTTCAGAAGAAATTCCGGCCCACACAAGTACAGACCCACCACCGTAGGCTACTTTTTCTTCGATGCATGCTTGCTTGAATCTTTCCCCTGGTCTTCGATACACTCTGTGTCTTCCATCGTGCTTGTAGAGCATAAATTTTGATTCGTCGGAGAACATAACTTTTGACCAATCTTCAATACTCCAATTTACGTGGCTCTGGGCATATCTTAGTCTCGAAATACGATGCCCACGCTCCAGTTTAGGGGCGTTTGCAGGTCTAAGGGGTTTTAAGTTAGATTCAGCAAGCCGACGTCTTACTGTCCATGCACTTGGGTTACTTCCTCCGAGGCGTCGAAACTGATTGGTGAGTTCAGTTCCTGTGAGAAAGCGATTTCGAAGCATGGTGTTCACCAAGTATCGGTCTTCTCGTGCTGTGGTACACCTGGTTCTGCCCGTTCCTGGTCTGCGTAGGTTAGAACCAGTTTCTTCGTAACGTCGGAGAACTCTTTGTACTGTTGACAGCGACACACCGACAGTCCTGGCTGTATCGCGCTGACTCCGGCCGGTTTCCAGCATTGTAAGTATTCTGGTGCATTCTTCAGGCGTAAGCGACATAATTTCAGCTTGAATAATGAATATAGAGCACTATCAACATGGTTTATGTACCCACATAAATGACAGATTATAAACAAAAGCAAAACCAAATGCTGTAATTTCGTAGTTCCATCTTCGAAAGTGGCCCTTTTTCAAATTTGATTTTTTTATGATATAACTTACAATAACTAAGAAGTTTTAATACCTTCATTTAAGGAGTATTACATTGTCTATTAAATACAATTCATTGCATTAACCTAGCATTTTTAGTTTCCGAGATTTTTAGGATTCTTTAAGTGACCCGGATTCATTGCTCTCGAGTGTACTTTACCTACTTATGATTTTAAGTAAGGGTTAATTTAGTGTTAGATAATTTTGAAATATTTATCATGTTAATTTATACTCTAATGTCAAAAATGACTTGTAAATATGCATTTACCAATAAAAGGACTTTGACTTTGATTAGAGTTCTTCTTAATCACAGTACCCTCGATGTCGGAAGGAGAGATTCGGATCTCTCCACATAAGGAAACTCGTGTATCTGCAAAGGACCGTCCGTTGGTATGTTAGATGAGTAGATAGATAAGAAATAATGATTATTTTGAGACATATGTGTACACAATTGAGGAGCGTTTTTACAAAGCGAAATATCTACCAAAATTTCGTAAATGTTTTTTTGACGGTTTCGTGTTCTTTAATATGGGATCTATTAGTTCACAAAAACAGATTTTAACAAAACGATATATCTTTGCTTTTATTCTTACTCGAATATAAGGAATTTTTACAAAGTGAAATATCTACAAGTAAATGGTTTTCACAAAGCGAAATATCTGCCCGGTTTAATTTAGTTGTTTATGGTTTATACAGTGGCAACTCGTTGAAATACGCGGGAAATAGTCAGTCGTTACCTGTCAATCATTCTGTGTGCACGGTATGTACTTAAAAACTTTTAATCTCGAATAATGGCTGAAATGGAATATAATTCACCTGTAATTGAAGTGAATCGAGGAAGGAAAAGCAGAAAAAAAGATGAAGAGAACATGGTGCGCCCGTCGTCGTCAGTTTATACAGATCGGAATACTGGAGATCCTTATATGTCATGTAATCACGGTTTGGGAGTCACATCTTCAACAGTAGATTGTAAGGCCGCTCTTCTTACATATCATGATTTATTAAGATTCAAGCGCAAACTATACGCAAATGAAGGTAAGATAAAGCAGGATATCTTTTTATACAAATACCTACAAATAAAGAGCGTTTCTCGAAAAACAGTACCTATTCAAATGCGACGTATGAATAGACAATGGATTGTAACATACAACATACCAAACGATGATGGCAATCTGGTTCCTGTTTGTAAAAAAACGTTTTTGACTGTAACTGGAGTACACTCTTTACGGCTGTGGCGTTTAGTAAAGTCCTGTGGTTCATCAGGCCAGCCGCCATCAGAAAAAAGAGGCGGTAGACGAACTGTTCTGAAAGATGCCGAAAAAACAGAGATAATCAAGGCGAATATTTTGCAGTATCGTTGTCGTGAAAGCCACTATTCTCGATCTAAGTGTCAACGTTCTTATTTACCTCCAGATCTTAACTTAAAAAAGATGTGGCAAATTTTTGATGAGGAAAGAAAATCTCAAATTCTAGAGAGTGTTAGTCTTTCAAAATATAAAAGTATATTTTACAAGTGCTTTAACTTGGGATTTGGAAATCCTCACGAAGACACATGCTCTGCATGTAAAGAGTTATTGTTGAAAATTAAAAACGAAAGAGATCTTGAGGCAAAAAATGAGTTGCGGACCCAATATCGACTTCATAATATGAGAGCAAAGGCTTTCTTTCGAATAATGAATGAAACTGAACCAGGTACCATAAAGGTGTGCTTCGATTGTCAACAGAATCAGCCATTACCTAAGCTAAGTGTAGGAGAAGTATTTTATGCCCGACAAGCTTGGCTGTACAACTTGTGTATTATGCAACATAGGGATGATAAAAAACAACTAAAGGAAGACATACGTTTTTATACATGGTTAGAGACGCAAGCTGCCAGAGGTGCTAATGAGATATCTTCGGCCCTATTGAGTTACTTGCAGGAACTGGATAAACATCTATATGAAAAGAATGAACTTAACTTGACTTTGAAGCTATTTTCGGACTCATGTAGCAGTCAAAATAAAAATTCCATCGTTCTTGGCGTCTTGTCACATTTTTTACTGAAAAGCAAAGCGTTTAGCAAAGTGATTCATTACTTTCCTATTCGTGGCCATAGCTACATGCCACCAGATCGCGTCTTTGGCCGTATAGAAAAGGATTTTAGAAAACAGGAGTTCATTTTGAGCCCTAACGATTATAGTAAAATCTTGATGAAGCATGGAGTAGAAAAAAAGTGGGGTGACGATTGGAATAACTACGATTTCAAGTCAACAACAAAGAAGATGCTAAAAACGAGACTTCCTTTTAAAATGACTCATGCTCGAATCCTGCAGTATGAAAAAGAACGGAATAAAGTTAAACATTATTACAGCGAAACTTATTCGGGAAGTCCGGTCAATGTGGAAATGTTTAAGCCTGGGATTAAATCTATGGATGCTTTAATCGAAAAATCACAAAAAATACTGAAAAAGAACATGGTATCAGAAAAGAAAAAAGAAGATATAAAAAAACTGCTAGCTTTTTGTGACCTGGACGATGATGCTAAGAAGTTTTATGACGAAATGCTTACAGTAAATTCAGTTCCTATGAATGAAAACGATGATATAAGACGTGAATTTGATGAATTTGAACCATTACTGTAAAGCTTGTGAATTAAATAAACAATAATTACAAATTACAGGTAATAGATATTAAGAAAAAATGCAGATATTTCGCTTTTGTGAAAATTCGTGACTTTGATTTGTGATTTAAATAGAAAAAACTGGTATAAAAAGAATGTATTTCATCTCATGTATGTAGGTGCCCGAATTTTTAAAACATTTCTTAAATTAATTTTATGGTAGTCCTGTCTGAAGTAGAAATAAATGATAATAACTGCGTACTGAAAAAAAATGTTTTTGTAAATATTTCACTTTGTGAAAACGCTCCTCAATTGCCTACCTACACTAACGGACATGTGTTGGTTGTGCTCTAAAAACATTTGAGTATCATAATATGATGTCAGTTTTAGCACGCTATTATGATAAATATTATTACATTGAAGTATTTTAACATAGAATTAGTGGGGGTGCGTTGTGCTTATATTAATAGCGTAGGTCATATAACAATTAGTATGAACAGAGAGTTCGTTCGTGTCAACTTGGGAAAAAATGCATTCGTATAGGTCACAGAAATCTAAAGAAAAAGCCAACTTATTTAGATTTATTTTTCTGTGGTATAGGTATTCCTGTCCAGATTCCCGACTGTTCGCATCTACATGCTCTGACAACTGAGTGTACATGTAGCATTTCTCAACCGTTTCTCGTGAATATTTGTGAGAACATTCGATGATTAGTTAAGCAGGTATACATGGTTACATTTTTGTTTATTCAGTATTTGGATGTTTTTAAAATGGCTGGGATGTGAGGGGTGTTAACGTAAAAAAATAATAAACGGCTGTAATATGAGCCGCAAGATGTGTTTGAAACCGAGTATAGTTTTTATTGATGGAGAGAGATGAGACGCGCGCCACCGATCCACGCCATGGCAAGTTGTGCTCGATATAAATAATACGTATACAGGATGTCCCATGGCATGGAAATTCCACTTAAAGATTTAATTTTTTTTCTCTCATTTAATTTTTAAAAATATTACGCAAAATAATTTCAGATTATTTACAAATGCATGGTTTGTTATTTAAGAAGAAATAATCCTTATAATTAAACCTTTAAACGAATATCATAATATTAATATAGGTGTCACTTAGGCCTTGGCTGAAAACCAGCGCTGTAGGTTCGCCCACAGCATCATGCTGAGCCAGGACCTTTTTTGGACTGAGGGTACATGACGGCAATATTCTTTTTTTTTTTTTTTTTTTATGTTTGTTTCTAATTGTACATATATAATGTTTTGCTATTGTGTTCCTTATGTTCAAAATAAACTTTTCTTTCTTTCTATTATATGTGTTTCTTTTATTTTTTTAAATTTCGTGTGGGTTTAATGCCCGACTGATGCTGCCCATATTTTAACAAATCTGTGAATGCAGTCTTTAGGTAATATGTTTTAATATGAAATGAAGTGTTCTTACTGGTACATCACTGATGAGTGAGAACCTGTAAGAACACTTCAGAGATAAGATGACAGAGAACCATGGATCTATGATATGTCCATGCAGAGAACCAAATTTGTGCTCTATGGTTCTTCGACTATAACTGTCAAACTACTAACCCACCAATAGGTGTGATATTTGGTAGTAAATATATCTTAATAATATTAAAATAAGTAATAAACACTAATTAGGTATCTACTTATATAAATAAGTCCAACTTTCGGGGAGTTAGGCGAGAGTACCTACCTACCTAGAGTAAAAGTAACTAAGAATCAGGATTTTATTATAAAAACTAACGTGGTTTTCACTCATTTTAGTAAATAATACGGGATAACTCACTTGAATCAGTCAGATAGCTCCGACTTTAGTTTCAACCACATTCGATGGTCTTTTTCAAGGAGAGCTCGGGACGCCCGCGTTGACGTCTCGCTTAGCACTGCGGGCGGCAGCTCGTAGTCCGCGTGACGTCATCGGTTGGTGCGAGGGGTGGGTTGCAGTTGGTCGTGTCGTCGACTGATGCGAATCCTCTTCGTCGCTGATGGTGAAATCCCGGCTGGCATGGGGAACGTCCCAGCAAAAAGAACTCACCACATCTCCACTAGACCCGTCCTTATCATCCAAAACAGTTCCATGAAGACACGGCTTCCAAGTAGGTGACAAGAACCATCCTCCGTCTCTATTGAAGGTTGGACGTCTACTAATTTCAATAGATTCTCGGATCTTGCGAGGCACGAAGAACTTTTCTCTCGACAAGACCCGAGTTTTGTGAAAGCGGATGTAGTGTCCTGAACCAGATACCAGAGAATGTTCTGTCACGGCTGAGCTGTTGATGTCCTGATTCTTCATGGAGCGTATGTGTTCCGTAAGTCTAGTGGAAACGTTCCGGCATGTTTCGCCAACGTAACATTTACCACAGTCGCAGGGAATTAAGTAGACACCGGGGACTCCCAATGGGTCCCTATCTTTGGGAGAGCGAAGCAGCTGTCTGAGTTGCCTTAGAGGGCGGAATATTGTCTTGATGCTGTACCTTCGGCGTAACCAATTTCCAATTTTATCCGTGATTCCCTTTATATATGGAAGGTATGCTGTCGCTCTTTCCACTGATTTTGGGCGTGCCTTGGACAACGCGTTCGCAATACGCCAACTGTGCCTCCACTTGTAACCATTGCTTTGCAGAACACCTTTAATATGGTTTAACTCAGTATCCAGGTATTCAGGATCGCATAATCTTAATGCTCTGTTTATAAGCGTCCGTGGTACTGAGGCTAGGTGCGCTGGGTGGTGGTGAGAATCCGCTCTGAGATACCTGTTTGTGTGTGTTGGCTTGCGCTATATGGAGTGCGATAAATGTCCGACTGAGTCGCGTTTTACCAATACATCCAGAAAAGGTAGGGCTCCTTCTTTTTCCCGTTCCACCGTAAAAGCAATTTTTGGGTGAACGCTGTTCAGGTGTTCTAACAGTAAATCCACCTCGTTTCTTTGCACAATGGCAAACACGTCGTCAACATAGCGCCACCAGTGTCTTGGCTTATATGTTGTGTTCATCACTGCCATTACTTCAAAACACTCCATAAATATACTAGCGACTACAGGAGCTAGCGGAGACCCCATTGCTATGCCGTTGATTTGTAAGTAAAAATCACCTTTCCACACAAAGTATCCACTCGACAAAGTGCATCGTATTAGATTCATGTACTCGATAGGTATAGGTATGCATTCTATTATTTCAGATATAATGTTAGTGGTGTCCTCTATCGGTATATTTGTGAATAACGACACGACATCGAAGCTCACCATCTCTTCATCTTCACCTAGTCGTACATCCTCCAGTAGTTGTATGAAATGGGCGGAATCTTTGACATAACTATTTGTTTTGCCCGTGAATGGTAGTAACATGTCTGAGAGGAATTGGGCAGTCTTGTACGTAGGTGAGTCTATTTGGCTAACAATAGGACGAAGAGGCCAGTCTGGTTTATGGATTTTTGGCAAGCCATAGATTTTTGGTGTAGTAGGGTTTAAGGGGCGCAAGCTTTTATACAGCTCATCTGGCAAGGCCATTAAGAGCTTGTTCAGCTTGGTGGTAACTCTGTTGGTGGGATTGTAGCCAACTTTTTTGTAGGTGTTGCTGTCCTCGAGTAAGCGATTTATCTTTTCTTCATATGCTAGAGTATCAACAACAACCGTGACGTTACCTTTATCTGCCGGTAACACCAACAAATCTGGGTTTTCGCGTAGGCACTTAAGAGCATCCATCTCCGATTTGGGTATGTTGGATTTGGGCAACTTTCCTTTTCTCAGCGTTAAAGCGACATCTTGTCTCAAACACTCAGCGTCTCGTGAGTTTATTTTATTACACATAATTGTGCGTTCAATACTACTGATGATTGATTCTACTGGTATTTTTTTCGGTGTAGATGCGAAATTAAGGCCTTTAGCTAAGGCCATGGTCACCGTCTTTGAGATTGTCTGCGAAGATACATTGACCACTGTCCTATCAATAGCATTCGCATTTTGCACGACATGAGTTTGCTGAGAAGTTTTTGTAAGGCGCTGGAGTTTGCTTTCATGTGTTTTATTAACCTGGTTTTGAATAATAAGTGCCCTACTATGCGTCATTGCGTCCAAAGTTTCCCATATATCGGAGCTTAGAACCTTAGACAACTGCAGGTGTAATTTGTACAATTCACTTGACACAATAAATATTTTACGATGGTACCCTCGTTTGAATGTGGTTGAAACTATAGTCGGAACTATCTGACTGATTCACGTGAGTTATCCCGTATTATTTACTAAAAAAAAATATAATCAGGATGCCTAGACCACAGTACATAATATACCTAACTAGGTATATTATGTACTGTGGCCCAGGATGTGCGTACAGTTTAACCAAATTAAACTCTGATTAGAAACTTTAATGTTATTGATGATCTTCGACCTTGTTATGAATCTCGTTTACCAAGATAAATGAGAATAGTAACATGACGTAGGTACTTATACCACATATCATTAATTTAATGTTATCGATAAGATACAAAGTGTGAGTAGGTTAGTAGTTAGGTACCTACCTATACCTAACTTAGTTTGATGTTATATGTACCTACAATATTATATACGCAGGTCCTGCTGTAAGCACATTAAGTCTGGATATAGACACACCTCCGGATATCTATAGTGATATTTTATTTACTTACTTGGTGATATGGCAGCCTTTGACCACCGTTGTAGGCAAGCGATGACGTTATGATGTTGACGAGGACATGTTGTCCCCCTATTGCCTAGTACTGATTTGGTATTAGTGAAATTGTTTTTCTCCTTTAATTCAGCCGAAAATACAATGAGGAATTATTGAAATCAGCTCATGAAATAGCTGTAAGTATATTGAAATTAAAGGCTGCGTCTCCACGGACTGTGGGCATACAGCGATAGGTAAAAGGCAATCTCTGAGAGATCTTTTCAAAGAAATTGATATTTTAACTTTACCGAGTCTCTATTCCTATAATATGTATTTGATAATATATTATGTAGGTATGTTCGTAAAAATTGGAGTAAATTAAACCTAATCACGGTCATAACACTAGGAATAAAGATAAAATAGCGGTGCCAGTGTTTCAGATCAGCAAAGACAAATAAAAGGTCCTTCTTAGGTAATTGTGTGCGGTTTTATAATTAAGTTCCCAAACAGTACAAAGTTCAAAGAAGGAAAATTCAAGTTGCACGTCAAAAACATTTTGATTAAGAAATCTTACAACACAGTTTGTGATTACTTAAACGACAAAAATGCTTGGACTTCCGCCTCTGCCAAGCTATCGCCTGTCACCTACGTAATGTAAATAAATATTGTAATAATTTTACTATACGGTATGTACTTAACATATTGTTAAAATAATGGCCCCGAGTTTCTTGCCCGTTCTTCTCGCAGTGGCTATAATTTTTTCTTTGCTGAACGTGGCAGTCAACTTGGCAAGTAGGTACATGATGAAAACTTAGCAATCATCCTAGAACATACAGGATTAAAACAATATTTAAACTGCCAAGTAGATACATGCCAGAATATCTTTTTATCAATCATTTATGATTACTTTTTCGAGTACTATCATTCACCAATTAATTATGCTCACCAATACCAAGAACTTTTAAGTTGAAAATGCGGTGTCAGTATTTATAATCTTCCAAATGCATTCGCAAGTCTAAAAATTTCATTTTTAGACTTGCGAATTTTGTCTCTATTAAAAAGAGATTTAGCACACAAGCAAACAGACTTAACATTTTGGAATTGTTCCTAACATAATGATGAAACTGCTTGCAAGATGTTAAGTTTTTCCTGCGATACAAATCAAATAAATAATCTCTACTTTTTCGAATACCTGTAGTTGCCCAATCACCGAACTTAAACTTTCCATTTACTTGTTTCTTTATTTTTGGACAAACTTTTTGAAACTCAGTATTTACTAAAGAAAATTAACTATTATAAATGTCATTCGGGTCACTATGAGAAAAATTTGTAATGCCAAGCTTAGCTTCAATATTGGCACTGAGTATTTCTAGCCTACTGATTGTTAACGGCCTATGTTCAATTTCATACCTCGCTATTTCTATGTTTCCATCAAATGTAATCGCCAAGCCCTCATGATCAGATCTTACACACTTCATGATTGACTTTTGTTTAGTGTTACAGTTCGAGTATATAATATTGTCTATACAGGTAGGTACCTGAAGTGTCTGTTATTCTCACAGAATATAAATTTCAAATTAAATGACTTACGAGTAAACAATGAAAAAAGATCAGTCTTATTTTTAGCATTCAATATAATATCTACCTATATTAAAATAACCACATACGAAAGTGGGTTTTTTACATTTAGAAATTTTCAGTAAGTAGTATACTTTCCAGAGTGGCTAAAAATTCTATAAAATTTTGAGCACGACCTTCGTCTGTTGGTGGTCGATATACACACAACACGAGTAGCCTGTCTACCTCCACACAAGCAACCTCACAGACACGTTCGACAGAACATCTGACTAAGTCATGGCGTTCTTTAAATTTTAAGTTATTTTTAACAAGAATGATACACCCTCCTCTTTCTGCAGATGATTTGTTAAACGCACTGCCTACACTAAAATTCTTAACATTAAATAACATTGTATCTGCTTAGCCATGTTTCAGTAAAGCGTAATATATCAAAAGGATATATATCTAAGAACATTTCAATTTCAAGTATTTTGCCAGGGAAGCGATTTATATTTTGGTAGTACAATGCTATGTCAAAACACTTCCCTGTTGTCTGACTTACATGTTTAAACAGTTGGACTGAACATTTGTATTAGTACATGTACTAAAATCTGTAGCGTCAATAAAAGACCTAGTTATATTTCCTATAACCGACTCGATATTATAAGCTACCAAAGTAGTAATTAGATTCTTATATTTCTTAGGTAGGTACATCCTATCCCGAGTCAACATAAATTTAGTAATAAAATAAAAGTCAAAAAATAAAAGTTTGTCTCCATGACGACATGTCATATTATATTAAATTGTATTTAAGCAGTGAATATGCTCATTCTGGCTTTTAGTCAGTACACCTGAAAGGAAAAGCATATAACATAATTTTAAATGCATTAAGGCTTAACAATGAGGTTACATTTGCTATAATCTGTTTCCTGTCTATACCTAAACTTTGTCCTAAATAGACAATGACTATAGTATTGCTATCAATTGCAGAAGACATCATTTTCTTCTCAATTTGAGCATAAGAAGCACCAGGCATGCAGTAATTTTCAACAGAACAGTCTAGTGAATTACCAAGCAAAGAACCAAAATTTATTGCATCTGTAAAAACCAATACTTTGGTAACCATATCCTGGTAAGAGGTGATATCTTGATTTTCCCTCCGTACTGCTTCAGTGCATGTTTTATTCAATGGCTGAGCTGTATGGCAAATTGTTGGTATTGAATTGGGCTCTCTGGTTGGTTGCTGACTATGAGACTCAGCATGCACACTCAATAGTTCTCACACTCTCCATATTGGTGGTCACAAGATCCATCAAACTTATAGCTTCATTGTAGTGCTCACTAACATGGTTTTGAGCTGATAAGTTAGAGAAAATATTTTCCAATATTTTTTCTTTGTCTAGCAGGTCAGAGCGAAGACTCAAAGTATCATTATCATACAATTGCTTAGTAACTCTATAATAATAATAATAATAATTTTATTTTCTCAAATACAAATTCACAACTTTAGTACTAACATACAAGGCACATATTTTATTGTATATTTATAGCAATGCCTACACTAAGATTAATCTTGTGTTGTAGGTTTGCTATCCTTTCCGAGGTCACGCAAGTATTTACAGAGTAGTAGTGTATTGTATTTTCAAATATCAATATATAAAACCCATTAATTATTTTAGCATGCAAGATTGTAAATATTATGTTCTGTGTAAAATTACAAAGATTGTGAGCATATATAACAGTTATGTGTGTGCGTGAGTGTGTATGAGGGTGTGCGCGTGTGTGTGTTTGTGTGTGTGTGTTTTTAATAATTTTGACAGTAAATCATATAATTGGTTTTAATAATTTTTCAGTGTTGTCATAATTCATGTTTTGCAGCCAGCAATGAATTGTTATCTTTACTTCTTTTTGCCTTAAGGAAATAAGATTTGGAAGAAATTTTGCTAGTTGATTATAAAGAAATGGTCCCAGAAAAGTTTGGTGTCGATTTGCCAGTTTTGAGTTGTATTTAGTGCTATTGAAGACTCTATCTTTCCTTCTTTTACCTCCGGTTTTAGCAACAAGTGCTGGTGTTATCTGTTTTTGTTGAAGTATGATAAGATTTTGAATAAACAACTGTCTCACCGTCAGTACACCACAGTCTCCATACAATTCTGAAGTAGGAAATTTATAAGGCCTGGTTGTAGCAACTTTTAGCACTGCTCGTTGAGCACGCTCTAACTTCAACAAATAAGTCAAGCATGCCCCACCCCAAGAAGTGTTGCAATAAGTTAGTATTGATTTACACAACGAGTCGTATACATTAAAAATTAATTTTCGATCTGCTACCTCACGCAGATTTTTGAATACAAATATGAGTTTACGTACCCGTTTTCCCAAGGCCTCAATGTGATTTTTCCAGGTCATTCTCCTATCCATTATGATACCTAGGTACTTAATGGTTGGGACACATTGAAGTTTTGGACAGTTACAGCTATTTGAAAAGCAATTCGTGTGGGCTCTAATATTAATATTTGGGGTTTTGCCCCGGCCATTTGTAAAAGCAATGAATTTAGTTTTTTCAATATTTAAAGAGAGCAAATTATGTTGAAGCCACGCTGTAACAATTCTCAAGCCTTCTTCGGCATAAGCCTGTACTTCTTCCCAGCTATTTCCAACAAATACTAATGCAGTATCATCGGCGTATGAAAAAATTTTTGCGTGACTTAGTTTCAAATTGCATAAGTCGTTAACATACATTAAAAACAGGGTTGGACCCAGTATGCTTCCTTGCGGTACTCCATAGCTCATTTTTTGTTCCGCACTCATCATATCGCCAATCCTAGTTTTTTGGGTTCTGCCAGTTAGGTAGTCTTTCATAAGGTGCAAAGCTTTATCTCGGATTCCAGCAAATTCTAGCTTTTTCACAAGTATGGGGACGGAGACAGTGTCGAATGCTTTTGCCAGGTCCAAAAACACTCCTATTACTTTCTGTTTACTATCCAGTTTATCAACTATGAAATTAGTTAGTTCAAAAACTGCATTTTCTGCGGATCGTCCAGGTCTAAAACCAAATTGATTAGGTGAGAGGATATCGTACTTATTGAAGTAGGAAATAAGACGTTTATTAATAATTTTTTCTAATATTTTTGAAAGGCTTGTGAGAATTGATATGGGTCTATAGTTTCCGACACTATATGTGTCCCCGCCCTTGTGAATAGGAATTATGATTGATTTTTTAAATACATCTGGAAATATGCCTGTTGAGAGACTAAGGTTACAAATATGAGTAATGGGGGGAGCGAGTATCGATGCTGATGTTTTGACGAGTTTATTTGAAATTCCATCAAAACCAACAGCACATTCATTTTTCAAGCAATTAATGACGCCATTTACCTCGTCAACGTCAGTGACTAATAAGCCAATGGAGTTCACTTGAGAAGGTAACTGACTCGTTTTGATGTCGGTGCTGCTACCACCATGCCCTACAATTTTATCAGCTACATTTTTACCTGAATTTGCAAAGAATTTGTTAATATGATTTATTGAATCTATATGGTTTGATTTAGTTGATAATAAACATTCATTATAATTTTTCTTTTTTTCAGTGCAAGTTATTTTTCTTATTGTTTCCCATGTTTTTTTAATGTCGTTTTTATTTTTTTCTAGTTCAGTTTTATGATAGTCTGTTTTTAATTTCTTTAAAAGTTGGGTGCAATAGTTTCTGTACCTACAGTAAGTTATTTTAAGAGTTTTATTATCTGGGGTTTCCTTCAAACGTAAATGCATTCTATCACGTGTACGAATACATCGTATGACACCTGGCGTGATCCACGGCTTAATAATGCGTTGACTTTGTGGCACTTTATATATGCGAGTGCAAACTTTGATGCCTTCATTTAGTTTATTTATAAGTAAGTTAGCTGCCACGTTTGCATCTACTGCTTGTAAAATATCGGCAATACTAATAGATTTTAAGTGATTGCTTAATTTTGGTATATCTATTTTTGTGGTCACTTTTTCTAGATTCTGGAATGGTTTTCTACATCTATTTTGTAAATTTAGAATACTCTACTTCATTCAAACAATTTTGAAGATCTGGTCAAACAAACAAATGCCAGTGGCATTTGGAAAAGCAATTTTTGTCCTTTGTCCAAAAAAAGACGAAGTAACTCATCCAGAAGATACTAGGTCGATTGCACAACACAATATCCAAATATTTTTTCTCAATTTTACAAAGAAGAATGACACACTTTATGATCAAAACAAATACTTCAGGTCCAATCACCTGAAAGGGTTTATGCCTGGAATTTCTGGATGCCTGGAACACAATACTCTACTAGCGGAAAGTTTAAAAGACGCCAGAACATATGAAAGACAAATAACGGTGTTCTGGATAGATTTAGAGAACGCGTTTGGTTCTGTGCAGCACAGACTGCTGTTGTTTGCAATGAAATGGCATAACTTTTCACTTGTGGTCAGAGACATCATCACATCATATTACTATTTCCAATTAAATGTTTTTTTTTATCAACTCTTACACTTAAACTAACACAATGCAGTACAATGTGGGTTTGTTCCAAGGTTGCTGCTTGTCACCAATAGCATTTAATATTTTAATTGACAAAAAAAAAAAGTGGGGCTATCGGTTTAAGATCAATAACAGATACACAGAGTCCATCTTAGCTTTTGCTGACGACCACTGACACGGAACCCAATAATATGTCAGGAACTTTTACGAGAAGTGGATGAGTTCTGTGCGTTGGTTGACTAAAGGGTTGAGAACAAAACCAAGTAAATGCCACTGTCTGTGTCTGGGTAGACGGAATACCAAATTTACCTCTTACGACCCGGGACTCATGATGGAGGATAATGTGTTTCCACACTTTCCACAATTGCTGAAGCTGTGCCATTTAGATTTCTTGGTACAAAGGATGCATACCATCTTTAGACGCAGTCTTCGATAGCTTTCTAAAAGACCTTAGTATGGTAAACCAACAACCAATAAGTAACATTAAAAAAGCTAGGAATGAAAAAATAAAATACTACAAATATTTAACATCACGCCTGACTTGGCCTTTTCTAGTATACGACATTTCTAAATCCATTTTAACAAAGCTGTATGTAAACGTCATAAGGACATTGAAGTCATGGTTGAGGCTTACACTTTCGGCAGACCCATATACATTATTTAGGGATCAAACTAATTTTGGGATGAAATTAAAGAAACCATCGGAGCTCTATAAACACCTCAGATTTACCAAAACGCACGTCTTATTAGAATCTGAGATTTTACTCTTACTACTACTACTTAAAGATTTTAGAGATGCTACTGCATCTCTCCCAAAAGACAAAAGTGCCTCTGACCTTGATTCGGGGCTTCAATTCCACAATAAATTTATGATAGGTGCACAGTCCAGCAAAGCGGGTTATGGGTCGAAAAAGAAAGTTTAGGATAAAGTCATTGTAAAATCTTTTCTACAACGACGAAACGTCCAGTACAATAATGCGTTCAGGGCGGTGTTGGGTTTGCCCCGGTACTGCAGTGCCTCAGGAATGTTTGCGGAGGCGCGAACGGATTGTTTTCATGCGAGTATGCGCAAACGGGCTATTTCATTGGTAGGTCGCGTGCGGGCCAGCTCCAACGCCGTCCTGGCGAGGATTGCGGCCAGGCTCGATTGCCCTTTCCTTCAGCATTGCTGCAACCGACATGTTGCTGTAGCAATGCCAAAGCGAAGGTATTAAGCTGATCTATCTGTAGGGACAAGACTATTATATTATTTTTATATTGTCACATTTATACTGTATTTTATTTTTATTTGATTATGACATTTATACTGATGACATTGATTACTATTTAATTATTTATTTATTGTGTTGCATGTTGAATGAATTTATGGGTTAATTTACTTACCTGAAATAAATGAATTTGAATTTGAAAGCGAATGGCTAACCATAGGTGGAAAATCTGTCGCCAAGCACCTAACGGTGTGTTCCAGCAACTGTCCTTGAGAGCCAGTCATTCTAGGTTAAGCCAGTTAACACCTTCGACCACATCGTCACTTACCATCAGGTGAGATTGTGGTCAAAGGCTTAGCCTATAAGCAATAAAAAAAAAAGAAAAAAAAAAATGTGAATTTTATATCCACCTGGAGTTAAAGTGGCGTACCTTGGTATACGATTGGTCGCCTGCCTTATTAAAATTTTTGCTAAACGCCTTTCAGATGACCCTCCCAGACCAAAGTAATTTAGTAAGATGGGGGAAAACCACCGAAAAGTCTTGCGGTATTTGTCGGGAGGCGATAGGTACAGCGAGGCACTTATTGGTAGGATGCAAGGTGCTCATTAGGGGTCATTATTCACGTCGCCATGATAGAGTCCTCGAAATCATACGAGAAGCGCCCTCACGCCGCTTCTCGGGCTCTCAATTAGAACTCTCTCGGTAGCTAGGGCAAAAAAAGGTTTGATTACGAACAAACGACACGTCGATTTTGTAAAAGAAGGGTCATCTACAAATTATTAATCCAAGCCTTACTCCATCTTAGGCGAAGCCCCCGATTGCACTCTTTTGATGGACACGTATGAAAAACTACAAAATTCCTGAGTATGTTGGTATTTCGTCTGTGGTATTTCGTCTTCCAGACCAGCCATATTTCTACACTCAAAAATTCTAAAGCGCATATATTATAGTACTTATAGAACTTACTGTGCCGTGGGAAACGAACATACCTAAAGACCACACAATAAAAACAAACAAATATTATGACCTAACAAATGATTTAAGAAAAAACGGTTATGTGGTTAATTTATATGCTGTAGAAGTTGGAGCAACGGGTATACCAACGAAATCCATAATTATAACCTACTTAAAGACCTTGACCAGCCAAGAACAACCGTAACTTCCATCCTAGAACGTGTATCTAAGGCGGCATTAGTAGGATCTTACCACATTTGGTTAAGTAGAGGAGGAGGCTCGAGCGGTGAAGCCCTACTCCTGGGTTGCAAGTCCCAGGCCCCTCTAGCCTCTTCCTCTGCAACGCTATGGACCCGGCACCAGCACGGTGAATCCATGGAATGCTAAGTAATTATTTAATCGCAAAACAAATTCTAAGGAATAGGTAAAAGGTGCGTACCAAATTCCAATGTAGTGTAAGAAGCATTGATCTATAATGTTACTTCGTAAGGACAGGCCGGACGCCAATTTGAAAAGTTGAACATTTCTTGGTGTTAAAACAACGGCGCGGCGTGACACCGACGCGGGTTCAGTCTTCGCCTCAAGTCTGATGTCACTGTGTCCTGTCACTTGTACAAAATACCAAACTTTTTGGTGAAGGGTTGCACAAATGAGCTACATTTTTAATAGCAATTAAAAATGTACTTTGAAGATCTTTCAATAGAACCTATATTATGCTTGATGAATCTTAGAGTTACCATACCTCACTGTACCACATCTTAGACAATAGTTTTTAATGAATGCCCCGTTCCTATATATTTTGTCATCCGCTATTCGTCATAGCAACTGCTCGTAAACAATCGAGAGTGTTTTTAGTTGTCATAGCAATACCATGCTAATAACCGGCCAGTAATCTGTCATCTTAGTTACATACCGGTAGTACTTTATAGAAAGGCAAGCTTGGCCCTGGTCGAAAATATAACGATCCGTTTAGATAGGTACGGCTTCAGAGATGGCGTTGAATTTTCGTCAGTCAATTTGCTTCTTAGCCTAGGCGTACCGACTTTACATATGAAATAACTGGGAAGAAGAAAGAAATATTAACTAATAATTGTACATCCTTGTGACAGCAAATAAAGTGCATACTCACATATTTATCGTTCATAACAAATCCAATAATCTTTGTTAGATATCGGTTAATCCGCTTGACTCAGTATGGGCCGCGCGGCCGCTAATAAGGCCTTGAAAGGTACGAAGCATGGGACATTAAATTATTTAGGTACGTTCAATTATTTAATTATTCCGCTTAGTTAGTAGGTAGACAGACATCGTTAGAATCATGACACGCATAAAATATAGTAAGTCTGTTAATTCACACTGCGAACCGAACGGCTCAGCAGTTGGAACGGATGCGTACATACATACAGCGTATTCTGGATCAACACACACCTACGCATCCTTATCCCCCTTATCTGAGTAGTGGCCGAGGGAGCGAGATATACCTACCTACCTGCCTGTCTGCCCGCTTTCCATGCGGGAGAAACCGCGGACGGAAGCTAATACCATTACCTCTATGTGCAGACTACACAAATATATTTTATTGTTGCAGAAGCCAAAGGCAGGGCTTTTTTGGCAGGGTAACAGTGGAAACTAAGGTTCGTATCTTATACTAAACTAAAACCCACAAGCAGTTTTTGCGATTTTTGAAGTTAACGGCAACAAATTGCTAATTTTGCCATTGTTACCCCCTTAATGGCTTTTGCGACAATACATATTTGCTTAGTCTGAACATAAAGGTAATTAGTAATTAGCTTCTGCCCACGGCTTCACTCGTATGAAAATCGGGCAGGTACGTATAGCAACGTGCCGGAAACGTCAAATTCATCCGAAAAAATAATAAATGTTATTAGGCAACTAAACTTATGGCTAATAGTTTAAAATAATAGATTCGTAAGATAAAATAACACTAACAATTCAGTACTAGTAAAGCTCTTTGGTCTCCACACTAAGATGCCCTGTGTCGTGTCGTGAGGACCATATTTCCGTTTATTTTCTAGTTTAGCGGAATCTTTGCATCATACTACGTAATAGAGACAGAGTATTTATATGTAGGTGTAGGATGTATCAGTGAATTTGCAAGTTTACGTAAATACATATTGTAAGGTTTTAATAATTTTCTTTCATTTTCATGCAAAACTAGCCATTTTTACGATAGCAAGCTTATTCTGTAACGTTCAGTAGTTTTTACTGCTGAAGTACTGGCAACACAGTCTGAACGGTACCTTGGCAGAGCGAGGGCAGTGTGATGTGATTAATTCTTTATTGAACGACCGAATCGTGCGGACGTATTCTGTTAATTCATTGGAATTGGAAGATACATATTATAAGGAATTATTCTGGATCATCGTGTTAAATTTACAATCACCGTTGGCACTGCAGCGATACTGAGATCGTTTACATATCAGCTAGTAGATTATTTTTTAAATTTTGTCGAAGTCAAGGAGTTGAATTAGATTAACAGTAAATCGGTTATTACAGCTATCAAAGAACAGTTTGCGAGATATGGCATTCCAAGTGAATTAGTTACTGATAATGAGCCAGCATGTAGCTCGAAGGAGTTTTTTCTCAAGGAGTGGGATGTAGATGTATGTATGTAACTCATTTAACGTCGTCTCCACTATACCCTCAATCTAATGGAAACAGTGAAAGAGCTATACAGTCGGTAAAAATATGTTAAAGAATTGTGTAGATTCAGGTCATCGAGATATATGTATTCACGTCAGGATTATTATCTTAGTTTATTAAATTTTCGTTCTACACCAAGGGACAAAATAGATTCACCGGCTCAGATATTGATGGGTCGTCGGCTTAATACACGTTTGCCAATACACAGAAAATTATTAATGGAAACGGTCGACAATAAAAGAAATCACAATGGTATTTTAAGGCAAAAAAGGAGATATGATAATTTCGCAAGGGACCTCCCTACGTTACGAGAAAATAAGAAAGTAATTGTAGTGGATGGTCATAGGAGAGAACTTATGAAGGTTGTTAAAAAATCCAACGAGCCACGGTCTTACCTACTTCAAGACAAAGTAGGTAGACAGTACCGTCGGAATCGTAGGCACTTACTAAGACATCAGAAAAATTCAGCTGAGTCTAAAAATTGTAATGAACCTAACACAGATACACAGATATAGATCTGTATGAAGATGCGAGCGATGCTGAGATGGTACCAACAACCACCGGCTTCAAAATACTTAGTCCTAATTCGCCGTTGACTATAGGTACCTTCTTCCACTGTTGACGACGTAAATGTAAGCGAGCAAAGTCAAGTCTCTAAACATACGCCGGAAACATTAAAACGGTTAACAACACGTCCTATAGCGCGAAGCAGGGCCCGTTTGTTGCGTGGTTTGGATTCACCGAAAACAGACCAAAACAATGATAATTAGACTAGTTTATTATTATACTTCGTTCTAAGTAGGTTTGGTACATGCAAAATGTGATTTGAATATCATATCATAATTTGAAGTAAAGTAGGAATTTGATGTACTTAACACATAAACTTATTTGCACTTGTTTACTAACTATGAGAATGTACCTTTTAGGTATAGGCTCTTTTTAGTAAGATGTTTAATTGATTTTTTAATATAAGTACTTACTGAGTGTTGTATAGTAACAATAATACTTATGTTGGTGCTTTTATAAGGGGAAAGATGTAGTGATAAATGATATCAAGTTGTCAATCATTCCATAGTCACTACTCACTCCGTATACCTCTTATACTTATCTTTCAGTTATTAGTGAATCTCTTTTTAGTAAGATTTTTGGTTAAAATTTTATTATAAGTACTAACTGAATTTTGTATACTTATTAACAATAATAATTATACACAAAAAACAAACCCAACCACTACATTCGGTTCGACCATAGAGATATAAAATTGCTTTCTCTTTTCTGTGGGTTCGACAATCCACAAATCCCCGCCAGAAAGACCCGGTTTATGCCAAGAATGTTACGCAAGGCTATAGAAATTAAAAAGTACTCAAATTTCAATAGAGATGATGGTTGGCAATTACCACCTGCTTGGGATCCTGTTATCTAATTAAGGCGATATGGTTTGACAAAGTAACATCTTTGAAAATCGAGATAAAATACTTCTTCGATTACCTAAGTTGCGTTCTTTTGATATGTATATCTTCAGTTCATAAACTTAATTATTGATTAGGCAAAAACACGATTACGAAAAAAATTCTCGATAGATTAAATTTTTGAAAAATATGCTTTTTAAATTTTATTATCGCCGATATCTTAAAACTATAATAAATATTAACACTAAACTGGTTTAATTCGATAGTTTATTAGTAAATCTAAATATTTGCTAAGTATTTTCTCGATATCTTTAGTGGATGATTTTCTGTCAATTTTTTCTCAATTTAAACTACGAGATCCCTTGTGCCCGTGTCGCCAGTACGCCCGTGACCGCTGTCAACGACGGTACTGTGCTCGTTTCTTTCGCGCACGGATTGTATACGCTATTTCGGAATCGACGAATAAAAAAATGGGAAACCACAGTATAAAAAATGAGGAACGCTTACGTCAGCTGAGGGAGCATAATATTGATAAGAGATCGAAATCGGTAAGTACTAACTAGTAGGTAAAATCAAATATATTTCATATGTATGGTATAATCACATAAATAAATTCCACGTTTTGATATTTCCATATTACTCAGGTTCATCTGTACTGGACGACTTATTTGCATAAAATTATGTCACCGTTTAGTTTGCGCATGTAGCGCCAACATATCAATATCAATAACGATATCGTCTGCCAACCGAAGAAAGTTGCTCCGATTTGGCTGAAAATAAAAACTAAGGTTGTTCTGGACGCCCTCACTCCGAATGCAGACCTTTTTTCGATGACGTCTGCCAAGTGAAAAAAGTTACTCCGATTTGGATGAAAATCGATATCTAGGTTGTTCTGGATGTCCTCATTCCAAATTTGGAATTTATTTTACGATGACGTCTGCCAAATGAATAAAGATACTCAGATTTGGCTGAAAATCGATATCTAGGTTGTTCTGGATGTCCTTATTCCAAATTTGGAATTTATTTTCCGATGACGTCTGCCAAGTTTGAAAAGTTACTCCGATTTGCATGAAAATCGATATCTAGGTTGTTCTGGAAGTCCTCATTCCAAATCTGAGATTCATTTTTCGATGACGTCTGCCAGGTGAAAAAAGTGACTCCAATTTGGCCATCTGCCATGTGAAAAAATATACTCTGATTTGGCTGATAATCGATATCTAGGTTGTTGTGGATGTCCTTATTTCAAATTTGTAATTTGCTTTTCGATTACGTCTGCCAAGTATGAAAAGTTACTCCGGTTTGGATGAAAGTCGATATCTAGGTTGTTTTGGATGTCCTTATTCCAAATACGGAATTTATTTCTCAATGACGTCTGCCAAGTGAAAAAAGTGACTCCGATCTGGCTGACAATCGATATCTGGGTAGTTCTGAACGTCCATATTACGAATTCAGAATTTGTTTTTCGTGGACGTCTGCCAAGTGAAAAAAGTTACTCCGATTTGTTTGAAAATAAATTTCTAGGCTGAAATGGACGTCGTTATTCTGAATATGTATTTTTTTCGGATGACGTCTGCCAAGAAAAGACAAATGACGTATCTCGAAAATGGTATGATGGAGTGTAAATATCAGTAATATATCTACAGTTGTAGTGCCTACTAGGTTACACGGTGTCTTAGTAGTAGGTAGGTACTAATCCGAAATGATCTCAATGTAGACCTACCTACTGTTTTGATAAACGTATTATTCCTAAGACTCTCTCTGAATACGGTAAAATGAAATATGAACTGTTCCACAGAAAAAAGTAATTCACTCTCCACTTAGCAAAATGTATGGAAAAGCATAATTTCAGGTTGGTGCCACAGTAAAAGTTCTTTATAATGACAACGCAAAGGAAGGGAAGACTTCAATCAGCTTTTTTCGACCGTTCCGTGTTATTATATATGAATGTACAGAATACTCGTATTGCAATTACAATACCTTCATTCTATATTACGATGCTAAGTTGATACTAATTATTATACACATCGAAATAATAGGCTTATTCTGAGATTATACATTAGTATTTGCTGTCAGTGATATTTTGCATACACGCTACAAGCTCAATAATCAAACAAAAATTATAAAGATTATGGTTTATTTTTAGTTTGTCCAATCCTTACGCAAATAACGTATAATAACCCCGATCTTGATGGCAGTTCGCAATGGGGTGGTGTACAACAAACGAGATAGAATAATTTACCTCGGAATTGGAACGCAAACCTGTAAAAAAAAACAGATATAACCGAGTAACGTAGCTAGTAATTTTAGGAAGTAAATATAATCGAAAGTATGTACCTAATTATATAGTATATGATTAGCGAATGGACTGTAGATTATCTTCAGTTTATAATTTTCTATAGTAAAGGATGTTATAAGTACCTACTCACTTAGTAAATATAAATATTGAAATTATAAATTTACCTTTTTGTACTTACTAATAATTGCTATAAGTAGATAGATTTGTAAGGGATTTATAATTATGACTTATGAGGGTAGGATTGTCTAAATTGAAATTTTGTACACATGCTACAGTATAAAAAGAAACAGAAGCATATGAAGCAGTGATTCCTGAGTAGTGTTTCGTCAGCAGTCCTTGAGAGTCAGTAATTTTAATCACTTTACCATCCTTGACTATATCCAATCCTCGTAATTTGGTTTGGTATACACGTGCTGTAAATATGATAATAGTTCAATTTACATAAAGTAAATCATGGTTTTAGGTAACTAGGCGTGTCGCAACTTATAGACCATGGCGGTAGCGCCCCTTGTGACAAATCTTTTGCCAACTTCAAAATGACCTTGGTTTGAGAGTCGAGTAAGTACTTGTCAAAATTTTTATATTTGATGTATTTTATATAAATGCATCTTATCATAACTTTTTTTCAGGTATTCGTACGGCACCTTTCCAGATAGAGACTGTAGTAATTCAGATAACTCTGAACTGACCAATAACTTAAACATCTTTGCAGAAAATGAGTATATAGAGTTAAAATATACAAATTGCAAACAAAAGAAGTAGTTTTTTTTAATATAATTTGTGATTTTATATTCCAGTGTTGAAGAACAACTGACAGAACTGACCGTTGAAATGATCAGTGAGTCAAATGATTTTCACCCCGTTACTGGAAGAAGATTAGTTGATTTGAATGATTTTCTTGCTGAGCTACAAAATAAAGGACGCTTCAATGGTTTGTCCGCTTGTAAGACTGAAAATTTTAGATTGGTGGACGAGAAAAGATTAGGGCTTACATCAAAATTTAAATTTTAATGAATATGTGCCATGAATTAGTGGTGATTAAATCTGAGGATAGCAGTGATGAAAAATGGGTAAATGCATATATAGCTGCTACTAGCGGAATCATATCTTAAGGCATCGGTTACTCTCAGTTTCAGGTAGTTTTTTCTGCATTGGATGTACTTTTTTGACAAAATATTATGGCAAGATTCAAATTCAGGTTTATGAGAAATGGGAAGGAGTCGCAGTTGAATCAATGGAAGCTGCAGCATTGCGGGACAAAGAAGCAGCTATAGCTGAGGGTAGGACTAAAAATGGTCTGCAAGGTCAAATGGTATGATAAAAATTATGAAAGAGGATACATTTTTGGGGACAAAAAATGAAACCACAACTTGTAAAATTTTACTGAAATAGTAGATCCTCGATAGATAAGAGGGATAGAGGTAAGAAAAATAAAAGGAACTAAAGAAAATAATTGATTACTTGTAATTATTATATTTTAGTAACATATATTAACAAATTAAACTGCATTTTACTCTAAAAATATGAAAATACTTAAATGTATCCTGGCCTTTTGATAATCTTATCTAACCTAACTATTCCGTGTTACTTGTACATATAGAATTTATACAATACGCATTACTTCATATTATATTTTAACTGATTACTAAACAGCACTTTGACTCTAAAAGAATTTGATACTTTATCTTATATTACCCTTACCTGATTATTTACGATTATTCCTGATTACTATAACGATTATATTCGAAATTCAACATAAGTATGACGTACATATATTTTCAACACCCTCGCCCGTAAAGTGAGTTTTATTATATCGTTCTTAGGGCCATAAACCGAACTATAACACCCTCATGCATAATAATATTACACACTAGTGCGTAATAGAATTATCCCTAAAAAGTTAAATTAGTACCTAACTGCAAATTATAAAAGCCTTTTATCTAGTAAATCGTTGACTCCCTATGAACATATATATATAATCGTTGTTCCATTGTTAATATGTGTCTTATAGTCATGAACATCATTCATTATTTATGTATGTATATACTATTATGTTGTATATGTGCATGTATTATTATGTATGAATTAAATATTATTTATATATGAATATTATTTGTTTATCTATATGACTATTCTAATTAAATTTTTGTATTTATGTAATGTAGGTAATATATAAGTTAATTGTCAGTGTAAGTACTATAATATCTTGCTCACCGCCGTCCCTTGGATCTCTTTAAATTATGTCTCTCCTTCCAATGGTTGTCTGGAAGAGATCGCTTTCAGCGATAAGACCGCCAAATGTTACATTATTATTATACAGATTTGTTACAACAAAGGGGTTTAAATGTAATCAAAACCATACATTTGCCGCGTGCAAAAAAAAAAAACTTGTAGTGTTGCAGTTTAAAGCCATAGAACTTTTAACATGATTGTCATTGTAGCAAAACGTAGAAAAAAATATTGTAATAAATGTTAAGCTTGCGAAACTGTAATTTTTACACTGTAACGCTGTCTTTTCGGACTGGAGGTCGTTGAACGCGTCGCGTAATTCGCGGCTAGTCCATGCGTGTGGCTATGCGTACTTATCTAATTCTATAGAGATACGTTCGAGCGCTATTTGCCTAAACTGCTGTCCGGAATACCTGGCCTTAATTAAATCCCATGGCCGACACAAATCTGCAAGACCTGTGGACACTGTGAGCGAATACTGCGTGAATAGGGAACGTTATGATTACCTAATATAAAAAATTCTGACGGTAGACCAAATAATTTCTTAATAACTCATGTGACAAATAAAACCAAATATTCACCCTGTGACCACGATCACTGCAAAGTGTTTGAAACGTCGGGACAAAAAGAATGATAAGTATACGCTTTTTAAACCGTTTAAGGTTGTTTAATTACTACATATATGTGATTGTGTAATTATATAATTATATGTTTTTTTGTTTTTTTTATTCATGATAGGTTATCTTTTGACCACTATCTCACCTGATGGTAAGTGACGATGTGGTCGAAGATGTTGTTCTGGCTAACCTAGAGAATTACTGGCTCTCTAGGGCAGCTGCCGGAACACACCGTTAGGTTCTTGGCGACAGATTTTCTACTTGAGGGTGGTAGCAAAATGCCCTACCACCATGCTATAACGACTGCCATCCGAAGACAACAACCGGGACCGACGATGGCTCAACGTGCCCTCCGAAGCACGGAAGCGCTCAGTAGTAATGTCACTAGCGGTCACCCGCATCCAACGCTGGACCGAGGCGGACGCTGCTTAGGTTTGCTGACCGGTTCAGAATGGTTAAGCAAACTTCGCTCCGAGCGCTTCAAATGTATAATCCTTACTAATATTATACATTTGAAGCGCTCGTACTAATATTATAAATGTGAAAGTTTGTGAGTGTGTGTGGATGTATGGATGTATGGATGTTTACTCTTTCACGCAAAAACTACTGAACGGATTTGAATGAAACTATACAATAATATAGCTAATACATCAGAATAACACATAGGCTATAATTAATAAAGATATACTGTGTAAATTGACGAAAATATCAAAAAAGCTGTTAATAAAGCCACACTAGAAATATTTGCGACGTCTCAACCCGGATGAAGGCGTCGCGTCGCGTCAACAACGTCGTCTGTAGTGCGCGCGCCGGTGTCGCGTCTCAACCCGGACGAAGGCGTCGCGTCGCGTCAACAACGTCGTCTGTAGTGCGCGCGCCGGTGTCGCGTCTCAACCCGGACGAAGGCGTCGCGTCGCGTCAACAACGTCGTCTGTAGTGCGCGCGCCGGTGTCGCGTCTCAACCCGGACGAAGGCGTCGCGTCGCGTCAACAACGTCGTCTGTAGTGCGCGCGCCGGTGTCGCGTCTCAACCCGGACGAAGGCGTCGCGTCGCGTCAACAACGTCGTCTGTAGTGCGCGCGCCGGTGTCGCGTCTCAACCCGGATGAAGGCGTCGCGTCGCGTCAACAACGTCGTCTGTAGTGCGCGCGCCGGTGTCGCGTCTCAACCCGGACGAAGGCGTCGCGTCGCGTCAACAACGTCGTCTGTAGTGCGCGCGCCGGTGTCGCGTCTCAACCCGGATGAAGGCGTCGCGTCGCGTCAACAACGTCGTCTGTAGTGCGCGCGCCGGTGTCGCGTCTCAACCCGGATGAAGGCGTCGCGTCGCGTCAACAACGTCGTCTGTAGTGCGCGCGCCGGTGTCGCGTCTCAACCCGGATGAAGGCGTCGCGTCGCGTCAACAACGTCGTCTGTAGTGCGCGCGCCGGTGTCGCGGGCAGCGTTACCATGGAAACAAAAAACGGGCAGCGTTGCCATGGAAACAAAAAACAACTGATTAGAAATTAGCTCGACAAGAAATGTCAAAAAGCAATAATTGTATAAATAAGCTAAGGCCTAGTTTCACCATACTCTGTTATTTATTTGACGCCTTGTTAATCGTTTTAACGGACTGTTAACTGAACCGAGTGTCCCACCAACTGTTAATGGATGATTAATTCAGTTAACTTCATAGAACGTAGACTGATTTAACAGCTCTGTTATTTTTAAAGACCCATTAGCTAATGCCTGATTTAGCGTAAACAAACATGGTATGGTGAAATTAGGCCTAAAGCTAATAAAACTAACTACAGAGGCCCAAACGAGCCCTACAAACAATATGTATTGTTTATTATTATACCACATATAATAATAAACAATACATTCTTCCTAGTCGAATCGTAAAATTTAACTAGGAAGAATGCGGTTGATGGGCAGAAAATGCCTATCTACTATGTATCTGTTGGTAAGTTCATAAGTTTCTAATGGACATTTGGTAGTAACAAATTGATCCTTATATCAAAATGAATACTTTTATCGTTCCTGGTATTTAAAATAGATATACTTTGTCCTTTACACTACATCATTTGGACAAATATTTTATTAGTTACGACGATGACCAACCAAGTCCGCGATACTATAGTGCGGTCCGGCGCGGCTCGGCGGATGCACTACGGATGAGGTGGGAGAAGAAGCCGCTCATCGCTGAATGCGCGACCCGAACGCGGGCAGACCCGTGAGGGCAGACGTCATTGATGGTTGTCTCCGATTTGCGAATTTTCAAGGCACTAGCGATTTGTAGCGAACTATGGTTTTTTGTGGTTAGGAGTAGGACGTATGAGAAGATACTTCATTATTATTAAGTAGGTTATCTACCTATCTTAATATATTTGTTTCGTACTTTATAATACTTAACACCCACTTACAATAATACCACGACAGCTTAAATATTTTTGTGGTTAGTATTTACTTATAACAATAACTAGCTGCGCCCCGCTGTTACACCCGCGTGGTGATGGATGGTGATGATAAAATGTATGATATGTGTTAATCCAGCGCCTTATCTACCTCCATACCAAACAATATTTTTAAGATTTATATATGGCTTACGCAAATATGATCATGTCTCCGATTTTCGCAATAAGCTCAAGTGGTTCCCTATTCGTCGTCGCCGGAATGCTCATATATTATCTCTCCTTTACAGTATTCTGTTCAATCCTTTATCCCCGCGATACCTCAAGGAACAATTTAAATTTCTTCATTCTACCCATTCTATGTCGTTACTGTCATTAGAAAACGTAACGCTATACAGCAGTTATTTATGTATACAATTATTAAGACCATAAGAAACCCCGCCCAATATTTTGACCATATTTATTGTTGATGGATTGTCTGGAAGAGATCGCTCTGAGCGGTAAGTCCACCCATTGATACACTCACCCATTGATACAGTTTAGCCACATGAGCTTATTACGAAAATCGGAGACATGATCATATTTGCGTAAGCCATATATAAATCTTACTTACAAAAATGTATGGTATTGAGGTAGATAAGCCGCTGGATTAACACATATAATACATTTTATCATCATCCATCAACCCGCGGGTGAAACCGCGGGGCGCAGCTAGTGTATGTATAATACAAGATATGCTCATGATATATATTGTGTGGGAAAAGACACATACACCAACAACATCGTGTTTATTATTCGAAAGGTAAAGGTAAATATTCGTATATATGTTGGTTGGTTTCTAATTATAACTTTTATGAGATGTAGGTAAACTATTTATTGGATACAAGTTTTTAACTAGTATCATATAGTTTTAATGTTTGTGGGCCGTGCGTTGGGGGCTCCTGAAACTTGACCTCAACGTCCCAATCTGCCCTCAAAGATATGCCCATTCGGTCTCTTAAAAACATACATTACTCCTCGCAAAGACATTGTTACTTGCATGTTCATTGCATAATAAATATAATAAATCATAATACAATAATGTACGAGTATGTTTACAAGAGAATATTATTATTATGTAAGTATGGTTGGTTAATGTAAAGTTTATTTAAGGTAATCCTATTTTATTTATAAAGTAAGTGCAATAAAATAAGAATAATACCTTTATTTATTTAGATATATAATTAGGAAAAATAAGACATAGCATAGAAAAAGTTAGAGGCGAATGATTGTAAGTAATTGAACAATTATGGAAGTGCTTCGGAACAATTTTACCACTACCATCCGTTACAGTAGTCGATTTTTTTATATCTATTACTAGCGTCCCGGAGCGGGGCGGGCGCGGGCGCGGCTTCGCACGGGTACTTACGGGTAATTACGACTATACATTGAGATATAAGCCATCCATCCTATCTTTCAATTTGGATTAAATTCAAAATTGGTTCAGTAGTTTAGGAGTCCATCGCGGACAAACAACGTGACACGTATTTATTATATTTATAGATTCACAGATTCAGAATGAGAATGAGAAATAACTCAGAAAACGTCGTCTCAGGATGTAGTTTTTGGTAAACTATACTATTTTGCAGGTTTAAAAAAAAATTAAAGATTTAAAAATATTTTATAGAAAAATACCTAAAAAAGCAGCCTGTAACTTGTTCATACGATGTTTGTGATTGGTTTCTTTGGAAATTGGAACTTTTACTAAAAATATCCACTTTCTAAATTCAAATCACTTTTAGTTCCTCAGGGACTAAAATGCTAATTTAGTCCCTGTTCACGAAGAATAAACTAGCTCTTCTCGAATAGATGTGATAAAAAAATAATAATATTGGTGTTTGGTTTTAACTTTTAAAAATAAACAGTAGGTAAAGCAGTCTACTCCGGAGTCGGGACTATAACATAGGTATCTGACAATAAGTGCGTGCTATAAAACCTCTGCCTTTGGCGTACCAAGTCATCAGGCACCGAGGGCATCAGAGGTTTCATTCCCATTCCGGCCTGATCCCATGAAGAGAGGCCTCATGCCATCAGTTAGGTACCTACAACTTCAACTTTTGAACTATCATGGTACCTACTGACTTCAACAAGTTATTTCACACTTTTCAGTGTTGAAGTCGGTTCCATTTTTAGGTAAAAAAATCCAACTTGGCAACGACTTTCATATTGGTATAGGTATAAATTAAGTAGGTAGGTACTACTTAATCCAGTTTAGGGGTTGTTATATAATGTTGTGTTGCGTATTATCATAGTTTCTATACCGTGTGAACTATCGATACTTATTCAGTTGAACTTTGATTAATTTTAAATTCAAGCGAGCATTCTATGTAAATGAATGAGATCCGAGGCCGTAACACCGGTTGAATTAATTTTCGATTTATTAATGAGGAGACTCGGCGCGGGAGCGGGCGCGGGAGCGGGCGCGGGCGCGGGCTCGGGCGTGGGCGCGGGCGCGGGCGCGGGCTCGGGGGTAGGCGCGGGCGCGGGCGCGCGGCCTCCCGTCGACCGTTCACACTACAAATAAAAGCACGCGTTGAATTCTTTTCTAGGCGAAGCTAGCGTTTGCTCTGGAAAGACATTGCATATTGACTTATTATTTATTTACTGTACTAATTGATTTAGATTTTTATTTATATTGTGCTAATAAAATATTTGTGAGTGTATAATCGCCGGAAGAAGGAATATTATTCGTAAGTTGACTTAGCCGGGAGCCGTAGAGCGAAGTGGCAGTAGACGCGGCGCGGGCCGGCGCCGGCGCGGGCGGCCTCGGCTGCGAATATAGGGACATATTACAAGCGCTAATCTCGCGTGTAGTTTTATTTTCGGCTGAGATTTCTGTTGTAAAAATACAGTGATAGTCCGATGAGAGGTGTTCCGACTGGTTGTAGTATCGGGGATGGAGCATGGGTTGTGTATTGTACTAACCGTCGTCGTTGTATTGTGGCATGTTGTGTCGCGTCGAGCAGCCGGTGTCTAGTCGCAGTGCGCGCGTGTCGCCGGCGGAGCGCGAGTGGAGGCGGGGACTCACGGCCGGTGTCGCGGCTCTACTGCCGGCCGAGTGCCCACTGCTGGCGCTCGCGCGAGGGCGGCGCCCTGGGGCCCGCGGCTGCTCCTCGCTCTTATCACTCGTTAGCGTTACTCGCCTCTCTACTCCTGAAGCCATCCTCGGCTCTCCCTGCCTGAACTCCACGCTGTCTCAACAGTTCTTTATATGTTACAAAGGGCGCTTTGTACTTTGTAAAAACTTTCCACATAGAAGCAAGAATTCGGACTGATCCCTTCTGTTGCCATGTTCTTTCGATTATTTTTTATATAAGCATCACGATCAGCATCGGACTGGCCCATCGTAGGACTGACTGGCCTTTTACGCACGCATTGAACATTTAAGATAAAAATTTTAAGTTCTTTATAAATTTAACTGCTGATGTTATTATTAAGTTAAACTTATAGTCCAATCAATTTAGACATAAAAATAGTGGTCAAATAACAATAATTCCCGGAGAGCCAAATATTGTTGGAGAGCTGGGGTTTACCATTACAAATAATGTATTAAAAATTCCCATCGATCCTATGGGTGCAACAAAAGTTATTCGGTGTCAAAGGTCAAAATTTGAAGTTTCTTGGATTTTTCTCGAAATTGGTAGATTTTATCAAACTAAACCTCCAACCAAAGTTGTAGATCTTAAAATTATCTTATTATAGGATCAATGGGGATTTTTAAGACATTATTTGTAATGGTAAACCCCAGCTCTCCAACAATATTTGGCTCTGTCGGAATTTTCTTTATTTCAATTGTCTAAATTGACCTGACTAATATTAAAATTAATAAAAATTAAAATTATTAATAATATTATAATATTAGAAATTTTGTGTTGAAGCCTGTTATACTTAATAAAGTTTTATGCAAAAATTTAAAAAAAAAATATTTACGCAAAAATATTTATCACGTTTCAAGATTAAAATTTGTTTAAGTATAGAGTAAATAGAGAAAAATTCATTACTTTTAAAGAAATGTGATTTTTTTGACAAAATTACATATTGTTTCGTTTTATTATATTCAAAAAGTGATAATGTAATTATATGCATTATTGTTTCATTATTTGACTAAAGTAAACATGAAACACGGAATAATTTAAAAAATAAACTAAACTTTTATCGTCTTTCGGAAGTATATATTTTTTCTTGTAGATTAACACAATGGCGTCTTAGAAACTAACAAGCAGAAGGAAATCTTTTCTATTTATATGCATTAATATGTATTATTTAGACTTCATCATCATCATCATCAGCCGGAAGACGTCCACTGTTGAACAAAGGCCTCTCCCATAGAACCTTTCTTCATCTAGCATCGGTGCTCGACGAACTGATATTTATACTTACTAAGGATCAATATCAAGGGTTCAGTAATCAGGGTAAATTAACCTCTTTTTGCGCAGTTAGATAAAAACTATTTTTCCCGGGCTCAGACAATTTCCATACAAAATGTCATACAAATCTGTCCATTAGTTTTGACCTGAAAACGAAACAGATAGACCGAGTTACATTCGCATTTATAATATTAGTAAGTATTGATAACTTTCATTATAGTTCTTTAAATAACAATATGTCAATAGCTCCCACAATAATTATAAAATATTAATAAAAAAATTTCGAGTAGAATAAAACTGAATTCAGTAACTTCCTTAGCAAAATTAAACATTTTAAATGTAATATTGTGTTAGGTTTTCGCGATAATTACCTACACATAGTACCTAATTAAACAACTTTAAACGATCATTATTTCAACATTTTCTTAAATTTCCAACGACATAACGCCAATGACATATTGTTATTTAAAGTAAAATATTAATTTAGATCACAAATTGAAAGGTTCGTCTGTGAATATGTAACTACCTAAAGAAATATAAAAATGGGCATTGAAACAGTTAGTGTTGCTTTTGACTTGAACATAAAGATGTTTCTGATATTGGGTTTATTTTGTTTTGTTTATTTCTAACGTCCACTTGTTTAAGGCTCGGAAATTACGAAATAGTGCCAACATTATATGGAAAATCTCATAAACCAGGTACCGGATGGTACTGCAATTTAAATACACGATACTCAAGGATATAAGTAATACTTTCATCGATTTCAAAACATGTTTCCTAATAATTGGCTCGATAGAAAAAAATCTCAAAAACACCTCTGAAAATAGAGGATTCCTACTTTTTCCGCCAGATTTTAGTGTATTAAAATTTGTTTTTTTTTTTCTAAAATATTAATTTTTTAAGTGCAATAAATTTCATTGATTATTTTAATCCAAAAAAAGCACAGTTAATGCGTACTGAGCCTGTTTACAAAATGTCACATACGCCCTTTCATTCCGAGAAGCGTTAACATCATGTCGCACTATTTACTCCAGCGATCTACGTATATTGCTATCATCCTCGCTCATATCGCGGTCAGCCGCGTCGTGCGTCGGACCTGCGTCACTTTTCTCGGCGATCTCAATTAAAATAAAACATGGGTAAAATTATAAATAAACGCTTTGGGAGTGCAAAAAAGATGTATAAAAATCGTCAAAAACGCATGATGGACATAATAAGGTAAGCATCTATGGCTTCCTTTCTCCATGTACCTATGTATATATGTCTTATATTAATGTAATTATCATATGATTGTGAACCCTAACGCAATATAATAAACACTTCAAACATTTTACAAGACGTAGGTACAACTTTAGCTACCTAAAATAATTATTATAAGCAATATTCAGAATTTTTCGTAATGAATGTGTTGTAATTATTTTAGATGGATCATGATTAATTTATACAGTTTCTGACAATAAGGCACAAAGGTTATCTACATAATTTTCGACTAATCAATCGTCGTTCAAATAGCGCATAGTGAGTGACATCGCTTCGCAATTGAGAGGCACGTGGATCGAATCCAGCGTAAAGAGATTCTTTTTGGTCAAATTTTAATTTTACGACATAATTCTTAATAATACAATAATAATTTTACATATGTACGTGGACCAATATAATGTGTCTGACAGTAAGGCATAAACGATATGTGTGTAATTTTCGACACCTTGGTCAATGATTGTATAGTGTGTAACTTTTGAAGTCGAATCAGAAGATCGAGTACCGTGGATCGAATCTCACATACCTAGATTCTTTTTGGTGACTTTTTTATTTGTATTACTTTTTATTTGATACGTATTATATTTACGTATAATTAAGTTTTCTGACGCGTATTCAATTTACGATTACAATGCTTGCAAATTTATTAGGTATCTCGAGTTTGTTCATGCTCAGCTCATGTTTTCATATAATTAGAGAGTTTAGTATATCTAATGAACGTGAACATTAAATAGGTACTACCTAATCTAGCTACCTGAACACGTTTTTTCATAGATCTCGAAAAAGTATGTCTTGGATGGACACGAGTTGCCACAGCGTAATAGTTACAGTAGAACAACATTATCAATTTACTACAAAGCTATGTTGAGTAAACACCGGCCTTCTGTCCACTACTATAGAAAACACAAACTTTCATACATGGAAAGTTATTGAAATATTCATGGTATTATCGAGTACGTAATATATTAGTACATATAAATTAGTAGTAAAAAGATGGCCGTAAACGTTTGATGCGATAGAGATTATGAAATTCTGAAATGAAAACTTAATACAAAAAGAAGAAGCCTAAGCTTCTGCTTTAGAATGAGACTTTCCATGGTTTTCTTGAATAGCATAAGAATTAAGAACTGACTAAAAGAAAATGAAATAATTAGCACCATACCAATACTTACGTAAGAACATCGAGTAAGGTGCATTATAGGGGACTTAACTATAACGCCCTTAATAACCAAAGTGTAGCGGATATACTACCAAAGAGAGTATTCCCCAGGACGTTTTGGTGTTAAGGGGCGGCCGGTAATTCAACAAAAGTTAAAATTATACATATTATAGCCATTATGTTTTTAAATGTTACATCTTTTGTGTTGTATAAACAACATATGGTAGCCATATAAACAACCCCATATATTGTAGGATAGGAGGATGCTTCTTGGTTATTGATACTATCCCATAACTTACTTACCAATAAAATTCTTACCCCCGGTTTCTGAAACGCAAATCAGCGACAAATTATTTTAAATGCTTGTTAATCCATTGTCATACGCAGATTGGGTTGCTAAAAACTTCATGTGACTGTTTGTCAACACTAATGTCAAATCTCCAATTAATCGAGAATTATTTCAATTTTGGGTTTCTGAAAAGCTTTTCGGTACGTTAACGGTTTATCAAACTGACTAATTCTAATTGCCCAAAATCGACCAATTATTCTAAGATTAACGTCTTGATATCGTAAAAATATATAAAAATAGTTTTAAGCATTCCTACCTACAACGTTTACTCTAATAATATCTGTTCTTGTTCTATCTTATCAGTTATCTGATAAGATAGAACAAGAACAGAATTATATCAAGTATGATTACTCTAAAAACACATATTGCTATTTTTCATACCGAAGGTACTGGGTAGCACTTCACCACTATCTCACCTGATGTTAAGTGACGATGCCATCGATGATGCAGCTCGCTTACCCTGAAGATACCTATTCACTCCTGTTTAGAAGACCCCCCCGTAATTAACCAGAAACACAGACTCAGGCAGAGTGTTCCATTCCCTAGCGGTGTGTATGATGAGCGAGTATAGAGGTTAGAATAAATGGCAATACTTCTTCCGGGTCTTTGATAAGAATAGGAGTACCGCAAGGATCAATTTTAGGACCTTTTCTGTTTCTAACATATATAAATGATCTGCCTTGCATGGTTAAAAATTTCTGCGATATAGTTTTATTCGCAGATGATACCTCCCTGATTTTTAAAGTAGATAGGAGGGATAGTGAACTTATTCAAGTCAATAATGTGTTATCTATGATCTCTAAGTGTTTCGCGGCTAATAATCTTCTCTTAAATTCAAAAAAGACCAAATGTTTAAAGTTTTCTTTACCAAATGTTACTTATGTTGAACCAAACATTAAGCTTGGCCTAGAAAAACTCTCTTTTGACAATGCGACAGTCTTCCTGGGAATTAAAATGGATTCAACTTTACAGTGGAATCCACATATACATGATCTATCCGGAAGACTTAGTTCTGCTGCATATGCAGTTCGTAAGATAAGACAGCTAACAGACGTAGCTACTGCTAGGCTCGTTTATTTCGCGTACTTCCACAGTATTATGTCTTATGGTGTATTGCTGTGGGGAGCTGCTGCTGAGATAGAGACAATCTTTATCTTACAAAAGCGTGCAATTCGAGCCATATATGAAATGGATCCTAGGGAATCCCTGAGAGATCTTTTTAAAGAAATTGATATTTTAACTTTACCAAGTCTGTATATATTTGAAAATATTATGTATGTTCGTAAAAATCTGAGCAAATTTAAATCAAACAGTGACAATCACGATTCTAACACTAGGAATAAAGATAAAATAGCGGTTTTATAATAAATTGCCCAAACATATTACAATGCTCATAGAAAGAAAATTCAAGTTGCATGTGAAGAATATTTTGATAAAGAAATCTTACTACACAGTTTGTGATTACTTAAACGATAAAAATGCTTGGACTGGTTCGCCTCTGCCAAGTTAGCGCCTGTCACCTACGTAATGTAAATTAAGTATTGTAATAATTTTACTATATAGTATGTACTTAACCCATTGATAAAAAACGTTTAAAAGAATGGCCCCGAGTTTCTTGCCCGTTCTTCTAGCAGTGGCTCTATAATTTTTGTTTGCTGAACGTGGCAGTACAATGTAGTATATTTCAATATTAAAATTTGTAATTGACCTTCATAAGAGCGTCGTAGACGCCTAAATTGAATAAATGATTTTGACTTTGACTTTGACTTTAGAACAAGAGTCCGATTATAGAACTACGTAAATATATTACTAAAGACTACGTGATTATAGTGTTGCTGCTCATTTGTTACTCAATAGGGTGCTATAAAATAACCATAGCAGCCATTAAACAAACCGCAGCTGGGTAGATTGTAATACCAACAAAAGCATTTCCAAGATAAGTAGGTTATGGACCTTCCAAACCCCAACCCTCTTTGAGAAAACACCTTTCGGCTAAGGGCGTTAAGATATGGTTTAAAGCTCTGTTTAGCGCCTTATGTGCGGCTAAAACATATTCACGTTGATGTTAGAAGTGGTATTATTTTGTATTGATGCGCAGGAGGTCCATAGTTAGAATCTCACCGCGGTCTTTCACTTCACCGCATGATGCGAGGGCGGGAGTTTTTAGAATCATTGATAGGCTTGATAGTTGTTGGCCTTCAAGTAGAAAATATATTACCAAGCATCTAATGGTATGTTACGACGGCTGTTCTTGCCTATTCTTCTCTACTGACTTCATCATCATCAGACGTCAATCACTTACCATCAGGTGAGATTATAGTCAAAGCGTAGCCTAGCAGCAATAAAAAATGCCACTCATCATTTTTTTATTTTAATCGATTTTTACGATATAAAGCAAAAAGTAAGGGGAGACAAACACGCACATTTTCACGTACGCTAGTGACTTTCACTATCAACAAACTATAACTGACATAATAACTATAAAATTAAAGAGTATTTATAATCATCATGATGGTATTGAGGATAAAGGGTTTTTTTTTTTTTAGCTGATAGGTAAGCCTTTGACCACAATCTCACGTGATGGTAAGTGATGTGTGGTCGAAGGTGTTAACAGGCTTAACCTAGAATTACTCTGGCTATCAAGGACAGCTGCCGGAACACACCGTTAGGTGCTTGGCGACAGATTTTCTACTTGAGGGTGGTCGCTAGCCAGGCGGGCATTCACAAAATGCCCTTCCACCATGCGGTGAAGCTCAAGCCCGCGGCGGGATTCGAACCATGGACCTGCTGCGCGGCAGTCCATAGCCATAGCCACTGAGCTATCACTGCTGGATTCATAAAAATTAATGAAATTTGATAATTCCACTAGCGATAACCCATCAATGTTGACATTTTAGGGATTAGAGCGTACACTCGCACGACTGGACTCTGTCAGTTAGAAATCCGAGCGCAAATAGTATTGTTGGATGTGAATGCCCAAATGGGCTTGTATTTTGACAAATAGGAACGCTTCGAACTCCTCTCTCTTGTTGTTTTACGTTTACGATCATCCGTCATATTTAATTGGTAACCATAGTAACGGTGGTGATGCCAAAAATGATTTGGGATTAATTTCATGTCAAAACAGGAGAGACAACGCTATGTGTTAAAAAAGACGGAACACTAGAGAATGAATGAATTTGAACGACATTTTCAAATTTCATGTTATCATAGATAAACAAGCATTTTAATCAGGTGTTCTGTAATTTTTCATAAATATGCGTTCCAGAAACCCGTTGAAAGTTAGCGGATTGTTAATTGTGATGGCTTGTTAGATGAATTGAATTTTGATACGCGTACCGGCGATTAATATCGGACACCAAAAATATTATTTGAAAATCAATAAAAGTTTTTTATTTTTCTAGTATAGAAAATGGAGGAGAAGAACGACGCATTGTTGATATACACTATTACACAAAGAGTCTATTAAGACAAATCTCGAAACATTCACCTTTCGATTATTTTTTTGATTAATATGCAGGGTTATTGGTAAAATGCTAAATCCAGGGAAACCCGGACGGATGGCAGCCCTACTCTCATAGAATGTCCGATTTTATGTCGCACTCCGGTGCATCTTCGCAACATAATCTACCTATACAAGTACATACATCAAGTGACGGCACGGGTGTCGTTTACAAACATAAACGTATCTTTCGTAATCTTTGACAAATACAGTTAATAACAGTAATACCACGGTTTTATAATCGATATGTAATATTGTGGTATTACGTATGAATAGTAATACAAAGTAATACATTTTCAAACAAAATACTTATCTTTCTCCTTGGGTGATTTCAATAATGGTATTATTTTGTTAGAAGTTTTGTTGTTCCACCCATCTACACAATAGCATCCACGAGATGTATTTATTATTATTAACAAATTGAAACAATAACTGTACCTACCTACTACATTCTCCATGTGATTTTTTGTTAGTGAAATCTTAATATGACTTGTAGTAATGACACGAGCAGGTACCCTTGATTGTTAGCGGAAACAAAGCCAGGATCTGAATGAACTACGCTACTTGATAAAAAAAAAAACAAAAATTGGAACCGACTCCAACACCCAAAAGTGTGAAATAACTTGTTCAAGTTGGTACCAGGATAGTTCAAAAGTACCTATTATCACAATATTGTGCACGTGGTACTAGTGTTGGACTTGGACAAGTTAATTCACACTTTTTGGTGATGAAGTCATTTCCATTTTTATTTAAAAAAAAAACACTTCTTTTATGACCCTTGCTACTTACGGGATCGATTTTCATTCATTGTCAACGACTATATCATCAAGATAAGTAAATATTTTTCAGTTATTGGAGTGTAGGTCAAAAACGGCTAGACCGATTTTGATGAAATTTAACTGGAACCAAACAACAAGTATCAGCTTTCAAACAATAAAAGATTTTTTAAAATCGATTCACCCAGTCAAATGTTCTGAGGTAACAAACATATAAGAAAAAACACACGAATTAAGATACTCCTCCTTTTTTTGAAGTCAGTTAAAAATACCCAATAGTATAACCCGCTATTTGTATTTTGATCAGGGGTAAAAAAGTTTTTTTATGATTTTCTGTGTAAATTTTACACAATATACTTGTTTTTGTAATAAATAAACCATCTTTTGTGTAACAGCTTATGCCTTGCATCAAAGTAGATACATAGTTCATGTTCATCAAAACCATAGTTCATGTTCATTAAAAATGAACATACACAAAAACTGCAAAAATCAAACAAGTTGGTAATAATCAAGACTAAACTTGTTCTACTGTAGGTATGGTAAATTTATTAACTGTGTCACACTATGATATTTACAGCATACAATCAACTAATGGTTGGTATCATGTATGCGTACTAGATGGCGCTTCAGCACACATCACATTCGCGTGTGACAAGATAGTTTCTACTAGTTCTACTAGAGAGCGCTCTAAATTTTTAATCAAATAAAATATTACCGTTGACTTGCGGACGTGGCGCCATGTACACCGCGAAGTAAACACGCGAGGAGAAGTGGGGACAAAATCTAACATCTGGTTTTAGAATTCTGTCCCTTAAAGGTTGTTTCGGCATATGAAGTCGTATAACAAAAACTCAATGGTTCCGATCTCATAACTTTGAAAACCTTAATATCAATCCAATTAAGGCTAGGATATTCGAAAACAACCAATTATTCATTGTAAACAATGAAATATTCATTATTTTGATCTGAAAAAAATATACTTATGTTGTAGTTCAATATGCTTGCTAAATTATTTTGTGGTTCAAAACACGATAATTACAACTTCACTTGATCATAAAAAATCACGAAAGAGAGAAATTTTGATCGTTTTTTAGGTCATACGTATAATATATTAATCTTTTACTATAAAAAATATATGTCAAAAAACAGGCAATGATGTTTAGAAGAACATTTTGTGGTTACTTTTTCTCAAAACGGTTTATTTATTTTTAAAAACAATATTATATAACAGAGCGCCCCGTCTGGCTTGATTCAGTCGTCTGTGAGACGTGTCTGAGGTAGGACCTGTGTCGCTTTTGCCGACTCGCTGCATTCCGTCACTAATCGATCGCTTTCCTGTTAGAGTTATTCGTTGTACTTGCAGTTTTAAAAATGTAGCTCATTTTTACGTTTTTAATATCACAGTATACACGTAAAAGAAGTGTAACTAATAAACATAGGTAGTTTTTTTGCTGTTTCTTTTACTTTGGTTTCCGTTTAAAGATACTTAGATCTAAAGGAGTATTTACAACAAAAAAAAAAACACATGAAAAATAAGTACTTACATATCTAACTTTAAACTCGGTATTTTTGACCGAACGAGAACTTAGTTCGAGCGAGTTGCTTCAATTTAGAAAAAAATGCTTTCGTATGTCCGGGTGTTCTCCTCTACAGGTCGCATTTCTTAACCGATTTCGACGAAATTTTGGGAGCAGGTTTGATAGTTCAATAACTTTTTTTAATCAATTGAGTTATAGTTTTTTTTTCAAAATGACGGAGATATACATTATAAGGTGTTGAAAGTATGGACGCCTGCGCTAACTAAGTACTAAGTAGAAAATCTGTCGCCAAGCACTTACCTATCGATGTGTTCAGCAATGTGTCCTTGAGAACCAGTTATTTTCCGTGGTGGTAGAGGATTATGCGAATGCGCACCTGGTAGCTACAACCCTCAAGGAGAAAATCTGTCGCCAAGCACTTAGCGGTCTGTTCCGCTATGTGATCTTGAAAACCAGTAATTTTGCGTGGTGGTGGAGGATTATGCGAATGCGCCCCGGGCTAGCTACTACCCTCAAGTAGCAAATCTGGCGCCAAGCACTTACCTATCGATGTGTTCAGCAATGTGTCCTTGAGAACCAGTAATTTTGCGTGGTGGTGGAGGATTATGCGAATGCGCGCCTGGCTAGCTACTACCCTCAAGTAGAAAATCTGTCGCCAAGCACTTACCGGTCTGTTCCGCTATGTGATCTTGAAAACCAGTAATTTTGCATGGTGGTAGAGGATTATGCGAATGCGCGCCTGGCTAGCTACTACCCTCAAGTAGAAAATCTGTCGCCAAGCACTTACCTATCGATGTGTTCAGCTATGTATCCTTGAGAACCAGTAATTTTGCGTGGTGGTAGAGGATTATGCGAATGCGCACCTGGCTAGGTACTACCCTCAAGTAGAAAATCTGTCGCCAAGCACTTACCGGTCTGTTCCGCTATGTGATCTTGAAAACCAGTAATTTTGCATGGTGGTAGAGGATTATGCGAATGCGCGCCTGGCTAGCTACTGCCCTCAAGTAGAAAATCTGTCGCCAAGCACTTATCTATCGATGAGTTCAGCTATGTGTCCTTGAGAACCAGTAATTGTGCATGGTGGTAGAGGATTATGCGAATGCGTGCCTGGCTAGCTACTACCCTCAAGTAGAAAATCTGTCGCCAAGCACTTACCTATCGATGTGTTCAGCTATGTGTCCTTGAAAACCAGTAATTTTGCGTGGTGGTAGAGGATTATGCGAATGCGCGCCGGGCTAGCTACTACCCTCAAGTAGAAAATCTGTCGCCAAGCACTTACCTATCGATGAGTTCAGCTGTGTGTCCTTGAGAACCAGTAATTTTTCGTGGTGGTAGAGGATTATGCGATTGCGCGCCTGGCTAGCTACTACTCAAGTAGAAAATATGTCGCCAAGCACTTACCTATCGATGTGTTCAGCTATTTGTCCTTGAGAACCAGTAATTTTGCGTGGTGGTAGAGGATTATGCGAATGCGCACCTGGCAAGCTACTACCCTCAAGTAGAAAATCTGTCGCCAAGCACTTACCGGTCTGTTCCGCTATGTGATCTTGAAAACCAGTAATTTTGCATGGTGGTAGAGGATTATGCGAATGCGCGCCTGGCTAGCTACTACCCTCAAGTAGAAAATCTGTCGCCAAGCACTTACCTATCGATGTGTTTAGCTATGTGTCCTTGAGAACCAGTAATTTTGCGTGGTGATAGAGGATTATGCGAATGCGCGCCTGGCTAGCTACTACCCTCAAGTAGAAAATATGTCGCCAAGCGCTTACCTATCGATGTGTTCAGCTATGTGTCCTTGAAAACCAGTAATTTTGCGTGGTGGTAGAGGATTATGCGCATGCGCGCCGGGCTAGCTACTACCCTCAAGTAGAAAATCTGTCGCCAAGCACTTACCTATCGATGTGTTCAGCTATTTGTCCTTGAGAACCAGTAATTTTGCGTGGTGGTAGAGGATTATGCGAATGCGCACCTGGCTAGCTACTACCCTCAAGTAGAAAATCTGTCGCCAATCACTTACCGGTCTGTTCCGCTATGTGATCTTGAAAACCAGTAATTGTGCATGGTGGTAGAGGATTATGCGAATGCGCGCCTGGCTAGCTACTACCCTCAAGTAGAAAATCTGTCGCCAAGCACTTACCTATCGATGAGTTCAGCTATGTGTCCTTGAGAACCAGTAATTTTGCGTGGTGGTAGAGGATTATGCAAATGCGCGCCTGGCTAGTTACTACCCTCAAGTAGAAAATATGTCGCCAAGCACTTACCTATCGATGTGTTCAGCTATGTGTCCTTGAAAACCAGTAATTTTGCGTGGTGGTAGAGGATTATGCGAATGCGCGCCGGGCTAGCTACTACCCTCAAGTAGAAAATCTGTCGCCAAGCACTTACCTATCGATGAGTTCAGCTATGTGTCCTTGAAAACCAGTAATTTTGCGTGGTGGTAGAGGATTATGCGCATGCGCGCCGGGCTAGCTACTACCCTCAAGTAGAAAATCTGTCGCCAAGCACTTACCTATCGATGTGTTCAGCTATTTGTCCTTGAGAACCAGTAATTTTGCGTGGTGGTAGAGGATTATGCGAATGCGCACCTGGCTAGCTACTACCCTCAAGTAGAAAATCTGTCGCCAAGCACTTACCGGTCTGTTCCGCTATGTGATCTTGAAAACCAGTAATTTTGCATGGTGGTAGAGGATTATGCGAATGCGCGCCTGGCTAGCTACTACCCTCAAGTAGAAAATCTGTCGCCAAGCACTTACCTATCGATGAGTTCAGCTATGTGTCCTTGAAAACCAGTAATTTTGCGTGGTGGTAGAGGATTATGCGCATGCGCGCCGGGCTAGCTACTACCCTCAAGTAGAAAATCTGTCGCCAAGCACTTACCTATCGATGTGTTCAGCTATTTGTCCTTGAGAACCAGTAATTTTGCGTGGTGGTAGAGGATTATGCGAATGCGCACCTGGCTAGCTACTACCCTCAAGTAGAAAATCTGTCGCCAAGCACTTACCGGTCTGTTCCGCTATGTGATCTTGAAAACCAGTAATTTTGCATGGTGGTAGAGGATTATGCGAATGCGCGCCTGGCTAGCTACTACCCTCAAGTAGAAAATCTGTCGCCAAGCGCTTACCTATCGATGAGTCCAGCTATGTGTCCTTGAGAACCAGTAATTTTGCGTGGTGGTAGAGGTTTTGCGGATGCACGCCTGGCTAGCTACCACCTTCAAGTAGAAAATCTGTCACCAAGCACCTACCGGTGGTAGCAAGCCAGGCGCGCATACGCAAATTCCTCTACCACCAGGCAAAATTACTGGTTTTCAAGGTCACATAGCGGAACAGACCGGTAAGTGCTTGGCGACAGATTTTCTATTTGAGGGTGGTAGCTAGCCAGGTGCGCATTCGCATAATCGTCTACCACCACGCAAAATTACTGGTTTTCAAGGTCACATAGCGGAACAGACCGGTAAGTGCTTGGCGACAGATTTTCTATTTGAGGGTGGTAGCTAGCCAGGCGCGCATTCGCATAATCGTCTACCACCACGCAAAATGTAGAGGAACACACCGGTTAGTGCTTGGCGACAGATTTTCTACTTGAAGGTAGTAAGCCTGCCAGGCGCGCATTTGCATAAACCTCTACCACCACGCAAAATAACTGGTTCTCAAGGACACATAGATGAACACATCGATAGGTAAGTGCTTGGCGACATATTTTCTACTTGAGGGTAGTAGCTAGACAGGCGCGAATTAAGTAGCCGACTACTGGTTTTGTTAAAAAAAATAATTTATTTCAACAAGCAGAGTTACAACGTAGTCTTAATCCAAATAATAATTAATTCTAATTTACAATATATTAACCTTATATACTAGTTTTCTACAATTCAGCATTTCCCCACTAGTGCCTCATGTCCTACTTAGCTATTGCTGATCTCGTGGTGAGGTTTTGTTGATGAAGCTAATTTGGGTGTATTGGGGTTCCTTAACCCCTCCCTCCCCAAGAGAGAAATTATCCGAAGGTGGCTCAGACGACTTTGGAGAATTTCGACAATATAACTTATGCTGAAATTTAAACATAAATAAAATTGTTCCTGAAATTGCCACAAGAATGTAAAGGGATACAGTCCATATACTAATTTTAAATGTAACTATGTTATTTTCTATACTTTCACCATCATCATAACTTAATTTTGCACTTTGTAACACTTCTTTTATATCCGTAAAGTCTACATTTCGTAAGTCCATCTTCTTGGTCCTGGTTTCAATGTTGTACTGTAGTTCTGGTATTTGAATGACTGGAAGCTGAAGGCTGGAATCTGTCGTATTTGAAGTAGCATTTATGATGATATCTTCTATTTGTATTTCGCAATGTTGACTCGGCGTTAAAATATATATTCCTTTAAGATTATGTTTGTGAACTTCATTGTTGAGGGACGGGCCCAGGAAGAAGTCGATGATCTCGAACTCTTTAATGGGCAGAGAAAACAAGTAGATGCTCTCAAGCTTGTCGATCTTCCCCTCGCGAACAAGGCGGCCGAGTTTGGTGACGGGCACCCACTCTTTTTGGTCCTCCTTGCCACGACCACGGCCGCGACCGCGACCCCGTCCGCGTCCACGTGGGCCACCACGACCTCGGTCACCGCCGCGGGAACCGAAGCCACCGCGAAAACTGCCACGTCCACCGGCAGGAGCAGCGTCCGCCATTGTTGAACAGTGAGCGCAATGAGACAGTCAAACACAAAATACACGTACCTAACTAAAATTATCCTTCAATTAATGTCAAAAATTAAGATAATATGATCTATCCTATGATCCTATACTGTGTAATTAGGCGTTTTCTAATCCTAAATAATACACACACAACATAAAATCAATACAAGGTTGGATATGAAAAGAAATTTGAAAGGAAGGTGAAAAAGATTTACTCACAATTCCGCTGCTCTTCCCATATCCTTGAATTAATATTTGGCTTTGGTTTGTCCTCTGTATTTGTCCAGTACTGCTCCTTAATAAATTTATTTGTTCGTCGATCCTTGCCAAACCGTAGAAACGGACGTCGATTGCCTCAGTTAATGATGAAACTGTGCTGAATCACTGCAAGGATCCTGTCCTTAGCGCCAATTAAGTAGCCGACTACTGGTTTTGTTAAAAAAAATAATTTATTTCAACAAGCAGAGTTACAACGTAGTCTTAATCCAAATAATAATTAATTCTAATTTACAATATATTAACCTTATATACTAGTTTTCTACAATTCAGCATTTCCCCACTAGTGCCTCATGTCCTACTTAGCTATTGCTGATCTCGTGGTGAGGTTTTGTTGATGAAGCTAATTTGGGTGTATTGGGGTTCCTTAACTCGCGCATTCGCATAATCCTCTACCGCCACGCAAAATAACTGGTTCTCAAGGACACATAGATGAACACATCGATAGGTAAGTGCTTGGCGACAGATTTTCTACTTTGGGGGTAGTAGCTAGCCCGGCGCGCATTTGAAAAATCCACTACCACCACGCAAAATTACTGGTTTTCAAGGACATATAGCGGAACAGACCGGTAAGAGCTTGGCGACAGATTTTCTTCTTGGGCGTGGTAGCTAGCTAGGTGGGCATTATGCCTTACCACCATGCTACCTGCCATCAAGCTACCACTCTCAAAGAAAAAATCTGTAGCCAAGCACCTATCAGTGTGTTACACTGAAAATCCTATTTGAAACTAATAATGTTATTGTTCCCACTTCCCGTCATTCATATCAAATAATATAGGTACGTGCTAATAAACTCTCCCCCCCGCAGCGTATCGTGCCACCGCATAACCGCACCCCCGCCCGCCTGCTGCACTCTCATTGACTAACATAAAATATATATTATTATACCGAAATGGAATTCAGTAATCGTATCGCAAGTATGCTAACAGATATATACCTGTTACCCTTATTTAATTACGGTATTTACCGAAATCGTATCGGTAAATACCCATACCGTAATATCCCTGCTACGTGGCTGCTTACATGTGCTCACCCTACATTTTAGAATCGTATTTCTACGGGCAAAGTATTATTTTTTTTTATCTTGTTTATCAGTTATATACAATAACAAAATAAAATAATTCCTTTTTATAAATTATAATATTAGCATCGATTAGTTTGTTGTATTTCAAAATACCTATGCCAAACTAAACTTACAAATCATTGAAAAGTATGCAATAACTTGTTAAAGTCGGTACCATGCTCATCTAAAATACTCTATTTTCAACTTCCGCAAGTTATTTCATACTAATTATACATTTACTCTACAGACGACCACATGCCAGAATTCAATTTTTCAGCTACTTTACTACGTATTGGTAACAAAAATAATAAAATAAATAAAGTCTAGTTCATTATTCGCCGTTTGTTTCGGTTAGGTAGGTTTGTTACTTATTTCGTTTACGAGCTAAAGACCAATGACTTACGGACGGACATACAGACACACATCTGGCACTCATAAATATGCGCTCCATTTTTCGTTTTGAGTTCGGAACCCTAAAATATATCCGAACCAAATCTAATAAAAATAGGTACATATTGTGAAACGCATATTTTTATTCTATAAGCGAATAAAAATGTTCACAAGAACAAAACAATTATTTAGATGCAGTTCTAGATTTAGTAGCAGATACCTAAAGTTGATCAACTAATACACTGTGACGCTAATAGCGTGCGGCTGGGTACAATCAGCGAGCGACCTGTCGCGCCCTGTGCGACTAGAGCGCAGCGCTACGTAGTGTTAATAGCCCGCAACTCTCGCACGCTAAATTTGCCTACTGATTGAGAATATAAGAGCCTTAAGCAACGTTCAGGAATCACTGGGTGAATATAAAAGTTACCCAAGTGCTGTCCGGAAAACACATGATCGGTAAATTTGTACATTCACTTGCGGCAGTTCATTGTGCCGGAACAAGCTCGAGGCTCGCCTGATGTTAAGGACTAACCTCTGCCTATAACAGATACATTTCGTCACAATGTCACGAATTGCACTGCGTCCGTCGCCTTGAGACATAGTTGTTAAGTCTCATATGCATGTAATTTCTGGTAGAGGGTGGTAGCAATCGCAAAATTAAATTAATTTACCTTAAAAATTAATTATTTCATATAACACCAAACCAAAATTCGTCCTTCTTTAGAATCGACCTGCCCGTAATCAATCACTTACAGTTAGTTAGAAAAAGAAGAAAAATCGCACATTTCTCTCACGTCAAGAATAGCCGGGCAGGCTAATCTTTACGCAAATGAACGTTTTATTAGAAAATGTCCAAACTTCCAGCGTCTAATCTTAGATTAAAGTACCTGTATGGTACAGGCACTCCTCCTCCTGGTACAGTACTGCAGCGTGTACAGTAGGCACACACATAGTAGTTGTAAATAGCGTGTCCAGCTTATTGGCTCAATAGCATAATCATATTTATCGTAAATTACAATAATGTGTCACACAAATATCAATAGTTAGGTATAAATGGCAACAGTTTATGTCCAACGTCGTTGGTGTATTAAAAATTATCAGAAACATCAAATTGATCATTACAATGTAGGTTAGTAGGTGCAATAGTAGAGTTATTTCAAACCGATCCTCCAAGAGATCCTCCAACCTTTAAGAGGATTCTGTTTTTTATAAGATTCGGGTAAGATCCCTGTGAAAGGGATCAGAAATAAAGAAGAATGGCATCCGCTGGGCTGCGAATTAGGGCTCGCTCTAATAGGGTTTCGCAGAGCAAGACACACAAGAGAAATGTATTTTGTTGTTAAACGCAGAAGATATGGTACATATAATCAGAATATTGAATTTAAAATGGACATGAAACCATAAAAAAAATATTATATTATTGGAACCTACGATAACAGAATAATGGCATCCCTACCACAGACTATATAAACCGAAGCACAAGGCGCGCGCGGCCCGGATAGTGCACTCGCATCCGGGATTCGCCGACCCCACCCAGCTGCGTTCTGTGCGGTGCCCAAGGGCATACCGCAAACTACCGTGGTTGCCCTAGGGCTCCACGTGTGAACAGGTACTTTTGGGGATTAACTCGCCCGCGTCCGTACGTTTACCCTCGAGACCCTACACGTGATCCCTGGGTGGTGCTAAATGGGCGAAAAATTCTGGTGGTAGGCTTCGGCCGCGGCTTGTCACCACCCATCAGATAAAGCCATGTCGCCAAACGGTCTAGCCGTGTTCCGACATGATTTCTGATGTAGCCACTTCGAAGGGTGGGTCGAAACAGTTGCTTCACTGAAAACGACTGAATTTACACACACAGTATGTTTGTAGTATCCCGATGGCTAGCTCTGGAGAGCAGCGGGATCCGAGGCACGGTTCTCCGCTGGCCGACCGCAGATAGTAGGGGGCCCAAGTAGTATGCTAGCCACATACGAAAGGCTGCCCCGCCATCTTGCGAAAAATCCCGGGAATGCGCCATCGTGCCGGTTGGCGACCGGAAGAGAGGACCCGATGGACATTCTTGGGGGGGCTCGGGCGTCCCCGCGGTCTCCAAGCTAGCTATCCTTTGATGCAGCATCATTCGTGTGTGTGTCTGAGTCGGTAGGTGACGCCTCGTTTCACTGCCGCCCTTCTACCTTACCACACTCGAATAACATATGAAAACAAGAAAGAAGAAAGCGGTTTCACAGCGGATGCACGTCCTCTCACTCAAAGTGCATCTCTCTAACATCCGAGGCCTGCACTCAAATCTCAGCCCAGTCCACTATCACCTCGAGACTGCGAAACCGCACCTCTTGTTTTTAACGGAGACGCAGATCAGATGTCCGGATGACGCGTCATATCTGACATACCCTGGCTACGTCCTGGAGCATTGTTTTAAGCCACGTGCCGGGGCGTGCGTATTTATTCGCGATGACATCTGTTTTCGGCGTCTTCGTAATCTTGAAGACTCCAGATTCTCTGTTCTATGGATATTGGTGGAAACCGGTGTAGAGAAAATTCTTTACGCTGGAGTATATCGATCGCACACCTGTAACCAGGAGGTTACCGATTTTATGGACTATCTAAGTGTGACGGCGGATATAGCTCAACAACGGTACCCTTCTGCCCAACTTGTATTACTGGGGGACTATAATGCTCACCATCATGAGTGGCTATTCCCATACCAGGATACAAACCACGCTGGGAAAGAGGCGCATAAGTTAGCCCTAACCTTAAACCTCACCCAGCTTGTTAATGGGGCAACAAGGGTACCTGACGTTGCTGACCATACTGCCTATTGCCTCGACCTTCTGATGACGACAGATCCAGACCGCTACTCAGTGTCAGTTTCTTCACCGTTAGGTAGCTCTGACCACTGTCTGGTGAAATCTGTATCTCTATATTCCCCGCCCGACCGCTGCCGGAAAGGCACCCGGCGGATATGGAGATACAAGTCAGCAGATTGGGATGGGATGCGGTCTTTTTTTGCATCCTACCCTTGGCAGTCTCTTTGCTTCTCTTCTTGTGATTCTTCTACTTGCGCGGATGCTGTGACTGATGTGCTGCGTCAAGCAATGGAATATTTTATTCCATTTTGTGATGCGCCGCAGAGCAGCAAAGCAATTCCTTGGTTCAGTGTTGATTGTAGACGCGCTGAAGCGCTGAAACATGAAGCATACTTAGCCTGGGTCGATGCTCGAACCCGCAAAACCAAGGATATTCGTAACAAGAAGAGAGCCTTTAACAAAGCTGCCAAGGCATGCAAAAAGGCTGTAAAAAGGGCACGATTCGATCACATAAGCCGTGTTAGGTCCAAATTAGCTTCTCACCCTGCGGGTAGCAAAGCATTCTGGTCCTTGGCGAAGTCGATCGAATCCAACTTCAGCCGCCCTAATCTACCTCCACTATTAAGACCTGACGGATCATTGGCTCACACTGCTAAAGAGAAAGCGAACTTGTTCGCTTCTCTATTTGCGGAGTCTTCACGTTGAGATGCAGCGGGCAAAATACCTCCATGTCTTCCTCGATGCGAGGCATCAATGCCGGAAATTCGCATTCGTCAGACCGAAGTGCGTAGGGTGCTCCGCAATCTAAACGTGAACAAGGCTAGTGGTCCCGACGGAATTCCCGCCATAGTCCTAAAATCGTGTGCACCTGAATTGACTCCTGTTTTGACACGTCTCTTCCGCCTCTCTCTACAGACTGGTAAAGTGCCAAAATCTTGGAAGCTTGCAAATGTGCAGCCTGTGCCCAAGAAGGGCAGTCGTGCAGACCCTGCCAACTACAGACCCATTTCAATCACTTCCATACTTTGTAAAAGTATGGAACGTGTATTGAACAATAGGCTCCTGGCATACCTGGAAGCAAATAATATCCTCAGTGATCGACAGTACGGGTTTCGCCGAAACCGGTCAACTGGGGACCTTCTTGCGTATGCCACTCATATCTGGAGCGAGGCCATTGATATGTACGGAGAAGCACTCGCCGTCTCTCTTGACATTTCAAAGGCCTTCGACAGGGTCTGGCACGATAGTCTTGCTAATAAGCTTCCATCGTATGGCTTACCCGCTGGCCTGTGCTCTTGGATTTCCGACTTCTTGAGGGAAAGATCGTTACGAGTTGTCCTTGATGGATGTTCGTCCGATCAATTGGAAATAAATGCCGGGGTACCTCAAGGATCGGTTCTCTCTGCTACCCTCTTCTTGCTGCACATAAATGATCTGCTCAAACCCGGTATCATTGGGTATGCAGATGTCAGCACAGTAGTAGAGAGGTATATATCCGATGCACGGGCCGGCGATGTACAAATCCAGTCCCATAGAGAGGCGATGGTCGAGCGAATGAATTTGGCCCTAGAGGCAGTCTGCGAATGGGGTGATGCCAATTTAGTCAAATTCAATGCTACAAAGACCCAGGCGTGTCTCTTCAGCGCTAAACAGAGTCTTTTCACTCTCACTCCTGTCCTCCGAAGTGTGCCTATTCCGATAACGGACCAACTCGAGTTACTAGGTGTAACTCTTACACCGAAACTCAATTTCGGTTCATTTATTGAGTCCAGGGCTAAATTAGCTGCAAAAAAGCTGGGTGTTCTCAGAAAAGTGCGGCGGTATTTCACATCAGGACAGCTTCTAAACCTCTATCAAGCTCAAGTCCGGTCTTGTATGGAATACTGCAGCCATCTCTGGGATGGTTCGGCTAAATACCAGCTCGAAGCCTTGGACTCCATAGATAATCGAGCAAAGAAGCTCATTGGTGACGATGCGTTGGTGGAGGCTAGACTCCAAAGCCTCGAGCACAGACGCAAAGTTGCCAGTTTATCGGTGTTTTACAGGCTTCACTTCGGAGAATGTGCGATCGAGTTACATAACCTCATTCCCTCTTCTCCTTTCTTTCATCGGACGACAAGACGCACTGGAACACGGCATCCATATATGGTCGATATTCCGAAAATACGCACAAAGCGTTTTAAATCAAGCTTTATAATGCGTACGGCCGAAATATGGAACACCCTACCAGCGTCTCTATTTCCCGATAGATATAATCTGGAAGTCTTCAAGAACAGAGTAAATAGGTATCTGCTAGGCAAGCATGTTCCACCTTCGACTGCGTCGTCACTTTCCATCAGGTGAGGCAGCGGTCAAATGCTTGCTTATCTATTATAAAAAAAAAAAAAAAAAAAAAGAACCGCAGGGTGGCTATGGAGAGGCCCACCCGTCCCTGTGACCTGGCTATGTCCATCAACATCGTTTTAGACGAACTCTTTGATAAAGGTGAGGGACCTGATGTGTTATGTTTTTCTGAAACGTTTGTAAAGAGGGGTCATGAACAGATGATCAATATATGCGGTTATGATTTGGCATCGTCTTACTGCAGGAATAATAAAAAACGCGGGGGAGTGTGTATATTGATAAGGAAAGGGTTACATTATAAAGTGCTGCCATTATGTGATGAGTATGCCATTGATAAACATTTTGAATGTTGTGCAATGGAGGTCACGTCACATAATACGAGTATTATCATTATATGCCTATATCGAACACCTTCGTCTGACTGTAATCTTTTTCTTTCCGATTTAAATGCTCTATTACATAGAATTACATACAGATCCAACAAATCGATCGTCTTAGCTGGAGATTTCAATATTAATACGCTCGACACAAGTTCGAAATATACAAAGTTTCTGCTAGATCTTACAAAAACCTACAATCTGCAATTACATATAACCCAACCAACCAGAAAAAAATCATGCATCGATCACATACTAAGCAACATTTCACCAGCAGTAGGTGAATTATTGTACCGCGATATTTCTGATCACTCTACTGCCCAATTGCTGAACATACCTATGACACACAAAGAAAGGCCAATAGTAGAATTCTTTATTTATAGGATAGACTACCGTACCGAATATCTCAACAAATTTATAGAGTGTTTGTCGTCTCTCTCTTTTAATGACATTTATAACGAAAACAAACTTGATACTTCTTTTAAGGTGTTTCATGACACATTTACTTTATTTTACAACTAGTGTTTCCCAAAATATAAATAAAACATTTCTAACAAGGCCCGTAAAGCACGATGGATAACTAAAGTACTCAAAGTTAGCTGCAGAAAAAAGTTCATTGCGCTACAAATATTACATAAATAACTGTGAAGCAAAAAAAACGAAATATAAAAAATATTCAAAATTACTTCGTCGCTGTATTGACCAATCTATAAAGAATCGCAATTCAAAAATGCTCAGCAACTCAAAAAATATCTGCAAAACTGCTTGGCAGCTTATAAAACACGAATCAGGAGGAATACAAAAATCAGGCGTTATCTCTAACATAAAAAAGGTGACATTTTACTAACAGATCCTAGCGATATAGCAGAAGCATTTAATAAAAACTTGACTGTTTGCACCTATCAAACCAGGCCTGAGCTATATACATGTAAAGCAAGCATATGCAGTAGTATTTACCTAAGACCATTGAGCTTTGATGACACTTTCAAAATCAGGTTTGTATCCCGTCTCAGGAGACGGGCTATTGTAGGGCCTGCCCTTCCCTCGCCCAAAATGCGGTGGAGCTGGACGACCGAACAGTCAGTAGCCAGCGTCTATAACCTCTCTAAACAAACAAACAAAGACGCGCGGCCCTTGCTTTTCGACACTTTGAGTGGAACGGACGTGTTTTAGAGCTCCCCTTTTGTCGTTTCTTTTGTGATTTTTTGTTTAAATTGTTAACTGTTGATTATGGCTATTTGTGAATGTTTGTATTTTAAATAAATCATTCGTAGGTTATTGAATTGTTCTTTTAAAAAACTAAAACCACTTCTGATTGCTAATAATATTATAACATGTTTCAAATCAACTAAACTAAATGGAAACGCAAAATAATTAGAGGATAGGAAAAACAAAAAAAAAATCAAAAGTGCACTTAATGAACCCACATAAATCCCACATAATGAATGATTACAGAGTTTCTTGAATTTATTTCCGCCGCCGAGTGGTTTAGGCATCCGTTCAGGGTTGCAGTTCGATTCCTGCCAGGGATAAAAATAATTCGTTAATGTCGCATTTAAATATTATCGTAAACAAATTAAAACAAAGCAATTTCGAGGCTACATGAGACCACGCATAGAAATAATCAAATTTTTATAAATAAGCAAAGTTAAGCAATGTCCGCCGCGGTCAGGACTTGGATGGGTGACCGCTGGTTGGACATTACTACTGAGCGTTTCCGTGCTTCGGAGGGCACGTTAAGCCGTCGGATGGCAGTCGTTATGTTATAGCATGGTGGTTTGCGAATGCCCGCCTGGCAAGCTACCACACTCAAGTTGAAAATCTGTCGCCAAGCACCTAACGGTGTGTTCCGGCAGGTGTCCTTGAGAGCCAGTAATACTAGGTTAGCCTGAACAACATCTTCGACCACATCATCACTTACCATCAGGTGAGATAGTGGTCAAAGGCTAACCTATTAGGCATAAAAAAAACATATTCAGGGAAATAAATAAAAATAGGAGTTCCTAATGATTGAAGGCATTGCGATTGGCAAACACACGTGAACTAAATCTTTTTTCTTTGCCTTAAAAAAATTACGGCCGTATGTATCCACTGAAGCAGTTCTACCTTCGTGCATACCACGGATATGTATTTTCGGTGTTCTCACACAGTCTCTTGAGTTGGGGCGTAATTGTGTTCAATGAAATTAGAAAAGGATCAATTATACAAATGTGAGAGCGATCTGTGGAGCCTGGCTGTGGCTGGAGTATCGACATCTGCAAGACAATTTACAAACATTTTTAATTATTAACATTGGTTTGCATGTAGGTAGGTACATTAGACAACTCTGTGTTTTTGTAAAGCAACAGAGTCTAACAGTACTTTTGAGTCATACAATTTCAAGTATAAATGTGAGAGATATATTTAAACTACAAACCTAAGTGCAAATTAGTTACATGTAAAGGAGTGTTTCTATAATTGCGATTAAGATTACCCTCAAGTAAAAATCTGTCTCACATAATAGTCTTATAAACCCAAGGCTGAATAAGATATGCGCGGCTATCTGAAAAAAAATTAAAAGTTACTCTGTCTCACTCAGTGAGCAATTTGCTAAGCATTTTGCTCACTGATTTCAGGCAACAAAATCTACATGTTTGAGCCACTGAAGTGAAAAATATTTATGGACGGCCCAGTCGGATTGTGTGTTAGCGATAAAACCTATAAATTTTTATGAAAATTTTCTACATATAAATGAAAAAAGACAATGATTAGTTAATAGTTATTTCAAACTGGCTTATGAACAATTATAACAATAATCTGTCTCACTCAAATCTCAAAATCACACTTAATACAAAATTGATTACTTTTACTCATGTACGGCAGAGTAACATTAGTATTAGTAACTAGCTGTACCCGCGGCTTCGTTCGCGATTGCCGTACCTGCAGACTAATTATTCACATTTGTGCACTGTTTATCTCATATTAAGCAACACTGTAGTCTGCGGTGAAGCACTCTTATAGTAAACCATAGCTCAGAATGGAGCTATTTATTTTGGATTAGAAAACTCCCGGGTTATATTTTCCAGAAGACAGTAGTTAACTAACTCAGAGAGTCCTTTCCTGGTTCGCACAATAAATGTTGAAGCAAAGTACCCTGTGCGTTTCTTTAGAATTTCGATTATAAAACGGCGGTTTGTTTGACGGTAGACCGAAAATATATTTTTTATTTCTCATTCTCGGAAAGTAGTGTTTGTTTGATCTGAGTAGCGGGTAGGAGATGCTCCTTCCCACCTAAGGCCGGGAAAAACTCATAGTAAAGGGCTGGAATGACTTGTAACCATGGTAACCATTGGTGTAAACAAAGTAGTATGTCTAAGATTTTTCGTTGGAAATTACTCTGTTGTTATAAAACAATTAATAACAACAATGTTTGGCAGGGTAGTAACTGAATATAAGGTAAAAAGTGTGTGGGGTAAAAAAAAACCTAGAAAAAAAATTCCCTAAATTTCATTGTTCTAACCCCTAGTGTGTATCTTTGTACTCATGTTTATCATTTTTAGTAAATATTTAGGAAAACTATCGTAATTTTTTACCCTCCTCATATTATAAATGAAAAGTAGAGTGTTAAACACGGATGTAAGTCATCGATTCCTCCGTGGACTATAGCCGCATTAATTTTATATAGGTACTGCTCATGTTATTAAAATCAAAATATATAATATAAAAAAACATACTATTTTAATAAAGTAATTCGTTATATTAAGTAGTGAAAAGCAGATTTTTATTCGGGCTAATAGCCGCCCGTAAATATTCCAAACATAATTTTACCTAAAATTTGATAAATAAATCTAACCTCTCAATAAATTTTTAGTAAGTATCTTATTGTTATTTATTTAATGAATAATTTTTAGAATAACTACTTTTTTTACATACCTTAAATTCGAAATGAAAATTAGAGAGCTGAACGCGGGTGAAAGTTATCAATTCCTTTCGACCCTTGCACTTAATATACTATGTACAACAATCAACTAAAGTTGTACACTTCCAACGGTTTAAATCACGTATATTTATAATTATTAAACGGTACATAAAGCCCTCTCAGATGTGATTCATTGGATGGAAACAAATAATTTAAATATTAATATTAATAAAACAAAAATTATTCAATTTCTTTCATATAATTCTAATGCATTACCACTTGACATTTATTATAATAATGAACTAGTTGATAACGTTGACAATTATAATTTTTTGGGTATAACCCTCGACAAACACCTTAACTGGAAAACTCATATTGATTTATTGTGTAAGAGATTGAACGATTTGTATTCGCGCTCAAAAAAATTAGGCAAACTGTGTCTATGGAAGCAGCATTGGTGGCATATCATGGACACGTGTCGTCTCTGCTTAGCTACGGACTGATAATGTGGGGCAACTCAGTCGACATAGATAGAGTGTTCGTGATCCAAAAACGATGTGTTAGGGTCATAAACAAGGCGTGGTTTTTAGAAAGCTGCAAACCCCTTTTTAAGGCTCGGAAATTACGAAATAGTGCCAACATGATATGGAAAATCTCATAAACCAGGTACCGGATGGTACTGCAATTTAAATACACGATACTCAAGGATATAAGTAATACTTTCATCGATTTCAAAACATGTTTCCTAATAATTGGCTCGATAGAAAAAAATCTCAAAAACACCTCTGAAAATAGAGTATTCCTACTTTTTCCGCCAGATTTTAGTGTATTAAAATTTGTTTTTGTCTAAAATATTGATTTTTTAAGTACAATAAATTTCATTGATTATTTTTATCCAAAAAAATGCGTACTGAGCCTGTTTACAAAATGTCACATACGCCCTTTCATTCCGAGAAGCGTTAACATCATGTCGCACTATTTACTCCAGCGATCTACGTATATTGCTATCATCCTCGCTCATATCGCGGTCAGCCGCGTCGTGCGTTGGACCTGCGTCACTTTTCTCGGCGATCTCAATTAAAATAAAATATGGGTAAAATTAGAAATAAACGCTTTGGGAGTGCAAAAAAGATGTATAAAAATCGTCAAAAACGCATGATGGACATAATAAGGTAAGTATCTATGGCTTCCTTTCTCCATGTATGTATATATCTCTTATATTAATGAAATTATCATATGATTGTGAACCCTAACGCAATATAAAAAACACTTCGAACATTTTACAAGACGTAGGTACAACTTTAGCTACCTAAAATAATTATTATAAGCAATATTCTGAATTTTTCGTAATGAATGTGTCGTAATTATTTTAGATGGATCATGATTATTTTATACAGTTTCTGACAATAAGGCACAAAGGTTATGTACATAATTTTCGGGAGTATGTAGTATGTACATAATTTTTTAAGACGACATAATTCTTAATAATACAATAATAATTTTACGTATGTACGTGGATCAATATAATGTGTCTGTAATATAATGTGTATGTGTATATAATATAATGTAAGGCATAAACGATATGTGTATAATTTTCGACACTTATGTCAATGACTGTATAGTGTGTAACTACTGAAGTCGAATCAGAAGATCGAGTACCGTGGATCGAATCTCACATACCTAATTCTTTTTGGTGATTTTTTTATTTGTATTACTTTTTATTTGATACGTATAATTAAGTTTTCTGACGCGTATTCAATTTACGATTACAATGCTTGCAAATTTATTAGGTATCTCGAGTTTCCATGTTTTCATATAATTAGAGAGTTTAGTATATCTAATGAACGTGAACATTAAATAGGTACTACCTAATCTAGCTACCTGAACACGTTTTTTCATAGATCTCGGAAAAGTATGTCTTTTATCTTGGATGGACACGAGTCAATGGAAACAATGGAAAGGTAAGAAAAACATGAACATGTTGATATTATACCTAGGTACATACTTACTTTACGAAAATATTGTTCAGGCCATAGCGTAATAGTAACAGTAGAACAACATTATCAATTTACTACAAAGCTATGTTGAGTAAACACCGTCCTTCTGTCCACTACTATAGAAAACACAAACTTTCATACATGGAAAGTTATTGAAATATTCATGGTATTATCGAGTACGTAATATATTAGTACATATAAATTAGTAATAAAAAGACGGCCGTAAACGTTTGATGCGATAGAGATTATGAAATTCTGAAATGAAAACTTAATACAAAAAGAAGAAGCCTAAGCTTCTGCTTTAGAATGAGAATTTCCATGGTTTTCTTGAATAGCATAAGAATTAAGAACTGACTAAAAGAAAATTAAATAATTAGCACCATACCAATACTTACGTAAGAACATCGAGTAAGGTGCATTATAGGGGACTTAACTATAACGCCCTTAATAACCAAAGTGTAGCGGATATACTACCAAAGAGAGTATTCCCCAGGACGTTTTGGTGTTAAGGGGCGGCCGGTAATTCAACAAAAGTTAAAATTATACACTTAAAATTATAGCCATTATGTTTTTAAATGTTACATCTTCCGTGTTGTAAACAACATATGGTAGCCATATAAACAACCCCATATATTGTAGGATAGGAGGATGCTTCTTGGTTATTGATACTATCCCATAACTTACTTACCAATAAAATTCTTACCCCCGGTTTCTGAAACGCAAATCAGCGACTAATTATTTTAAATGCTTGTTAATCCATTGTCAAACGCAGATTGTGTTGCTAAAAACTTCATGTGACTGTTTGTCAACACTAATGTCAAATCTCCAATTAATCGACAATTATTTCAATTTTGGGTTTCTGAAAAGCTTTTCGGTACGTTAACGATTTGTCAAACTGACTAATTCTAATTGCCCAAAATCGACCAATTATTCTAAGATTAACGTCTTGATATCGTAAAAATATATAAAAATAGTTTTAAGCATTCCTACCTACAACGTTTACTCTAATAAATGATAAGATAGAACAAGAACAGAATTATATCAAGTATGATTACTCTAAAAACACATATTGCTATTTTTCATACCGAAGGTACTGGGTAGCACTTCACCACTATCTCACCTGATGTTAAGTGACGATGCCATCGATGCTGCAGCTCGCTTACCCTGAAGATACCTATTCACTCCTGTTTAGAAGACCCCCCCGTAATTAACCAGAAACACAGACTCAGGCAGAGTGTTCCATTCCCTAGCGGTGTGTATGATGAGCGAGTATAGAACAAGAGTCCGATTATAGAACTACGTAAATATATTACTAAAGACTACGTGATTATAGTGTTGCTGCTCATTTGTTACTCAATAGGGTGCTATAACATAACCATAGCAGCCATTAAACAAACCGCAGCTGGGTAGAAATTTAATACCAACAAAAGCATTTCCAAGATAGGTAGGTTATGGACCCTCCAAACCCCAACCCTCTTTGAGAAAACACCTTTCGCCTAATGGCGTTAAGATATGGTTTAAAGCTCTGTTTAGCGCCTGATGTGCGGCTACAACATATTCACGTTGATGTTAGAAGTGGTATTATTTTGTATTGATGCACCGGAGGTCCATAGTTAGAATCTCATCGCGGTCTTCCACTTCACCGCATGATGCGAGGGCGGGAGTTTTTAGAATCATTGATAGGCTTGATAGTTGTTGGCCTTCAAGTAGAAAATATATTACCAAGCATGTAATGGTATGTTACGACGGCTGTTCTTGCCTTTTCTTCTCTACTGACTTCATCATCATCAGACGTCAATCACTTACCATCAGATGAGATTATAGTCAAAGCGTAGCCGCTAGGCTACAATGCTAGCAATAAAAAATGCCACTCATTATTTTTTATTTTAATCGATTTTTACGATATAAAGCAACAAGTAAGGGGAGACCGCTTTTTGCGAAGAGAAATATGCAAGAAAATGCAGTTCCTTTTCACCGTCTAGCAAAACCAAAAACGCGCTTTGAAGCGCTCGTAGCGAAGTTTGCTCAACCATTCTGAATCGATCAGCAAAGTTAAGCAACGTCCGCCGCGGTCATGAGTTGGATGGGTGACCGCTGGTGACATTACTACTGAGCGCTTCCGTGCTTCGGAGGGCACGTTAAGCCGTCGGTCCCGGTTGTTGTCTTAGGATGGCAGTCGTTACAGCATGGTGGTGGGGCGCTTTGCGAGTGCCCGCCTGGCTAGCTACCACCCTCAAGTTGAAAGTCTGTCGCCAAGCACCTAACGGTGTGTTCCGGCAGCTGTCCTTGAGAGCCAGTAATTCTAGGTTAGCCTGAACAACATCTTCGACCACATCATCACTTACCATCGGGTGAGATAGTGGTCAAAGGCTAACCTATCAAGCATAAAAAAAAAAAAAAAAAAAAAAAACACATTGAACGCAGCGCTGCTGTATACAAGCTTGCTATAATTTACACTTATAAATCGATCAATCAAAGCGGCACGCTTAGACAGCACAATCAATGAACTAACATAACAAACACACACATTTTCACGTACGCTAGTGACTTTCACTATCAATAAACTATTACTGACATAATAACTATAAAATTAAAGAGTATTTATAATCATCATGATGGTTTTTTTATAGCTGATAAGTAAGCCTTTGACCACAATCTCACGTGATGGTAAGTGATGATGTGATCGAAGGTGTTAACAGGCTCATAGAATGTCCGATTTTATGTCGCACTCCGGTGCATCTTCGCAACATAATCTATCTATACAAGTACATACATCAATTGACGGCACGGGTGTCGTTTACAAACATAAACGTATCTTTCGTAATCTTTGACAAATACAGTTAATAACAGTAATACCACGGTTTTATAATCGATATGTAATATTGTGGTATTACGTATGAATAGTAATACAAAGTAATAAATTTTCAAACAAAATACTTATCTTTCTCCTTGGGTGATTTCAATAATGGTATTATTTTGTTAGAAGTTTTGTTGTACCACCCATCTACACAATAGCATCCACGAGATGTATTTATTATTATTAACAAATTGAAACAATAACTATACCTACCTACTACATTCTCCATGTGATTTTTTGTTAGTGAAATCTTAATATGACTTGTAGTAATGACACGAGCAGGTACCCTTGATTGTTAGCGGAACCAAGACAGGATCTGAATGAACTACGCTACTTGATAAAAAAAAAACAAAAATTGGAACCGACTCCAACACCCAAAAGTGTGAAATAACTTGTTCAAGTCGGTACCAGGATAGTTCAAAAGTACCTATTATCACAATATTGTGCACGTGGTACTAGTGTTGGACTTCGTAAAGTTAATTCACACTTTTAGGTGATGAAGTCATTTCCATTTTTATTTAAAAAAAAAAACACTTCTTTTTATTACCCTTGCTACTTACGGGATCGATTTTCATTCATTGTCAACGACTATATCATCAAGATAAGTAAATATTTTTCAGTTATTGGAGTGTATGTCAAAAACGGCTTGACCGATTTTGATGAAATTTAACTGGAACCAAACAACAAGTATCAGCTTTCAAACAATAAAAGATTTTTTTTAATCGATTGACCCAGTCAAATATTCTGAGGTAACAAACATATAAGAAAAAACAGACGAATTAAGAACCTCCTCCTTTTTTTGAAGTTAGTTAAAAATACTCAATAGTATAACCCGCTATTTGTATTTTGATCAGGGGTAAAAAAGTTTTTTATGATTTTCTGTGTAAATTTTACACAATATACTTGTTTTTGTAATAAATAAACCATATTTTGTGTAACAGTTTACGCCTTGCATCAAAGTAGATTCATAGTTCATGTTCATCAAAACCATAGTTCATGTTCATTAAAAATGAACATACACAAAAACTGCAAAAATCAAGCAAGTTGGTAATAATCAAGACTAAACTTGTACTACTGTAGGTATGGTAAATTTATTAACTGTGTCACACTATGATATTTACAGCATACAATCAACTAATGGTTGGTATCATGTATGCGTACTAGATGGCGCTTCAGCACACATCACATTCGTGTGTGACAAGATAGTTTCTACTAGTTCCACTAGAGAGCGCTCTAAATTTGTAATCAAATAAAATATTACCGTTCACTTGCGGACGTGGCGCCATGTACACCGCGAAGTAAACACGCGAGGAGAAGTGGGGACAAAATCTAACATCTGATTTTAGAATTCTGTCCCTTAAAGCATGTAACATACTTCCTCTACCGTGCATGTACATAAAAGACATTTGTGTCTTCACTAAACAACACCCTGATTTATTTAAGAAACGTGGTGATGTTTTTACACGTCAAAAAAGGACAAAGTTCACCAATCTATTATATGAACATCGTGCTAAGAAGGACTTATACAAAAAAAAAATTTACAATATGTGTTTATCTATTTATAACTGTCTACCTAACGACATCAAAATATTGGATGGTAACAAATTTAAAAGATCTTTGACTCACTGGCTTCTTATTAACTGCTTTTATAGTGTTAAAGAATTTAAAGACTTTTGTAAAATGTAATATTGACTGAATTCATACAACAAAAATTTGCACGTCTGCTTGCTGACTAAATACATTGTATCTTAACAATTAATATAAGATCTTATATGACATGTATTTTAGCAAATAAATTATTTGATTTGATTTGATTTGATATTTTTGTCTCTGAAATGTATCCGTCAAAAGAAAGATATGTAGTTAAAAAACTGATTGTGGTTAATGTACCAGATTTTGGTTTTATCGTAGCAAGCTTGCAAAACTAAATAAGGGTGTTGTGCTGCCCGTGGGATGCCGGTCTGCCCGTGGGGTGTCGGGCTGCCCTTGGGGTGCCGGGCTATAATGTCACCCCCCCCCCCCATCTTTACAGAGTAACACTACAGAGCAGGGCAGCAGGCGCTTTCTGAGGAACTGATATCTCACACCGCGATCCCCAAGACGCCTGCCAAGCGTGGGGATTATGCCAAACGCTCCCATAGTGGTGGAGGCTGGTTCAGCAGTAGACAATGCGGCCGATATAATATACCTATTATGCCTTTATGATAAAGTGCGAATGCTAGCTTAAGATGAGCCGTACGTTCAAGGGTTTCTCAACATTCCGCGGTTCAAGTTATTTAGAACGAAATATTTAGTTTGTGATACCTGTAATTTAATAAGAATAAGAATAAGAATAAAATTTGTTTGTAACAGAAAAAATATCACATACAATATTTAGCCTGACGTATTATACTTAGGTACAATATCTAAATACATCATAAATTTGCCTAAATGGTTCAATTTTCTGCCACAAATCGGTTCCAACTCAGCATAATGCTAGTTGTAATCAACTAGCGCTGATCTTCCGTTGGATCCGGCGGTGACGTCACGCACGTCACAATCTGCAGTGTACTCTCACAATATCCATAAACAGATTACTAAAAAAAAAGAAAGAAATAACGGAATACAAAGACAAGCAGAGAAAAATTAACAGGAAATAATATTACAAGTATTGTGTTAAATAGCACTTGTGTCATTTATTAAGGGCTCTTAATTTTTTTTTGATGTTTGTAAATGAATGTTCTTAGTTTTATCCTAAACGTGTGCAAACAATGCAGGAATATTGTTCCAACACCGTGACGCAGCATAGCGAAAGTTACCTCTAAAAGCAGCAGAACTATGCCGCTCAGTTTCGAGCTGGGTCGAGCAAGTGCGCGACACACTAGGCCTGTTACTCCACCTCCATGACAATTTTTTGTATAAATAAGACGGTTCTTTGTATTTAATAACACCGAATAGAAGGCACGCCAAGTGGAATTTACGGCGGTGCATCATTTTTAAGAGTCCGTGCTTATTTAGAAATGGAGTAACATGTGATCTCAACGGGAAATTGAAGCAAAAACGAGCACAGGCGTTTTGTACCCTTTGTATTAGCTTCTTTGTCCTGGCTTTCAGTCTTGGACCAAAGACCACGTCCATGTAGTTTAATTTAGTCAAAACTAATGTTTCAGCTAACTTTACCCGCAGCCCTTCCTCCAAAAATGGTCGCATCCTATAAAGCACCTTCAGTCTATAGAAACAGTCTCTGACACAGTTACCTACATGCTTCTCATAGCGCAATTCGCAGTCCATATTGAGGCCTAGGTTACGGGCTTCATACACACGCTCGATAGACTCGCCCATGAGCGTGACACTTGTGGTAGGACAAAGACTAGCTAGCTGATGCTGGTTACCGAAAATAATGTATTTCGATTTTATGGGATTGAGCAACAAACAATTATTTGAAGACCACACAGCTATTCTCTCGAGATCACTATTGAGTTTGGTAATGGCTTCATCAATTTCTAGTGGCCTGCACGATATATAAACTTGAGTGTCATCAGCGTAAATATGACAGTTACTGTACCTGATTTGTGATATTATGTCGGCTGAGTACAAAGAAAAGAGAATAGGTCCCAAGATGGAACCCTGAGGTACTCCTCTTGTTATAGCCACTTTGGCTGACACTGCTGAAGAGCCATCACTTTGAGTGATCTTCACGTACTGATAACGATCGCTTAAGTAACTATTAAACCACTGTAGAGCCTCCGAGTCAAAACCATAGTAAGATAACTTAGACAATAAAAGGTTTATATTCAGGGAATCAAATGCCCTTGAAAAATCGAGTAACACCAATATTGTACACATACCGCCATCTTGAGCACTAAGAATATTATCAGTGACATCGAGCAATATGGTAGTAGTACTGCGTCCTTTTCTAAAACCTGACTGGATTGCTGGCAGAATATGATGCCGTTCAAGATAGTCAGTTAACTGTAAACATATTGCCTTTTCCAAGACCTTCGACAAACAAGGTAAAATATTTATGGGTCTCAGATCCTTTAAATCAGTTGGGTTTGAATTTTAAGGCAATGGACGCACTATAGCAAGTTTCCACATGTCGGAAAACTTGCATGTGTCTATAGAAGTATTTATCAGGGTTTGTATGCAATCTATGGTTCGAGGAAACGTCAACAGCAGCATATTCAAACTAATCGCATCACAACCTTCAGCGTTAGATTTGAGACTCTTAATTATGTTAATAAGCCGATCCAAGCTAATCTGCTCAATGTGAACGACTGCATTACTAAAGCGATGGAATTCGAAAAATGTTAAATGTGAAATAGAAGTACTTGGGTTACCCCGTATATTTAAAAAATGATTATTAATGACATCAAGGTCATTAAAAGCTATAGGTAGGTCATTATCATTTTTAGGTATTAATGTGTTTTTTAAATTTTTCCAAAGCAGTTTAGGTTTATAGATATTATTATTTATGTTGTGAGCAAAATAGGCAGATTTTTCATGATACGTAGCTTGATTAACAGAAGATTTGAGATCTTTGTATTTTCTTTACTTCCGACTTGGTTTTATTGTAATCTACTGCAGCATCGTCACGCAATTTCATCATGAGTTTTATGGTCTCAGTTATCCAGGGATAAGAGCGATCTTTCACGATCCGTACTGAATTTCGGCATAAAAAGTATCCTATGTCCTTCTTCGTAGTATGAACTCAAATCGTGCTAAGTTTCATTCAAATCCATTCAGTAGTTTTGGAGTGATGTGCGGCCGGGATACAGACAGACAGAAAAAAAAAACAGTTGCATCAGTATCAGCTACAGATTGCTCTAAAAACATATTTTCAAAATATCTGCAATGTACAGAATTGGACCTGTTAACGTTTTATTATAAATATAAATAGATAAATGTAGGCGTCTTACCCCTCGCGCTTCCCTACCCGCCTTCTCCAACCTGTTATAGAGCATTGCATAATATGAAAAATATACGTAGGGAAATTGTACTCATCGTAATAAAAAAACTGTGTTTTATTGATTGAAAAATCAGAATCTTTTGGAGTGCTCCGACTACAGACCTATCTATTATTATACCTATACGATAAAGTGTAAACGCCACCTTAAGATGAGCTGTACGTTCAAAGGTTTCTGTACATTCTGGGTGTCAAGTTATTTGGAACTTAATATTTAGGTTGTGATGTTTGTAATTTCTGAACTGCAAACCCGATGATTTTGAAATATTTACGGGGTAATTTATAAAGTACCACTATCTAACAAAAAAATCGGCCAAGTGCGAGTCGGACTCGCGCACGAAGGTTTCAGTACCATTAGCTATACAACATTAGACTTCATAATAACAAATATTTTTAAAATATTTTAAGAAAACATCAAATAAATATTTTAATAAAACACTTAAAAATACAAAAATATATTTGAATATAGTGACAATTCCGCCTAATTTTCCTGCTAAGCCGCCCCGCACGTCACAAACGCCACGCAGCCAAACTGGAAGAATTTTTCGAAGCGTTTTGCTTCTACACGAAGCATCCTCAGGAGATCTTGACTCTACGACCGCAAGATCGAGAAATTGGATTAAATATGTTATTATTAAATATGGATTTCCGCAAACTAACGCCTGAATCTATTCATTATTAGACTTCATATAACCTTTTTTGTTTTAATGGGCACGAGTCCGACTCGCACTTGGCCAACTTTTTGTATTTGTTGTTATAGCGGCAACAGAAATACATCATCTGTGAAAATTTCAACTGTCTAGCTATCACCGTTCTTGAGATACAGCCTGGTGACAGACGGACGGATGAACGGACGGACGGACAGACAGCGAAATCTCAGTAATAGGGTTCAGTGTTTACCCTTTGGGTACGGAACCCTAATGAGAACGTATGAAATCAGACCACGCGTTAATAAATTACAACTAAGTGTATATTTTGACTTTCATCCCCTCTCCCAAGGGAACCATGCTGAATTTCGGGATAAAAAGCATAAATTATCCTACCTCGTAGTATGAACTCAAATCATGCTAAGTTTCATTGAAATCTATTCGGTGATGCGCGCCCGGGTTACAGACAAACAGACAGACAGACAAAAATAAAAAAAATACAGTTTCGCCATCAGTATCAGCTACAGCGTACTGTAAATATTTTTTTTTCAAAATATCTGCCATACGTACAGAATCGGACCTGTTACAGTTTTATTATAAGTATATATAGATATAGATTATTAATGTTTATAAGTTTAAACAAACTGGTCTTTCCCTTTACTCCTTAGAGTGTGTATTTAAAAACACAGTATTAAAATAAGACACTATTAACGCAGCTTAAAGTAGTAAACGTGCCGTAACAACTTAGATTAGATAAATAGAAAAACTTTGGTAGCTTTGGTATAAACAAATCAAATTCTTATTTGCTAAAAGTAGAGTATTATGTTTTTTCTAAAACTTTGGCTATTAAGACTTACTATTACTAATTGAGCTAATAGCGAAATCTTATAGGCTAGGCTGTACTGTTACTGTACAAAACCAGACTTGTGTAGTCTTAACTAAGAAAATTTTACGTATTATTGTTTACGTAGGCTTCATAAGTATAATATAATAAAACAAAAAGTACATAGGTACTGCCTACCGCACAATGATTTTTTAGGCTGAAAGAATGATCTTAAAAAACAAATTGTATTGATAGTTTCATCAGCTAACCTGGTTCGCAACTTACTGCAGATATACTGTGCCGCCGATAAAGCCCTCTCAGCATCAACACTAGTTGGTTTTATGTATTATTCAAGGCAATACGAGTTAAATAGTGACCTTTCTTGCCTTCAGCTTTATACTGACTCATCTCTTTTTTGTAAGAATTTTGTAAGTCATTGCTGTGTCCCAGATTTATCTTAACTACTAGTAAATTCTTCTTTTTTTTTTAAATTTGGTTTTCTAAGTCTTCTCTTAGAGTCAATGTCGGTTGTAGCGAGTCGTTTTCAGAATTCAGTCCATCATTTTCAACTCCAAGTACTACCTCAATCTCCCCTTCTGGGACTTCGCTTATAACTCTGTTCAACATGATTTTCATTTCCTGCCTGATGACATTTATCTCTGGCATGGGAAACGTCTCGTAGGCTTGTCTCATGTTCTGACCGATTTTTTTCGGATTGTTTAGATAAACTTAGAAGATTTAAGATCAATTATAAAATTAATTCAAGGAATATCATTAAAAATAACAGAAAATCGCGATAACTTGATTAGAGCAAAACATGAGGCTAATTTTGATAAAAACCCTTTTCAATACTCAAAAAAACATTTTCAATGAACAAAGTGGAAAGCTTCTATTGACCATGAACCATGCTGGCAGCATTGCCCCGTTGAATTGCAATGCTTATTCGTTGAGCCAAATATGTGTCAGCATTTTGATCACGCGTCACATCGACCAAGCGCTCAGATAGGTTTTGGAACGGAACCAGAGTCATGCCGTCAGGTCTTTTACCATCGTCACGCATCAGACCATTCGGTTCGAGAATAGCTGGAACATTGGCGCTGGTAAAAGCCCGGCGAATGATATCGTTAAGGCTGGCGTGGCGGGAAATTCGATCAGCACTTCGAGAGCAGGAGAGGCCATGGTGACCGAGTTGATCAACTGCAGTACCACACTTGCAGTGATGTGCAACACAACACCTTGCACCCAAGCGTAAGCTAATAGCTAGACGAAAAGCGGATGGATCTATAAGGCTACCAGTTTTGTAAGAAGGAATGGCCTGTAACCAAAGACCGGATTCCCACACAGAAACAGCGAGAATAAGAGCACGATCTGCGATGCTAGAACACGTATTTAAAAGATCTTTCCGTGTTAGCTCGCATAGGGGCCGATCCCACTGTTTCTGAGATGACAACATTTTTGGGAATTCAATATTTGGACAAGCCAGTCTCCATGTGTTTTTGGCCTCAGCCAGATATGGTACATCGAAAGAGCCTAAAGATCGTGCTAGATTTTTTTCTACTAATTTGTGTGTACTGTGTACAGAAGACAAAAAAGCTGGTAATGCCACACTAGAAATTTTGCGTATCCCTATGCCGCCCAACCTCACAGGGAGGGAAGCTTGCACCCAAGCCCTATCATCCATCTCAACATTCAAAACCGACACTAACGTATCTTTTACTAAGTTGTCTAAGCTTAACAAAAGCTCACTGTGTTGCCACAGTTGACAACATCTTAAATAGTATGTAAATTTAGGAACGAAAAGGCAAAATCTTATAATTGTAAAAGCCATATGGGCGTTAATTTTGGATAATCTGCTAGAAGCATTTCTAAACTTTTGAATTTGTTCTTCGACAAATGGTGATAAAGATTCGTTAAGAATCGGTGAACCCAAAAGACGAAGCGAACTTTTTTCTATACTAATTTTATATTAGGCGCAAGTAAGTTGAATTTTTCAATAATCGAAACTTTATCCGGACAAGTATCACAAACAAAAAGTTCACATTTAGAAAAATTTAGTTCAAGGCCAATAACACGAAAATCGTCTATAAGTACTCGCAAGTCATCCAAAACCGTGTTCGCATCGCCTCCTAAGGTTCCGTCATCCAAATACCAAACGTTAAGTTTTGATTGGAGACGTTGAATTATTGAGTGGATCGCAAGGCTAAAGATGGCTGGTCCCAGAGGATCACCCTGTTGACATCCTACGGAAGATAAAATAACGTTATTTTGGTATGTTAATTTTGATGGTTTGGGGTAGCATTGCCAAAGAAAAGGGTATAATTCCGGAATTTTATCTTTCACTTCAGTCAAAAGAGTGCCTCTATCTAAAGAGTTGAAAGTATTTTTAACATCCACCTTCAAAATCACATCTCCACAATTTTGATCAAGAAATGTGCGAAGTGAATGTACAGCAGCCTCACAGCCGCCCTGTGAACCAAAACCGAGTTGCAGTGGTTGAAAAAGATTACTTAAAAAAGCAACCTTTTTCCTACAACCGCATTTGGCTGTGAGGCGACGATAAGTGGTGCCTACTGCTATAGGCCTAATACCACCATCTTTTTTATTTAGGGCACATAAATTCGCACCGTACAGAATTTCGGTAATTTCATTGTTGACCTGACCCGACAACATCAAATTAACCAAAGCCGTCACATCCCTTAAAAGTGTCTCGCCTACCTCACCAGAACTAAAAGATAAAATATCTTTTAAGTGCTGAGGCGTGAGGCCATCAAGGCCACCGGCTGAGCCACTTAAAAAAGATGCCACGGCCGCAGAAACATCCTGTGGGGTCACCTCAACAATGTCTTGTATAGGAGATTCGGGAAGGTGGAGACCTGCAGTTGCAGGCGGATGCTTTTCTATTAGGGAATTCAACGTATCAGATGTAAAAGGAGCGATTGTATCACTCGAAAACAAGATGTGTGCCGCGTTTTTAATATCACCATCAGTAATTTTGTTTTCTACTATTTTAATAGTAGCTGAATCGAAATTATTTGTTTTTGTATTCCGCCGCAGAGGCGGAATGATTATAGTTGTGCCAAAAGATTGCTCTTCCCGTGCCCTGTATTTCACGCAGTTTTCCTTTACTCTAGTAGTACCTACTTAAGTGATTTTTTGTTAGACGGATCAAAATTCACGTGAAATACGTGGTACGGGAATGCTAGATGCTCCCAGGCTTGCGTTGTAGTAGCCAAGACGTTTTTAATGGAACAAGATAAAGATTGGGCAACAGAAATTCTTGCACCCCGAGGTATGCGTTTTAATAAAGGAATGTTATTTTTGTACGAGCTTAAAACCTCCCAAAACGGTTTGGAAGGCGTAGCAGGGCTCGCAACACTGCTACTACTTACGTTTTGATTATTAATTGGTGCCGAAAGGGGAATTTCTATTTGTTTATGACACCTTGTTTGGTGAATTTTGAGGCCTTTATGACCTTTGAAATAACGAGCCTGGGGGCACTGCGCACACAACATCTGGCTATCTTGCGATACAAAAATCCCCGTTACAGCATTCATAGTTGGGGCACAAAGCATTGTTTACAAAATAAAACAAAGCTTATCTTAGAATCTCTAGTGTGACGTCTCAACCCGGATGAAGGCTCGCGTCAACACCGTCGTCGTAGTGCGCGCGCCGGTGTCGCAGGCAGCGTTGCCATGGAAACAAAAATAACTGATTAGAAATTGGCTCGACAAGAAATGTCAAAAAGCTATTGAATAAATAAGCTAATGAAACTAACTACAGAGGCCCAAACGAGCTCCACAAACAACACCTCGCAAAATTCCACTAGGAAGAATGCGGGTGATGGGCAGAAAATGCCCATCTACTACCTGAAAATAAAAGTAATTATTTTTTGAAAATAAATCTGAAATTTACTGACCTGTCACGTTGATTGTCAAGTTCAAAAAAAAAACCAATCAATTTAAAAAGAAAACTCTATAATTGACAAGCTTTGGTCGGCACAATTGGTCGTGAAAAAAAGTGGGGCTATCGGTTTAAGATCAATAACATATAACATATCATACACAGAGTCCATCATAGCTTTAATAAGCATTGCAATTCAACGGGGCAATGCTGCCAGCATGCTGGGCACGCTGCCAACTGGGAGTGGGCTGGAGCATTTGGACTGCCTATGAGTCTGCTATGACTTATAGGTGTCTAAATGCTTTTGTTGTGGTGGCTGTAGTGTTGTATATGGTTCATAGTATTTTGTTTAATAAAGGCATACCGCCGGTAATAAAAAAAATCATAGCTTTTGCTGACGACCTTGCAATTCTGACACGGAACCCAATAATACTATGTCAGGAACTTTTACGAGAAGTGGATGAGTTCTGTTCATGGACTGAAGGGTTGAGAGCAAAACCAAGTAAATGCCACTGTCGGTGTCTGGGTAGACGGAATACCAAATAAAAGCCTTTCAGATGACCTTCCAAGACCAAAGCAACTTAGTAAGATGGGGGAAAGCCACCGAAAAGTTTTGCAGTTTTTTTTTTCTTGTGGATAGCTACAGTAAGGCACTTATTGGTAGGATGCAAGGTGCTCCTTGATTGGGGTTATTATTCACGTCGCCATGATAGAGTCCTCGAAATCATACGAGAAGCGGTGAGTCTCTCGGTAGCTACATGAAAAACAAACAAATATTATGACCTAACAAATGAATTAACCAAAAACGGTTATGTGGTTGATTTATATGTTGTAGAAGTTGGAGCAAGGGGTATACCAGCGAAATCCCTATATAACCTACTTAAAGACCTCGGCCTGCCAAGAACATCCGCCACTTCCATCCTAGAACGTATATCTAAGGCGGTCTTAGTAGGATCTTACCAAATTTGGTTAGGTAGGGGACCTGCACCTGCACCTGAAGTGTGAAATGTATAGCATAAGTTATAGTTGTTAAGTAAACCGCTTACAGCGCACTATGTCGTAGCTCCTAAGTATATTAGCTGTAGTGACGTGTAGATTGATGCATTCAATAAACGTATGTAGTACGTAAATGGTGTCTTTATTTTATCTGACAAACCCCATCATTTCATGGCGACCCTGCCACACCACAGGGCTGCGCTAAGGGGCTTTTGCAACTTTGTTGTCTGAAATCATCGTGTAAAGTAATAACTAAAATGTGTCAGTCAAAAGTGGAGAAGGACGAAATATTTTTGAACCAGAACGCGGCTGGCAACAATGAAGCTAATCTGAAGGAAATTGGAGGACACCTGGCCAAAATTAGCACCATAACATATGTCATTTTGGGAGTAATAATGGTGTTTCTATGTTACGTGGCGGCGAAACTGTATGTCAATTGTCACCGCCGCCTGATGCAGCAAGAGTTTGCCACACATGCCATACAGCAAATGCGGGCTTCCTTTCGTCGGGACCGGGAAGTAAGGAACGAGTCAGCTTAAGTAAGTGTGGAACGTGTGACAAAATAAGTGTTTGAGTGATGTGAATAAATACTAGAACCATGTGTTATTAAGTAGGTAAATTGACCTACATAATAACGCAGTTATTAAAATCGCTAGATTCGTGCAAGAACACTCAGCGAATTCGACACCGCGCGTGACAAATGATGACTCAGTGCATTTATCGCCGACTTTATGCAAGTTTTTAAGACTTTTAAATTAAATATAAGTTACTTGGAGCTATGAATGATAGAATTAGGAGAAGGCATATAGGAAATTGTATGTGTAAAACTTAATTATGAAATAATAATATGTGAGTATGGTCGATAAGTTGATAGAAAATTATTATGTATTAGTAGGTATTCAGAAAATTTTTATAAAAAAAGGACAGAGTAGATATACGTGTAATACGACAGAAAAGAAGCTAAGTGAAACAAAACGTATTTATGAAGATAGCAAGGATATATTTTTGAGTTTAAAATCTAAGGCGCATACTGAGTTAGTGAATGCAGCTATTGATAATTTTAAGAAAATTGAGAAGGTATAGATACACAAATTGTTTACTCCGTCCAATTCATATTTAAGCAAGATGGAGTTCGACTTAAAATTAGCATGTAATCTGATTCCAGTTATGGACGGTGTCGATGCCACGACCAAACGCATGGTAAATTGCATAGAAATGTATGCGAATATGTTGGACGATAAAGGTTCAAAGTAAAAAATCATTCATGGCAATTCAGATGCAATTGCAAAATTGCAAACAAGGTCAGAGATCTATTGAAGAGTTTGGATCGGAAATAGAGAACTTGTTCGCTGATATGACCATTTCCCAAACAAACGACGACTCAAACGCATATTCAGTTTTAAAGCCCTTGAATGAAAAAGTTGCAATAAAACGGTTTTCAGATGGACTGCGCAGCTCGAGGTTGGCGACGATCATCACCGCGCGCAACTACAGCAGCCTAAAGGATGCTATCCTAGCTGCCAAGGACGAGGATACATCTAATTCCCAGCTACAGACAACAGGTACCGATAACATCATTCATGCATCTCAGCGTGAACGGTGCTTTTATAACGCTAGGCGCGGGCATGGTTACCAGAATTATAGGGGAAATTTTAATAACAATTATTATGGTCAATATCGTTTAAATTATAATGGAGGACAGATAAATAATTCCCGTGGTACAGGACGATGTCATTTCGCGAATAATTATAGAGACAACTACCGCAATCCTGTGACATTCAATAATGCTCAGAGAGGTAAAGGTACTAGATATACAACTACGCCGCGCGGGGGCAATCGAAGCGTGTATGTGGCAGACCGTGGCGACAATACACAAAACGAAGAAAACGCTGACGGGTCCGGTAGTAATCTCACCCAGTTTTTTCGAGTTTAAGCATTGTGTATTATCGTGCAACAGTAATGCAAAATATGTCGTATTTTACCTTAATAACATAAAATACTACTGGCTGATTGACACTGGCGCTACATTGTCAGTTTTAAAGAGTGATGCAGTGCCATATAACATCGCAATACATGAAAATAATACATTGATAAATGGTATCGGAGGACAGACACGTTCTCAAGGCTCTGTTAATTTAACTTTAAAGACATTTAACAAGGTACCATTCCAACATCAATTTGTTTTATTTGATTCGCTACCATTAAAAGCTGATGGTATATTAGGTTTAGACTTTCTTAAAAAATATCGTGCCAATATTAATTTAATTACGAATATTTTAACGCTGACCCATAATGAGTACGAATATAACTTAAAACTTATTAATATACAGGATAGGGACAATGATGTTTTAACGATTCCAGCACGTTCAGAATCTATACATTTTATATATTTAAACAATTTTGCGAGTGATGATGTGATTGTTTGCGGAAAAGAGTTAGCGGAAGGTGTGTTTTTAGCGAATACGATATCAAAAATTAAGAATGATCGGATTCCTATAAAAATAATGAATGTTACTGAAAACGATGTATGTTTACCATATTCGACACCTGAATTACAGCCCTTGAGTAATTACAATATTAATGAGTTTAGTAAGAATGATGTAAATGTGAATAGAGTTGAAAAGTTGTATGCGGATTTGAATTTAAGTCATTTGAATGGGGAAGAAAAGACATCAGTCGAATCAATTTGTGCGAAATATGCTGACGTTTTCTATTTACCAGGCGACAAGCTCACAACCACTAATATATATGAACAATCTATATCAATAAAGCCAAATTGCTCTCCTATATATAATAAGCCTTACAGGTTGCCTCAGGCTTTAAAACCAGAAATAACTAAGCAAGTTAATGAGATGATAAAAAACGATATTATTGAAGAATGCAACAGCGAATGGTCTAGTCCAATCTTATTAGTCCCAAAGAAAAATGCAATAGGCAATGAACAGAAATGGCGGTTAGTAGTCGATTACCGAAAATTGAATGAAATAGTATGCGATGACAAATTTCCATTGCCAAATATAAGTGAAATTTTAGATTCACTTTCTGGTGCTATTTATTTTACTCACCTTGACCTCCACCAAGGCTACTACCAAGTGACCTTGACCCCTGATAGCCGTAAGATAACAGCATTCCAAACTAGCACAGGTCAATACCAAATGAAACGCCTACCAATGGGACTTAAAATAAGTCCAAGCGCTTTTAGTCGTATGATGTCAGTTGCAATGTCAGGCCTATCTTTTGATAAATTATTAATTTACCAAGACGATCTGATTACTTTTGGGAGAAATTTGAGTAGCCACAACCAAAATTTGATTAGTGTATTAGAAAGACTTAGGAAAGTTAATTTAAAATTAAACCCACATAAATGTAAATTCTTAAGAACAGAAATGTTATATCTTGGTCATGTTGTTTCTGATAAGGGAGTATTACCAGATCCAGAAAAGACAAGTATTTTAAGAGATTATCCAACACCGAAAAATGCAGACGAAACTAAACGCTTTGTAGCTTTTTGTAATTACTATCGTAAATTTATAAGATCGTTTGCAGATATGACGATGCCTTTAAATAAATTATGCAGAAAAAATGAACCATTTGTCTGGACTGAAGAATGTCAAAAATCATTTGAAAATTTAAAAAATAAATTAATATCCCCACCAATTTTACAATATCCGGAATTCTCTGAAAATAACGAATTCATTATACAGACAGACGCCTCAGGTACAGCAATTGGTGCAGTTTTATGTAATATGAACTTACGACCAGTAGCATACGCCAGTAGACCGCTAAATAAAGCTGAGCGGAACTATCCAACGATTCAAAAAGAACTTCTTGCAATCGTTTGGTCTATAAAATATTTTAGGCCCTACGTTTATGGTAGAAATTTTACTATAATGACAGACCATAAACCACTAGTGTATCTTTTCGGTATGAAAGATCCCTCAAGTAGATTATTAAAATTTAGACTAACGTTAGAAGAATATAATTTCAAAATTGTGTATATTAAAGGTAAAGATAACGTACCAGCAGACTTTTTGTCAAGAATAAGTATTACGTCAGAGGAACTGAAAAGTTTGCAAGAACAAACAGTGAATGTGATGACTAGGGCACAAAGAAAGAAGCAAGATGAGTTGTCTGGAAGAAAAAATGATTGTGATGGTATGAATCTTAATAAATCTATCGATAATTGGCCTGATCAACCACGAATTGTAGATATATTAAGAAAACCATGTGAGTTAGTCGAAATGGTTTTTATAGAAGGATGGAAGTTAAAGAAAATCAGAAGTGAAGGTTTAATAACCAAGGAATTTCAATGTTTTGCGTTTATATCGAATAAAAATATATTGTATGTTAATCTTGATTTCAAGGCGCATTTTACGCGAGTCGAATTTGTGCAGAAATTAAGTTTATTTTGTAACAAATCATGTATTGAACAAATTTGCATGATAAAAGATAAAGATAATATAGATATTATAAAAAGTTTATGTCACGAAATAAAGTCCTTAAACAATTGGTCCGGACCACGATTATGTATTTTAAGAGGAGTAAAAAGAATTACGAATGATGAAGAGAAAACACTAATATTGAATGACTTCCATTTACTGCCATCTAGTGGCCATGCTGGAGTGCGCAGAATGATAAACACTATTAAGAGACGATACTATTGGCCGAGTATCGAAAAAGACGTCCAAAGTTTTGTTAAGAAGTGTACTCAATGTCAGAAAATGAAATATTTTCGTTATATTAAGGAGCCCATGGAAATAACAACCACGGCTTCTTCGGCATTTGAGAAAATATTTTTAGATGTAGTAGGACCCTTAGATAAGGACGTAGATGAAAATTGCTACATTTTGACCTTACAGTGTGAGTTGACAAAATTTGTTCAAGCAATACCTCTTAAAAATAAAGAAACTATATCTATTGCTGATGCATTTGTGAGACATTTTATTCTTAGATTTGGAGTTCCCGAAGTAATTGCAACAGACCGAGGCAGTGAGTTCATCTCTTCGACTATGGAACAGGTATGTAAAATATTAAAAATTGAAAAACTATCATCAACAGCTTACCATCATCAATCCATTGGCGCTCTCGAAAATGCACACAAGACACTAGGTGCATTTTTAAGAATTCAGTGTGAAAATTATACAGATACATGGAGTTATTGGTTACCGTTTTGGTACTTTAGCTTCAATAACACAGTTCATACGGAAACAAATTACACGCCCTTCGAACTAGTATTTGGAAAACTTTGCCGTATCCCTTCTCAAATCGCTGACTCAGTAGAACCACTTTACAATTTTGATGATTATCCTTTACAGTTGAAATATAGGTTACAATTAGCTCACTCTGATGCAAAGAATAATTTAGTAGATAAGAAGTATAAGAGGAAAGATGTATACGATAAGTCTGTTAACTCGATTAAGTATAATAAAGATGATTTAATTTTAGTGAAAAACGAAAGTGGTCGTAAACTGGATCCTATATATAAAGGTCCATTTGTAGTGTTAGAAGACTTAGGTTTTAATGTTAAAATAACTAAAAATTATAAAATAGATGTAATTCATAAAAATAGAACTAGGCCTTATGTCGTTTAATTTTTTTAAAGAAGTTTTGTATTGTTTATTGTATTTCATAGAAGTTATTATTATGATAACGTTTACTTTATGTTTGAAATGTTGTTAAAATATAATAATAAAAAAAAAAAACATATGACCTTATATTTTTTTTTTATTTTCACCCCCGGAGGTGAAGTGTGAAATGTATAGCATAAGTTATAGTTGTTAAGTAAACCGCTTACAGCGCACTATGTCGTAGCTCCTAAGTATATTAGCTGTAGTGACGTGTAGATTGATGCATTCAATAAACGTATGTAGTACGTAAATGGTGTCTTTATTTTATCTGACAAACCCCATCATTTCACACCTTGCACCTGGGTTGCAAGCCCCAGGCCCCTCTAGCCTCTTCCTCTGCAACGCTATGGACCCGGCACCCGCACCGTGAATCCATGGAATGTTAAGTAATTCGTCTCTCTCCCTGTCATCACAGTATATAGTACGACATTTTTTTGCTCTCACACGCAGTGCTTCAGATAATAGCTGAGGTATGAATTCGGTTTGCATAATTTTCGGAAAATGAATTTCAAAGTAGTCTCGGCAGTAAAAAGCTAGCTTCTCTTCTACACAGAGCCTCTATTGCTAATTTGAATGGTTCCAAACATTCTACAAGGGTTTTAATCAACAAACACTCTGTCGGAAAACTTGATCTCTCGTTTTCACGACGATCAACGCCATCTATACGAATGAATGATTTTCATAGTTTTTGAGTTTTACAAGCGCTCCAACATGTTGAGTAAGCTGTTCCATCATGTGCGACAGTCTAAAAACGAAGGGAAAATCTCTTAGATATTTTTTTTTTGTAGGTAAGTCGTAAGTAGTAGTTGTCGTATTTTGTGGGCGACTTTCTAAATAATCTGACCACCTTCGTAACTTTTTCTAGAATATTTCTAAATCCAGGCATTTCTTCAGCACGAAAAAGATTATTTATATCTACTGTTACTATTATAGGTATCTTACTACTATAACTGCGTGGGGTGGCACCAGGAATAACTCATATGCTATTATTGGAAAGGACACAGCAAGAGCTGTTCTCAAATTGCTCTCCAAAAAACCCTTACGATTCCCAACAACTGGAACTATACTCGCTGTACCAAGGCCTTACTGTTAGACAACTTTTTATCCTCCATATGGTATCAAGGAAACATTCCCAACTACCATTCGATCGGACACTCCGCTATACCAAACGCAGGTACGATATAGTATGTTATGCTGAAAAGAATCGAACAACGATAGCGGGTCGGCATTATCACTATATTAGCTCGTTGCATGTACAATACTCTCTAAATAAAGAATTAAAAATTTACCCTCTCACCTTACATAAATGCAAAACCAAATGTCAAATCAAATGGCTTCAGTCATTATCCTATCAAGGTACCTACTGAAGATCTCTTGATAGTATTAAATAATCGCTTCACACACCCTCACATTCATACACACCCTCTCTATCTCACACCCTCACACCGTCATACTGTCTCAACTCACACTCATACACACTGATTGAAACATATTTCTCTGTCTTTTTCATATTTTCCCTATTCTATTTCTTTGTATATTTATTGTTTTCGAATCCTATTTTATCTTCGAGTAAAGGTTTTTTATGCTTTCAATTAATTTAATTCTCTGTTTTGTTATTAGTAAGGAACTTTTTGTCCAATTTTCGGAGGAGGGCGTTGACACCTGCGACATATTTATTAGACTTTTGCAGATGTCATCGATTCTCATAATATGTTAGCTGTATAATTAAAAAAAACAAATAAATAACTATTTAGTCTGTATTTACGTCCGTCTCAATCTCATAGTCTTCATCATCGTCATCAGACTCGACAAGATCTACGTGTTCCATTTCAATATACCATCCACAGTGTAGTCATACCGCACTTGTAAGGAGCAATATTGAGACTGCATCAATAGTGTGGCATCCCTACAAAAGTTCTTACACCTTGCGTCTGGAGAAGATTCAAAAGGCTTTTTTGAGGTTCTCGTACAAGGAATTGTATATTATTGTATTATCCTTTCCTATATCCTACAATATTTTTACTTGGAGCACTCGGCTTTATTATTTTAAGGCGCAACTACCCATGACAGCTTGTCGGATATTGCACGGTGATTTCGATTGCCTTAATTACCTTCTTAGGCCCCGTAATCGCATCTTATTGGCAGTGCCGTGGTCGCGCTCTGTGGCGCACTCTAACTCGCCTCTCGTACGAGCTTTAATGCACTTCGGGCATCAGCTTCCCAGTGTGATATAATCGCTGATCGATGGACGCAAGTATGCTATGCATGTCTCAGGTACTGTGAGAAGATTCATAGTGTAAGGAATAGTTCAATTTTAATTTAAATATATACCTATATTTTAATTCTTTTTTTATTTTATCCAAAAATGTTTATTTCATGATTACTTAATTATAATGTGTAAATAATATGTTTCTGTTAACAAAGTAGTAAGTAATGAGTTACTATCTATTTTCTACAAAACATCGCTATTGACTGTCTACATACTTAGTATAGGAACACTTCAGTGTTATTTATCTCGAGCATTGCGAACGACATTTATGTAACTGATCATTTTATTTAATTTCCAAACGTAGATAATTTATTGACAAAGATCGTAAACACTGCGAGTGACACATAAACAAACGATAACCCGCGACCGGGACCGCGACCGCGAGGGCTGAGATAACCCGCGCTGCTTCACAACTGCTTATTATGTACACAAATAACATACTCGTAGGTATAGGTGCATGAGGATACCTACTACACAGTTACCAATTTTTTTGTATAGTTTATTTCAATTTCAGACTAACGCAGAATCTCACGGGACATTGTTGTTTCGGAAGGTACTTGTGTAATATCTCACGAAGGGCCCCCGTCCCTGGGCTGCCACCACAGCGACTTTGTGGAAGATATATACCGCCCAGTACATACTATATGTTGTGGTGTCCGCGACATCTTCTTGCCTGCCATCATTATTGAGATGGTCGCTTATGAACGGTCATTGGAGGCGGTAGTTTCATTCTACTAAAGTCAAATTAGGTGCAGGAGCGAGGAGGAGAAAGAAATCTGCTCTCTCAACAATCAAACAATCACCTCCTCCCGCGCGGCTGAGACTTGTAGGTCTTATAAGCTAGCATTTTATTACTATTAATATATAAACATCAAATCTCTGATCCAATACAAGTGGCGAATATATTGAATTTTGTTTTTCTAACTTACCACTAGAAGTCACTAAATCATTGGATTCTTGTCCCAATGTAGCAGAAGCCCTGTTAAAACATAATTTTCCCTGCAAAACACCGGTCTTTTTTTCTTTCAGATACACGACAAACTTTGAAATTATAAAGACATTCGAAAGTTTAAACATAAAGAGTACTGAAGACTTGTGGGGTATGTCAGTTAAAGTCGCAGAGCATAATATAATTTGCATTATTGCACCATAATTAGTAACAATAAATAAACTTTGTGTCGATAGAGGAAATTTCCCCGACTTAATGAAACAAAGTAAAATCACTCCAATTTTGAAGTCGGGAGCTGCATCCCTTGCAATTACAGACCTATTTCCATCTTACCTGTTCTGAGTAAAGTATTCGAAAAAATTATGTTCAAACAACTTTTATCCCATTTTAATGAGCATTTTATATTAAATGAGAATCAGTTTGTTTTCACTAAGAGCAGATCGACACTGCGAGAGTTTACATGATGCTATTGGCGTATTTTGATCTTTCCAAGGCATTCGACTGTGTTGAACACCGCACTCTGATTCGTAAGCTTTCACACTATGGTATTCGTGAATAAGCTTTGAATCTTATAGAGTCATATCAGTCAGACAGGTTACAGAAGGTTGGAATAAATGGCAATACTTCTTCCGGGTCTTCGGTAAAAATAGGTGTACAGGGTTCAATTTTGGGACCTTTTCTGTTTCTAGCGTATATTAATGATCTGCCTTGCATGGTCAAAGATTTCTGCGATATTGTTATATTCGCAGATGATACCTCTATGATTTTTAAAGTAGATAGGAATGATAATGAACTCATTCATGTAAATAATGTGTTATCTATGATCTCTGAATGGTTTGCTGCATCTTCTCTTAAATCCAAAAAAGACATAATGTTTAAAGTTTTCGTTACCAAATGTTTTCTGGGAATCAAAATGGATTCAACTTTAACTAGTCGGAAGACTTAGTTCTGCTGCATATGCAGTTTGTAGTATTAGTTAGTAGTATTATGTCGTATGGTGTATTGCTGTGGGGAGCTGCTGCTGAGATAGAGACAATCTTTATCTTACAAAAGCGTGCAATTCAAGCCATATATGAAATGGATCCTAGGGAATCTCTAAGGGATCTTTTTAAAGAAAATGATATATTAACTTTACCGAGTCTGTATATATCTGAAAATATTATGTTTGTTCAGAAAAAATTTAGTAAATTTAAATGAAACAGTGACAACCACGATTACAACACTAGGAATAAATATAAAATAGCAGTACCAGGTTTTAGACTAGCAAAGACAAATAAAAGGTCCTTTTTAGGTAATTGTGTGCGGTTTTATAATTAAATTCCCAAACATATTACAATGCTTACAGAAGGAAAATTCAAATTGCATGTGAAAAATATTTTGATTAAGGAATCCTACTGCACAGTTTGTGATTACTGAAACGTCCAAAATGCTTGGAAAATTCCGCCTCTGCCAAACTAACACATGTCTCCTACGTAATTTAAACAAATATTGTAATAATTGTATTATATTGTATCAGCGCATTGTAAAAAGACATCCACATTGTAAAATGACGTTTAAAAGAATGGCCCTGAGTTTCTTGCCCGTTCTTCTCGCAGTGGCACTATAATTTTTTTTTGCTGAACGTGGCAGTACTACAGTATAGAATATTTCAATATTAAAATTTGTAATTGACCTTCATAAGAGCGTCGTAGACGCCTAAATTGAATAAACGATTTTGAATTTGAATTGACTATCTCACTTGATGGTAAGCGATGTTGCGGTCGATACATGAGGGTGGTAGCTAAAAGGCGGATGTTTTCAAAATGTCCTACCACCAGGCTATAACGACTACCATCCTAAGACAACAAAGTGAGATTTAACCTGCCCTCCGAAGCATACGCTCTTACAACATAACATAACACAACACAACGCCAAAAAAACATGTTCTTTTTCAAAGACTTCCAAAAAAGGAGAGGGTTCTCAATTCGATAGTAGGATTTTTTGTGTGTTTGTTACTTGATTACTACGCAAATTATTAATATAGGTAAGTATCTAAATTTGTCGCATTTTACGTTTATTACCTATACTACGTCTATGAACATACTTACCTAAACTACATAAAACCGTACATAATAAAACTCAACTATGCTTGTAGCTTGTAGAGTAAGTGGTAAGAGGGGGAAGGCAGTGGGAGGGGGTGCCGAAAGGGAGATAACCCGCGCGCTATCGGCCGAGGTCGTGCGAGGTCGCATCCGCGCCGATACTCGCCGCCACATCACAGATTTCCACAATATCGCACCACTACTCGCATTGATTTTTGTATCAGTGACATAATATGGTAGGTATATATGTACCTTTGTATAGTAACGCGATCTTTAGGACCGGACCGTTCAACTAGCACTTAGTTGTACGTGGCTGGAGCTCGAGACGGAAGCAGTCCCGCGAAGGTGAACCACTCCGCTCTCACTATCATCTGCCAATGTCAATAAATAATATTATTACCACATTTGTTGAATGGAGCGTTTGATGACGGAGGAACTCAGTCATTATTAGAATTGACATGGGCTATGCTGTGACACAAAACAAAATTAATATAGGTCAATTTCCATTTATATTTTCACTGAAACTTGACTGGGTAGTACCTAATTCCTTAGGTACCTTACGTTACGACACTTATCTACATCCCAGTTTGAGAACAACAGGGCCAGTGGAAAACGAAGAGGCAAGCGGTGACTTCAGAAATTGTATTATGTAAGTATAATAACAGTAAGTAAGTAGTCATGGATCCCCCTCACCCAGCCGCTGTAGACTAGAGGGGGCTTGATCAGCAGAAACTCTTGCAGTTCTCTGTAATGCTGACCAAGGCTTCTCGGTGGTCCTGTGTTACGTTAAGATAGTTGTAAGCTTCTTTGTAACAAGAATTCATTATACAGTTAGCCTCCGAATCGGCAACACATATATTTTCGTTTTAATTATTTTAGTTTTTAAAAAGGTTTCCCTAAGCCCCAGTTTTGACTAAGTACTTAAGTAAAAATCAAACTATTTATTGACATAGTTTAAAATAAGGATTCAATAGATTTTGTGAACACCTCGACGACTTTTCTACAATCTGAATTCGAACCTTCGAAAAAGCTACCGACCCCGCGTTGTCCAAAATACTTCCGCGCAGAATTACATAGGTATTTGTAACTTTGAACCAAGTCATGGTAATGTTATCTATTTACTTTGTTAATTGAATAGGAAGTGTTCAATAATAATGCGTATTTTTTTTTAAGTAAAAAAAACATGTTTATGTTTGAATAACACATCGGTCTTATAAATTTGCTTTATTAGTACATGTTCACAGAAAAAAAACAATCTCTTCAGTCAAGCAATATTATTTGACTTAAGTACGTATGGGTTTTCGATATAAGGAAAGTCTAAACTGTCTTATTTCAAGATATAAAATATTCCGCATCATGGTTTTTGACTCAAGAAGTACTTATATTCTTGTTTCAATATTCATTAACTTGTTTTAGGAAGAACTCAAAGGTATCACTAACTATTTTAAGTGAAGCATTTAAAAGTCTTTTTTTTTTTATTGAAACTGTTTTACTCCAAGAGTGTAGCTATTTTAAATAAAGGATATTTAACTCTTTTCTTAAGTTTTTCGATTTTCAACCTAGAGTGAAACGCTTTTTTGATTATTATATTTTATTTCAAGATGATTTCTGTTTTGACTCAAGGTATATGTTATTTGCTATATGATACTTCCTACTTTATTACAAGATTTTCTATTTTGACTAGAGATTCATGTTATTTCCTTTAAGATACTTCCTATTTTCTTTCAAGATGTTTCTGTTTAAACCCAATCATTATTTTTTCTCGTTTTAAAATATTTTCTGCTTTGACTTAAAACAAAAAGGTTTTTCTTATAAAATATATACCTACCTAAGGTCTAACAAATTTTGTGAATTTCAAGGGCAGATTCAGCCCGTGAAATGAAATAGCCTTTCTGAAACATGGATTGAAATCCATCTTATTTTTTTACTTCCCATACAAAATAAATTACCACGTAGTATGGGAGGTCAAACAATTTGGCCAGATTTCCATTCATGTTTCTTTGGAAAAGTTGTTCAATTTCAGTCTCAATCTACCCTTACAATAGTATTCATTAGTTTCGTTAGGTCTTAGAGATGTGTTTAGGAAGCAGCATCGTGTGTTATCAATTGATTTCTACATTATTGCAGTTGTGAGATTTGTCAAGATAGAGAGCATTTATTTATGGAATAATATAGGCTCAAATTATAAGATATTTGGCAGAATGCGATGCCATGTAATAAGTTACTATTAGCTGAGTAATTAACTACCTAACTTACTAGGTTTTCTACGAAAAGGGAATCATAAGGCAAACTTAAAAGATACAACATTTATAGGAACACATTGAACACTTTATTAAACATAATACATTAGGTTCACATTAATTAATTCTGTATAAGTTTATAGTTACCATTCACAACGATATAATCAAATGGGCGAACTATATTTATGAAGAACAAAGCCAATAAACCTAGACCCATACACAACACGTAGACAGCAGTTATGTTACACTATATATATATCAGTAATAGAACACTTAACTTAATCAGCGATAGGTCACGATGCGGCAGTCACTTGTGAAGAATAAAGAGAGCTCTTTTTTTTTTTATGCCTCATAGGATAGCCTTTGAAATGAAATGAAATGAAATGTCATTTATTTGCCAGAAACACGGTTACATAATGCAGATCTTAAATTATTTAGGTTCTATTGAGCAGCTTAGCGTGCTTCGTCACAATAGGACATGCAAATATTATGTAAATCATACAAAATATACAATATTAAATTAATGTCAAATAAAAGAATTGAATATTATTTGTATAATTATAAATCACAATATCCTAGTTATCATCTACATGCAATATTAAAATACAAAACAACTGAAAATAACCACCATCTCACCATTTGACCACTATCTCACCTGATGGTAGGTGATGATGTGGTCGAGGATGTTGTTCAGACTAACCTAGAGTAACTGGCTCTCAAGGACAGCTGCCGGAACACACCGTTAGGTGCTTGGCGACAGATTTTCAACTTGAGGGTGGTAGCTAGCCAGGCGGGCATTTGCAAAGTGCCCTACCACCATGCTGTAACGACTGCTATCCTAAGACAACAACCGGGACCGACGGCTTAACGTGCCCTCCGAAGCACGGAAGCGCTCAGTAGTAATGCCCAACCAGCGGTCACCCATCCAAGTCATGACCGCGGTGGACGTTGCTTAACTTTGCTGATCGATTCAGAATGGCTATGCAAACTTGGCTATATAGCTATAGCCATGTTTATAGCTATGACTGGCGCCAAGTGTCTGTCACCTCCTCATGAGACTTCGCGCCATATTCACCCCGGCCAATAAGAGACCTAATAGTTCCCACCAGAACGTATCAGCCAATCCGAAATTAGACAGGATGGTTCGTCATTGGCTAGTCCGGAATGACTACAGATAAAACAGGATTTCATTGTGGCAGTTATTAAAAATGTCATAGTATATCAATAAGTTTTAGGATATTCTATAATAACAATCTATTCCAAGTTTAACAAACATTATAGAAATATATAAACATCCCTACTGTATATAATTCTAACACACTCATCTGTGATAGTAATGTAGAGACGCGATATTCTGAATGCAGATAACAATAACACTTGAAGCTGCTTCCTAAATAAATCTATATTATATTTGAAAAAAGTTATGAGATAAGTCAAAGCATAAAATATTTTAAAACGAGAACATAAGGATATACTTAGGGTCAAATAATTATCATAATCGCAAACATATAAATCGTTGAAATTGGTTTAAACCTCGACTTGAAACGATTCTAACGACTTCAATTTCATCTGTTTACTGAAACAAACAAATTATATTAGTCCATGAGTACCTACGTAAATTCGGCATGCGAGAGTTGCTGTCTATCCGCACAACGCGGCGCTGCGCTCTAGTTGCACAGCGCGCTCTCAGTACACCGAGCGTCGAATAGCTCAATGTCACGTCACACACGCAGTGCATCTAAAACAGTTGATTGACTCCAGGAGGTCTACTGCCAAAAATGAAGTTCAAAGTTTCGTTTGAAGGATCGCACCTTTTCTTATCACGAAACACTTTCGGATCCAAATTTCGATAAATTCGTACTTCGTGAATTGACATAATATTGCCCGTTTTTTACGTATTTAGAAATTAAGTTGATTATGGATGAATGATAATCTCGTAATAGATACGCCCTACTTTACGTCTGTCGTAGAGTTATCGTTTGCTGCAAAAATACTTTGCTTCGACAAAACTTGCTGCATTCCATTTTTACACATTTTCGTTTTTAACTAAGAAGCTATGTACCAAGTATAAATGAGCACCTACACCGGTATGCTATTTCATAGGATATTTTATGCATTGTAAATTTTACCCCTCATTTTCATACATCACAAAAATGAAATTTACTTATCTTATACCCGTATAATGGTGATGCGCTTATGGTGGAAGAAAAAGTTATGGAGTCTGAACATGAATCTAGGTATATACAAGTCGCTGTTACAACATATTAAATCATTCTTGTGTTTTCAAGAATTTGTTACTTAATTTATGTACACTTTGCATGGTTGTTCGTAGAAAGCAGCGCGAGAAACAGGAACTTCAAAAAAGAAGGGTTACGTGTATTATGTCTACCTCTTCAAAAAATAAAAACATTCAGACAAACGTGGCATTGAACACATGGGCTTATCTACTAATGTAAGGCTCATGGTTGCATTCGCGTTGTCATATTCGAAATAGAATTTACTAAAGAGTTTATAGTGTTAGGCATCATTCCATTATGTTCTTTGTTCGTCGACGACACAACCATCACTGTGAAAAACATTTGTTTACTAAGAAAATAAATCGTAGAATACATTGAATTCCACAAACACATACATTAATAATATCGAAACATTCTTCTTCTCAAATTCTTTTTGGTTTTGATTTATATACCAACAATTTATTTATATCTCAATTATTTTTTGTTGTTACTTATTTTATTATCTTACAGTTCAAACACCACACGGTATTATTTATTTGCTTATTGAGTACTTATTATTATAATGAAATAATAAAGTTGCTGTTTAAATTTTGAATGATGTTTGTAATGTACCGCTTCTTAATATAATTTACGCTAGTTGTCTCATATCATCCCGTGGGTGTCGTAAGAGGCGGCTAAGGGAAATTTACTGGAAGGTGGGCAGCAGCGCTTTCAAATCATCTGCCAACTTACACTGCGATCCCCAAGCCGCCTGCCATGGGTGGGGACTCAAGTCACAACAATTTTAGATATTAATGATTAAAAAAATCTTACATTCACGAAACGATAAAAGTATAGTACTATCCAATAAACTACTTACATACCTATTTTATAAATGTAGATTTAAATTTATGTTAAAGAATTAGTTTTTTAAGCCGTCAGTTCCGGTTGTTGTCTAAGGATGGCAGTCGTTATAGCATGGTGGTAAGACATTTTGCGAATGCCCGTCTGGCTAGCTACCACTCTCAAGTAGAAAATCTGTCGCCAAGCACCTAAAGGTGTGTTCCGGCAGCTGTACTAGAGAGCCAGTAATTCTAGGTTAGTCTGAACAACATCTTCGACAGCATCACTTACCATCAGGTCAAAAGGTCAAAAGGCTAACCTATCAGGCATAAAAAAAAAATAACACCAAAAAAGATGAAAGCAACTTGTGAGCTCAGAGTGTTTTGAATCTGCATGGTATCGACTTCCACCAAGTTATTTCATACTTTTCCGCGTATGAAATGTATGTAGTTGCGTTTATAAAAAATATTTTCTAAAACTCCTCTAAATTTATTTGACGTATGCTTTCTCCTAGTAGTGAATAATTAGGGTGAACATTGTCGTTAATTATTGTTTTGATAATCAGGGTGAATGTTTACGTCGTCATCTTGGATTTTTAAGTTTCTAATGGACATACCACGCTCATTTCTGCTGTCTATGATTTCGGGCAGTAAGCATTTAATATAAAATTTAATTAATTTTGGTCTCACATTAGTTTCCAAAAATGTAACTATATATATATATATATATGTATATATATATATATATTAGCTATATTAGTATAGCTGTACCACGGGAGTTATAGCTTCTGGTATAGGATTTTCTCAGATCGAGGAGTTGTTTTCAGCAATAAACATTCCTATATTTTTTTCAAGATGTTTTATGTTATATTTAACTGCAGAATAAAGTTTATGCAAATATAATATATAATTTCTCACCAATCGAGAAAATAAATTATTGTGGTGTACTTTTTCTTGAACTTGTTTTAAAAAGTAGGAGATGTCAATTATTCGCCGTCCCGATATAGGTTGAAAATAGTCTTATATTTATCCATTTGAATAATAAACGCGTCCTCGTTGCCATCAATTTCTCTGTAACACCATGAAATAAGATATAAAGATAGTATGACGAAAATGATTCCTATTAAATTCCAGTTTTAGAATTCAGTCCTTATTCTAATTTAGAATAAGTAAAAAGCCCAAATTTACACTTATTTTAATATACTTAGGGCAATAATCGTACTCGTTCGTTTTAACGGGCATAACGTAGAATTACTGACTCTTAAAGCTGCTAGATACATGGTTAGGTGCTAGGCCACAGATTTTGTACTTGAAAGGATGGGAGCAAGTCAAGCAGGCATTCTTAAAATTCTCAACCGTCCGCATTACTTGAGAGCCGCTGAAATTACAAGCACATGAGACTTAACAACTATGTTTCAAAGTGACGGGCGCAGTGCAATTCGTGACTTGTGACGAAATGCATCTGTTATAGGCAGAGGTTAGTCCACTTAACATCAGGTGGGTGGGCCTCGACCTTATTCCGTCATAATAACATAAAAAAACTTAGTTGTCTGAAAAAAAATCACCTCTTTTTTAAACTGAAAAGTTGACTGAATCTACTTTTGGGAATCAGAAGTGAAACGGCTTTTTTAAAAAGATTAATTTAATACAATAGTGAAATAAATTATTGAACTAACAAATTTTAAACAATTTAAGTGAATTTTACAAATTATTTAGAAATGCACACAGCCTAACAAAATACGTCCGCATAGCACGGTGTCTTATGAAGCAAAAAAGACCCGCACACTCTTCTGCCTTGCTTATATAGCCGGTTCGCTGCTCGCCCCTCCAGTGTTGCCAGTAGCTGCTAACACGGCCTCTCCTGACACCCTGACGTCCTCGGCAGGTTGAGAGCTCCCAGGATCTAGGACAGGAAGAGACCTGGATGGTATGGGCCTTGGTATGGCTGCCTCAGGTCCTGACGAAGTTCCAGGCTGGTTGATACCGTCAAGACAATGCTCATCGTCAGTATCTGTGAATATGTTAAAACCGTTAGTTACACAGACACAACAAAATATGGTTCAATAGTGTGTTAATTTTGGTTAGTTTGAGTTAATAAATTAGTAACCCGACAACACAATTTATTGGCTATCAATTTGTGATTTTTTTCAATAACCACAAACCCATAGTCTAAAAGTTATAAAGAACAGGGTCGACCCAAGAATAAAATAGACAACACTGAGTACTCACACGGCAGAGGCGCTTATCCAGTTTGCATGCCACTCAGTGACTCGTCGGTAGCAAAATTAGGTCGCTAACCGAAAAGCTTTCACACTGCGAGACAGGCACCACAGTGACTCGTCAGTAACGACACTGGATCGTATACTGAAAAGCTTTCACACTGTGACATGCACCACAGTGACACGTCAGTAACGACAAGATCGTATACTGAAAAGCTTTCACACTGTGACACAGGCACCTCCAGTGTATCACAGTGACTCGTCAGTAGCGTCACTGGTTCGCATACCAAAAAGATTTCAGGCTCACCCTCGAAAAAGGCAGCGCAGGTCTCAGGGGTCCACTCGCCCCTCCAAGGCACCATGAACTGAGCGGCCGCATATGTTGTTTTTCCATATGCCCCGGCAAGCAGGCGCAGCTCGTAGCGACCATTAGGGAGCACCTTGGTGACCCAATAAGGCCCTGGCATACCAGGGTCCAGCTTTCCCTGCGATTGGGTGTACTTGATCACGAAGACCATGTCATCCTTCTGAAACACACGAGGGGAATCTCTATCTACGTTAACGGCAGAATCTTGCCGTTCCTGATTCCTTACCAACCGTTCGGCCGTCCTCTGCTTTAACATTTCTCGCTTAGACTCCCGGTTACATGCTGCCGGATTCATCGCGACATCTCGCACCAAGGCTCGTATGGCAGGGGTAGCACTTTCATGACTAACTAACAAATTCAAAGCAGAGGTATGTGTTGTTTTCTGCTTTGTTAAATTAAGAATGAGCTGCAACTGCCACAGCTCCGTAGCCCACTCTTGGTCACGATGATTAGTGATTACTCTGAGCATGTTCAGTACCGTGCGGACGTAACGCTCTACTTGACCGTTGGCGTGGTGCATTTCTGGTGTTATATATGGTGAAGTTGCACGCCTAAGACTTGCATCCACGACGTGAAACCTGTCGATTCAAACATACGTCCCCTATCCGATACAATTAATCTCGGTGTTCCAAATAAAGAAATTACACGTTTGAAAACTTGTTTAAGCTCGTCAACGTCTTGCCGACTTATTGGGAACAATAGGCAATATTTCGTAAATGCGCCGACAACAATCATGATATACTTGTAGCCTGCAGATACGGGAAGTGGTCCCAAAACGTCGACATGTAGCGTGTCAAAAGGAACGTTTCCTTTGTCCCAAGAGTTTATGGGTTGCAAAGGCGCACGCGGCACTCTCTTGTGTGCGATGCATGTTAGACAATGGGCTATATACTTTTACTTTTTTATTAAGTCTATTACTTTATCTGCATTTATATGCGCATGCTCATCGTGAAAGATTCGGAGTAGACTCAAACGATGACCCTTTGGTATGTAACAAAGTAATTTTGGGTCTTCCCCAGTTTGCGTATATCGATAGCAAAGAAGTTCATTATGCTTCACATACCGTGTTGGGTCCAGTTGACCTTGTTCCAGAGATTGCATCATCGTTTGAGTCTCCTCGTCGGCAGCTTGAGCAATTTGCGCCCAGTTCCGAGGTCGATCGATATAATTCACATTGTTACACGGATTCCGACTAAAATAGTCCGCATGTGGCATCATGGCACCCTTTCGATAATTAATGCTAAAATTGTAATCTTGAAGAAATGTCCACCATCGTGCCACACGCGGTAACAAGTCTCTTTTACTTTGAGTAGCCTTTAACGCGCTACAATCTGTGATTACCGTGAAGTGCACACCAATCAAATAATGCCTGAAGTGCTTTAGGGTTTTAACTACCGCCAAAGTTTCAAGTTCATAAGAATGGTACTTCGGCTCCGCCCCTTTAGTGACCTGGCTGTAATAGGCTACCACTCGACAACTACCATCCTTATGAACCTGTTGCAAAACTGCACCATACCCTAAACTGCTAGCATCTGTATGTACCTCAGTCTGTAAAGCCGGATCATATATCGTAAGAACGGGTTCGTTTGTTAAAATTGTTATTATTTCCTGCCGAACACGTTCTTGTTCAGCTTCCCAGCAAAAATCAACATCTTTACGAATTAACTGCGCAATACAAGCAGTCCTCCTAGAGTAATTTGGAATATATTTCCTGAAATACCCCGCTAAACCTAAAAATTGACGCACTTGTTTAGTGTTTTGTGGCTTAGGGGAGTCGACAAGGGCTTTAACCTTTCCTATAGATGGTCGTACTTCACCGTTCGTTATAACTCGACCCAAGTACTCAATCTCGGTGCATAAAAATGAACACTGCTTAAGGTTTATAGAGAAACCTGCTTTTGTGAGAGTAGAAAGCACATCTCGCAAAATTTGTAACCCTTCTTTAATTGAGAAACTCAGGATCAAACAATCATCAATGTAAACCAAGACCTTGCCTTCGTTAATGAGTTTCTGCAAGGTTTTATTAATTATGCGTTGGTAGACAAAAGGGGAGTTGGCCAAACCATATGGCATTTTTACATATTCGAAATGGGACTCTGACGTCACGAATCCAGTAAGTGGAATGGAGGCTTCATCCAAGCAGATTTGATGAAAGCCAGTGGCCATGTCTAACGTTGTAAAGTACCTACTTTTACCTAAACGATGGATATGGTCATCTATGAGAGGTATATGAGAGGTAGTGGGTATCGGTCTCTTACAGTGACGCGGTTTAAGGCACGAAAATCAACGCACATACGGTCAGAACCATCCTTCTTCTTGACTAGAAGAACGGGGCTAGCATAGGGGGACTCTGACTCGCGGATAATGCGCTTAGATAAAAGATCCTGAACAATCTCACGTACTTTCAATTTTTTGTCATGTGACATTTTAGATAGATAGATAGAAAACTCTTTATTGCTACATTACATACTCTTTATTACACCACTTTAGAAATATAAAAGATTACACATTAAATTATAATAACATAGTGTTACAATGGGCGGCCTTATCACTAAAAGTGATCTCTACCAGGCAACCTTAGGATGGAGTTGAACGAATAAAACAATAGAGGCGGGTGTAGTCCAAATACATAATCAAATTTCATAAAAACATTTTAAAATAAAACGTATTTTAGTGTAATTTCTAAACAAATATATAAAAATAGCATACATATAGGTTCTTATAATAATTAAACAGATACAATTATAAACATATATATATAATATATATATATATATATATATATATACATATACCTATAAATTATATAAAAATATAGTACATATTATAATATTATCTCATATATAGCATAGAAATTGACAAAAATATAGTGCAAAATTAATTGGACAAACAAAACCTTTTAACTTGATCCTTGAACATATTGAGAGTCGGTGCTTGTCTGATTGATACAGGAAGAGAATTCCACAAGCGGGCAGCCTGAATAGTGAAGGATTTGCTATAAAACGAACTCGTATGAGGATGGATTTCAAGTGTGAGATTTTCTGATGACCTTAACGTGTATGAAGAACAGTGAAGGAAATCGAAGCGTTCCTTGAGATAGCGCGGGGATGTAGGACTGAACAATATATTGTAAAGGAGACTGAGAATATGAGCATTCCGGCGAAAACGTATATTCAGCCAATTGAGCTTAGAACGAAACTGAGATACGTGATCATATTTGCGTAAACCAAATATGAATCTAATGCAAAAATTTTGAAGACGCTCAAGTTTATCTAGCTGTTCCTCCGTGAGATCTAGATAGCAGGCATCAGCGTAGTCAAGAATAGGAAGTAAAAGAGATTGAGCTAATGCAATTTTAGTGGCTGTTGAAAGAAAGTTGCGCAACCTTTTTAAGGATCCTGCTGCGGCAAATAGCTTGCGACTGGTGATTTGTAGCTGTTGATCCCACCTCATATAGTGATCCATTGTTATTCCAAGATTCTTTACAGAGCTACTAAAGGGAATAGCAATACCACTAAAGAAAACTTGAGGAAGTAATGTCCAGTCTATTGTAGACAGCAATCTTGAGCTACCAATTACTATTGTTTGTGTCTTAATGGGATTTACTTGTAACCCAAAAGAATTGCTCCATTTAGCTATACGATCAAGATCAGCATTAACAGTCTGAATTGCTTCAGATAGTTTATTCACTGGTGCCTTAGAATAAATCTGTAGATCGTCTGCATATAGGTGGTAGGAAGAAGTGAGGTTGTGAGAAATGGAATTAATAAACAAAACAAACAATAAAGGAGATAAGACGCCACCTTGCGGGACGCCTGCTGACGTGTTACACCACAAAGAGTATTTATTTTCAAGGCGAACACGCTGCCTGCGCCCGTACAGATAACTGTGAAACCAATCAACTACCGTTGGAGAAATGTTAATTGAGCGAAGGAGAGCAAGAAGAATGTCAAAATTAACAGTGTTAAAGGCGTTGCTAAAATCTAATAGAGTTAATACGGTAACTTGGCCGTTGTCCATTCCAAGACGGATATCATCAGTAATTTTGATGAGAGTAGTTACAGTGCTATGCCCAGGTCGAAAGCCAAATTGAAAAGGGTTTAAGAGATTGTGACTAGATAAGAATTTGCTAATTTGGTTGTAGATAAGACGCTCGAAAACTTTTGACAGGAATGGAAGGATAGAAATGGGTCGATAATCGGAATAAGATTTAGGGTTTGATTTTTTAGCCAAGGGAATAATTTGAGCGTCTTTCCAAATTGAGGGAAATACTCCATCAGAGACAGAGTTATTAAAAATGTGACAGAGAACAGGAAGTATAACATCTAAGATGGGCATAACCATGTTACGACTTATGCCATCAACACCAACAGCATTGGAAGTGATTGAAATTACGCTCTTCTTAACATCACAAGCGGATAGTTGATTAAAAATAAATGGAGAATGATCGGGAGTCGGTAAAGTTGAAAGATAACGTAAGGTATTGTTTTTATCTGAGATGTTAATATCAGATGACGAAGAGAAATGTTGGTTGAGAGAATTGATATTTAAATCATTAGGAATAGACTCTTGTCGTGATTTACCTATGCCCAATGACCTGAGAAATTTCCAAACTTTGGCAGGGTCCTCGTTAGCGACAGACTTGTGAACATGGTGGCGTAAAGCATCCCTACACACCATATTGCAGCGATTGCGAGATTTAACATACACAGCTTTATTTTCATCACTTGGTTGACGCTTGTATTTACTTTTAGTGACTGCTTTTTTATGCATTAACACTTTTATGTCATTGGTTAGCCAAGGAGCTGGAAGGTGTTTTAATTTTATAGCTCGCAGAGGGGCATGCCTATCATACAACTGTGTTAATAAGGAGTTGAAAATAGCAACTTGGTCATTCACAGTCGCTGCATTATATACCGGAGACCAGTCGACTACTTGGCACTAAAATTGCGCTGAAGTATGACTTTAGGTTTTGCATTACGAGGACGAATTTTATAAGATAGGAATATCAGATCATGATATGAGAAGGCATCGGCGGAACATTGACCGTGCTTCGCAACATGCAGGGTGGATGATACTATAATCAAGTCAAGAAGTGAAGGAGTGTAATTTGGGGAGTGATGAGTAGCATTTAGAGGCAGAATATGCATGTTGCAGGAATTAACGACAGCTTCAAGTGAGGAAGTACGACAATCCCGTTTGAGAAGACAGGTATTGAAATCACCCATGATAATGGTATGGATATATGAAGGGGTAAGATCTTCAAGGATTTGTTCAAAAGATGAAAGTAATTATTACAAGAAGAACTGCTATAATAGGCTCCGAGTAAGATTTTATTATGTGAAAGAAGGACTTCCACAAAAAGATGCTCACCGGCATTTGATGTAGGCGGCTGGGATGAGGTGCTGACCACTGAGAAAGGAATATGTTATCTAAGGTAAATAGCCACCCCACCCCCACGGCTGTCAGTACGATCATTTCGGATAAGGTTAAAGCCGGGCAAGGAGTACGATATAGAGGGTAAGCACGGCTTGAACCATGTTTCGGAGACTATTATGGCGTGAATATTTTTGGGATCTAGAGATGCCTGCATATCGGGTTAATGTGCCGGAATACTCTGCGCGTTGATATGGATCACGTTAAAAATTTTCGGTACATCAGAAAACTGTGCGTCGAGAGTATCGTTGAGCGTTGGGACGCTTTCGAAACTCTGGTCACTGAGGGAACTGTTAGAAGACAATGACAAATACTCTTCACTATCAGTATTATCTGCATTGTTAAATAGGTTTAACATAGTTTGTAATATGAGATATAAATATTATATAATAAAATAATAAATACTATTTATACTTATAAATAATAATGTAAATATATATATATATATAGATAGATAAAAATATAAAAGAGGTTTTTTTATAACTCTCCACCTGCCAGTTGGGTATCAGTAATTCAAAAAAATACAAAACACACAAAATACACACGTACAAATTTTCGTTTTTACCCAGGGAAGAAAAAGATAAAAAAAAATACTATATTATTATATTTTAAGTTACCATAATGACAATATGAGTGAATTCACATCCTGATCCACATTTATGATAATTATGTCACCAGGTTTGAACGGAATAAACTATAGTGATAAACTCTATGGTTTGATGTGAAGTTAAAATAATAACGTCAACGTCAAAACAAATTGAAAGTGTCAAATCAAAACTGATACGAGTAGTAGGTAGAACAATTATTTCAAGATAAGATAAGTGAATAATGCATAATGTGGTCTAAAGCTACATATTAACTTAAAATTCGGAGACATAAGTAGAGGGTACTCAAACTCGAACAAACCATTTTGTAAACAAGTTGTGTAGTAATTATACACTCGAGAAATAGAAGCAGGCATGTCAACGCTTTTTGGAAGCAGCTCGTCTCGGCTTGGATGTAGCTATCGTCTCCTTGGGAACACCGTGCGCTGTAATCGGCGCACCAATCTTTTCGAGCTCTACAAGAGAGCTGATACGATGTCTTATTCCGTCAGCACCCGATATGAACACGAAACCGTCTTTCGTCCAACATTTGCCAATACCATATCTTTGACGAGTCACCATAAATGTATGATGCCGCGACTTCGTTAAAAACTCAGATAGTGTTATACCTGATCCCTTGAAACCCGTCTTTGCGAACCAGATCTTATTTCTCATTTCCGACGTACGTAATTTGAACAGGATCGGTCTGGGTTTGTCTGGAGTGGACGCACGACCCATTCGGTGACAGCGGCTGATGTCCTCGACAGTTACACTCAATTTCGTGTGAGTTGCCACGGCCCTAGCTACCACTGACATTTTATAAGGGCGATAATGTATCGGCGTATCGCTGCTAACTCGAATGTGCATGGAACCGGTTGTGACTGTAGTAATTGCCGTACCGGAGATCATGAAGTCAGAATATAAGTCTAAAATTGAGATCAGCTCATTATAATCGTCCACGGACAGATGTCTTAATGGCATCTCGCTCATCCGAGCTGATGGCTATAGTATTATGTCTTATGGTATATTGCTGTGGGGAGCTGCTGCTGAGATAGAGACAATCTTTATCTTACAAAAGCGTGCAATTCGAGCCATATATGAAATGGATCCTAGGGAATCCCTGAGAGATATTTTTAAAGAAATTGATATTTTAACTTTACCAAGTCTATATATTTGAAAATATTATGTATGTTCGTAAAAATTTGAGCAAATTTAAATCAAACAGTGACACTCACGATTATAACACTAGGAATAAAGATAAAATAGCGGTGCCAGGTTTTAGATTAGCAAAGACAAATAAAAGGTCCTTCTTAGGAAATTGTGTGCGGTTTTATAATAAATTGCCCAAACATATTACAACGCTCACATAAAGAAAATTCCAGTTTAATGTGAACAATATTTTGATAAAGAAATCTTACTACACAGTTTGTGATTACTTAAACGACAAAAATGCTTGGACTGGTTCGCCTCTGCCAAGCTAGCGCCTAACACCTACGTAATGTAAATTAAGTATTGTAATAATTTTACTATATAGTATGTACTTAACACATTTTTAAAAAACGTTTAAAAGAATGGCCCCGAGTTTCTTGCCCGTTCTTCTCGCAGTGGCTCTATAATTTTTGTTTGCTGAACGTGGCAGTACAATGTAGTATATTTCAATATTAAAATTTGTAATTGACCTTCATAAGAGCGTCGTAGACGCCTAAATTGAATAAATGATTTTGACTTTGGCAGAGATAGCCAGGTGTTTAGGCTCATGTATAATACGCTGCGAATGTTTGGTAGGTTAGGTACTACTAACAAATCTACCTCTAGCGATATGTCCTCAAGTTCGATTACAAGGGTAACAAAAGAATTTACATAAGTGACTGACTCGCCTACCCCCTTAAGCTGTCGACTTATAGGTTTTTGTTGACATGAAAAATTATTTACTATGGAAGATGATATTAAAGACACACCAATGGCGCCACTGTCTATCAATATGTCAACTGGTATGCCTTCAATCACGCCTACTACCACATCGTTGCGTTTTTGAACGGGAGTAGTGCAAAAATTAATATTTTTCGTATTTCGCTGTTCAGTCCGTTGTTTCGCATAGCAAACACTAATATCATGGCCAGTCTTTTTACAATACGTGCACAAAACCACCGAATTTTGTTGACTTATTGGTTTAGTTTGTACCGATCCACTAGCAACGTTGAGTTTTGTTCTTTTTGAACAGTTGGCCGATTTATGCCCTGTCTCACCACATGAAAAACATTTATTCTGACTGTTGCGAAATGGTCGCCTGTAGCCTGATGGTTTATTACTATGTGTATGCAATGTGCGATGAGTGCTGCGAGCATCTACCCCCTGCTTTTGAGGTTTCACAAATGTAGAAAGAAAATTCACCAAATCATTTGGAGCGATATTAGCATTAGTCACAGTAGCTTTAACATGAGGGTCCTTAATGCCACGTATTATATAGACGTAATGAGATCATCACTAAGACCAGACTTGCGGGCATAATCGGCGTAGGTATTGAATTTGTCCGAGTCACTTGACATTACATCGAATAAAATGTTGGCCATGTCAACTTTCTTTACGCAAAGAGGTTTAAAATCAGATTTAAAATTACTCCATGAACGGTCAGTAGTGACCCATTCGTCTAGCCATGATCTAGCGTCACCTCTCAGACAAATAGCAACACGAGATAAACATTCGTCATCGTTCCAAGAATTAGCAAGTTTAGCCCTGTCTACTTCATGAAACCACATATCCACATCGTGGACATTGGGGTCGAAATTAGACACATAATATTTTTGACTACCGACTGACCTTAAAGCCTGAATTGCTTCCACAACTTGTTGCGTGCTGTTGCTAGCAGCGGGGCCAGCTGAACCTACCGGTTGACGCAATTACAACGCATCCACCCGTGACGCTATCGTGCGCCACGACCCTCTGCTGTGGCGTTCGTCGTCCCGACCGCGGTTTCGGCCGCTAGACTGATGGCAGCGGTCGCGATCGCGACTGTGACTTCGCTGGCAGTGATGAACACGACCACGGTTATGATCGCGGCGGCCACGGCTGTGACTGCGATCAGGATAGCTGTGGTGGCTACCGCTGTGTGGACCTCATTTGCTGCAGGAAGCACGTGCGCTGTGCGGAGTGTGGCGTGACCAGCTCCGTGACCGACGACCTCGTGAGCTTCTGCTGTGTGAGCGTCGCCCTCGCGGGCTCCTTGTGTGCCGCTCACGAGAGTGAGAGGGAGGCGGTCTATTCATTTTTCCTTAACTGGAACACAAATATAAATTAAAACGCACAATGCAGCACAGAGGTTATTATTCTTCACGTGCTTTGCGGACGCATAAAAAAAACGATGACTAAAATCAGCCACTCTTATGTGGGAATGAAGAACTATCCCACTTCTGATTTTGGAATCAGAAGTGAAACGGCTTTTTTAAAAAGATTAATTTAATACAAAAGTGAAATAAACTGATGAAATAAATTTTAAACAATTTAAAATTTGTTTTTTAATTATGCAAGGCAGATCATTTATATACGCTAGAAATAGAAAGGGTTTAAAATTGATCCTTGTGGTACTCTTATTTTTACCAAAGACCCGGAAGTAGTATTGCCATTTATTTTTACCTTCTGTAGCCTGTTTAACAGATAAGATTTTATAATATCCAGAGCTTTTCCACGATACCATAATGTGTTTACGAATCAGAGCGCGGTGCTCTACACAGTCGAACGTCTTTGAAAGGTCACAGAATACGGCAATAGCATCCTGTGAACTCTCCCAGGATTCAAGTATATATGTGACATCAATTGAACACCTGCATCTGTTGTGGATCTGCTCATTGTGAGACCAAACTGATTCTCATTCAATATATTATGCTCATTAAAATGGGATAGAAGTTGTTTGAGCATAAGTTTTCGAATACTTTACTCAAAACAGGTAAGATAGTAACAGGTCTATAATTGCAAGAGTCAGATGTAGCCCCCAACTTAAAAATTGGAGTGATTTTACTTTGCTTCATTAAGTCGGGGAAGTTTCCTTAATCGACACAAAGATTGAATATTTTTTGTAAATATGGTGCAATAATGCAAATTATAGACTCTGCCACTTTAACTGACATACCCCACAAGTCTTCGGTACTTTAAACTTTTAAATGTCTTTATAATTTCAAATATTGTTGAGTGTCAGAAAGAAAAGTCCGGCGTTTTGATTCGGGAACCTCTAGTGATAGTGCCTGATAGAAATTATGAGCAACATAGTATCGGTTCCCTGAAGCGATGGCAATTGACGAAACGAATGGTGCAGGAGTTTTGGAGGAGATGGTCTGACGAATATTTATCTCATCTCTTACAACGTCATAAATGGACGAAACAACTCCCAGAACCAAACATTGGAGATGTTTTTTTTTACTAAAGGAGGATAATTTGCCTCCTGCGCGATGGCTTTTAGGTAGAGTTGTAGCAAAACCCTGGAGGTGTCGTCACTCTCAAATTCAACGGTACAGAAATCAAGCGCCAATTGCCTCAGTTGTACATTCTATACTTACTTAAAGCGTTTAAATAGTCAAATTATTATCACAAATAGTAGATTGTTATACAAGGATCAAAAGGAATCAATACCCTTACGAGGTATTTAGATATGTTTGCCCTTCACAAGGAAACATTTATTATGAGTTTTTCCCGCCCTTAGGTGGAAAGCATCGTCTTCCACCCGCTACTAGTATCAAACAAAGTCTACTTTTCGAGTACAAGTAATGAAAATGATATTTTCTTGTAGGTATAGGCAACAATAATATGGGTAATTTATCTACAGCTATATTGTAAAGATTGGTTCCATCGTGAAAACGTAACCGAGTTACTTTCTCATTTTATAGGAGATTTTTATAATTGATTGATAATCATAATTTTCCTACTCTTATCCGATACCTATATCTTACCGTTATCGAGATACGTTATCTATCTTCACTCGGCAACATCATTGAAAAATAAACTATAAATGTAGAATAATAACTTCCAGAACAATCTAGATATCAATTTTCAGCCAAATCAGAGTAACTTCTTTCAATTGGCATATGTCTTCGAAAAATTAATTCCAAATTCACAATAAGAGCGTCTAGAACAACCTAGATATTAATTTTAAGCCAAACCGAAGTAACTTTTTCCTCTTGGCAGAAAAATGTTTGGAAAAATCCGCCTCTGCCAAGCTATCACATGTCTCCTACGTAATTTAAACAAATATTGCAATAATAAGACGTTTAAAAGAATGGCCCCAAGTTTCTTGCCTGTTCTTCTCGCAGTGGCCCTATATTTTTTTTTTGCTGAACGTAGCAGTACAATGTAGAATATTTCAATGTTAAAATTTGTAATTGACTTTCATAAGAGCGTCATAGATGCCTAAATTAAATAAATGCTTTTGAATTTGAATTGAAACAAATTCCAAATTTGGAATAATAACGTCTACAACCCTAAGATTTTTTTACCTGTAGATGTGTTGTATGGCCTCCATATTTACTAGACGAATTCAGGGTAATCACCTGAGTCACTACCAGTCTTGCACTTCCGAGCGTCCGGTGAATACATCGCCGCTAATCGTGTTTTTTAGGAATAATCTGTGGACAATATGCCTTTCTTGTGTCTTTAGACTCTGCACCAATTATACAGGCACTGTGAGAGATAAGAAAACTGTTTCATTTCACGCGTAATTATTGCTTTTATTGTTGAAATAGAAAATATCGTCATTTTGTTTTATCTTAGGAACTAATCTCAATGAAATGGATGAGCGAGATATGTGTATCGTTTGGTGTGAGAGAGTGAAAGAGATCGCAGCATAATGGTGATCGGAACGTCTCGTGGCGGTTCGGTGGTAACACGAATTGCTTATTTATCTCTTTCTAACAACATATATGACGCATAATATTTGAACGTTCTTTCCTTGTCATTACAAACTGCATATACATGTGCGTAGGCATGTATATAGGTAAATTCTAGTAAGCTTTTAGAGCAGTGGTGTTCGGATATAACTAATCTATATATTTCAAATCTCTGCTAGAACCTTGGTATCAATTTTCAGCCTAATCGGAGTAGATTTCTTCACTTGGCAGACAACATCGAAAAATATCTAGGTTAGATATCGATTTTCAGCCAAATCGGAGTAACTTTTTTCACTTGGCAAACGTCATCGAAAAATAAATACCAAATTTGGAATAAGGACGCCCAGCACAACCTAGATATTGATTTTTAGCCAAATCGGAGTTAACTACTTTCTTCACTTTGGCAGATTTCATCTAAAAGTTAATTCCAAATTTGGAATATTTATGACATCCAGAAAACTCTAGACATTGAGTTTCAGCCAAATTCGAACTGGTTTTGATTTTTAGAATCTTGAATCCGCCATTTCGGATTTATGACAAGTAATTGTTCAAGTCTCCCTTACCTATCTCTTACTACGTATTTTAGAGATACGTTATCCATTTTCGCTTGACCGTCGTTATCTTTATGCAGTATTAATTAACCTACCTATATCAAAACACCTAATTACAAACCACATTTATCAAGAAATGTTCAGAACTCCAAAAGATGAACGACGACGCCCCATACAAACTTTTAAACTACTTAAGCTGGAAAATATTTTCTATAATATAAAAAACAATATCTTTAATTTACCAGTTATGTCATGAGAGCGTTATAGACATAACTAATTAATTTAGTACATGTATTATGCACCTAAACCTTTCATTGATCTTATTGATAAGGCCGCCCATTGTAAAGTACCTACAACATTATCAATTTCAATTATTGATTATTTTCTTATGTGATAAAAATCAAATAAAATTGGTCTAGGAAATACCTATCTATAATAAAGAGTCAACGCGCATACTTCACTTCGCAATCAAGTTGGCCCTCTGCAGCGAGCGAATCATTGCACGCACGCAGCTGCGAATCTCGCGTGTCAATGCACCAATACAAAGGCAAGATCGTCATCAGGCGAAAGTGCGAGCGGAGCTACGAGTAGGGTTGCCACCCGTACTTTATAATAATGTATTGTACGTTATTTCAGGTAATAGTACTCTATACTTTATGTGACCAATAAAGTACACGAAAATACTTCATTTTTTTAAGCAATTTACATCGATTGGTCAATCGTTGTCGCCACTCGCCAAGGCCACATCACCTAAGCACTCGTTTTTTTACCAATACCTATTTCTGAATGTAATTTAACCTCAAATGTTTTTTTGAAACGTTCGTAGCGAAGTTTGCTTAGCTGTTCTTAAAATATGTATTAATTATGTAATATGTATTTAAAAAAATATAATTTAAAAAAAAAGTACTTTATTTTAAGATTATGAACTTTTTCTTCTTACGAACGACACAACCTCCCCGTGCCAATGCTTGCACATGACTGCCGCCGCATCCGCGCAGAGCACCTCGGAACTGCTAGCGTTCTGAATTTGAATAATTCGACATCTTCATAGTAGAAAGAGTGACAGCCTGGCCACGGGGATCGGCGGTGCGAACGTCGAAGCGGCGGGTGAGGCGACCATTCGCGCGGCCGCGACCAGTAGGAAGTTCGACAGTAAAATGACTTTATAGAAATTATCTCGATATCTCTTAGAAAGTAATAGTTTTTTGGTTCAAGACCTAATATTTGGAAGAGATTGTGGAGTGCATAATTTAAATAAGAATCAAGGTACAGATGGAGAATTCCACATTAAGTACGAGATATACAGAATATATCCAGAATTTGTTTTGAGTATACCAGAATGAGTATTGAAACCTTCGATTATATTCCTAAATATTCAACCAGAATCGGAGAAAAAACTTAATGCAAATAGAATTTTAAGTGCCGCTGAAAAATAAAATAAAAAACTAGGTACATGTTTAAATTTATGCTGTGGATGGTCAGACTTCGAAAAAGTATAAACATTTTCACTCGTGCCGTCATCGGTCACTTTTGTTTTGAATTAAAGTGAGTACTCATTAGTTCATTATTTGACTAAAAGCAATGTGATGTAATGTATTCGTTAAGTTTGGCCTTAAATGAATTAAATGAGTCCTCACTTTTTACATTAATAGGCTATTTGTTGTAAAGTTGTGCTCCTTCTTATGTAATCATTTTTTTACCGTAGTTTGTTCTCATTTTTGGTAAGACAAGAAAACTAGCCCGGCGACTACTACGTTTTTGAATTTGTTTATATTTTGTGAATGATATGTTAGTGTGGATGCTATTGCTAAGTGCTTTACGGATAAAAATGCATGTGTTGTATATGTATAATTGTCTGATATTCATAATTTTTGTCTCTTTATATATTTGTGTGGTAGGTGTTAAAAAGGGATAGCGAAAGAGCATTTTTATTATTTTGTTTTGTGAAACTTGAAGGGCGGCTAATTTTGTTTTAGCTGCACTTCCCCAGATTTCAATGAGATAAAGTATGTGTGGTTTAACCAAAGCGTTATATAAAGTGTACCTCAACCGAATTGGAATACATCGAGCTATACTTCGAAGACAGCCTAAAAGTGATGAAAGTCTATCTATTACATACTCAATTTGAGAATTCCACGTTAGCATACTATCTAATCACTGCACTATTCACCGGGAATGCCGCTCAAGTCCATGGCTTGCGCCGTACTGATTCATGCCTTTGTTTTGCTCGCTCGCCGCACGGCAAGTCCCCGCGCGTTTCGCTTGGCACATTTTGCCGGTCGCATCGCCAGTCGCCGTTGCGCGTGGCTTGATAAGTACATTGCAATGAGTTTATTTTAGTCGCTAGACGCTTCGCCATTCGCACCGCGCGAATATTCACATTGGCGAAAATCCCGTGGTCAGGCTGTGAGGCTTTCTACTATGACATTTCTTAGGAAAAATCAATGGATTTACAAATGCTATGTTGCATTTGTAGTATCAATCTAGAAATTTTATGGTACCATTTATTTTTCAAAAATCGTAGCCGTTTAGTCTTCTAAACGGCTACGATTATTTGCAATATAAGTCAAGAAATAATATGTAGTTTGAATTTTTTTTAAGGCAATAGTAATTGTAATATCGTAAAATAATTTGTTGCATGTATTGTTCTTGAATTCATCCATATTTTTTTTCAAATGTTCAGCTTCAGCAGTTACGATAAATGACCATAAATGTATACTTTTTGCTGATGATGTGTCAGTTGTTGTAAGTGACAACAATAAATCTACAACTGATAAACATAGAGATCTGTTAAATATAGTTACTGACTCTATAGTTACTTGGTTAGAATCCAACAATTTACGCGCCAATATCTCAAAAACTAGGTATATAAATTTTCGTAATTATAATTCAATGAAAAATAATTTTGATGTAATGTGTAAGGGCCAACAAATAGAAATTACAGATGACTACAAGTTTCTTGGCATATATGTAGACCAACATTGTAATTGGAAGACTCATATTGAGCATGTCTGTTCCAAACTAAATCGATTTATATTTGCACTAAAACGATTACGGCGTACAGTTAATCAAAGTGCTGCACTCACTGCCTATCATGGCTACGTGGCTTCAGTTCTGAGGTATGGTCTTCTGCTTTGGGGAAACTCTACCAACGTCACGAAGGCATTCCTCGTGCAGAAAAAATGTATCAGAGCTGTTTGCGGTGTCGGTCCACTTGACTCGTGTAGACCACTATTCAAAAAACTAAAAATACTAACTTTAACTGGCTTGTATATCATGCAAGCAGGACTTTTTGTAAAAGAGCATCCTTATTTGTTTGAGCAATTAGGAAATACTAAGTTTCCTCGACTTGTTAGTAGAGATCCTACCAGACTACGTACGCCCACATGTAATACTGCCTTATGTAGTCGAAATTGTAATCTCATGTGCGTTAAAATATTTAACCAAATTCCTATGGCAATCAGGGAGCTCCCATATAGATATTTTAAAATGAAATTACACCTGTGGCTGACTGAAAACTGTTTCTATACAATCAAAGAATTTATGAATTTTAAAAAAGTGACAATATAATTTTGTACAATATACCTTATGCAGTTGATTTTAATTATAAATTTTGGTTTTGATGTGTGTATTGTATTGTTTTATTATTTGACTAAAAGTGACTAAGATATTGCAATATTGTGGTCCTGACATCTTATATTTTATAATTCCTTGACATTCATTTTATTTAATTTAATTCAATTGCATTCAATTCATTGATATTTAATTTTTCTGTTTGCAACTGTAACTGTATAAGTAATTCTATTGTTATAATAATTTTTTGTATGCCAATTATTGGTGAAACATGCTGAACCTATGTGACTAATTATCTAATAACTTTATTGTACCATGTTTCGTGCAAATAAACAAATTTCATTTCATTTCATTACGGTTTAGAAAGTACGAATTTGACGATACCAAGGGCTATAACGGCTGGACATTTAAAAATGTATGTATAGTTTTTCCCACATGTATAACAACAAATTATTGCAAATAAATAAATTCCAATACGTTAAGTATGTATATATTTTTGATTAGCTGGCTATTTGTATAAATTTTTTACTTATAATATTCTAAACATATGTTACTTATTAGTAGGTATGTGATGATGTGATAGAGTATGTTAGCACCTAACGGCACCGTAACGGGCCGTTAGGTGTGAACTAATAATAACATAGGAAGTAAGTACCTATATGCAGTCGGGAGGAGTATAACTAGGGTTGCCAGACGTCCGGGAAATCCGGGATAGTCCCGGAATAGGGTGTCTTGTCCCGTGTCCAGTAATTTCGCTCTACTGTCCCGGAATTCACTAGTTTTAAGTTTTTCACAAACATACCGACACTAAATACTTATACGCACCAAATATATTAATATACGTCGCATGCCGGCCGTGTGTGTGATTTCTAAGTTGCTTATATAAGGTTACAGAATTTTTAATGTTGATCCATAGCTTCATAATTAGTTTTCGTTAGCATTAAAGAGTGGCTCAATTTTGTTTTAAGTTTAAAATTATTATATATTTACTCATTAAGGTAACATATCTTTGTGTCAAGTATATATATATAAACAATAATAGCCATTTCTTTTTATGTACAAAACCACTAAATTTAACTAATATTTATATGTACATATATTATTTTGTCAGTTCAACTGTAGATTTATTTGGATTTGAACTTGAGGTCAAAATACTAACACTTTCGAACCCCAGAAATGTCTAGGAATTTATATACCTTGATCTGGCAACCCTAAGTATAACAGAGATAACAACTCAGTGCAGATGGTTGTATGGCAACTGTTGGGTCCAGAGGCGACGCGACACGAGGCGGCGCTAGACGCGCGCGGCCGCGGCGGGGGTGCGGCCCGGAGCGGGCCTCGGTCGCCACGCCGCCGAGTAGAGCGCTGTGCAGACCAGCGACCCGCCCAGAGGACCCACCCAGTACACCTGCGCACGTACAAATACCACCGTTACATCACTAGTTCATCTTTATTTGTTACAATGACTTGTCGGGTGGAGTAGTGTAGTGTTGCGGTGCAGTGCTCACCCAGTGCGCAGTGAAGTCTGCGGCGAGCAGCGCGGGCCCGAAACTGCGCGCTGGATTCATGCTGGCACCCGTCAGTTCACCCTGAATGACAAAAATAAATATAACACGCATTCCGATATTTCTGCCTTATCTAGAGTGTTTACACAAGCAGCTCGCAAGTATGAAACTGCAAAGGTAATGTCCGATTGCGGAATGTTAGAGATGAACAGCCATTAGGTACGTATCTGAGGACTGACCTATATTTAAAGAAGTGTACGGCAGAATGATGAATGGCATCTGTATGCTACGCACATCGAGAAAATAACCCTTAGAGTGCCTTCTGCCAAACTCTGTTTAACCTAAACGTGCTCTAATTGGCCAAGCCACCTCCATGCGGTAAACACCCGAGTCCCATAGTGATGGGACGTGATTCTTATGCAAATATAATCGATATCAATACATCGTCCAACATATATAAGCTGATCGTATAACGACCACTCCGGGATTGATTAATCCCGAGTGACATTGACGGGGAGACATCGAGCGGGACTAAAAGTTCCAAGTGTTTTGTAGGAATCGCATTATCAAATAACGGCCACTTTTTATTAAATGAAAACAATCGTCTGAAAAATGACACAACACTAGGAGAGGGCGCGGTTTACAGAAAGACAAGGATGATAATAGATGAATGTAGTAAGTGGGAGTGAAATGCATTCATACGGGTCTATTAGATTGTCCAGTTTAACTTGACCTATAAAAAATGAAGTAAATAAATTACGTAAATTGATAAATTTTACTTACTTGTGGAAGGTAATTCCATCTGTTTTACAATTTGATGTTTTGCTATTTTTCCCGCACCATTTAATGGAGCAGGTAGTCGTTTTTATTGCATTGAATGCCTACAATCGTCAAAAATAAAAACCATTTTCAGACACGTACGTACGGATCAAGCTTCTGGTCGCGTACTGTTTATGTGCGCTCATGCTATGACTTAAGTGTGTTAGAATTCACACACCAGTTGCATGATCGGGCGAACCATAAATTCCCTCTCGGGGTTTAAATCTCGTTGACTACGCAGGACTGACTTAGAGCGCCTACTGTCCGATTTCGTACAAGCAAGGCATGTCACTCGCTCCCAGCTCCGCGTTGGCGGATCCAACGGAGCTAACCGTGACGAAGGAAAGCGCCGTCACACAGGTCCCAATGCGCAGCGGCCACAAGTCACGCAGGCCCGCGTTGCGTGGATCCCACGCTGCGCAGTTGAAGCTATGTTAGCGGTATGTTACCGTGACGAGGGAGAGCGCTGTCACACAGGTCCCAATGCGCAGCGGCCACGAGTCACGCAGGCCCGCTTTGCGCGGATCCCACGCTGCGCAGTTGAATCTTTGTTAGTGGTATGTTACCGTGACGAGGGAGAGCGCTGTCACACAGGTCCCAATGCGCAGCGGCCACAAGTCACGCAGGCCCGCGTTGCGTGGATCCCACGCTGCGCAGTTGAAGCTATGTTAGCGGTATGTTACCGTGACGAGGGAGAGCGCTGTCACACAGGTCCCAATGCGCAGCGGCCACGAGTCACGCAGGCCCGCTTTGCGCGGATCCCACGCTGCGCAGTTGAATCTTTGTTAGTGGTATGTTACCGTAACGAGGGAGAGCGCTGTCACACAGGTCCCAATGCGCAGCGGCCACGAGTCACGCAGGCCCGCGTTGCGCGGAGCCCACGCTGCGCAGTTGAAGCTATGTAAGTTGTATGTTACCGTGACGAGGGAGAGCTCTGTCACACAGGTCCCAATGCGCAGCGGCCACAAGTCACGCAGGCCCGCGTTGCGCGGAGCCCACGCTGCGCAGTTGAATCTTTGTTAGTGGTATGTTACCGTGACGAGGGAGAGCTCTGTCACACAGGTCCCAATGCGCAGCGGCCACGAGTTACGCAGGCCCGCTTTGCGCGGATCCCACGCTGCGCAGTTGAAGCTATGTTAGTGGTATGTTACCGTGACGAGGGAGAGCGCTGTCACACAGGTCCCAATGCGCAGCGGCCACGAGTCACACAGGCCCGCGTTGCGCGGATCCTACGCAGTGCAGTTGAAGCTATGTTAGTGGTATGTTACCGTGACGAGGGAGAGCGCTGTCACACAGGTCCCAATGCGCAGCGGCCACGAGTCACGCAGGCCCGCGTTGCGCGGATCCCACGCTGCGCAGTTGAAGCTATGTTAGTGGTATGTTACCGTGACGAGGGAGAGCGCTGTCACACAGGTCCCAATGCGCAGCGGCCACGAGTCACGCAGGCCCGCGTTGCGCGGATCCCACGCTGCGCAGTTGAAGCTATGTTAGTGGTATGTTACCGTGACGAGGGAGAGCGCTGTCACACAGGTCCCAATGCGCAGCGGCCACGAGTCACGCAGGCCCGCTTTGCGCGGATCCCACGCTGCGCAGTTGAAGCTATGTTAGTGGTATGTTACCGTGACGAGGGAGAGCGCTGTCACACAGGTCCCAATGCGCAGCGGCCACGAGTCACGCAGGCCCGCGTTGCGCGGATCCCACGCTGCGCAGTTGAAGCTATGTTAGTGGTATGTTACCGAGACGAGGGAGAGCGCTGTCACACAGGTCCCAATGCGCAGCGGCCATGAGTCACGCAGGCCCGCGTTGCGTGGATCCCACGCTGCGCAGTTGGCCAGCGCCAAGCACCCGCCCGCCACACCTTCCACCAGTACAGCCTGCAAAATAAATTTCACAAAATTGATTAGAAACTTGTTTCTTTAAAGAGGAAGGCAAAAAAAGGAAGAGGGCGCTCTGCATGCATATATATTATATTGACTAGCTGTACCCGCAACTTCGTTCGCGATTGCCGTACCTGCAGACTAATTATTCACATTTGTGCACTGTTTATCCCATATTAAGCAACACTGTGGTCTGCGGTGAAGTACTCTTATAGTAAACCATAGCTCAAAATGGAGCTTTTTACTTTGGATTTCAAAACTCCCGGGTTGTATTTTCCAGAAGACAGTAGTGAATTAACTCAGAGAGTTCCCGGTTCGCACAATCAATGTTGAAGCAAAGTACATTGTGCGTTTCTTTAGAATTTCGATTTTAAAGCAGCGGTTTGTTTGACGGTAGAACAAACATATTTTTTTTATTTCTCATTCTCGGAAAGTAGCGTTTGTTTGATCTGAGTAGCGGGTAGAAGAGGCTCCTTCCCACCTAAGGCCGGGAAAAACTCATAGTAAATGCTTCCTTCTCTTGGGCCGGAATGACTTGTAACAATTGTAACCATTGGTGTAAACAAAGTTATATAAAAAAAATAATAACAACTATGTTTGGCAGGGTAGTAACTAAATATAAGGTAAAAAAAAACTAACTAAAAATTTCCCTAAATTTCATTGTTCTAACTCCTAGTGTATCTTTGTATCTTCTACTCATGTTTATTATTTTTAGTAAATATTTAGAAAAACTATAAATTTTTTACCGTCTTCATATTTTAAATGAAAAGTAGAGTGCTTAACACGTATGTAAGTCATCGATTCCTACTTGGACTATAGCCGCATTAATTTTAAATAGGTTCTGCTCATGTTATTAAAATCAAAATAAATAATATAAAAAACATACTATTTTTATATCGTTATTCCTTATATTAGTAGTGAAAAGCAGAGAGATTCCTCTTCGGGCAATAGCCGCCCGTAAATATTCCAAACAAAATTTTACGTAAAATTTCACAAATAGTTCTATCCTCTCAATATTTTTTTAGTGATTATGTTATTTTTTCAATTAATAATTTTTAGAAAAGCTACTTTTTTACTTTTTTTAAATTCGAAATGAAAAGTAGAGAGCTGAACGCGGGTGAAAGTTATCAATTCCTTTCGACCATTGTATTACAATCTACTACACTTGTTCACTTCCAACTTTAAATGGATTAAATCACGTATATTTATCGTTATTTTTGTCCCGACAGTCACCCCGTGACCAAGATCACTACAAAGTGTTTGAAACGTTGGGACAAAAATAATGATAAATATACGCGATTTAAACCGTTTAAAGTTGTTTAAATACTAAGTGTTATAATCGCGAAAACCTAAGACAACATTGTGCACTTCCATTGCGCAGTCTCCGAAATGTATCCGGCAAAAGAAAGATATGTAGTTATAAAAACTGATTGTGGTGAATGTACCACATTTTAGAGTTTTATCGTAGCAAGCTTGCAAAACTAAATAATTGTGTGTGATGCCGGTCTGTCCGTGGGGTTTCGGGCTTCCCGTGGGGTTCCGGGCTTCCTATGGGCTTATGATGAGCCGTACGTTCAAGGGTTTCTCAACATTGCGAGGTTCAAGTTATTTAAAACGAAATATTTAGTTTGTGATATCTGTAATTTCTTAACTGCAAAACTGAGGACTTTGAAATATTTTCGGGAAAATAATTAAATTACCTTACCACTATTGTAACAAAAAAATAATGATTGAAATCGGACTACGCGTTAATAAATTACAACTAAGTGTACATTTTAACTTTCATCCCCTTTCCCAAGAGAACCGTACTGAATTTCGGGATAAAAGTATCCTATGACCTTCTTCGTAGCATGAACTCGAATCGTGCTAAGTTTCATTCAAATCCATTCAGTAGTTTTGGAGTGATGCGCGGCCGGGATACAGACAGACAGCCAGAAAAAAGAAACAGTTTTTGCATCAGTATCAACAAAGTCAAAGTCAAAGTCATACCTATACGAAAAAGTGCGACCGACAGCTTAAGATGAGCCGTACGTTCAAAGATTTCTGTACATTTTGGGTGTCAAGTTATTTGGAACGTAATATTTAGGTTGTGATGTCTGTAATTTACATACTGAACTACAAACCCGATGACTTTGAAATGTTAACGTGATAATTTTTAAAGCACCACTATTCTAATTTAAAAAATCGGCCAAGTGCGAGTCGGACTCGCGCACGAAGGGTTCCGTACCATTAGTAGAAAGGTCAAGAAAGTGGAAGATTAAGGCCGTATGAAACTCAAGGCCAACCTCACAGCAAATGGAGATCATTCTGCCAGGACATTTTTTGGTTGGTTGATCACTTTCCGCTCTGCTTTAGTAATCTTATGTAAGACAGCATATCTCGCGGTTTGAGTATTTTTTTATTTAATTTTTTTTATGTGATTTTGAGACACCACAAGGCCCACCTGATGCTAAGCAGTAGGGTCAGCCTGAGACATACAGTTGTTGAGTCTCATATGCCTGTAATTTGACTGGCTTTCAAGGAGTACTGCCGGAACACACTGTTGAGGAATTGCAACATATAATTTGTGTTTCCTTACAATTACAAATATATATATGAACCTCCCTAGATGTTTCACTGCTAGATCGTATACTTTTTTTATGCCTGATAGGTTAGCTTTTGACCACTATCTCACATGATGGTAAGTGATGATGTGGTCGAAGATGTTGTTTAGGCTAACCTAGAATAACTGGTTCTTAAGGATGGCTGCCGGAACACACCGTTAGGTGCTTGGCGACAGATTTTCAACGATAGGTGAAATGGCGTTCCTATACATATAATCGCATCCAAGGGTGATTAAGACATAATGTTGAAAGTTTTTAAGACTTTTGGAAAAACGTATGTTTTTAATTTGTCCCTAGGGTACATACAGAAACCGAAACGCGATCATTCACGTCTTCACCTTTTCATATGACCAGAAAATGCCCTGGACGGAAGTAAGATTTGTCAAAGCTGACCTTGTAGACGGAGTAACCGGGCGCGGGGCTCGTGAGACCGAATGCCGAGGGCGCGCGAGGCGGGGCCAGCGCGTGCAGCGCCGCAGCCCCGAGGCAGGCGCCGGCCAGCTGGGCGCACGTCATGCTGAGGGCGCGCCGGGCTGACACGCGGCCCCACACCAGCGCTGCCAGCGTTACCGTCGGGTTGAACATCGCGCCGCTGATGTGGTCGAAGCACTGCAACATGCCGACCACCCCGTCATCACCACACACCTTACACTCAGTGCACGTACATCGTCAGGCAGCAGCACGTTACCTGCACTAGCATGCCGACGACGGCCCCGGCGGCGAGGGCGGCTAGAGGCGCCGGCGTCGGAGCGACACAGGACAAGAGCACCAGCAGCGCAGTGCCTGCGCCCTCCGCGCCCGCCACGCGCGCCTCTCTACTCCACTCCCATAAGCTGCCCTCGCCACACCGACCTGATTACAAATACGAACTATTACCTTATGTTAATGCACATTCATTAAATATTAAACATCACAACTGCATCGTACGCAGTCATGTACAATTGTCTTAAATTGTTTATGGTATCGCCATCTATCCGAAATGACGGATATTAATATTAGCAAAACCATATCGGGATTTACTTAGCTTGTCAAAGGACAACAAAGTTTTACCTTTACACGCTAGATAGCGTTAGTAAAATGTGTTACAAATCCTAGATCGCGCTGACGATATTCTCCGCCTACATTTGTAAACTTAATTTTTTTTTGTATTGTGGAATATAATCACATCGTTGTGGCTTCTTACACGATCGTATTATTGCTATAATTACACCTCTCCCCGCACGTACCCTTAGGATTTATGTGTATGTCTCCAGCTTACACAATTGAAATTTCTTAATACTGAATATGCAAATATTTAGAGCAGATTTAGTGCAATTATGGTGGCCAGAAGGACAGAATTAAGGTTCAACAGCGGAAGCACGTCCTCTCCATCCAAGTGCACCTCTCAAACATTCGAGGCTTGCACTCAAATATCAACTCGGTCCACCACCATCTAGAGACCGCAAAACCGCATATTCTGTTCCTCACGGAGACGCAGATCAAATGTCCAGCTGACGCGGCATACTTTGCCTACCCTGGTTATATGCTAGAACATAGCTTCAAAGCCAGGGCGGGAGTTTGTATGTATGCCCGCGATGACATTTGCTATCGGCGTCTCCGCAACCTTGAAGACCCCAAATTTTCAGTCATGTGGGTTCTGGTGGACATTGGCATGGAGAAAATTCTTTATGCTAGTGTCTACCGATCACACAGCGGAGATGAGGAGATGACCAGGCTCACAAATTACCTCAGTAAGGCGGCGGATGTGGCCCAATAGAGATATCCTTCTGCTCAATTAGTGCTTCTGGGGGATTTCAACGCCCACCATCAAGACTGGCTATACTCATACCAGAGCACAGACCACGCTGGTCGAGAGATGCGCAAGCTTGCCTTGACGCTAGACCTCACACAGCTGGTCCAAGGACAAGGATACCGGACGTTGATGGCCACACAGCCAATTGCTTGGACGTTCTGCTGACAACAGATCCAGACCGCTACTCAGTGTCGGTTTCATCACCTTTAGGTAGTTCTGACCACTGTCTGGTGAAGTCCGTATCGGTCTACTCCCCGCCCGATCCCAGCCCAAAAGGCACGCGGCGAGTGTGGCGATACAGGTCAGCAGATTGGGATGAGATGCGTTGTTTTTTCGCGTCTTATCCTTGGAGCCGGATTTGTTTTTCTTCTAGCGATCCCTCAACTTGCGCGGATGGTGTGACAGAAGTATTACGTCAAGGTATGGAATACTTCATACCAAGTTCTGACGTCCCGCTGTCCAGCAAAGCTCGCCCATGGTTTAATGCTAAATGTGAAGATGCAGAAGCGTCAAAGCATGAGGCCTACTTAGCCTGGGCTGATGCTCGAACCCGCAAATCTAGAGATGTACGTGAAAAGAAGAAAGCATTTAACCTGGCTGCCAAGTCTTGCAAAAAGGCTCTTAAGAAGGCTCGCTTCGATCATATACGCCGAACAGGGAACAAACTTGCTTCTTACCCCTCGGGTAGCAAAGCGTTTTGGTCCCTGGCGAAATCGATCGAAGAGAACTTCTGCCGTCCCTCACTGCCTCCACTACTGAAACCCAACGGCTCCCTAGCGAACACTGCTGAAGAGAAAGCAAATTTATTTGCCTCTCTGTTTGCAGAATCTTCACGTTTAGATGCTGGCAATGCTTTACCTTCTAGTCTGCCAAACTGCGGGACGTTAATGTCAGAAATCCGCATTCGTCAATCTGAAGTACGCAAAGCGTTGCGTCAACTTTTTTAAACCAAAATTTGAACTCAAGTCCAACAATAGACATTTCATGGTCTGTGCCGTCGGCTTGACCTATGAGATTACCTCTTTCGATTAACCTTGAGATACATACGTGTATTAGCTTCCCGTGCCGTCTAGATGCGCTGGACACCGTCCGATCGCCATTCAACACCGCGCGGGGTGTGCGGCGCGCGGGCGGTTATCCGCGCGGTGCATGTCAGTACGCTTTCGATAGACCCGCGGTACACGCGTGTCTCTGTCTGCTATTACGCAGAATACCTACCTATTACGCTATAATAAATAATGAAGATGTTGAAACTGTCTATATGCTTGGAGACTTTAACGCTAATCCTAGTGCGCCATTTTATGATGAATTATACTCGTGCTTCGTCCTTGAGATTAGTACTAAAATAATATTATTGAACACAATGTAGTAACGCACACGTGACACCACTTCTTCACTGTAGTTTAGAAAAAATTGCCATTCCTAAGATGGTAACACAAAAAAAGAAGTTCCTACCCCATTCCATACAGTCTGTCTGCTCTGTCCTTCAGTCAGCAGCTCTTCATTCGCATTTTAGTGCTCAGCCACTTCGCTCATTCGCACAAAATCATGTCAAAACGATAACAGTTTAGAATATATAATTAAAAAAATAAGAAAATTAGAATAGGAGGTAAAACGTTCAAGGCGCAAAAATACATAAGTTAATAAAGTTTATAAGTTCGTCATCATCGTCAAGATCTGGAAGTTCATCATCATGTTCATCGAGGGTATCCTCGCCGTACCCAAACAGTAAGTACTTCAACATATTATATACTATTCTAACGGTGTAGTCTTATTGAATGCATCAGAGTAGTCTGTGGGACTATCTTGTCGCATTTGAATTCTAATGGCTGAAATCACCAAGGTCGTAAATATGCATCAGAGTAGTCTGAGGGACTATCTCGTCGCATTTGATTTGTAACGGCTGTAATCGCCAAACTTATAAATATGCATCAGAGTAGTCTGAGGGACTATCTCGCCGCATTTGATTTGTAACGGCTGTATTCGTCAAGCTTGTAAATATGCACCAGAGTAGTCTGAGGGACTATCTCGCCGCATTTGATTTGTAACGGCTGTATTCGTCAAGCTTGTAAATATGCACCAGAGTAGTCTGAGGGACTATCTCGCCGCATTTGATTTGTAACGGCTGTATTCGTCAAGCTTGTAAATATGCACCAGATTAGTCTGAGGGACTATCTCGCCGCATTTGATTTGTAACGGCTGTATTCGTCAAGCTTGTAAATATGCACCAGATTAGTCTGAGGGACTATCTCGTCGCAGTTGATTTGTAACGGCTGTATTCGTCAAGCTTATAAATATGCACCAGAGTAGTCTGAGGGACTATCTCGTCGCAGTTGATTTGTAACGGCTGTAATCGTCAAGCTTGTAAATATACATCAGAGTAGTCTGAGGGACTATCTCATTGCATTGAATTATAACCGCTCGAAGTATAATAACGAATTATGCAAGTGTTTTGGAAAAATACATCGCTGCAATTATTTATACCTACCATCTACTTTCATAAGTCCGTAGGCCAAGAAAGAATTGCATATACTGGTGCGAGAGTTGATACAATTGTCATAGAACAGCCTGTGGTAGTCCAAAATAGCGAAATACCTGAAATACCCCTCATTGATATAACGGACACTTTGCCAGATGACGCAATCGCTCCATGCTTGCATGAAGAACCAAACAGCGCCGTTGACACTGAAATTCTGAACATATTGGGAGCGGACCCGTCCATGAGTATCGATTACGGACCTGATATTAACATGGATGTTGCATCCAGATTTGCACATCCGGGTTAAGCAAAGAGTTCCGGACATGTCTCCTCAAGAAGCATCTAGTACCTGAAAACTGCAGAAATATAGCTGCATTGCAACTGAATGCTAAAAGTAAGGCGGCTCTAACGGAGCAGGTTATCATAAGAGACAAAGCTAAGAATCAAGACAGAAACGGATGGCGGTGGCCATTTCATCCTTAGGCAAAATAATATATGATCAGCTGTGTGCCAAAGATAAAAACAATGTTTTGATTAAAAACCTTATGGATGTAGGTAGAATCATCTGTGACATTCAGCATACTGAATCGGAAGCAAGACGTAATTTTGCACTTTGTTCAGTCGAGAAAGAACTAAAGGACCAATTGTTAACAACAAAAATTTACAAGTACCTATTCGGAAATAACTTGGCTCTAAAACCAGCAAAGGCTGTTTCAAAATCTTGCACGGACCTGAAACCAGAGCTACCCAAAAAACCGAAATCTTCGACGTCTGCTAGTTAAAATGTAAACTAGAAGGCGCGGTCCCTGGCTGACGGGCAACTGATGGGGCCACCGCCACAGCGTCACAACTGGTACACTTGCCCATTTTCATAAACAATGGTCCCTCATAACACATGACCAATCTATTTGATCTTGGATAAACAGTTATCAAATTTTTAAAGAACCCACATCTATCGGAGCAATATCTGAGTGTAAACCTTGTCCTGATCAATATGTATCACGTGTATTTCTAATACCGAAACCGAATGGCAAGATGAGATTCATCCTTAATTTATAAGAACTAAATAAATTCATCTATATGGGACATTTTAAATTGGAGGACATTCGTACTGTGACAAATGACAGTTATTTCGCGAACTTAGAGAAAGATGCATATTTTTTAATTAACATACACCCGAATTCTCGGAAGTATCTCCGCTTTCTTATAGATGATATATTGTACGAATTTAACGACCTTCCTTTCGGTATCTGTACCATTCCGTTCATTTTTACAACACTGATAAAGCCTAAAGATAACCTTGTTACGGTCGTGTGGGGTTATTAGTTTCTGCTTACCCTGCCATAGAATATGGATGGTTATATACTAAACTAAAACGCATCAAGTTTTTTTACTTACGAGGCATTTTCTTGGTTTCTTTACTTATGATAAATACATGACAATAGCACCGTCATTGCTGCCCGACATAAATTGGTGGCTCAATAATATTGATGTTTCAGTACATAGAATTAGGAACGATAATTATGCCTTGGAGATATTCTCTGACGCCTCAACTTCTGGGTGGGCTGCGGCTTGTAAAGGGCAAACAGCTAGTGGTCGCTGGTAGGATAGCGAGGAATCACTGCATATTAATGAACGTGAAGCAATGATGACTCAGTGGCATTGGCTATGGACTGCCGCGCAGCAGGTCCATGGTTCGAATCCCGCCACGGGCTTGAGCCGTAAAAACATTTGCAAAAAACTATTTCAACTGTCAAATATTACTGCGTATTGACCTATTGACAATACCACTGCTGTAAGCTCTATAAACCGCATGGGTGGTGTTCAATATCCCCACCTGAACAAAGGCACAAAAGACGTATGGTAGTGGTGTGAAGCTCGCAAAATATTTATCGTAGCTTAGTACATAAAGTCATCGGACAATGTAATTGCTGATAGGAAATCCAGACGGATCCATCCTGATGTCGAATGGGAACTATCTAACACAGGTTTCCAAAAAGTAATAGACAATTTTAAAAGCTCCAGATATTGATTTATTGGCCACTCGTCTTAATAAAAATGAAATAATTATGCCTCAAATTGGCACAGAGACCCCGAAGCCTATGCTTTTGACGCCTTCACTTTAGACTAGTCCAAACACCTATTTTATGCTTTTCCACCAGTATCAATTATTCTTAAAACACTACGGAAAATAATTTCAGACAAAGTTGAAGGTATCGTAGTTGTACCTGATTGGCCCACTCAACCGTGGTATCCATTATTTACGCGTCTTCTTTCTTCGAATGTAGTAAAAACAATGTCTAATGATGACATAATTCCCAATTCCAGCAAACGGAACATCAAGCACATATTACCCTGGCGGTCGGAATGTTATCCGGACGGCGCTGATTCACCAATGCGTCCGAACATCCGCTTTAGACATACTCTTGGCTTCCTTGTCAGACAACACTATAAAGCAATATGACCTTTGCCTTCAACCCTGGTATATTTTCTGTACGGAAAATATAATCAACATGTATGAGCCATCTATCCCAATTATTATACAATTTCTTACTAAGATATTTAACGAGGGCGCTCAGTGTGGGACTATTAATAGCCATAGAACTGCGCTCTCCCTAATTGTCGGTAATACTTCTGATGATGATAGGCACATAAGATTTTGTAAAGGCATATATAAGCTAAGGCCACCGCTACCACGGTATAATGCTACATGGGATGCAAGCATGGTTATAAATCATCTAGCTTCCCTGTATCCTAACACTGGAACAACTTTAAAAAAAAAAATGTGCTACCCTGCTTGCTCTTGTAACCGCTCACAAGGTGCAAACGCTGTCTACAGTTAAAATCGATCTAGTGATTGTTTTAAAAGATCAAATTATTATAAAAATAACAGAACTGATTAAACATCCAAAGTAGGCCTACAAAGCAACCTACCCTGTATTTTCCTTTCTTTGAAGAACGACCCAAATTATTTCCGGCAAAGACCCTCTGGGTATACATAAATAAAACTAGACTTGCGAAAGTCAACGCATCTTTTTAATAGCGTTCATAAGCCTCACACATGTGTTTCAACACAAACGCTTAGTCCACCTTGAAAAATAGGGGTATTGACGTATCTGTGTTTTCGCATAGCACAATCTATTGCGCATAAACTCGGAGTTAGTCTAGATGTTATTAGACAAACTGCTGGATGGAGCGGCAATTCCACCTTTGCCAAATTTTATAACAGACCTGTTATCCAAAAAGAACATTATGTTCTCTTTGAATAATGTATCTGATGCTTATTAAAAATCATTACAGAAGAATTGTACTTTTATTTTGTAATATGCTTAGTTCAATTTTCTTATGAGAAGTAAAAAAAAAATATGAACTATGTCATTATTTTCTTTTACAATATTCCCTCCACATGCTCGCAACATCTACATTGTGTTCAATAATATTATTTTAGTACTAATCTCAAGGACGAAGCACGAGTATAATTAATGATTAAACGAACTTACCTGTACGTGAAGTTCTATCATAATTATAAGAAGTGCTTCGTCCGCAGAGATTAGTATAAATCAGCCACCCTCCCTAAGCAGCCCTCATGAACGGTGGAGGAAATATCCAGAATTCTCTTAACTAAATGAAGAGCTGCTGACTGAAGGACAGAGCAGACAGACTGTATGGAATGGGGGTAGGAACTTCTTTTTTTGTGTTACCATCTTAGGAATGGCAATTTTTTCTAAACTACAGTGAAGAAGTGGTGTCACGTGTGCGTTACTACATTTTGTTCAATAATATTATTTTAGTACTAATCTCTGCAGACGAAGTACTTCGTATAACTATGATAGAACTTCACGTACAGGTAAGTTCGTTTAATCATTAATTAAACTGTTTTTGTTCGGAAATGGAATGGGTATGCGCGGACGTTGAGATATTAGGTTTAACGTCTGATACGAGTACTTTCATAAGTGAAGCAAATGGATGTAGAAGCTGGCTAGACCACTGTATTGTCACAAAGTCTGCCATGTCGACTATTGTTAATGTATATGTAAAGTATGACGTCATGTGGTCCGATCACTTTCCTCTCATAATGCGGGTTAAGTTAGATGATATTCCAACTAGGACATTAAATTACACTCGCCAATTTTGTAATAAAGTGAAATGGGGTGATAGAAAAATTGAGCAGATTGATTTGTATACTAATTTATGTAATGAAAAATTGAGATTGTTGGATTTTCCAAGTGAGTTTTGTTCTTGTAGTGATGGTAGTTGTAGTAACCGGGATCACATGCGTATTCTCGACAAAATGTATAAACAAGTAGTTAATATTTTAAGTCATTCGGCTTCTGTTAGTCATTCAACTTATCGTAAAATAACCAAAAAACCAGTTATTGGTTGGAATAAATACGTAAGAGAAGCTCACAGGGATGCCTGAAAATGGACATTCTGGCATCACACCACTCCAAGCACGATTTCCGTGGTTTTTGGAAGTCTACCAATAAACTAAACAGTAAACCGAGTGTACCTGTGAGTGTTGATGGCATAAACGATCAAAAAGGTATAGCCGACTTATTTAGGCATCAATTTACTATTAAGTCACCATTAGGACCATCACAGTCACGGAATGTATGTAAAAATCAGGGCAGTGAGTTAAGTAAGAGGTTTAAGGCATCGGAAGTGAGAAGTGTGATAAAAGCGATGACGCGTGGCAAGTCACCTGGGCATGATAATCTCAGTATTGAGCATCTCAAGTATGCGGGGAAGCATCTTCCTCGAGTTTTAGCGATGTTCTTTAACCTTTGTGTGGCTCATTCTTATTTACCTACTGAAATGATGCGGACTGTTGTTATACCTATTATTAAGTGTAAAACCGGTGACATAAGCGACAAGAATAATTATAGACCAATATCGTTGGCTACAATTTTAGCTAAAGTGCTTGACAGTTTGCTTAACGTTCAACTCGATAAGTACATAAAAACCCATGATAACCAGTTTGGTTTCAAGGCAGGACTATCCACGGAAACCGCTATTTTATGTCTAAAGCAAACTGTCAAGTACTATACTAACAGACAGACGCCCATTTACGCCTGCTTTCTCGATTTATCGAGGGCCTTTGACCTGGTTTCTTATGATATCCTGTGGCAAAAACTAGACAGTATCTCAGTGCCATATGAACTAGTTCAGATCTTCAAATATTGGTATCGAAACCAGGTCAACGTCGTTCGATGGTCGAGCGCGTATTCGGATCCGTACAGGTTGGAATGTGGTGTGAGACAAGGAGGGTTGACCTCGCCAAAATCTTCAACCTGTAAGTGAACGCACTGATAGAGGAGCTCAGTGGCACCCATGTGGGATGTCACATCGACGGAGTGTGTCTCAATAACATTAGTTACGCAGATGACATGGTGCTACTGAGTGCTTCGGTCTGTGGGCTGTCGAAGTTATTAAGCATATGTGAAAGATATATACTGAGTCATGGTTTGGTCTATAATATACGAAAATCCGAATGCATGGTCTTTCAGGTGGGAGGGAAGTGTCCAGATAGAATACCACCAATAAAATTGAACGGCACACCCCTGGCAAAAGTTGAACAAGTTAAATATCTTGGCCACTTGATAACCTCTGACTTGAAAGACAATGCGGATATAGAAAGAGAACTTATGGCGCTGTCTGTGAGAGCTAACATGATTGCCCGCAGGTTTGCTCGTTGCTCGGATGAGGTCAAAATCACTCTTTTCAGAGCTTTTTGTACCTCTTTCTACACGAGCAGCCTGTGGTTAAGCTATTCTCAGAAGCAGTACAGCGCCCTGCGAGTTCAATATAATAACGCATTCAGGGTTCTGTTACGGTTGCCACGGTTCTGTAGTGCATCAGGGATGTTTGCCGAATCGCGTGTGGATTGTTTCTATGCAACCATGCGGAAACGGTGCACATCCCTGGTGCGCAGGATTCGGGCCAGCCCTAATAGCGTCCTGAAGGTATTTGGTGAAAGATTTGATTGCCAGTACTTGAACCAGTGCTCTAGGGTTCACTTATTGACTATAAATAGGACATAATTGACTTTGAGTTATATTGACATAGAATTGATGATGCAAAGTATTTTGTTTCATATTTTATACGTACATAATTTATTATTTTTTATTTTATTTTTATTGACATTTAATTATTTTCATATTTTCAATTTAATTTAATATATTTGGAAGTTTTTACTTATAACTTGACATTAATTAAATTACCGTTCCTTTTATTTAAATAAATTATGTATATAGGTATAATAAAATTGAGACTAATATTTTGCAATGTCTCTTCTATTTAATTGATTGAAAATATTGTGTACCTTCAATTGTAAGTTTTGTTTAAATTTAATATTGTATGATCCAAGTTGATCGAAATAAAGAATTATTATTATTATCACGACATTTATTTAATTACATAATTTTAAATTTTTTACAACATTCATATATAAAAAATAAATATTATAAAAAACTTAAAACTAGGATGCCGCCAGCAGCGGGGCAGGGCCCAAGCTACCAGTGGTTAGGACTGCAGAGAGAGGAACCTTCGGACAATGCGTGTGGTATCGAGTATCACTGCCTTCTGCATCTGACCCTTGATCCAACCGTCTAGCGAGAGTCTCTTGAGGTGTTGGTCGAGGCTCTTCGCTATTAGGCCGTTCGCCGAAACGACTATCGGGACAATGATCGTCGAGTCAACATCCCACATGGCGGTTACCTCGTGAGCCAAGTCAAGGTACTTGCTGACTTTGTCCTTCTCGGCCTTCACGAGGTTCTCGTCATGTGGGATGGTGATGTCGACAAGCACTGCCCGGCGCTGGGATCGGTCGACCACCACGATATCAGGCTTATTGCAAACAATAGTCCTGTCCGTGATGATAGAGCGGTCCCAGTAGAGCAATGCACGACCATTCTCGAGAACTGGCGCCGGTGCGTACTGGTAGTACGGCACCTCTGACTCAACAAGGCCGTATTGAAGGGCAAGTTGCTGGTGGATGATCCTGGCCACTTGATTGTGCCTGTGCAAATACTCGCCGTTAGCAAGATGCGAACAACCGGAAATGATATGCCTGAGTGACTCTCCGGGACGGCGGCATGCTCGACAAATGTCGACCGTACCATCCTTCAGGATATATTTCCGATAGTTGTTCGTCATCATTACTTCGTCTGCAATTGCAAAGGCAAAACCCTCGGTTTCTCCAAAGAGGTCTCCGAAACGTAGCCAGTTCACCGAAGCGGGTAGGTCCACATCAGGCCCTGTTAGGGCCCGGAAGAACCTCCCGTGCAGCTCCTTGCTTTTCCATACTGCCTTGCGGTCATCAGTGCTCAGCATCGTTGGTTTGCGTCAGTTATCGTTCGCCAAGGAGAGCGGTGTGAGGCTCTTGTCAACCGCCACGACATCGCGATGCATCCCGCACTCGTGGTTACGGAAATAATCCCTGAGATTGCACACTTCACGGTTATGAAGGGTCTTGGCATTTAAAAAGCCACGACCTCCCCATTTCCGTGGAATGTACAGTCTCATAACTGACGAGCGCGGGTGTAGCATGCGATGCGAAGTGAGCAGTTGACGAACCTTTCTATCCAGGGCGTCCAGCTCAGTCTGCGTCCACCTCAGTATGCCAAAGGAGTATATCAGTAAAGGCATCACCCAACCATTAAAGGCACGTGTCTTGTTGCCACCAGACAAAAGACTTTTAAGTACTTTTGTCAGGCGGCAAAAGAAGCGCTCCTTTATCGATTTCCTAATGTCCTCTACCGAAATACCCAACGACTCTGAAATACCGAGGTATTTATAGGTCTCGACTTCGGAGAGAGATTTGAAAGTCATTGTCTCAGAAACTTGTAAATTTGGAGAATTTACAACTTTCCCCTGCTGTACATGCAAGACTGCACACTTATCTACACCAAACTCCATCCTAATGGCATTGCTAAAAACCTGTGTAGTTTTTAGCAGCTCCATCAAGTCTTGGCGTTTCGGAGTAAACAGCTTCAGATCGTCCATGTACAGCAGATGACTAATGACCTCACCTCCTCTACGGAGCCGAAAACCTAGCCCTGAATCCTTCAGCAAAGTGCTGAGAGGATTTAGCGCTAGGCAAAACCACAATGGACTCAGACTGTCACCCTGGAAGATGCCCCGCTCAATCCTTATAAAGTCCTGTGGGCCAGAGGGGGTGTCACTACCACCTGGTTGACGAAGGACTGTGGTCCACTGACTCATACATGCAGCTAAAAAGGATTTCAGAGTTGCATCAATTTTATACAACTCTAATATCCTTTCCAGCCACGAATGAGGCACCGAATCATAGGCCTTCTTATAGTCAATCCAGGCAACAGAGAGAGCCCCCCTAGTCCGCCGAACTTGTTGGCTAATGGTCATGTCTATGAGGAGGAGCTCCTTAGTACCACGGGACCCAACCCTACATCCATTTTGAGCGGGGGCCAAAACATTGTTCGCAATAATGTGCGTGTTAAGTTTTGTAGTCAGAATGGATGTAAGGAACTTGTATATGGTAGGTAAGCACGTGATGGGTCTATAGTTTTTCGGATCCGTGGTACTACCGGACTTGTGGAGCAGAAAGGTGACACCGGTGGTCATGAAACGGGGAAGAGAACCAAGTTCGAGGGCTTCTTGAAATTGTGTTGCCAATCGGTCGTGTGAGCATCGAATCCATTTTATCCAGAAATTGTGCAATCCGTCTGGGCCAGGACTTTTCCAGTTCTGGGCCGTACGAATTGCACAACTAACATCTACGGGGTCTATATTAACAGACCCCATGGATTCGATAGACTCACATTCCCGCTGGATAACACGAATCCAATCACCCTCTGTATGCTCGACGGGCATCGACCAGACGCCACGCCAGAAATCATTCATGGTACTGGCATCAGGCAGTTGCCCGTCGATCACACGCTGAACGGTCCCTTCCCATTTCCGGTACACCTTTCTTTGATCACTTTGAAAGAGGCGATTAAGCCAGTATCTATCCACACGCTCTCTGTAGCGGCGAATACGACTCGCCCACGCATAGACCTTCTGCTTCAGGTAGTCAATGCGATCCGTGACACAGGTCATGTAGTCTCGGGGTAAGACACCGGTTCCGGCAAAGGCCTGGGTCACGAAACGCATGACTCGAGGGCGGTTATTGCCTCGACTGAAGCAGATAAGTTTAGCAATGAGAGTCCGGAATGAGTTGATACGCCGCTCGATCCGTACTTGCCATGCGGGCGCACACCCGGCGGGACGTGATGCACGGTCGGTGTCCGGGAACTTGACATGAGCAACACGACACGCCGCAATGGCGCCACAGTACAAAATCGAGTGGGTATCAACTAAATCTTCGCTAGCCCGCAAATACGGGGCCAGCAAAGTATTCAGGGCTCTCATTAACGCCAGATTGCGTCTATGAGTAGGCAAACGTGGTAGTCGCGGCCTAGAGTCAGGTGTGAATCGATACTGGCTAATTGCGTCCTCCAAAGCCCTCCTCAGTTGCTCACTCACCTGGCTAGTCACGCTCATATTCACGCAATCTCCCTCATCGACTTCAAGATCCACCATTGCCACTGGTGTAATACCCGACGATGGCGTCATCGTCAGGGCCGGGGTCGACGAAGCGGCGGGTAGATCCTGTGTCATGGAAGGAGTCGCGCGAGTAGTAAGCGCCTCCAGGCGGAGCCGATCAAGTACAGACTGGTCTAACAGCTTGCACCGGTGGATAGCCCGCACTTGATCTGATAGGCGTTGGGCGGATACGGCAACGGTCGGCTCAAGGGTCTGAAACAGAGGCAGCATACGATCACGATACGCGGTCAGAATTGTTCCTCCCTCCGTAGCCCCATAGTAGGCGCGCATGCAGTTTTCATTTATTGATGGAGTCCATCGCATGCGGCGCACTATACCACCGGTAGCGGGGGCCGGGCGCGGAGCAGATTGCCCCACAGGCTCCAAGCGTGCCGGTAGCGGGGGACGTCCCCGTCGCACAGGTCTCGGCGGCGGCGGCGGCGTCGGTGGCCCACCCTCATCGCTCGATGCACTCGATTCGCGGGGAGTGTGGAACTCGTCTCCCGACGAAGAGCTCGGAGCTGACGGGGTAGGCGGTGATGGAATACGTGCGCAGGTGGTCGCCGCTGTTGTCTTCTGTATCGTCTTTGATCTTGTTATCATATTTAATATATTGGTTCAATTTTCCATATTGTGATTTGTTCTTGTTTACTTCTTTGACATAAGGTGTCAGTATATGTATTTGTAGTCATTTTCACTATTTCTTCTGTAATTTTATGAAATATTGTCTGGTTATGTGAGGGAAGGTTGTAATATATATTCGGAATGTAATATATTACGAAATATCAGCCAAAAAGAGTAAAAATACAATTTTTTATTGTTTAATGAAAAAAGGCGACGTATGTCAGCGGGGTTTTTATTATATTTTTATTTTATTTTTATTATTATTATTATTATTATTCACGTCATTTATTTTATAACATAATTTTAATTTTTTTACAATATTCATATATAAAAAAAAGAAACAAATATTATAAAAAAACTTAAAATTAGGATGCCGCCGGCAGCGGGGCAGGGCCCAAACTACCAGCGGTTAGGGCTGCAGAGAGAGGAATCTTCGGACAATGCGTGTCGTGTCGAGTATCACTGCCTTCTGCATCTGACCCTTGATCCAACCGTCTAGCGAGAGTCTCTTGAGGTGTTGGTCGAGGCTCTTCGCTATTAGGCCGTTCGCTGAAACGACTATCGGGACAATGATCGTCGAGTCAACATCCCACATGGCGGTTACCTCGTGAGCCAAGTCAAGGTACTTGCTGACTTTGTCCTTCTCGGCCTTCACGAGGTTCTCGTCATGTGGGATGGTAATGTCGACGAGCACTGCCCGGCGCTGGGATCGGTCGACCACCACGATATCAGGCTTATTGCAAACAATAGTCCTGTCCGTGATGATAGAGCGGTCCCAGTAGAGCAATGCACGACCATTCTCGAGAACTGGCACCGGTGCGTACTGGTAGTACGGCACCTCTAACTCAATAAGGCCGTATTGAAGAGCAAGTTGCTGGTGGATGATCCTGGCCACTTGGTTGTGCCTGTGCAAATACTCACCGTTAGCAAGATGCGAACAACCGGAAATGATATGCCTGAGTGACTCTCCGGGACGGCGGCATGCTCGACAAATGTCGACCGTACCGTCCTTCAGGATATATTTCCGATAGTTGTTCGTCATCATTACTTCGTCTGCAATTGCACAAGCAAAACCCTCGGTTTCTCCAAAGAGATCTCCGAAGCGTAGCCAGTTCACCGAAGCAAGTAAGTCCACATCAGGCCCTGTTAGGGCCCGGAAGAACCTCCCGTGCAGCTCCTTGCTTTTCCATACTGCCTTGCGGTCTTCGGTGCTCAGCACCGTTGGTTTGCGCCAGTTATCGTTCGCCAAGGAGAGCGGTGTGAAGCCTTTGTCAACCGTCACGACATTGCGATGCATCCCGCACTCATGGTTACGGAAATAATCCCTGAGACTGCACACTTCACGGTTGTGAAGGGTCTTGGCATTTAAAAAGCCACGACCTCCCCATTTCCGTGGAATGTACAGTCTCATAACTGACGAGCGCGGGTGTAGCATGCGATGCAAAGTGAGCATTTGACGGACTTTTCTATCCAGGACGTCCAGCTCAGTCTGCGTCCACTTCAGGATGCCAAAGGAGTATATCAGTAGAGGCATCACCCAACAATTAAAGGCGCGCGTCTTGTTGCCGCCAGACAAAAGACTTTTAAGTACTTTTGTCAGGCGATAAAAGAAGCGTTCCTTTACCGATTTCTTGATGTCATCTACCGAAATACCCAACGACTCTGACATACCGAGGTACTTGTAGGACTCAACTTCGGAGAGAGATCTGAAAGTTATTGTCTCAGAAAGCTGCAAATTCGGAGAATTTACTACTTTCCCCTGCTGTACATGCAAGACCGCACACTTATCTACACCGAACTCCATCCTAATGGCGCTGCTAAAAATCTGTGTAATTTTTAGCATTTCCATCAAGTCTTGGCGTTTCGGAGTAAACAGCTTGAGATCGTCCATGTATAACAGATGACTTATAACCTCACCCTCTCTACGAAGTCGAAAGCCTAGCCCTGAATCCTTCAGCAAACTGCTGAGAGGGTTTAGCGCTAGGCAAAACCACAATGGACTCAGACTATCACCCTGGAAGATGCCTCGCTCAATCCTTATTAAGTCCTGCGGGCCAGAGGGGGTGTCGCTACCACCTGGTTGACGAAGGACTGTGGTCCACTGCCTCATACATGCAGCTAAAAAAGATTTCAGGGTTGTATAAAAGATTTCAGGGTTGTATTATTATTATTATTACTAGGTACTTAATTACATTAACGACGAGTGTTCGTTCGAGATCCTAAAGTGTGGATCGTCAGTGTTAGTGTGAATTAACGGATTGACATAGTTTCATGGTAAGTTATTCCTTTATTTGTAAGTGCTTGTAAATATTCCATAAGTTTTTATGTACCTATTGACTAGGAATGTTCAAAATAGTATCTGTACGTTATTGTTATAGTGCTATTGTTGTTATAACATTGATTTATTTGATCATAATATGTTATCAACTTCTCTCCCTCGCACAGGAAGAAGTTGTTATTTGATATACAATCTGCGTGCCATACAGCCCAGATTGGTGAGTTTATCCCAATATGTTAGTAATGGTCTAATGCCATAAATATTTGGGTATAATTAACTCATAATTGTCAGTAAACATAACAAACGGCTCGAATTTGTGAGCCGTACGGGCCAACTCCGCGAGCCGTACGGGCCAATCTCGTGGGCCGTGCGGGTCAATCTCGTGAGCCGTACGGGTCAATTTCGTGAGCCGTACGGGTCAATATCGTGAGCCGTACGGCCCAAACATAGCCGTACGGGTCAATGCTAAGAGCCGTACGCGTCAATCCCATGAGCCGCACGACTCAGACTCGCGAGACGAATGACTCCATTTCCTGATCTTTACGAACTTAACTCATGAACAATAAGGAATGAACTCAGGGGAATAATATTCTGAAGCTTATTTTACTTGTTTTAGGCTTCATCCTCTGCGGATATGCACACCCTCGAGTCATTACTCAGCTGGGAACCAAATGATCCCGAGGACAACCTTATCCTCAAAAGAATAATAAGATTGATTAACGGACATCTTCCCGAAGGATGGCAACAATGGAGGATCAGAATCCTGGACAAAGAAGATTTGCTGGGAAGCGAATTAGACTCTCAGATTCTAAATAAAATTCGATTTGCTATTCCAACTGTTGGACTGGCAAGGGCCTTTTCACCTGACTGCACTTCCCTAAAAGAAAAAACTTATAGAAATATAAAAATGAAACTTTTGAACTGGCCACTATGCGTTGTTCTTATAACCCACCCAATGTCCTTGGCTGCAAGGGTTCGAGGTTCTGCAGCTCAAAACGAACTTGTTATAGCATCGATAGCGGATATGAAACCTCTCCTGAAAAGTTGAGAGGAAGCAAATCGGGAGCTGTCAGGGCAGAGTGATCAATCTGAAGATGATGCATCTATTCCGTCTACACGAACCTCCTCTGGGAAAACCAAGAAACTGAGTCGCCTGGACAGATTGGAGTCCAGACAGGGTCAGCAAAAATTAGAATCGATGGTGGATCAATTTATTAAAAGTTTTCAACCACAGAAAAGTCCCTATTCGGGTTCCGAAGACGAATATATTTTCTCAGATCTATCGGAAGAGAAAGAAATTGCATGCTAGCCCGGTCTTCAATTCCTTAAAAATTAATCCTATCCTCGCTACTTACGGATCCTCTTCTAATCAAGACTACTTAGCTCGTATGGACTACACCTTGGGTGAGGCAAGTCTTCTAAGACCCCAAGAAGAAATAGAAACGATTGACACGTTCAAAGGAGGGCGGCTTCTGGAATTTGTAGAGATTTGGAAGAAGGAAGGAGCACCAGTAAATATTCTGAAAATAATAACAGGATACATTATTCCATTTGTCAAGAAGCCGCCTCTCATACCTTTTCATCCAAGAATATTAACAAAATTCGAAACAAAAAATCTACATACAGAGATTCAAACTCTAATACATCAAAGAGTCTTAGAAAAATCAACATTTCGGACAGGATTCTTATCAACGATGTTCCCAATTCCAAAACCCAACAGTCCGCCCAATAATCAATTTGAAAGGTCTAAACAAATACCTTACCCCAAAGAAATTCCGCTTGTTAAACCACTTCAAGGTACCTCGTTTCTTGCAGAAGAGAGATTTCCTCATAAAAATCGATATTTCCCAGGCATACTTTCATATTCCAGTAGCCAACCGTTATCGGAGGTTTCTGTCAATAGTCTACCAAAAGAAAGTATTCCAATTTACATGTCTTCCATTCGGTCTATCAACGGCACCACTGACTTTTGCAAGGGTGACAAATTGGATAGCCTCAAGGCTACGACGATTTTTTGCTCGCAAACCAAGATCCAATAAAATTACAAGCAGATACCACCGTGACGATAAACTTTCTAACAAAACTAGGCTGGATAATCAACATGGACAAAACTCAAAAGAAGCCATCTCAGAACATCGAGTACCTAGGAATACATTGGGACACATTTCACAATACAAAGGCACTGCCAAAACAAAAGATATTTTCCCTAAAGAGAGATCTTAACAAAATTCTTTCAACCCAGAGATGGAGTTGGCAGTCCTCAAAAAGTTTGCTAGGGAAACTAAACTTCGGTTCCTTTGTAATACCGCTGGGAAGACTTCACTCCAGGGAAATACAAAGAGCAGCCAACATTCTTCCAGAGAACTTAGCCCACAAAAAGTATCCCATTACGGAGAAGGCATCCCAGCAATGTAAGTGGTGGATTCAAAATCTCGAAGAGAAAGATATAATATTCAGTTGCGCCGAAACTATATTCATCACATCAGATGCTTCAGACAAAGGATGGGGAGCACAGGTGAACGGAAAACACATCAGCGGCACCTGGACCACTCGCCTGTCTCAATGGCACATAAACAAAAAAGAATTATTTGCTGTAATTCTAGCCTCGATTCCGAGAAAGATTTGATAAAGAACAAGAGAGTTGTCGTTCAGTCAGACAATCGAACCGTAATTGCATACATAAAAAATCAGGGTGGAACAAAATCACCACAGCTAACAGATCTTGTCTTTCAACTATTGATATTGGCCAAGCAGTTAAACGCGATAATTTATCCTCAATTTATACCAGGGATATACAACGATGTAGCCGACAGTTTATCCCGGCAAATGCGTCTAGCGGATTGGCATTTGACACCAAAGATATGCAACCGGATCTTTCAGAAATGGGGCATCCCCGAAATAGACCTATTTGCGTCAAGCAATTCGAAGGTGGTTCCAATTTATGTATCTCGGGATGCAAAGGACAAGGATGCTTTCTTTATAGACGCCTTCAGCAAGATATGGGAATACAAGTTAGCATGGATCTTTCCACCCCCTTCGCTGATTCCTCAAGTACTAGCACATCTCAATCATGCCAAAGGCTCATACATCCTGATCGTTCCACGTTGGGAGAAAGTATTTTGGAGGCCAGACCTGAAATCTCGAGCAACAGACCGTCCATTTCAAATACGGAACCTGCATCATCACCTCCAAGACCTCACAACCCCAATGAATCCATCGAAAGTTGTAAATCTAAATTTGGAGGCTTGGAGGATACAGGGTGGTCGTTGTTAACGAAGAACTGGGCCGAAGAAGATTTCAATTTAATTCAAAAAGCATGGCGTAATTCTTCACTTAAAACGTATCAAGCGCCATGGAAAACATGGTTATCAAGATGCGAAGTCCTTGGCCTTAATCCAAATAAACCAGACGCAGCATCAGTAGCACAACATTTAAGTTTTCTATTCAGAGTAAAGAAGATGTCACCTAGTACAATTAAATTACATAAATCAGTGATTGCTACATTTGCTGATCCTGTTATTCGAGACACTATCACAAACAGTCCAGTAGTTAAACAAATAATTAAAGCCATTGAATTATCGAAACCTCCAGCAGGTAAAAAGCAAATATGGGATGTCAAAGATCTTATTAAATGGATGAAAAATGTTACAGTACAGGAGAACAATCTATTTCAAATATCGCGCCATCTTGCTCTATCACTACTTTTAGCATCTGGTAGAAGAATACACGACCTCACGTTACTTAAAATCGATGTAGACAGCATGGTGGTAGATGACTCTTCGGTTACATTCTGGCCGGAATTTGGGTCCAAAACTGATAACCACATACATAGACAATCTGCTTGGAAACTCTTGCAAGTTCCAGATGATAAACTCAATCCAGTTCTATGGATAAAATTATATATGGCTGTGTCGAATTCAAGGAGAAATGCTAATGGCAATATCATAAATTCCTTGTTTGTTACTTCGAGAGGTCGGGTAGCACCTGCATCAAAAGCAGTTATAGCAGGATGGATAAAAACTGCGTTTTCAGAAATTAACATAAATTTTTCTCCAGGCAGTATAAGGGCAGCTGTTGCTTCTTCAAGAAAAGATAATAATGTTCCTTTAGATATAATTATAAGAAATGGTAATTGGAAAAGTGATAGAAATGTGATTAGACATTACTTTAAAGAAATAATTAGTACTCCGTTCAAAGATAATGCTAATGATTTAAATTTAGTAAACACTAGCTTTACTACTATGTGATTATAGTTCCAAATTAATGTTACTCGTAGGACTGTTACTTACATGACTGATTTTAAATAGTTTATTTTATAATAAACATGTCTAAGAATATTACTTGATACTTCATTTAATTCAATACAGGCACTTACACTTACCATTTATTTAAAATAATAATGACAATCCTTAATTATTTTTTTTCACAGTACGCCCTTCCCGTGTCGTCAGAACCCAAAAAATTCTCATAGGTCAAGCCGACGGCACAGACCATGAAATAGCTTACGTTTTTCCCCCGTAGGGATAAAAACGATATATTTGACGACTACAATCTCAAGGTACTGACATGCACCGCGCGGATAACCGCCCGCACGCCGCACACCCCGCGCGGTGTTGAATGGCGATCGGGCGGTGTCCAGCGCATCTAGAAGGCAAGGGAAGCTAATACACGTATGTATCTCAAGGTTAATCGAAAGAGGTAATCTCATAGGTCAAGCCTAGGCAAGACATGAAATATATCGTTTTTATCCCTACGGGGGAAAAACGTTTGCTATTTTTAATATTATTTTTCACAACTCGCAGGCTGATCTTTCGCAAATTGAGGTTACCGTTTGAATGATAACTAAGCTTTTAACAGCATTGGATCCCTCCAAATCAGCGGGTCGAGACGGCATTAGAACACATTTATTTATAAACTGTGCAAAAAATATGTATAGCTGTCCCAATTTCTATTCTTTTTACTAAATCTTTTGCATAGGGTGAATTTCCAGTAATTTGGAAATCAGCATTTATCACGCCTGTTTATAAAAAAGGGTCAAAGACTGACGTTACCAATTACCGGCCTATTTCTGAGCTTTGTATTATATCAAAAGTTTTTGAAAGAGTGGTTTATGACCAAGTCTATGCAGTTCTAAGGAACTCGTTTCATAACTCAGACTAATAATTTTTCCTCTCGTAAATTTGCAATTTCGTAAGGTAATCCGCAGAGCATGCGTTATTAGAAACATAAAAATATAAAAATTTTAAGTCCTCTCCCAACCAGCGAGTCATTGTTTAAGTCCTCTCCCAACCAGCGAGTCATTGTTTAAGTCCTCTCTCAACCAGCGAGTCATTGTTTAAGTCCTCTCCTAATCAGCGAGTCATTGTTTAAGTCCTCTCCCAACCAGTGAGTCAATGTTTATGAGCCTTTTGGTCGTCTTTAGATTGACTGAAAAGCCTCACGTTGACAACTTAGCTGAGCCTACTTTTCCTTGGTATAAATTCAGCACGTGTTCTTATATACAAAGTACCGCCTCACCAACCCTTAGACACGATGTGACAGACAAAGTTAAGATTCGAACTGATACGTAACAGTTGAATGATATCCATTATATGTCGGTACGGATAAATCTCGGTAAGTGCCTGCGAGTCTAAACCAAGTCATCGCAGAGAAAACATACCTGTGTGTGGATGATGCATTAAATTTGACCAAATACGCATCACTGCAATCAGATATTGCTTTCAGGGACAAGTTTGTGCGCTCAGTATGAGCTCGACCGACATACCTATATAGGCACTGAGTGTACAGATATACTTATATATAATCTTCGGTTCATAGTTTCAATACCTAGACTTTTTTGAAGGCAATCTGAGGAGATCCTTGCTCCATGATTTTAACTAAGATTCTTGTGTGGGTTTCACAAAGCAGAAGGTTGTCGCGATGAAGACTTTATTATGCCTGATAGGCTAGTCTTTGATCACTATCTTACTTGATGGTAAATGTTGATGTGGTCGAAGATGTTGTTCAGGCTAACCCTGAACTACTGGCTCTCAATGACAGCTGCCGGAACACACCGTAAGGTGCTTGGCGACAGATTTTCTACTTGAGGGTGGTACCTAGCCAGGCGGGCATTCGCAAAATGTCTTACCACCATGCCACGGTAATATTATAATAAAAGTGTTGACGATACCTTTTGGGTATCGTCAACACTTGTCTATACTAGTAGGTATATACTATACTTAAGTAAGTAGGTACTAAAAGCAAATTGCTAATGTAGCAATTTTGATTACAACAACCACACTTGTTTGTGGGCATTCCGTTTCTCAGAGCATACTTGGCTACAATAAATCTATCAATAGCAAAAGTTCATAAAAATCCTGCATCAGGTACCATAATAGAGGACGAGACTATTACCATCCACCCGGCATACCTACCTACCCACACTTTCAAAAATCATACAAACAACAAAAGTAACTGTGCATGGATTATAAATAAACACGTAAGTACCTAAAGTTTACGTATCGTATGAGTCAAAACACTTGTTTGCAGAATATCTTCTCCGATGATAGTAAATATTTGAGTGGCAATAAATTGCAAAATTACTTAAGTATATAAGTACTTAAACAGAGTCATGTCGGTAAATAACGAATAACCTCGCACCTGTTAGTAGGTAATTATCTATGAATAGATGACGTATCGTTTTTGGAAAAATTCCAAGCGAGTGCTAAATGTTGCTGTATCTTTAGGGTCAAGCTAGCTGTTACCTGTCTGCGGCTGAGCTCGCGTGGCTAATACTGGCTGAGCTCGCGTGGCTAATATTGGCTGAGCTCGCGTGGCTAATACTCGAATACAAATATTGTACATTGTTATCGTATGTAACGAGCACGAGCGGCAAGAGTCCGAGCACACAAAGATACTTCTGTTTATCGGTAAGGTGCACACTTACAAGAGATATCTATTATTCCAGGAGGATATCCCCTGCGTAAGCGCTGTATCAACTGCTCGGGGCACATGGCTATAGATGTCGTGCTTGAGCAGATCCCTTCCGCAGAAATAGGAGATTTCAACGGCAACCATGCAAGCATGTGGCTTGGTTTGAGCATGCACCACTGATCATGTGAGGAAAACTTTGAATGATTCGACTTCACTTTAGCGTATGACCTGATACAAATAGTCACCTCCTGTGTGATGATCAGGACCTTCTGCTGACCGGAATAGGTATATATTCCACTCGGACTCTAAGGAGAAAACTGATATTCGCCGGATAAATGAACCTTGAAGAAATGAGCATAATACCGGCTCAAAGGCCCGCAACGCATCTTTGTGACCTCTGGGTGCGGATTTCTTTTATTCAGATCTTCACCGGGCGCGGCGTGCGACTCGTAATTGATCAGGTTTTATTATAATAATAGCAAATATTTTAAGAAAATATTAATTTAACATCTTCTAAAAAATATTTACTTAAAATATTTGTTATTATTAATTATGGATTTCCGCAAAGTAACGCCTGAATCTATTCCTAAGATTTTATTATATTTTAGTTTTTATACTCGTACTATAACTACATCGGGTTTAACGTTTGTAAAACCATTTTTCCATTAAATTAATTTGATTTTTGATAATGTCTACGTTTTACCCCTCATTCTGCTAGGTACATACCTACGTACATATGTCACCACTATCATCATCTCGTCCTATACTTTTGTCGCCCTTAGCATTATATTGTTTATCTAGCTAGGCGTTCTTCGCTAGACCACACACTATGAGTAGACGTTTTGATGATGGTGCATTTGTGCTCCAGTTCTAAGAGAACTTTAATTTAAGACAGTTCGTAGTTTGTCTTCACTTAGTACAGTTGAATATTAAATTTAATTCGATTTTAATTAAATAAGTATTTTTTAAAAACTATTCTACGGCTTTTCCCAGTTTGACTGGCGCAGCCTTGTGGATTTTTCGCGAATTTTCCGACCTCGACTATCGGAAATCCCTAAATCGGTTTCGTAAGTAGAGTTGTGCTCGGAAACGCGAAAACACGAACCAAATAAATTCGTCTCCCTTGGGAAACCGGCGTGAGGTGTTGTGTCGACTGCTACAACTCAGGAGGACCATGGGATCGAGCGGCTGGTGAGTAAACCTTTTCACTTCCCGTCTTTCACTGTCCCGGTCTATTCCATATTATTCCCGAACTACATCGTTGGGCCTATTTTGCGATCTTGCATTTATCTGATTTTGTTTGCACTATAATCGGCAATTGTGTTTTAGTATTACGGATATAATATAACTTGTGTTAGATAATATAACTGTGTATAGTATAGTAATCAATCGTATATAATGGAGGGAATTCAGACAATGTCAAAAGAAATCTTGTCTTTATAGACAGGGGTTATATATAGGGGTTATATATATTATATATAGGGATTATTCCCTAAGTATGACGGCGATGAAAAGTTATTGAATCTTTTTATAACGAAATGTGAATATGTCTTGAACGGTAGCCGTGTCCGAGGAAACGCAACACAAGAATTATATTTATTCCATACCGTAAGCAGTAAGTTGACTGGTAGAGCTGCGTCTCTACTTAGCGATAACCCGAATATTACATCATGGGAAAGGTTAAAAGAAATACTTACGCAACATTTTGGCGACCCGCGTTCGGAATAGTGCATAGCGATCGAACTCGAAACTTTGAAGCTCAAACAGGGCGAGTCGTATATTCAGTTTTGCCAAAGAATCCAAGCTACAAAAAGTGCATTAATCGCGAAGGTAAATCGACTTACGGACGAGGGGGTTAAGGCAGCTAAAATGATTATCTATCTATCTATCTTTTCTTCTTCTTTCTCTTATTACCACACACTGACTGACTCACTGACTGACTGACATAATTGTTCTCCCAGAAGGAGTCGAGTAGGAAGAAAGTGATGTATGGGAAAAGTGTAGGGGGGGTTTAGGTGAGTATGGGAAAAATCTGAAAAGTTGAAGATGTCGTCTGCCAAGTAAAATTGAATGGCGTATCTCGGAAACGGTAAGAGATAGGTAGGGGGTGCTCGACCAAATGTCATAAGGGATCGAGAGAGCAGTCGAATGACACCTGTCAAAAATGCTCCTCTCATTCTTCATTTGGAGTATTTTTCTTACATTTTCGACTGTATTTGGAGTTTTTGTGGGATTTTCGTCTGTTTTTAGAGTTTTTGTCCTATAACAGGGAATTTTTTGAAATCTGTCATTTTTTTTTAGGCTCAGATGCTCCTCTCATTCTTCATACTGCATTTGGAGTATTTTACCATACATTTTCGACTGTATTTGGAGTTTTTGTGGGATTTTCGACTGAATTTGGAGTAACGGTCCTACATCAGTGTATAGCGAGCCCGAAGGGCGAGCTTCTGGTGAGGCCGAAGGCCGAACTTCGATCCGCGAGGCCGTAGGCCGAGCTGTGTTAGTGTCTTGCGAGGCCGAAGGCCGAGCTCTGAATTTACATGCTCCTCTCATTCTTCATACTGTATCTGGAGTATTTCACCTTACATTTTCGACTGTATTTGGAGTTTTAGTGGGATTTTCGACTGAATTTGGAGTTTTTGTCCTAAAACAGTGAAATTTATTTTTTTATCATGCTTTGATGCTCCTCTCATTCTTCATACTGCATTTGGAGTTTTTTACCTTACATTTTCGACTGTATTTGGAGTTTTAGTGGGATTTTCGACTGAATTTGGAGTTTTTGTCCTAAAACAGTGAAATTTATTTTTTTATCATGCTTTGATGCTCCTCTCATTCTTCATACTGCATTTGGAGTTTTTTACCTTACATTTTCGACTGTATTTGGAGTTTTAGTGGGATTTTCGACTGAATTTGGAGTTTTTGCCCTAAAACAGTGAAATTTATTTTTTTATCATGCTTTGATGCTCCTCTCATTCTTCATACTGCATTTGGAGTATTTTACCTTACATTTTCGACTGTATTTGGAGTTTTTGTGGGAATTTCGACTGAATTTGGACCTACGGACCTACATCAGTGTATAGCGAGCCCGAAGGGCGAGCTTCTGGTGAGGCCGTAGGCCGAACTTTCGGTACGTGAGGCCGAAGGCCGAGCGTATGGTGCGCGAGCCCGTAGGGCGAGCGCTTGGCGAGGCCGTAGGCCGAGCCCTGTTTGTGTCTTGCGAGGCCGAAGGCCGAGCTTCGTATTGACATGCTCTTCTAATTCTTCATACTGTACTTGGAGTATTTTACCATAAATTACCGACTGTATTAGGAGTATGAGTACGTTCCTATTCCAATTTCGATGACGTCTGCCAAATAAAAAAAGTTTTTCCGATTTGGCTGAAAATTGATATCTAAGTCGTTCTGGATGTTCTTATTCCAAATTTGAAATTTTTTTTCGATGATGTCTGCCAAGTTAATAAAGTTTTTCCGATTTGGCTGAAAATCGATATCTAGGTTGTTCTGGACGTTCTTATTCCAAATTCGAATTTTTTTTTCGATGACGTCTGCCAAGTGATGAATGAAGACGTATCTCGAAAACAGTAAGAGATAGGTGGGGGGGCCTTTGAACGGAGTGCTTTGCATGGTGGCTATCTTGGATTCCGCCATTTTGGATTCGTCCTAGGTGCCCCTCTTATTCTTTATACTGCATTTGGAGTTATTCATTTTATGTTTGGACTGTATTAAGAGTTTTTGTGGGAGTTTTGACTTTATTTGGAGTAACTGTCCGAGGCCGAAGGCCGAGCTCCGACTTGAGGGTATTTTTCCACATCCCCGACTGGTCTCCATGGCAACTGCCCGCGATAACCAAAGCACCCACAAGTGGGGTTCCTTTACCGAAGTGACTCAGAACCCTGGTACGATTCTGACCGTACCACTTTTTTATGGCAGTAGGGTAAATCTGGTTTGGTGGCTACAATTTGGTTCTTTATTGTATTGGGAGTTTATATGGGATTTCATATTTCTATTGGAGTTTTGAACATACTTTTTTTTAAATGTAAAAGTTGCTTTTATGACAGTTCGTACTGACTCAAGATAGATGCGGGCCGCTCGCGGCCCGCACACCACTTACCATCTAGTACTTATAATAAAACTGTAACAGGACCAATTCTATACATTGCAGATATTTTGAAAAAAAAAAATGTACAGTACTCTGTAGCTGATACTGATGCCGAAACTGTATTTTTTTTTATTTTTGTCTGTCTGTCTGTCTGTCTGTTTGTATCCCGGCCGCGCATCACTCCAAAACTACTGGATGGATTTCAATGAAACTTAGCATGGTTTGAGTTCATACTACAAGGTAGGATAATTTAGCTTTTTATCCCGAAATTCAGCATGGTTCCCTTGGGAGAGGGAATGAAAGTCAAAATATACACTTAGTAGTAATTTATTAACGCGTAGTCTGATTTCTTACGTTCTTTTTAGGGTTCCGGACCCAAAGGGTACAAACGATCTGTCCGGCTGTCCGTCCGTCTGTCCGTCCATCCATCCGTCCGTCTGTCACCAGGCTGTATCTCAAGAACGGTGATAGCTAGACAGTTGAAATTTTCACAGATGATGTATTTCTGTTGCCGCCATAACAACAAATACAAAAAATTGGCCAAGTGCGAGTTGGACTCGCGCACGTTAAAACACAAAAAGGTTAAAATACGAAGTCTAATGTTGTATAGCTAATGGTACGGAACCCTTCGTGCGCGAGTCCGACTCGCACTTGGCCGATTTTTTTGTTAGAATAGTGGTACTTTAAAATTTATCCGTAAATATTTCAAAGTCATCGGGTTTGAAGTTCAGAAATAACAAACATCACAACCTAAATATTAAGTTCCAAATAGCTTGACATCCAGAATGTACAGGAACCTTTGAACGTACGGCTCATCTTAAGCTGGCGTTTGCACTTTATCGTATAGGTATAATAGATAGGTCTGTAGTCGGACCACTCCAAAAGATTCTGATATTTCAAACAATAAAACACAGTTTTTTTTATTACGATAAGCACAATTTTCCTATGTATATTTTTCATAACATGCAATGCTCTAATCAGTCCAATCTATATCTATAACAAGTTGGAGAAGGCAGGTAAGCGAAAGAATGTAGAACTGTAACAGGTTCAATTTTGTACATTTCAGATATTTTGAAAATATTTTTTCAGAGCAATCTGTAGCTGATACTGATGCAAAAACTGTTTTTTTTTTCTGTCTGTCTGTATCCCAGCCGCGCATCACTCCAAAACTACTCAATGGATTTAAATGAAACTTAGCACGATTTGAGTTCATACTACGAAGAAGGATATAGAATACTTTTTATCCCGAAATTCAGTACGGTTCCCTTAGAAAAGGGAATGAAAGTCAAAATGTAAAGTGAGTTGTAATTTATTAACGCGTAATCCGATTTCAATCATTATTTTTTGGTTACAATAGTGGTAATTTAATTACTTTCCCGTAAATATTTCAAAGTCTTCAGTTTTGTAGTTCAGAAATTACAGGTATCACAAACTAAATATTTCGTTCTAAATAACTTGAACCGCAGAATGTTGAGAAACCCTTAAACGTACGGCTCATCTTAAGCTAGCATTCGCACTTTATCATAAAGGCTTAATAGATATATTATATCAGCCGCATTGTCTACTGCTGAACACAGCCTCTGCCACTATGGGAGGGTTTCCCATAATCCCCACGCTTGGCAGGCATCTTGGGGATCGCGGTATGAGATATCAGTTCCTCAGAAAGCACTGCTGCCCACCCTCTGTAGTGTTACTCTTTATCGCCTCTTACGACACCTACTACGGGTAAAGATGGGGGGGGTGACATTATAGTCCGGCACTCCAAGGACAGCCCGACAATCCACAGGCAGCCCAGAACCCCACGGGCAGCACGGCACCCTTATTTAGTTTTGCAAGCTTGCTACGATAAAACTCTAAAATGTGGTACATTCACCACAATCAGTTTTTATAACTACATATCTAATAATAACAAATACTTTTAAAAGTATCCTAAAAAATATTAAATAATATTTTAATAAAACACTTAAAAAGGCATAAAATTATATATCTAGTGACAATTCCGCCTAATTTTCCTGTTATCTACGTGACGTCACAAACATCACGCAGCCTAACCGGAAGAATACCCGACTAGTTTCGCTTCTAAACGAAGCATCTTCAGGAGGTCTTGACTTACCGAGTGCACGATCGAGAACATATCTTTTTTTTGCCGGATACATTTCGGAGACTGCGCAATGGAAGTGCACAATGTTGTCTTAGGTTTTCGCGATTATAACACTTAGTATTTAAACAACTTTAAACGGTTTAAATCGCGTATATTTATCATTATTTTTGTCCCAACGTTTCAAACACTTTGTAGTGATCTTGGTCACGGGGTGACTGTCGGGACAAAAATAATGATAAATATACGTGATTTAATCCGTTTAATGTTGGAAGTGAACAAGTTTAGTAGATTGCAATACAATGGTCGAAAGGAATTGATAACTTTCACCCGCGTTCAGCTCTCTACTTTTCATTTTGAATTTAAAAAAAGTAAAAAAAAGTAGCTTATCTAAAAATTATTCATTAAAAAAATTACTTACTTACTAAAAAATTATTGAGAGGATAGAACTATTTGTGAAATTTTACGTAAAATTTTGTTTGGAATATTTACGGGCGGCTATTGCCCGAAGAGGAATCTCTCTGCTTTTCACTACTAATATAAGGAATAACGATATAAAAATAGTATGTTTTTTTATATTATTTATTTTGATTTTAATAACATGAGCAGAACCTAAAATTAATGCGGCTATAGTCCAAGTAGGAATCGATGACTTACATACGTGTTAAGCACTCTACTTTTCATTTAAAATATGAGGACGGTAAAAAATTTTTAGTTTTTCTAAATATTTACTAAAAATAATAAACATGAGTAGAAGATACAAAGATACACTAGGAGTTAGAACAATGAAATTTAGGGAAATTTTTAGTTAGTTTTTTTTTTTACCTTATATTTAGTTACTACCCTGCCAAACATAGTTGTTATTAATTTTTTTAAAACAACAGAGTATTTTACAACGAAAAATCTTAGACATATAACTTTGTTTACACCAATGGTTACAATTGTTACAAGTCATTCCGGCCCAAGAGAAGGAAGCATTTACTATGAGTTTTTCCCGGCCTTAGGTGGGAAGGAGCCTCTTCTACCCGCTACTCAGATCAAACAAACACTACTTTCCGAGAATGAGAAATAAAAAAATATGTTTGATCTACCGTCAAACAAACCGCCGCTTTAAAATCGAAATTCTAAAGAAACGCACAATGTACTTTGCTTCAACATTTATTGTGCGAACCGGGAAAGAACTCTCTGAGTTACTTAACTACTGTCTTCTGGAAAATACAACCCGGGAGTTTTGAAATCCAAAGTAAAAAGCTCCATTCTGAGCTATGGTTTACTATAAGAGTACTTCACCGCAGACCACAGTGTTGCTTAATATGGGATAAACAGTGCACAAATGTGAATAATTAGTCTGCAGGTACGGCAATCGCGAACGAAGTCGCGGGTACAGCTAGTATATAATAATACAGCTTTGAACATATTCCTATACAATTTACCGGAGGATCTAATACGTATTGTGCGATTAAAGGGCTGCTCAAGTCTTGAAAACGCGTTAAGTATCGTTACCGAGGAAGTAAACTTTCAGTTTCAATATAATGCTAAAAATAAATTAGCTAAACAAAATACAATACAGCCATCGATTTCACAAAATGTGATTAGACCACTCCCTATGTTCCAAGGTTTTAAGCCGACATTTGGCGCACCGCCACTAAATAATAATTTTAAGTTTGGTATTCCGCAGAATAATAACTTTAGATACGGTGTCCCCACAAATCAAGGGTTTCGACCAAACTTTGTGCAATCGAATAAATTCGAACCACCTCAAGGTCAGTTTGGACAAAACCAAACGCAGTCGTTTAGAATGCCACAAGGTCAGTTTGGACAAAATCAAACGCAGCGTAATTTCGGTTTGGCACCTTTTCGCCAACAGCGCGCGCCTTCCCAACATAATGGGTTTAGATACGGTATACCTCAACAACAAGGTTATAAGTTCGGTATTCAGAACCAACCCCACTCGTACCCTAACCAATTTAAATTCGGCATCCCAAGTCAACAACAGGCACCTAGAATGCAGGAGTCTGATGTTTCAATGCGTACGGCGCCTGTTAGGCAAAATATAATAAGTAACGACTTATATTATATGGAAGAACCAAGTTATTGTCAGGAGTACAACCCTGAAATGACTTATGATTATGACCAGAATTTAAATGAAGCGTGTAGTGAGTATGTAGTAACACCGCAGATAGAAGATTGTCACTACTTAGAGAATTATGTCGATTTTGAACCCGTGTCTCAGGAACATGACACTGAAAATTTTTGGAAGCAGCCTCGAAAAACACAGCGAGATAATTAAGTTAAACTATTGTGACAGTATACTAAAGTTACTTCATATAGAGATCCCTGAGATCAATTCTCTAAAATGATTCAAGTTTTTATCGATACTGGTAGCAGCAGATCTTTTGATAGCCCAGCAATAACTGAAAAGTTTTTTGGCGACCATAAGTATTACGAACCATTTACTGTTGTAAGTACACATGCTCAGAGCATGCACAATGAAGTGATCTATATCCCACTGCTAAAAACTTTTAAGAGCACACTTCCTCACAAATTTTACGTTTACGATGTAGATGGACGGTACGACGGATTAATCGGTTCTGACTTAATAAAGAAATTAGCAGCAAACATTGATATGCGAAACCAAATTTTGCAAACACATAACGCTGCTATTCCCATAATTTATAACCCGCCTTACGAGTTAAATATACCACCGCGATCTGAAACACGTGTTAGGATTCCAACCAATCTACAACACGGCGATGCCATCGTTGACTTCTTACAATTCCAAGATGGTGTGCGAATGCCCACAGCCCTTGTCAAATGTGACAACTTTTTCGCCGAAACTATTATTCAGAACGCTTCGGATTGTGAATCTACAATAACATTTAAAGACCCATTAGAAGTAACAGTATTTGAAAGTGAAGAATGTGAGGTTAATGTTGCGAGTGACGATTGTATGGTTGACGAAGTTTTAAAAGAAAACATATGTAAGATACGCATGGACCATATGAATAAAGAGGAACGCGAATGTATATATAAACTATGTAGTGAGTATAAGGATATATTTTATTGCGATAAATTACCTTTATCATTCACGAACGAGGTAAAACATAGCATCCGCACTACCAACGAGGACCCAATTTGTATTAGACCTTACAGACATCCACCTTGCCAAAATGAAGAGATCCAAAAACAAGTAGAGAAATTATTAGACGATAATGTAATTCAAGATTCTCACTCACCTTGGAGTGCACCAGTGCACCTTGTTCCTAAAAAGCTAGATGCATCTGGTGAGAAAAAATATAGGATGGTGATCGATTACCGACGCCTAAATGAAATAACAGTAGATGATAAATACCCTTTACCGAACATCACCGACCTCTTTGATAAGTTGGGTAAGTCCCAATATTTTAGTACCCTTGACCTCGCGAGTGGGTACCACCAAATAGAAGTCAGGGAAGCAGATAGAGCTAAAACTGCGTTTACCACTCAGTCAGGTCATTACCAGTTCAAAAGGATGCCATTTGGCTTAAAAACGGCACCTGCGACGTTTCAAAGGGCCATGGATAGTGTGCTACGAGGTCTTCAAGGTATACATTGCCTGGTGTACCTTGATGACATCATAATTTACTCATCAAGTCTCCAGGAATACGAAGATAAACTCCGCAAAATCTTTGACCGCCTCAGGGCGACTAACCTTAAAGTCACATTAGACAAATGTGAGTTTTTGCGGAAGGAAGTCCTGTATTTGGGTCACACTATTACCAAAAATGGCCTCATGCCAAATAACGATAAGATACAAGCAATATTAGACTTTCCATTACCGCGAACATCTACCGAAATTAAGAGCTTCCTTGGGTTGGTAGGTTATTACCGTAAGTTTATAAAAGATTCTGCGAAACTTACTCAGCCTCTAACATCGTGCTTGAAAAAGAAAAATAAAATAGACTTCACAAAACAAGAATATATAGATGCATACGAGAAGTGTAAAGAACTGTTGAACAATGCACCTATTTTACAGTTTCCCGATTTTTCTAAACCATTCGTCCTTACAACGGACGCATCAAATTTTGCGCTAGGGGCAGTACTCTCACAGGGCCCTATTGGTGGTGACAAACCAATAGCGTACGCAAGCCGTACTTTAAATGACACTGAATCTCGGTATAGTACGATTGAAAAGGAGTTGTTGGCCATTGTATGGGCCATGAAACATTTTCGACCGTACTTATATGGCAAAAAGTTCACTATATATACCGACCATAGGCCCTTGGCTTGGCTAAACTCGATAAAAGAACCTAATAGTAAACTTACAAGATGGAAGTTGCGTTTGGGGGAATTTGATTATAACATCGTATACAAGAATGGTAAGCAAAATTGTAATGCAGACGCGTTGTCGCGAATCAAAGTTAACGCTTTAGGCGAACATGACAATATTTCTATGAAAGTCAACTTAGATGAGAGAGAACAAAAACTTCAAAGACACTTAGCCGATTTAACAAACGAAATACGACGGCTAAGTCAAGATCAAGACAGCGCCCCTCAGGCATCTACGTCAAAGGAAAGAACTCCTACACCAATCCCAATCGACGATTCGTCTGATTTGGATAAAACTATTAGCATCTCAGATTCTGAGAAAACTATGAGTATCCCATCTGTGGCAGGTGACGGTCGACGTTCACCGTATTCGATTCCATCTCCGAGCAGTAGTATCGTGACAGCATCAGAAAAGCCTAGTAGCGATAGTATAGGTACAGTGCATTCAGCTCGTGACTTAGATACGGACGGCATACTTATACTACAGGAGGCTATAGACACTAAGCCAAATCAGGTGTTAGTATTTGCTTGGAACAGAAACGATCTAACTGTTAAGGATCTATCTCGATAGACTAGACTAGACAAAAGGTCATGGAAATTCACTTACCGGAAGATAATCCAGATCTAGTAAAAAGGTTCTCAAAAGAGTATATTCGCCCTAAGGTAAAATATTTCTTTTACTTTGAGAGTAAGACACATCGCAAACAGTTTTCAGACGCTACCATAAAGCTCTTTCAGAAAGGTACTGTAAAGTTTTATGAGTGCACCAAAAGGGTGGTTTATGTTGATGATGAGAATGAGCAGCGAGACATTGTGCTTAAATATCATGTAGGTAAAAACAGTCATAGGGGAATTAACGAAACACTGGTTCATCTTAGACGAACTTTTTACTGGAATAACATGGATCAAATGGTCGCAAGCATCATAAATGGTTGTGACATCTGTAAACGCATGAAATATGAACGTAAACCTTTTAAACCAGAACTCCAACTATCACAGACTCAAACTAAACCATTCCAGGAACTGTTTATGGATACTTTTTCAATTGAAGGTAAATATTACCTCACAATAGTAGATGCCTTCAGCAAATTGGGCCAAGCAATCGAAATTAGTACTAAATCCACCCCAGAAGTAGTAAGAGCTCTCCTAAAGTATTTCTCAATGTACGGTATTCCAAATAGAATCAGTTCAGACCCTAGTGTAGAATTTAATAGTGCACTTATCAAAGAAATGCTATCATTTTACAAAATTGACTTGCACATTAGTACACCACACAATCCTAACTCTATGGGCATAGTCGAAAGATTCCACTATACCATTATAGAAATATATAGAATTGCGAAATATGAACGTAAAATAACCGATGCGGCATCTGTAATGACCTAGGCAATAATGTCGTATAACCATACAATACACTCTGCGATCGGTCTTACACCATTTGAAGTAGTTTTCGGTCACACCGAATCCAATAACGCATTCTGTGTAGATTTCAACAAACAATTTACGCAGCAGTTGGTCAAAGAACACGCGAGAAAGACGAAACATCTATATGAATATTTGACGGATAAGATGATTGATAAAAAGACGAATGTAAAAGAGAAACGTGGAGGAGAAAAAGAGTTTGGTTTAGACGTAGGAGATACGGTACACATTAAAGGCGTTAACACTAGACGTAGTAAGGATAAAGCAAGATATCAAAAGGCTAAGATCACGGGGGAAATTAATAGGAACGTGGTACCTATAACAACACAAAATAGAGATACCAAAGTCCCAATTAAAGATATCAGGCGTGCTCCACAGGTTAGTTCTTCTGGCAACGCTAGTGATCCACAGCCAGGCTCTTCAACTGCAATTGATTGAGAAGAACCCAGGGCTGCTACCTGTGAAGGAAGGCCATGAAACATGGACTATTATAAAAAAATTAGATTTAAGGTTAATTTACGAACAGTTAGAATCAAACATTGACAACTACGTAAGACTTCATGAACAGGTACAAAGCTGTTTTAATTTTAAAGCATTTGATTCAGATTTCGTCGAAGTCGAATCACAAACTGAGTATGCCATGAATAATAATAATAAAAATAAAATAATATAAAAAAATTATAAAATAATAATAATAATAATATTGAAAAATATAAGCAATTGGTTCCATCTCTCATAAGAACTAAACGTGGTTTACTTAATCCCCTTGGTTCACTGCTTAAGATGATTACAGGCAATATTGACAACGACGATGCCCTAGAATACGAAAGATTGATGAATAAATTAAAGACAAAACAGGATAGGATCGCACGAAAAATAACTATCGTTGCCGAAATGTTGGGTACCCTTACAAATATAGCAAATACCACACGAAACAACTTCATTCAAATAGACGAAACTCTGAATGAAATAGATCTTAGTTTCAATGAGTCAAAATTGTTCCAAACTAGTAATAAGATTATTCATATGTACAATACTTTTACAAACAACTTTCAAACGCTTTACATACGACTTGATGAAATTGAAACAGCTCTTGTTTTTGCTAGGATTAAATTGTTACTTCAATCCATTGTGGATACAGATGAATCGCTCTTACAAGAAATTGAGAAATCTGCAAAAATAGTGTACGATGCTAACATAGAAAATATTCTTAAGATTGAACAGTGTATAGAAATAAAAGCATATGTAAAACAAAATCAGATTAAATTCATAATGCAAATTCCGTTGATTAGAAATGATATTTTTAACTATTACAAACTGATTCCATTACCTATATATAATAACATTAATGGCCTCACTACCCTAATCCTACCTAAATACCCTTACCTCCTTGTGAAAGGTTTGCATACCAAGTCGCTCTCCCAGCCTTGCCGTGAAATAGAAGAAAGTCGCTTCCTGTGTTTTGAGAACGACGCGTCACTGCTGATCAAAGACGAGTGCATTACTGCACTGGTACAATTTTCAACGAATGTTTCAAGCTGCCATCCAGTCCCAGTCATCATCGATGATGTAAAAGCCGATCTTATTCAGCCTAATCGCTGGGTAATTTACGCGAGAACAGAAACATTAATCACCAAATATTGCGATTCAGAAATAATGCAAGAGAACATCTGTGGAACCTATCTGTTAACCCTGGACGACGACTGTCAGTTAAAGATAAAGGATTTGAATTTTAAAAGGCAACAATTTCAAGGGAAAGATATTTTTTACACAAGATTACCAATTTTCAATTTGCCTCGAATGGAAACCAGAGAGTCTGATGCGCAGAGAAGACCAGTCCATCTTAACGGAGTTGATCTTGTCAACATCCAACATCTGAACAATTTATTGCAGGAAAGTGAGAGTGAAATTATCAGTGAAAGTGAAATGTATTACCAATTCAAGAGTTTTTATATAGGAAACAGCATTTTATGTAACCATTATAGCGTTCTTTGTATTTTTAGGTTATAAGTATAACATTCATAAGATATGTGTAAGAGATGTGACTCAAGATGATCCTCATAATTCGGATAATCTTGAACTTACGGAGGGAGGAGTTATGTCACCACTATCATCATCTCGTCCTATACTTTTGTCGCCCTTAGCATTATATTGTTTATCTAGCTAGGCGTTCTTCGCTAGACCACACACTATGAGTAGACGTTTTGATGATGGTGCATTTGTGCTCTAGTTCTAAGAGAACTTTAATTTAAGACAGTTCGTAGTTTGTCTTCACTTAGTACAGTTGAATATTAAATTTAATTCGATTTTAATTAAATTAGTATTTTTTAAAAACACTTCTACGGCTTTTCCCAGTTTGACTACCTACTTTTTGTAGTTGTTATGTTGTTGTCCGCTACAATAATTATAATAATATTATAGTTAACTGGTAATTCAATTAGTAATAATGTTTTAAAATATTCATCTCTTTGTAAATAGGACGTAGGGTAGACGTTGAAACGGTTCCGTTATTTGCTGAGTAATCTTAATAAAGTGTCTTGATATCTTTTTCGCACTGCACTCCACTTATATCTTTCTCGCACTGCACTCCACTTATATGTAAACCAAATTTTATTGAGTAGGTTCTGTAGTTTTCGCGTGATGTGTGTGCATACAGATATTTATTCAAAAATGTTATATTTTTGTTTAATACTTGGTAATAGTTTGCACAACAAATACCTACCTACGCCTACGCGGTGAAGGTGTTTTCATATCTGATTAATTAATAGGTAAAAATAAACCTAAAGTGAACCTGTTTTAAAATTATTTTTCAACGATGGTGAATGATAGGCCTAATATAAATTATATGCAATGTGAGACATACTAGGAGGTAGGTACATGACATGAGTATTATTGGCCGGTACCTTACTTACCTCTCGTGTTAGAGACAATAAAAAAACTTTTTGTCGGGAGTATTAAATTAAATACCAACATAAAACCACGGTGCTTGTATAAATAGATTACAAAATTGTTTTTAATACTTCAGGTAGTGAAACCGTTTTCAGACTTTTGTTATATAGAACAAAAACGTGAAAATATACACTGAGGATGCCGTGGCAAGTATTTGCAAATTTGCTCCAAGTTTATTATGAAATTAAATAGAATCGCCCCCGTTGTATCCACATTAAGTTAGCATTTAACTAAGAGGAAAACTTTATTTTGTCATTTCAATACGTTTTATTGTCAAAAAAATACCGGTGATATTTTTCACAATAATTTTCATAATTTTGTTGAAATCATATCAGAGCTGATGTTGCAGTTGGCAGAATCCTATATTCCTAGTTTCTAGATGTATGTCCACACCTAATAAGTGTGGACAGCACAAGTGCGGCCCCATCTAGAGTAGGTACCTTCCTACTGCTCCCACCTTTGGAATGGCGCACCGAAATACCAACTTCAGCGGTAACATTATTATATGTATAATATCCAAAGCTGCCTGAATGTCATTTGACACGCTCAGCTACCTACTAGTCCTAGCATAGGTATGGTTTGGAGGGTGTGTTCGTTGTAAGGTTTTTTTTTATCTGCCTGATAGGTTCACTATCTCAACTGACGGTAAGTGATCATGTGGTCGAAGATGTTGTTCAGGCTTACCTAGAATTATACTGGCTCTCAGGGATAGCTGCCGTAACACACCGTTAGGTGATTGGCGACAGATTTTCTACTTGAGGGTGGTAACCAGCCAGGCGGGCATCCGCAAAATGCCCTACCACGTGGTGGTACTACCACCACGCTATAACGACTGCCATCCTAAGACAACAACCGGGACCGACGGCTTAACGTGCCCTCCGAAGCACGGAAGTGCTCAGTAGTAATGTCACCAGCGGTCACCCATCCAAGTCATGACTGAGGCGCACGTTGCTTAACTTTGCTGATCGGTTCAGAACGGCTAAGCAATCTTCGCTACGAGCACTTCAAAATAAATAACATTTCGCAAACCCGCTCGCATAAGAGGATGGAATGGGGTTATATGGTTTTAGGAACAATTTATTATCCGAGTCGATAGAATGGAAGCTTTGTGTACCTACATACATATAGATACTCTATCGTTACGATGACGAGACGTGCATGCTGTTTACCTATTTTAATTATTTTCAAAACCAGTCCCTTTAACCCCCTCTACATCAAGGTAGCTTTGAGTCCGAATAATTAAAATCGAATCAGTAGTCAATTGAATACGAAAACACTTCATACAGACTCGATTCCATCTCTGTTAAAGATTTATCTATTGTGATTATTTGTGATATTGCGCGAGAATCGCCCTACAGAATAAATCCCCACCGTAGCAACCGTGATGCATTGTGATTTCAACGGCCACCATGCCGAACGTCATCGATCATGTGGGGAGTCTGTTAAGCATTCGACATAACAGTACACACCGCGGTAAGGTCGGTGGTATAGGTACTTTTATGTCGTACATTATATTCCGGCAATGTGCAGTACGCAAAGCGCTGTTCTCCTTATTTACAGGCATAACTCGAGTAAGTCTGATGGCTATCCGATAGTGCTGCGGAGAAGACTCTTTTGGTGCACTCGGGTGCACCAAGAGTCTTCCATGTGTTTGGGGTTCGGACCCCAAAGAACCGCTCTATCCGTTCAACTGCTGCCTTGTAGCCTGTTCTCTAATATAAGGTATATCTTACGCATGCTCGGCGGAGGTGATGGAGTCCAAGGGTTGGCGGCTAGTTTACGTATCAGGTGTGCATAAAGCGCTTCTTTCGAAGCTTCCGGCGAAATTATGGGGAATGGATTTACTAGTTATTGCTACAAGATGGAACAGAAGTCTGATGGTAAGCACACAGATGTGCTTTACAGTTACAGCGTTACCCTTCTAGTTCAACCACCAGGTCCTGATAATAGCCTCAAGGGACATTTCATTAATTTTCGAATAGAAGCAGGCACGACTTACTAAATCTGTATTTATATTCAAGAATAAGTAGATAGATTCAACATAGGTATAAAGTTGCCACTGAAACTAATGAAGATTCTATAAATTACTGTAAATATTTTTTCTATGGTACAAAATATTTTTTTTATATATTTTGTTGTGTAATCTACATACTTAATCTCAAAATTTTATTTATATTATAGTTCTCGTAGATGAATTATTATAATGTATTATTCACAAAAATTAACCTTTATATACCTAACTCTAGGTATTGTGGATACATTAAAAAAAAGGTTAGTAGGAATTAGGCGTACCTACTCAGAAGGTATACAATTACTTATAGAAGCAGGTACTGACCGTGTTTTGGTGGTTCTGCCTTGCGATGTTGATCGGAGGCCATCATCGGGCAGTCCAGTCCCGACTCCACGGCGGGGCTGGGGGAGCCTGCAGGGCTCCTCGGGAGGCTGGGACGTGGGTGCGGCGGCCCCACACAGTCGCGATGCGCTGTCGGCCGCGTGCGCTGTCTCACCGCCACCGCGCTAACTGAGTTACAACCTGACGATGTTTGCTCGCCGCGAGATAACTCCGCTGTTCTCCGTACAGTACTGCTCAATCAATATTTGTGCACCTACGTCTATGATTTGTCGTCTCTAAAAACACTAATTTTCACGTCCTCCAGATAAGGCGCTATTGCGAATGATATCACCGAGTCTTGGTTCTAATTTGGAAGTAAACAATCAGGAAAAACCTAGCTTTTTGTATTAATTTCCCTAATATAATGTTTTCTTGATCGCTTGAGTCGATGAATTTGCATACATACTAACTGACCTTCCTACTTACCTCGGTACCTACTCATAACATTTTGTGATTTGTAAGATCCCCAGTGGGGTGCTGGGCTAGGATCAAGTACACCCTCTCATACCTTCCTGTGAGTCGTGTATGAAGCGACGAAGGGATGAATACCAGAAGGTTGGCAGTAGCATCTCCTAATGAAGTGCCATCTTGCCACATTGCGATCCCTGAGACGCTATCCAAGCATGGGGATTGTGGCAAACTAGCCCTAATGGGGTTGGTTTTGTACAGCGTTACAATTACGGTGTTGAAGTATTCTGCACACATTGTCTTTTCACTTGGGTACCTACTTGGGTCGCTGACACAATTACAAATGCTTATTGGGTTAGAATTAATTCGACTTAATTACTTTTAGGAAGGTACGGATGTATATTATGAGAAGGTATACTTATATCATTTACGGGCGGAACCCTATAAGCAATAACTAAAGATATATACATATATATAACTTAAGCTCTATAATATCGTTTGTGTGTGTGTCGTTCTGTAGGTTGATTGATTGAATAAGTTGTAGTCGATGTCATACTGCTTCAAACGACTCACTCCACATTGTAATGGTCCGACTTCCATATGTTATTTCATACTTTTCAGTGTTGGAAGTCGGTGCCGTATTTAATTTTTTTCACTCTTTTGTGAGGCTTACCTAGGTATATAAGAAAATCATTGTCACTCGCCTAAAATACTGTTTACAATCGACAAGAGTTGCAATTACCAATAGGTACATCATTCAGGTATGCATTATTCAGTTTATTTACTGTAACTTTAAAATTACTTGACTGATGTTGATGAAATATAAATGGGAATAACCTAGAAGGTATACTCTCCCCCCGACGGTTCCCGCCTTGTCGTGGCGGTGGGGCTCAGTAGCCGTGGCTTCGTCACCCACGGTGAAGCTAAGAGGAACCAGGGGCCGTGCCGGTGTGCTGTATGGGCAGCACCGCAACTGAGGCGGGCAATGGTGTTGTATGGGCGACACTACAGCTGGCGGTGAGAGGCCGCGGCGGGAGAGGAGTGTCGGTATTACGGTGCGCCGCTCTCCTTACCTTCCGTGGCCACAACGGGGTCGCCACCGTGGATGGCGGACGCGGAGGGGCCGCAGGGGAAGAGTGCGTCGTGAGGGGTCCGGTAACGGACAACCGTGGTGGGTTCGTGGTCGAGAGCTAAAGCGTCCCTGCGTTCCCGCCGAGAAGCGATAGAGTTGGAACACCGTGTGTTATTTAGTCGGTAGGGGCACTTGCTGCTGTGGGAGTAGTTGGTGTCGAGCCCGACATATCCCGGCCACCTTCCCCGAGGTGGACGGGAATGCGTAAAGGCATTTTTCACATGTTAATAATAAAAAAAAATGAAGGTATACTCTAACTAACAAAAAACATAAATATCAATTAGAAATTGGCGAATTAATCATGTAATAAACATACTTACAAAAAAAAAACACACGAATTGAGAATCACCTTCTACTTAATTTTAAGTCGGCTAATAATAAATAAATCATAATAACTTCCTCTTCTCATTCCAAGGTAATAACAGACCCCATCTCTGAATATTCTCAGTGCATATTAAACACATATTTATGATCAGTCATCGGTTTATTTATCCTAAAAATATAGATTGTTGTAGATTCTATACAAAATTCTCTAAATATAAAATTTCCTAAATTATGGTAGTTCTTCTTCTATTCATACTAAAATCTAAATTCGTACAACGTTACGTATGACACTCCAGTGGTGACGCTCCAATTGTGGAATATTTTATGCAAATTTTGTCAACTTTGACGTAGCTTGATTCTCTTTAAGCTCAAAAATACCTACAAATGTCTATTCTTTAGTAGGTATATAGTCATCCTATTTTTATAATGGCCATTTCACAAATGTTAATTTTAGTGTGAACATATTAAGAACTATCATAGTATGGACACCATACATCGTCCTAGATGGACACCGACGCGATATGCGTTGCAGTTTGTCAAGACAAGTGACTGTTGCACAAAACTCCCGAAGGTATTGTCTTATCTAATCGATAATAATCTAATGAGCCTATATTTCTATATAGGTAGGTTCTTAGTCTTACATAACAATCAATTAAGGAACCTAACTATGGCACGCTAAAAGTTTTTAAAATTAACTTTTTAACCAACTTCCTAAAAAATGGGGGGGTTCTCAATTCGACTATATTTTTTGTGTATGTTTGTAACACGATTACTCCACTAATTATGCGCCGATTTTTATGATTATTTTTAGTTTGGGTAGAGAATACATCCAAGCTGGTCCCTATAAACGTTACCAAATCGGTCGAGCAGGTAGTTTTCGTTACATCTCTATAAAGTCAATTAACTTAAAAATGCTTGCATATCTGGATGATTGAATGATATGGTGAACAGTATTTTAGGCGAGTGACAATGATGTCGTAAGAATGTACCTAATGATATGCATCACTAAAATGAGTGAAAAAACATTACCTATAATGGAATATAAAAAAATGTATTAAGTTTATAATTATTTATCAATATATATTTCCTTTGGAAGTTGCGTAAAGCTGTCATAGTGCATGTAGGTTTAAATGTCCATGGTCCATTTAAACAAAGAAATATAACATAAAGAATGTTGCCGCCAGTTATACATGAAAAAAAAATATGTGTCGTGATTTAGTTCACTCAATTAGTTATGTTCAGAGATGCTCATTGTTTTATATTGTGCTCCTCCTAAATGTCGAAATTTCCTGACTAATTAGTGACATAATTACCAGGCGGCGGCGGTCTGAATATAAGTACAATGTAATTATAAGTATTTAACGGGACTTAATAAAACATGTATATTTTTATTTATTTACCTCGACGTTTCGACCAAGTTGCATTGGCGTATACTGGTGTATACAAGGTAGCTGCGGTACTTAGTTCATATATTGGACAAACCAAGCGAACTACAAGTGAAAGGGTCAAAGAACATATCGCAGCTGTGAAAAATCGCCAGGTGGAGAAATCTGCTATAGCTGAACATCTGCTAGAGTCAGGACCTGATCACTGGATTGAGCTCCACGACCCAAAAGTCCTCTCAACGGAACGTTACTACCATTCTAGACTAGTACGGGGAAGCTATTGAAATAATGGAATATCATAATTTCAATGGAGAGGATGGTTTTAAGCTAGCTGCATCCTGGAATCCAGTGCTAAGGAAATGCACCAAGCGCGTTTTACCTTCATTAAGAGATGTGGATGTTGTCAGTGTTGTGTGTCGAGACGTTGGTGGGGGCCGAGCCCTAGGCCCACGGACTAACCACCCTGTGGACTGCTAACTTCAGAGCTATGTTTTCCGCAACACGTATGCTATTTGAAGCATACTTAAACGGCACGCCTACGAAAGCGTTCTCAGTTGCGACCGTGCAATTGCCACGTCAACGCGTAATAAAATAAAAACAAAAAATTCCCTCCTACGCAATTTAATGGTGTGGGAAGAATTCCTCGACGTTGATTTATAAAAAAGACAATATTACTTTTCACTAGTAAGTAAATTATGAGAAGATATATCAATTTATATATAATTTTGTGCAGAATTTGTGCCGAAGGCAAGTTGGTCCTAGTTTGCGACGCGCCAATTAGTCTATTTCGTTCTAGCTCGAGTTTTTGATATAGTTTTATCTCGCTCTTGTAAATCTTAGTGATGAGGTGTACATTGGTTGCGTTAGTGGCGATTATAATAATATATGCTATCGTTTATATTGTAATATCGTTGTGGGGTTCATTTTTGGGATTATTTTACTGTACATTATTATCAACTTAATATAGTTTCCGGCAAGCTTACAATAATCGAATGCTTAAATATACAAAGCCAATAATTCTATGGGAGTGAGTTGGTATTTTACGAGATTTATTTATAATTCTTGTAGATTTATGACTATTTTGTATTTAGTACGTAAAATGTCGTGAATGCTAGGACGTTTTAGTGGTTGTTAGAACTCGCCTCCAAAATCTGTAAGTATGGGTAAATCTGTCTGTACCTGTATCGGTGGTAGGGTATTCAGCAAAATCTGACCTAGCTAGTCAGTAGCTATTAACCTAGCTAGCACCTACCACCCTAAACTAAGAACCTAATTAGAAAAAGGTATAAGCTTATTGTATTTCTATCATATGAGGTAAAAGTCATACAGGTCATACCTATATGACCCTCATACCATAAGGACGAACAAGCATTTGTTTACATTAGCGGCAAACTCGAAAGCAAATTCGCTTTTTATGCACACAGGTTTGCTGATCGAGCTCATACATCACTGAGAAAGAGTGGAGTTATCTGATTTTCTAGTTATTGATTACTTACCCATGTATGGCACATTTTTATTACACATAGTACTTACATTGGTCAAAGGGAACGCTTATTATAATTGAATGCAAGAAATTGCATGTAATATAGTTTTATATTGTAATCGTATTGCACCAAATATATAGATAATTATCGATTATTATAACTGTCAGCGTCCCATCCCTAGTAGTTCACTTGTTATGATTTATTGCTTTGTGCGGACCAATCATGAAGCATCGCTGCCCCCCGCGCGTCGCAAAAAGTTTCGGAATTGTTTTCACTGAGATAATTGTCCGTACGCAGTCCACAGGGTGGTTAGTCCGTGCCTAGGCCTGCGGCGCGGGCGGCCCGTAGCTATTACCGATCGGCCATCATTGCTTCACAACTCACATTTCGACTTATCCATTTATTCAGTTTAGTAAGGAAATGGACTTTAGTAGTAAGTAACCTAACTACATCGAGGTAGGTAGTGTTCGCTGCCAAATTATACCGTGGCTTTGGCAGGCAACGCAGTTGGTGTTATTTCTTATCCTTGTCAAGTTAGGCACCTACCTAATTGTAAAAAAATAAACGATAGCGTACCTAAATACTCTAAACAAAAAAATACTTAGGTACATAAGAATGTATAGGTATAGGTACTTATTTATTTTCCTTTCTGGTTGAATTCGTAGTTTTACACGAACTAATAAAACATTAGAGTGGGCTAACTAATAAAAAAACAACATTATATTGATACCTACGGATTTTGTTCCTAGAACACGTATTTAATTCAGTTTAAAATGATTAAAATGATGGTAATGAACTCACGCGCAACTGTATTGTAACATCGCGCAGCGCGTTAGTCGCGCGGCTGCATGACATGTGTGATATTGAAAGTCTACAGATTAGATACTAGCTACTATGGACTTATAATGAGGTGACCTGCTTTTGCAGTGTATTTAAGTGATTCCTTTATTAATGTAGTTGATTAGACAAATAGTTGTAGTTAGGCTTCAGCGGGCGGAAGCCGGGAGGGAGCACACAGTACTTAGACAGATAAGGCGCTTATCAGTTTGTTCAGCGGGAGAATGCACTCGTGCTCCGTACTACTACTACGTTCAAGGGTATCTACTTATATTATAGACTGCTCGTACTTAATCTTTGTTTGCATCTCCTTTATTGCAGAGAACAGCACTCGCCAATCTGCCATATCATAAAATAAACCGACACACTATGGATATAATCAAATTATAAAAACACAGCACCTACCTACTTGGTTATTTTTTAACCGAGATTTACTTTGGGTCACTTTCAGGTACTGACACATTCTGTACCTAAGTTTTAATAGATCAATAGAGCTCTGACCGTGAACCGCGAACTTGATCATTAAATGTTTTCAAGTTACGACACATCGCTGCCGTAGAAGCGAAATTAGACAACTAACAAAACCAGTTTTGCGAGAGAATCACATAAACTGTAACATATATATAACTACGTGAGGAATCATTTTACTTTTTGCACATCACGCAGAGGTTTAATGTGCACCGTTTGAGTTTAATATAGATCTCACCGTTCCTTTTAAAGAAGACTTAAAGTTGTAACATATTGTCATCTATTTTTGCTTCTTTGAATGTTCGGAACTAACACGTAGTTATGTGCTTTGTTGTGTTACTTGTTCAGTTTTGTCTGTTGTTTGAATAAATATAAGTTATAAGCACCATTATTCAATTATTCCACTGCAATAATACTTTATATCAAACATTTATTCACTTACAAGTAACAAAATCAAAGGAAATAGAAGAAACGTCCTGCAATTTATACTTTAGAATTACCTACCAAAAACCCATAAAAAAATAAATACTTAGAATATATAGGAGTATCAATGTAATTTTTACTTAATTAAAAAGAAGTCGGGTAGGCTCGTCCTTCTGAAAAAAGCAGAGTGCCCTGCGGAGTCTCCTTCCGCCTTCCGCCCAATTGTGCGGGGGTGGTAAGCTCTTCGAGCGTGTTCTCGGCCGAGGCGCCTGCCCCCGGGCGGGGCTCACTTCACATATCTAATGCGTTTATCTCCTTGCCGTGGACGTCTGCCAGGGAGGCACTGAAGTTTCATGATGCGCCTCACCTCTGTTGCATTGTTAGGGCCTACCTGTTAGACTACGTACGTATATCGTACCAAGGCACGGAGGTAGAGAACCGAGGCAGGTAATGTCGTTCCAGCGATCGACTCTCGGACTGCTCCGCACAATTTTGTTACGACTGGGTGTTGTGGGGAAAGGGAATCTCAATCAGGGCTCCACGTTATTTCATCTCTATCGGTGAGGCCCGGGTTGAAGTCTTGTCCTCGATAAATGATCTGAGAGACGTCCGCGAGCGACTAAGTTGCTTGTCCCCCCGACTCGTCAGTGCAGCCGCTGTTTTAAAGCGGTAAGATGCCGGACCCCGGGGGACCGAGACCGAGCAGCCGCTGTCTGTATTTGGGGGAGGTGCTCTTTACGGGGCATCCGTCTGGGTGGATGTTCTGATGGTACACAATGTCTTCGGCTCAGAAAATCCCAGACAGTGATGTACCATACCGCCTCCTACCGGCTGCGTATGATACGAATTAGGAGCCTTGTAGCTGCGTTGAGGATGCAGTGCAACATCCACACACTCGCGGAGGGCCCGGCTTGGCAGCGCGCTGCTAGCCGCACTAGTGCGGGAGTGCGGGACGACCTCTGGCTCACATCGTTGGTTATGGCCAGGGTGGAAAGTGTCAGATCGTGAAACGTGGACAAAACTTCTGTAAATGGGATAGACTATTGGTTTCGGTTTTGCCCAGAACAAGGTGTCGCAATAAATTGTGACTTCAGTTACTTTCTCTGGTATCGATTTGATCCATGCTTTTATTGCCGAAGGAATTCCGAAGCCTCCTATTTTCCGTTGAACTCCATCCAAATAATTATCTGGATACGTAAACTCGCAAACCGAAAGATAGTACAGGTTCAACTTCCGACAGTAGAACATTACACAATGGGAAGTGGATGGCGTTAGTAAACAATGTTGCAAGTCCATCGTGATACAATGAAAGTCTCATCACTCTCGGACCTTTGTTTAATATAAAACATGCTTCTTTTCTTTTGATGATCGTAGGATCTATCCTTAGCGCATCATCTGAATTTAACGTTTATGTAAGGGCCAGTTGTTAATGTTTGAAATCCTTTCAGAAAAGTCAAAACTGAGCGAGTTTATAACTCATATATAATATTATACTATTTATATAACTACTACAAATTTATTTAAATTGTAGAGGAATATCTTAAATCTTTAAATATTATTAATCTATTTTAAAAATCAATAAATATCAGTTATTCAAACTAGAACAACGAGGATTATACTCGTTGACACTGAAATGGCGAATCTAGGAAATTGGTCAGTTGTTTCTCAGTTGTGCATTTCTTCCTCTCAATTTACATATCTAATAATAAATGTCCATTTCTGTACAAAAGTATATTTTTTAAATATCTTCGTAATGAAATGAGACATTTAAGCGAGGCTAAGATCAAAAAATGCGACCTACTTTAGACTTTATTAAAATGCAATAAAGTCAATTTTGAAAAATTGTTAGTTGTTCAATTTCGCTTGGAGGGTGGCGATATAATTTCATTAATTGTTTTTGTTTTGTTTTTTTTTGCCATATTAAACTAAAATTTAATAATTGATCATAGGCATCCTGTTCGGTAAACTATGCGATCGGGTTGAGCCCTATCTCTAGGCGTGTAGTGTTCATATTCGCGAGGGCGCGAATCCTGTTGAGATTAGTGCGGAACAAAAAATAAGCTATGGAGTACCGCAAGGAAGCGTACTGGGTCCAACCCTGTTTTTAATGTATGTTAACGACTTATGCAATTCAACATAATTTGCTCTCTTTAAATATTGAAAAAACTAAATTCATTGCTTTTACAAATGGCCGGGGCAAAACCCCAAATATTAATATTAGAGCCCACACGAATTGCTTTTCAAATAGCTGTAACTGTCCAAAACTTCAATGTGTCCCAACCATTAAGTACCTAGGTATAATAATGGATAGGAGAATGACCTGGAAAAATTACATTGAGGCTTTGGGAAAACGGGTACGTAAACTCATATTTGTATTCAAAAATCGACGTGAGGTAGCAGATCGAAAATTAATTTTTAATGTTTATGACTCGTCAGATCGTCCCGGCGTCAGAGTTAATGTTAAACATTTAACTACTAGGTCGCCGCGACCCCACTAAATAACTCAACACCGTTTTACAACAGCTCGCGCACAGTACGGAGCAACGACCGAATCGAAGTCAAGGACGTGACCTCTCGTTAACAAGGTCAAGAGCAAAACCGTATCTAAACTCCCCGAACACACGACCGCGTGTGCACTCCGGAAGGCCTCTCGATACGGACTGGGGAGAGATACATTAACAACAAATACAAATTCACAACTACACAACTTTAGTACTAACATACAAGGCACATATTTTATTGTATATTTATAGCAATGCCTACACTAAGATCAATCTTGTGTTGTAGGTTTGCTATCCTTTCCAAGGTCGTAGGTCGTTACATAAACAGATAACACCGGCACTTGTTGCTAAAACCGGAGTAAAAGATGGAAAGATAGTCTTCAATAGCACTAAATACAACTCAAAACTGGCAAATCGGCACCAAACTTTTCTGGGACCATTTCTGTATAATCAACTAGTAAAATTTCCAAATCTTATTTTATTATGGCAAAAAGAAGTAAAGATAACAATAAAGATAAAAATAAAGATAACAGAACTATCAGTGAATTTACGGGGACGAAGACGGATCTCAAACTGTCTGCTGGCTACTACTTCGACATCGGGATCAGAAAGGATTATAAGAACACCACCAAATAGGATTAAATAAGCAGATAGGTAAATAAAAGACAGCGGTACAAAGGCATACATAGTCTATTGGACAATAGTATCGATCTACAACATCGCCATCACGTCACGATCCTCACACTAAAGGAATACAAGAGCATCATGCGAGGGACCGCCCGTCGGCCTCTGCCCACGTGCGTACAACACATAGTTCAATCACAAGCACTCGTCGCGCCTCTATATCCTTACAAAATTACCAAATGATTTTAGTTTCGTTTATAAATTGTATAACAAAACAGTTGAAAATGAGGAAATGCCGAGTTCATCGAGTTATATATAGTCCGTTTCCAAGATGAAGTAATGTAGTAAAGGTGTCGGACACAAGTGTATATAGATGTAATGAGCAGTAGAGATGGATGAAGGAGCGGCACCTAGAGGCGGTCGGGCCCGGGTGGTGGCGGGGCTGCGGGCGGCGGGGCGGGGCGCGGCGCGGGTGCTGGGGGCGCGGGGGGCGCGGGGGGCGCGGGGCGCGCGTGCAGCGCCGCGTCGAGGTCCCGGCGGCGCATGTTGGCGCGCGCGTGCAGGTACCGCGCCGTCGCCTCGCCCGTCCACGCGCCCAAGTAGTACGCACCCAGCCGCTCCTCCTCGGGGTTACCGCCGCCTCCGCCGCCGCCTCCACCGCCGCCGCCGCTCATCGTCTGCAACGACAACACCTCACCTTTCATATGCGTATAGCAATCTATAAACTACACACGGAGAGAAGATATTGTTCGGTAAACAAGGGTAAACAATGCAATCACTTTTTGAACGCGCGGACGCGAATCTTAGTATTTGTGCGGCCCGGCGCGTGTGAGCGCTGGCCGTACATCTCTGATTTTAATTTCAAGAGCAGTGCGCTACCAGGCTTTCTCATGCGCGGACGAACAAACGGAGTTATTAAAATTTCGAGTCACGGCGACCGGGTGTGCTAGCAGAGAACTGTTTTAGATATTAGTGACTATAAACAGTGGTGTTTTGTGCGGTTATTGTTATCTGGGCGCTGGGCGTTCATTTTTGGTGGTTGGATGAGCAAGCTGTTGGCGGGCAGACACTTCAACATCGAGGACAAAAGAGCGTATCCTTTACAAAAATCCCTAGAACTCTTTAATTGATCAATCAATGATTGGTAAGGTGTATTTAGCGATAAGCTTTTTTTGAGGGAGCGAAGAGCACGTCGTCCGAAGGTAGGTCCTTCCCGCCCCTTTTTGAACCACGTGCCTAATAGCACATATATCGACTGGTGTCTTCCTGTAACATTCCAGGAGCCCAGTCAAATACGCCACGACACTGCGGTATAGTTTGGGACTACGGGGATCATAAGGGGCCCCATTCCCAAACAGATATTAATATTCTATTTGGTTTGTACGAAATTAATTTAAACAATTTTTCTCTTATCAAAACGCGTTCTAATTAGTTAAGCTCCTAACTCCACCCATCTATGTAGAGGGCGGAGACCGCCTTAACCCCCTACGACAGCCAAACTAGTTACGGCCAGTTTTTGGAATCACCCGAAGCACAGCAGTCCCCAAGATGAGCTCCGGGAAGCGTCCAGAGCACGCTGCTTCTAGCAGCGACTGCCCCGACGCGCCTCGGAACCCGCGGTCATCCAGACCCTCCGCCCGCGGCAGACCCCTGTCCAAGCGGAGGGTCCCCGTCTACTCCACTAACCAAGACGCGGAAAACTTCCGCCGATTCCGGCTGTCGATGCTGAGCACTAGAGAAGCCGCCCGCCGGGAAATTCAAAAGCAACGAGATGAGCCACTGGACAAGGACATTCGAGTGAGCACGCTCATCTCGCTCCTATCCTCGGACTCTCCATCCCGCTGATGACCCAGCCCCCAGCCCCAGGCCTACGCCGCAAACGCGACGAGGAGGCAACTGCCGACAATAACAAACGTGCGTGCGCTAGCGACCCCCGCCTACTTCGGCCCGACGCAGCCGACGCAGGGCACAGGGCACAGGGCACAGGGCACAGGGCACAGGGCACAGGGCACTGGGCACAGGGCCACGATGCCCGATACCGCGCTCGTGCAGAGCCTGCCGCTCCGCGCGAACAACTAGTTACGTTAGAGGGGCGACACCGCGCTCGGCCCGAGACGTGCCAGAGGGAGATGAGGCGATCACGGGGGAGTTTTAGTGGGTTCAACTCCCACACCCTCCCTTCCGCCACCGGCACCGTGGTGAAACTCCAGTTTTTTTTATTGTTGTAATTACTGAACATTCACGAAGCGCTGGTAGCGAAGTTCGCTTACCCGTTCTTAATCGATCAGCTAAGTTAAGCAACGTCCGCCGCGGTCATGTATTGGATGGGTGACTGCTAGTGACATTACTACTGAGCGCTTCCGTGCTTCGGAGGGCACGTTAAGCCGTCGGTCTCGGTTGTTGTCTTACGATGGCAGTCGTTACAGCATGGTGGTAGGGAATTTTGCGGATGCCCGCCTGGCTAGCTACCACCCTCAAATAGAAAATCTGTCGCCAAGCACCGGTGTGTTGGATTGCACCGCGCCCATAACCCAGAGACACGCAGATGTTAAGTGTGCCTGTGTGTGTGTTCATTAATATCTTAGTGGCAGTGGGGATCGAACCACGGACATGTGTCACAGCAATCCATAGTTATTACCGCTCGGCTATCACTGCTTCCAGAAGGTTATGTTTGATTCCGTAACAAACTTATAGTGAAAAACAATGTTCCCGTCACATTACTTTTAGAAGTTTGGTTTCTATTTAGTACACTACGGCCTGTTATAAAAACACAAGACGCTTACCTTCAGGTCCCGAGACTGGCTGAGAAGCCACTTCTGTACAAACTGCTGCGGGTCCTTGCTGAACGAGAGGAAGAACTCGCGGTTAGTTTTCAACTGGTTTATTGTGTCCACCTGAAATTGTAAATACAAACAAGGTAACGTCAACCACATCAGAATAGACACAGCACAACGTTCTCATTTATATTGTAACCAAATTCAAAAGAGGTGCCGGACTAGGACTGTACACAGGACAGGGCGAGAGAACGATCCAGCCGATGCAGTGCACTAAGTATTAACATTATTATAACTGTCACATGTGAGGCAGCATCAGAGGATGTAAATTATATACATTTTATATAATTGTCCGTCCCTTTAACCGCTATATCACCTGACGGTAACCAATCTGGTCGAAGGTGGTAATAGTTATTTGTTATACAAGAGTGCAAAGTTGCTTTTTAACCGCGTGTTCAATTTGATGACCGAGCAAGCGAAGGATTCTAAAATTGAATCACGAGCGTAGCGAGTGGTTCTAAATTAGAATCCTGAGCGTTAGCGAGGGAATCAAAAGAGCACGAGGTGAAAAATCTTTGCACTCGAGTGCAACACGTAACTTTTCATTCCACCTCAGCGAGGAAATTACTAAGAACCGCGTACAAAGCAAATTGAAAAAAGAACACCAAGAAGGTTCCGAATCTGAGTTTTTAACAAATTAAAAAAAAGTTGTGTGATATATTCGGCACCATAGAGGTAGCAGTAAATAGGTTTAATGTTTTTTTTAATTCACAAACTTAGTGCACACGATGTTCTAAATTCAATTTACTTTATCCTCTAGAGAATAAAAACGGCTTTTCCACTCAGATATTGAAGATTAAAAATACTCTTTCCGAGATGGTGGGATGAAAATAAACTTTTCAACACCCTTGCTCGTAAAGTGAGCTTTATTATATCGTTCTAAGGGCCATAAACACAACTATAACATCCTCGTGCATAATAATATTATACACTACAGTCTATTTTTTTAACAAACGAGTACTGAGTATGTCTCTCGCACATTTCCGATATTGACAAAGTGAGATGGATCATTGCCGTCATTGGTCAATGCCTTTGTTGTTGTTTTGAAATTGTTAAGGCCCGTTCATATTGGATACTTCTAAAATTTCCTGTAGAAAAAAATCAGGTTATTATTTTATGATTTAAACTTGCGTACATATCATATTCGTAACAAAATGTTCTGTTCACGTTTATGATATAAAACAATATTGTAATAGTATATAATTATATTATGCACTAGAACATATAAATTCAAATAATTCTAAATAATCAAATATACTACAATTATTCTTGTAATCTTAAAAATTATCGTCATCCTTCTGATGAACTTTCTGCAGATACGTCAATAATAAATTGCTCTGACATATTTAGTACATGATTATCGACTCTATACATTTTTGTGTCTATTTTGGTCATCACATAATTGAGACATGACCGCCATCTTTATCTATCCCTTTTTAGCTACTCCTTGTGAGAAAAGAGTTCAGCCTTCATAAATTTTATAATTTTTGTTATTTCCTGCCTCTTGAAACCAAAAGAGTTCAATTGGATTGAGAGTGATACGTCGGCAAACGTATGACGAGACGTTTTGTTAACTTAGCTACAACATTGTTTTCAAAACTATCTTTGTTTTACTACTATTTATACCCTAACTCAATAGTTGCGACTTCAGTATTGATTCGTTACAAGCAATATTTATCGACGCGCAGGCAGTCGAAGACTACAGAGTTCGTGTGGAACGGACTTTATGTTGATTACGTTGGCCAATAGCAACGCAGTACAATTTTCAGTACTCGTTTGTTAAAAAAAATAGACTATAGTGCATAATAGAACTATCCATACAAGGTTAAGTTAGTACCTAACTGCAAATTATATGCGAGTAAACAGAGCATTTTCAATTTAACCGGGAAATACAGATTTGTAAGAACAAAGAGCAATTTGCAATTTTTGAAGCGCTCGTAGCCAAGTTTGCTTAGCCATTCTGAATCGATCAGCAAAGTTAAGCAACGTCCGCCGCGGTCATGACTTGGATGGGTGACCGCTTGTTGGGCATTACTACTGAGCGCTTCCGTGCTTCGGAGGGCACGTTAAGCCGTCGGTCCCGGTTGTTGTCTTAGGATAGCAGTCGTTACAGCATGGTGGTAGGGCACTTTGCAAATGCCCGCCTGGCTAGCTACCACCCTCAAGTTGAAAATCTGTCGCCAAGCACCTAACGGTGTGTTCCGGCAGCTGTCCTTGAGAGCCAGTTACTCTAGGTTAGTCTGAACAACATCCTCGATCACATCATCACTTACCATCAGGTGAGATGGTGGTCAAAGGCTAACCTATGAGACATAAAAAAAAAAAAAAAAAAAGAGATTTCAGGCTAAGTATGTAATCAACCACCACACATTTACCGCGCCCAAATAAAAAAAACTTGCGCGCTATTTTCTATGATTTTCGTATGTTATTTGTATCGCATTTGTGCAATATATATTTTTTTTCCTCGCAAGCGTGTTGAAAAAATGCGTATGAAACTCGTGAGCAACTTGCTCATTATACACTCAGCTGATTTACACTTGAGGCTTTGAGGCATTGAGGCTGCGACATGACAGCCTCGTGTATAATGAGCAACTTAGCTCACTTGTGTCATAATATACTATAACCTACATATGTCTATGTAACCTACAATGGATCTCGACGACAGGTGCCAGAATACATAGTTGGATGCTTGGCGACAGATGTTCTATTTGAAGGTGATAGCTCGCAGTGCAGGTTGTACGGCCTCCTACATAACGTGACGGTGGTGGGCTAGCGCGAGCCGGACGTGGGACATATCGCGCCTAGGATGACCGCTGTACCGCAGTGCCCGCCGCCGGCCGCAGCGCTAGTGCCCTCAATCTAACTTTAGGGTTTCTTGTGCGATGTGATGGTGTTTCATTAGCACCTCCAACTGGACTGCAGTCCTGTTGCCCGTGAGTGGAGGTAGGTAGGTAGGTAGGTAGATAGACAGGTACGTACAGTCTCGTGTATCTTGGAGTCGAGCCCCTGGATCTCTTGCTGGTTGGCGGTGGACACCAGGAAGTTGTTCATCTGCGTCTTCAGCGTATCGTCCACCTGGAATGTTACATAACAATGCTTCATACCTGTACTTCCACATTACATTAACACAGATATATACTTTTTACAAACTAACTTTCCCTCCGCCCCCGCGCGAATGTCGGTTATCGCGCAGAACCATTTACCTATTTTTGCACAGTTGGATAAAAACTATCCTTTGTCCTTCCCTGGGTCTCAAACTATTTCCATGCCAAATATCATCTAAATCGGTCCACCCGTTTTTAAGTTTATTCGTTACATACAAAAATACACATCTTTCCTGTTTATAATATTTTCCTGTTTATAATATAAGTGTCTGACTTCGTTCCTTACCTTAGGTACCCGAACTTCTCTACTAAACAGTAACACGGAGATTTTTTAATGCCAAAGTATGTTGTTTGTCTTTCTTTCATGTGCTACAGACTCATTTGATTTCTAGAATAAATGTTGTATTCTATTCTGGGGTCAAAAACAAATGATTTCTCCCCTGTGTGTGACTTTGTCAGTTAATCAAGGTTAACCATCATGTAATGTTAATTTGGTCGTTTCTGAACGAGCATAGAGTAACTACCGAGTAACTACAAGTCATAATTAGTTCCCGACCCCTTGCATATATTTTTCAATGACAAAAAATTATCACTAATGTTCGATAAACAAAGATAAAGTATGCAATCGGTTTGAACCCTATCTCGGAGCGTATAGTGTTCATATTCGCGCGGACGCGATCGGGCGAGGCGGGCGGGCGCCGCCGGCCGGCGAGCCGCGCGGGTTGCAGGGGCATCCGCTCAGGTACACAACCGGATTGAACCAGCTCAGCCAGGGGACGAAGTTAAGGTGTGCCACAAAGCAATACGACGCAGACGATTATGTTGTTTGATTTATCACAGTATTAATATTGTACTGTATAACCATAATAGAACCAGAGTTTTTGTTACTTTTTTGGTTTATTTTGTTCTATAAAATGCCAAACTGTTGTAGGTATTGTTTGTTTAAATAATAGAAGGGAACCGAACGAGATTTCTCTTTTAAGGATCTGTAATGGAGACGTTACTAATCCTTGGACATCGGTGTATTCATCTGTCGGTCTGTCCGATCTTTCGTTCATTTGTTGTAGTACCATTACATAAATTAAATTTGTTTATTGTGAATAGAAACGACTTTAAAATCAATTACTTCTACCACACAGATTAGAATTAACATACAAATAAAATCAAGTCAAAATCAATACATTACATTTAGCAAACAAATTAATACAATAGGATACATTAAAATATCATAATGTGATTAAATAAAAATAAATGTCAAATTATAACAATGTCTCTTAAATATAATCAAATTACATGGTTCCTTTGAAGATACCGTGCTGTTTTCTATCAATCGTGGTACCTGAATCGACAGACTATAATTTACTCGTTTTGAATACATATTTCATACAAAGAAAGAGCATTCACAAGTTTTTTACGTATCATAATGTTTTTTTTAATAGCCTTTGACCACTATCTCACCTGATGGTAAGAGATGTTATGGTCGAAGATGTTGTTCAGGCTGACCTATAATTAATGGTTCTCAAAAATGTTTCGATAAGCATATGGCACATGTTGATGTAACAGCTGTCTAATGTCATAATGCTCGTTTTTAATTGCATCTCTCTCTCTCTCTCTGTTAGTCGGTCCCTCATGTCTGAGGATCGTGGTCAGCATCAGGGTGACATCTGGAGCGGATGACCTGCCTCCACCGGTTTCTATCCAGCGCGTCCCTTACGACCGTGTAAAATTAGGAGGATGACGAGTCCTTCACTTGATCGGTCCATCTCGTTGGTAAACGACCGCGCGATCTTTTACCTTCGGTGGTCCCAATCACAATCAGTCTTTCCAGATTTTTGTCGTCTCTGCGTATTGTGTGGCCGAAATATGAAAGAAGGCGCTGCTGGCCTCTGATATGGTAGACAAGGGAGTTTTTACTCAGAGCTGGATCCATATCGATGCATTGGTGCGTTTCGCAGTCAAAGGTATTCTCAGCATTCGCCTCCAGCACCAGCATCGATCCTTTGTCTCTCTCGGGCCAGGATTATCCACATTTCCACTCCATACAAGAAGATAGGAAAGACAGGGCTCACTCATCAATCTGATCTTGGTTATGATACCAATTCCTCTCTTCTTCTACACTCTTTTGCAAAAAAAACGGGCACCTAAGGAAATTTACGTTCTACGGTCGATTTTAATTAATTAAATGAAATTTATTTCTTTGACGTAGTCTGTATACTTATAATCGTGTAAAATGTGCGTGAAGTGAATTCGAGCAATTAAAAGAAAAAAAAAACGATGGATTCTTTAAAATCGATGTACACGTCCAAAAAATAAGAAGTGGTCGGCAATAAAGAAAAGTTTTTTTTTACTTTTTTTATTAAATAAAGTTACAAATGTAAAAACCTAATAACGAGTGTGACCTCCTCTTGCCAAAATCACAGTTTGAATCCTTCTGGGCATGCTTTCCACGATGTTTTTAATAACGTCTTGAGGAATACGTTCCCACTCTTCTGCAATGACTCTATTTAGCTCCCTGATGTTTTGTGGAGAAGGTTGCACTGATCTTACCCGTCTCTTTAGAACATCCCACACATGCTCAATTGGATTGAGGTCAGGACTTGAGCTGGCCAATCTAAACGACGGATCCCAACTTTTTGCATGTACGCTTCCACGTCGCCAGAACGGTGCGGGCGAGCATTATCGTCCATAAAAATGGAATCTTCCCCAAGTGCCTTCCATTATGTAACGGTGTGCATTTAATGTTCCATTTTCTATGATAACTAACTCCGTACGCTCCGCCATAAGGAGTGATTTCTTCGAAACACACTTCCGCATAGCGTTCCCGTGGTCTTCGCAGCACTCGCCGGCGTCGGTCCTCTCCACACAAAGAGATTCTAGCTTCATCAGAAAACAATACTTTATTCCAGTCCTCCACAGTTCCGAGCAATATGAAGTCGAGCAAGACGGTGCTCACTGAGTAATTTAGGGCCTCGAGCTGGGCGGTAACTCTTGATATTGGCAGCCAACCTCACCAAAAAGTGGCCATCTCTTCGTTCTGTGCATCGTTTTCTTCCCGAACCGGGTCTTCTTTTGACCGAACCAGTCTCTTGATACCGTTGCCAAGTCCTCTGGACAGTTGAACGACTCACATTTAGCCGCTGAGACGTAAGTTTGCGAACAACCTTCTTCAAGTAGGGCTATAATTTAACCGGCCCTTATCGCTTAATCACTCAAATCAAAAAGTGGTATTTAATGTAAAAAGAAAGATTAAATTGTTTAATTTGCAGAAAATATCCATTAGTTTTAAAATATCGTAATCAGTTAAAAATCGTTTCAGCATTTGCGAATATACGAGGGTGGATTGAAAAGTTTGCGGCCTAACATATAAATACTTGAACTATTTTAATGCAACTGACCTCATTCGATTTGCTTACTCTCTGGTTGTCACATTGTAAAATTTTATCGCAATAGCATTATCAGTTTTTAAATTAGACTGAATTTTGTGAGCCTAAGTGCAGCATTTTTTAAGAATGGAGAAAATTGAGCAACGTGCGGTCATCAAATACCTGTTTAAAAAAACTAACTCCAAAAGAGATTCACGAAGACATGTCAACAACATTGGGGGAATCTGCTCCGTCGTATACGACTGTGAAAAGTGGGTTGCTGAATTTAAACGCGGACGAGAGAGTATTGAAGATGACCCTCGCTCCGGCCGGCCTACGACGTCTACGACTGAAGAAAACATCGGGAAAATCTGTGATCTGATATTGGCAGATCGGAGATTGACCATCAGGGAGACTATTGGCATCTCGTATGAATGAACACAAAACATCATAGTCAATGAACTTGGATCAAAAATTTTCATCAAATGAGGAGGTCGAAGCTGCAGTGGGTGACTTTTTTGAAGGCCTTGAAGAAACTTTTTTTATGACTGGCATACAGGCGTTGGAAACCAGATGGAGGAAGTGCATTGATTTAAGTGGAGATTACGTGGAAAAATAAAATTACTTTTGTTTATATTACAAATAGTTTTCTTGCTGAGGCCGCGAGCTTTTCAATCCACCCTCGTATATACAAACAGCTACAAATAATAAATTATTTCCACAATAAACAGCACAACAGGCACATTCTAAAGAATCACTACCCCATTCCATTAACGGCAAATTAAGTTGTCGGAGTTATCTAGGCGCTGCAATTATAGCAACACCTCCACCGCGCTGACTTCCCGGACGATCCGCGCATATGATAGAAAAACCGGGGGGCACTACTTCTCCGTCTATAATACCGTCTGTTAACCATGTCTCACTTATGAGATATACGTCAGCAAGTGACGCTCCGAGATTTGAAGAAAACTCGTGTAATTTCGTACGGAGACCTCTTACGTTTGGATAGTAGAGTCGTATAGTTCTACTGCTTTTGAGTGAGAAATGTAGCTTTTGACTGTTTTTGTCCTTCATCATATGTTGAGGTCGACTGGTAGTTTCTTTTACGAAACCATTCATTAATGCCTGCATTAAGTGGCCAGTTCTCTACTTTCATGAAAAACAAAATTAGGGCTCAGGGACCGTAACTATAAAAGACGCGTAGTTATTGCTTTAATTCCAATTTTTCAACCAACGTCCTACGCCTGAAGAATTTTTTTTAGTCATATAAATTACTACATTCCTAGCTGTTGTTCCTGCTTTAAGTGACCACAAATGAATTTTTCTCTGCCTCTCAACGGCCTTTTAGAGCAATGATTCCGTCTCTAAGCAAGGTTTCATTATCGCTTAATTTACGCATGCCCTGTTGCAATTCGTGTATTGCTGACAGCAGTTGCAGAGAAACATTCGAACTTATCGGCTCCGGCATATTATCAGGGGATGCCTGCCCTGCTTTATTTTGCCCCTTATTTTCCTCTACATATTGTGATTCTAAGCTGATTACTGGCGTAGAAGGCTTATTCTCTCGTGACAATACTGCTTTACAGCTGGGACACCTCCAAGTCGAAGATATTCGCATCTTTTCTATAACGCTTGCGCAAGCTTTATGAAATGTACTTGGGCATCCACTACACTTAATGCCATCTTGCGGCGAAATTAATTTTCCACAACTTCCGCACTTGAGCATAATGGTGTAGATAGGTCAATAAAGAAATAGGTAATAAAAGTGAGTTGTAATTTGCCTTAGCCACTCACCAACAGATGGCGTTAGTAGGTTCAACTTGATAACGGAATACAATACTTTTTTAGTGCTAGCGAGGGTAGATTCACCGAATAGCAATTAGGCAACACATCAACATTAACAACACAATTAGGTGAAATAATACTAACTGTATCACGCAGAGTACAGCTGAATCGATAGAAATGTTCACTGATTGTTTAATAATATAATCGAAATATATATATACAATCGGTTGTGAACCCCATCGCGGAGCGTTTAGTGTTCAGATTCGCGCGGACGCGAATCTTGTTATGCATGTCATTCAGCGATGACGTGATGGATTTATGAATGTGTGCGTGCGGCGGCCGTTCACCTTTTCAAATTCAAAAAGGTGAACAGCCGGCGCTCTCGCCGCGCCGCACGCACACTTTCATAAATCCATCACGTGATCGCTGGACGACATGCATAACAAGATTCGCGTCCGCGTCCGAAGTCAGTCCGCTAAAATTTACGCGCACGCGGGCGTGCTGCAAAGTAGTTTTTACGTGCGGTCACGTATGATTATAAAGGGATTCTAATCAGTGATAAAGGTACTGCTTTGTGTGTTATTGTGTGGAGATAGACTAGAGATATACATTTTAACATCATAAATCTTCAATTTGGATTACATATTGGAGTTGCAAATATTCGAAAAATTACCAGGAAGTATGTATTAGATGTGACAGATACTAATGTGACACTTGATTTCATATTTTCCAATTTAGATTAGATAAGTTCTAAAAAATACTTGTAATTAGGTCTTATATCTGATAGATGTGAAAGTGACACTTTATGTCATATTTTTAATTTGGATTTTATGTTTAAATAATAAAAAAGCAAATATTAAATAAACCTAGGACATAAGTCTCAGATGTGACTTATGTCAAAGTGACACTTGAAGTCATATTTTTCATTACATAATTTCAAATTTATGAAAGGAAACTTACATTCATTTTTTTCAACTTGGGTTGCAAATATTCTAAAAATTACTAGACGTGAAAGATCTCAAAATGACAGGGGATGTAAAAATTTTCAGTTTGTATTTCAACTTATTTCCTAGTCACTTTTAGGATACTTGCAATCCAATTATAAACTCAAAATCGAGATATATGGCAATAAGTGTGTGGGTCGAGATGCGACACCACGTTTAAACTGAATGTTTTTAGGTATAGTAATTAATTTAGGCCGAAACAAATGAATAGTTATTATTTATATTTTTAACACAGAATTATTTAATTAAGAAGTACAACTTAGAAAACAGTTTTTAGGTAATGTACGGAGGTACTTAACAATAACAATAACAAAATAAACACGATAAGCGAGCGCGGCCTACGGCAGTATCTCCTCGTGTCTGTCAGATGGCAACCGAACCAGTCGCAGCGGCAAGGGCTCGCGGGTGCGCTCCGCGCTGCGGCCGGGGAATGGACTCGCCCAAACCCACAAGTTGTAGTGATGCATTAGAACGGCGAAGTGACTTTGTTCCTCGAACTCGTTGGAATGGCGGAATGGTTGTGGAGTACGCCACAAGTGTCAATCAGTCACATCTAAGATCTATGACCCCTAGTAATTTTTAGAGTATTTGGTATCTAAATACGAAAATAATAAAATAAAATAGAGGAATTCGTCATCACCTGTCACTTCGACATGTGTCATGTCTGTCCAATTAGTTGGTCCGTCCGTTCGCTTGTCTGTGCTCATTGCCGAATTCCAACTCACAGTTGCCCGGTTTTCCTTTTTCAATAACTAAGTAAGTGTAATAGGTAAGAAATAGGTAAGATTTTTGAATTTGGAAGCTTTCCTTCTGTGTGTTTATTTATTCATGTGCTTGAGTGATTGTAAATATTCACTAAGGTGATTTCCGGGCCGCACTCGGCTAACTTTTACATTCACCCAGTGATTTCCGAACCCGTCTTTCAACAATCGCGGAAATATTGTCATTACTTTTGAATAAGGAGCACGTAAAGTATCTTGTTTACGTACACAGAAAAAACAAATTAGTTTCTTGAATTTGGATAAAAAATCCGCTAGCAATTTTGTAATGATACACGGACAATGAATAAATATGACTGCGTAGACTAGTACTCGTAGAGAGCGGTCGTCGACGCGATCATTCTCAAAGCCAACGCGCCACAGCTTAGGTAATAGTGAGTAATGATTTTGTGCATGTGAAAATTAAACATGAGCGAAACATATTCGGTTATCGATTCCACACTACCCTCTGCAGTATGGAAATTGCCTGGGCTGTCTCGTATCATCGAAGTCTCGCCTGTGGCTCGGCGTCGAATCTGTTACTGCCCAGCAATCGCCTAATTCGCAATATTTACTACGTACAAAGTGCAACATAGGAGTTATAACACGATCCTCAGCATGAGGTGAGGTGAGGAGATGAGACAACGTACCTCGACGTCGATGTCGTAGCAGGCGGTCTGCTTGGCGTCGTGCGGCGGCTCGACGGCGATCACGTGGTTGATGACGATGGGGTCGGGCGCGTGCAGCAGCGCCCCGAGCCGCGCCGGCACCTCCGCCAGCTTGAGGCGCTGCGCCCCGAAGATCTGCTCGAGGTACTTGTCGCAGGCGACGTACTCCCGCTCGTGCGGGTCCTGCAGCCGGTGCGTCTTCACGTACTGCCAGAGCGCGTTGACGATGACGGGCCGCGCCTGCGTGTGCACGCCCAGCAGCCGCGCCAGCCGCTGGTCCAGCTTGAACTGCAGCGGCTGGTAGTCGAGCAGCAGCAGGATGGTGCAGCGCACGTTCTTGTACCCGGGCCGCTTCACCTGGAACCCGTCCGTCTCCTGCGTGGTGAGCGTGCGGTGCCACTCCACCAGGTGGTTGTCGGGCCCGTACAGCTCCTTGTCCAGCTCGATCACCAGCGACTTGAAGAACGACGAGAACTTGCGCTTCACCTGCAATGCGACGCGCACTCCCATACCGTTACCGTTACCGTTACCGTCCCACCTCCGAATGGGCTTACGAGTAAATATCGACCTATCCCTAACCTCCCCCTACACAGACTCCGATTCCTATCAAGTTTTATTTTACAAAAACGTACTTTAAGTATATACTTAAAGCCAGCTTTTATAAAGTAGTGAAGAGATTTCAGCCATGAAGATATCTTCGTGGCTATATTTTAAAATCTCTTCAGCTCATCAATGTAAATAAAAGTCCTGCGCCGGATACCATCTCTCCATTCATGCTATATACACCGATTTCTCTAAGGCGTTCGACATTGTCGATCACAGCATTCTAATCCTTAAACTGGGACACGCTGGAATTTGTGGTTCGTCACTCAGATGGTGCAAATCTTACTTGCGTAATCGCTCTCAGCTGCGTATCGTTCGAGGCCTTATGTCTTTAGTCAAAAAACAATACCTTCTGGTGTACCCCAGAGATCGCATCTCGGACCTCTGTGCTTTTTAGCATTCATTAATGATCTTTGATCCAAAATAACCTCAAACTATAAATTGTTTGCAGACGACCTAAAGATTTACAGATTGATACATTCAAGAGACGACATTACTACTTTGTATAACGATCTCGATCTCGTATATCTATGGTGTCGAAACAACAAGATGATTTTGAATCCAACAAAGTGTCACCACATAAAATTTACTCGAAATGGAATAGTATATCATGATACAAGTGAGCTAAGTTGCTCATTATACACGAGGCTGTGGGTTGCAGCCCGAGCCGTAGGCGAGGGCGTAAATCAGCCGAGTGTATTACACACTATTGTATAATTTTATTATGCACGAGGATGTTATAGTTCGGTTTATGGCCCTAAGAACGATATAATAAAGCTCACTTTACGAGCAAGGGCGTTGAAAACTCTTTTGTTGCATCATATTACATAAATAAACGGGACGATGGCTGAAGAAGTGAAGAGTACGTGAACAGGTGTTATTGTGGATCAAAGCTAGATTTTAGAGAACATATTGATCATATCGTTAAGAAGGGTGGCAGGCTTGCGGGCTTTGTCTTAAGACAAACTAAGTATTTCAAAGATCCCGTCATATCTGTCATACTCTTTAATTGTTATGTTCGTAGCCTTCTAGAGTACTGTAGCCCATTTGGAATCCTTTTTACGCAGTCCACAATAATAGACAAGAAAAACCCAAAAAAAAATATTTCACCTCTTATATGCTCATAACAAATTTCGCAGTCTTAAGAGCTACGACTCTAGACTAGAACATTATACAGCAACTTCAATTAACCTTGGCTGATGTTGTATTTCTTTATAAACTTATTCATGGTAAAATTTACAATCCCGGCTCACTCGAAAGAATCAACTTTGTTGTTCCTCGGTCGATTATCTCACGGCGAGACTACAGGACCCTAGCGCTGCCTTTTTGTCGTACTAATTATGCTCAAAACTCACCTATGAACCGCTTGTGTCGTTCAATAGTGTCTGCCAGGAGCTTGATATTGTCAACAAAATCAAAAAGTTTTTCTTAGCCAAGTATAGTTTTAATGACATACAAAACTAATTTATCATATTTTTATTTTTTATGTTTATGTCATCTTAAGTAATCATTATTTGTATTTTCATGCTGAGTGCTAAATTTGTGTACATGACGTGTTTGTACTTAGTAGGCTGTTAAGCCAATCATGTTCTTTTCATGTAAGATTTTAAATAAGATTTCTTTGCGTAACAAACAGTTTACAAACCAATAAAAAAAATCATGGTAAATGGAGGAATAATGTATGTTAGCAGAATGAGTTTGTGCAGTGCAGTGCAGTGCAGTTGGTACTGACCTTGTTGGGATCGTTCTTGGAGTCGTCCAATAGCCTTCCCTCGACGCGCAGCTCCCACGAGGGCACGGCTCCCTCGCCCTGACCTGTCGGCGTCAGGCGGCGTCAGACACCACAACTACTATATGTATACCTACACTATTTGGGAGGGTGACTACGTCTGAATCCAAGCGTTTGGCAGCCGCCCTCTTGACGATCGCAGTATATAACGATGGCAGTTGTTCAGGGTGCCCGGTTGCCTCTTGTGACTTTCAGAGAAAGATATCGGGGGAAGGGGGAGGGATGTAATTCTATCTCGGCACTAACAACCCGCGTGGTGACGTGTTATAACGTCATCCCACCCCATATGTTCCCGTGGGAGTCGTAAGAGGCGATTAAGCTTAAAACACCGGTAGATGGGCATCGCCTTCTGAGCAACTGCTATCTTACACAGCGATCTCCAAGACGTCTCTGCCCAGAGTGGGAATTATGGCAAACCACCTCTTAATGGGGGAGGACGTATTCGACAATGGATAGTACGGCTCATACAGTACTAAAATAGATGTTGTGGTAGCAAGCTTGCAATCTCAAGGGCACAGGCAGCTACCGGACCATGCCGTTAGTTTAGTTACCGTTGGTTGTGAGACAAGCGAGCATTCACTAAATGTATTACTATTGGGTAATTTCCAAGCCTGTAGCGGGATTCAAACCTAAGACCGCAATGCCAGCGCATTGTATAGTCATTGCCACTGAACAATCTTTGTTTCAAAAGTTGACTCCAATTCATGACCTTCGACACAATTAAGATATTTTGTTAATATGGTCAATTAGGGTTCCGTACTCAAAGGGTAAAAACGGGACCCTATTACTGAGACTTCGCTGTCCATCCGTCCGTCCGTCCTTCTGTCACCAGGCTGTATCTCAAGAACGGTGATAGCTAGACAGTTGAAATTTTCACAGATGATGTATTTCTGTTTTCGCTATAACAACAAATACAAAAAGTTGGCCAAGTGCGAGTCGGACTCGCGCACGTTAAAACAAAAAAAGGTTAAAATATGAAGTCTAATGTTGTATAGCTAATGGTACGGAACCCTTCGTGCGCGTGTCCGACTCGCACTTAGCCGATTATAATTTTTTTCCTACACAACTTGTTTTGGAATTAGTCTTATTTTGGTAACATAATGTACTCAAATATGCTACAAATTATCAATGTAGTACCTACTACTTCAAATTCTCAGGTTATACGTGAAAACTTGTTTTTGAACTCCTAAGATTAATTTTAATATATACAGGCAAGTGAGGCAGCTGGTAGATGAGGAACAGCACGGATTTAGACCTGCGCGCTCTGTTAACACTAATCTTTTATGCTTGGTGGATTATATATCTAGTGCTTTGGATCGTGGGCGGCAGGTTGACGTTATCTATTTCGACTTCCAGAAAGCTTTCGACAAAATCGATAATGATATATTATTAGCCAAGCTATCTGTCATCGGTTTTTCGTCGGGCTTGCTTAAATTTTTCTCAAATTACTTGAGAGATCGTCAGCAGTATGTAAGGTATGGCTCATATGTATCTGAACCTTATTGCACCAGATCAGGCGTCAGCCAGGGTTCAGTTTTAGGACCTCTCCTCTTCTTGATTATGATACATGACCTTCCTAGTATGCTGAGTACTGCCAACTGTCTCCTTTACGCTGATGACCTCAAACTTTACTTGGAGGTCAATTCCAACATTGACTGCCTTAGGTTACAAAATGACATAAATAATATTTTTGACTGGAGTGTGGCTAATAAAATTAAATTTAATATATCTAAATGCAAAGTAATGTCTTTTGACAGGAAAAGACTCCCTGTAAATTTTGTTTATAATTTGGATAATCTACCTATTTGCAGGGTGAATCAGATCAAAGACCTTGGAGTAACTTTTGATCGTTCGTTAACTTTTCATGACCATGTTTCCGACCTGGCCAAAGAGGCTTATCGTCGGCTTGGCTTCGTTTTGAGAAACTCGAAGGACTTTGAAAATCCCCAGGTAATTATAACTTTGTACAACACTTTGGTTAGGAGCAAGCACGAGACAAGCGCGTGCGTCTGGAACCCGTACCATGTCAGCTACACCCGAATGCTCGAGAAGATCCAAAAAGCTTTTCTAAGGTCATTGTACAAAAGAGTATACGGGTATTATCCGTATCTTTACCCCACTAAGTTTTTACTGGGCCAGCTCGGCTATAATTCTCTGGAGTTGAGAAGAATGATAGATCAGCTCACAATTGTAATTGTCTTATGACGTTATTAGATCAATAAATAAATAAATAAATTAATCTGCTTGTAATTTCTAGCCTGTAAGTTTTCCGATGAAAATAAAATAATCAATATCTGGTAGTGAGCATGGGTTAGCAAGAGCTGTAGATACATACCAGGGTAGAAGGTGTTGGAGATGAATATGCGCAGCTTGCGTTTCTGCTTCATGGGCCGCTTGAGGGCCTCCTGTATGTCGAGCCGCTTGCGCATGATGGTCGCGTCCAGCTTTCGTTCGAAAGCCAGCAGGTCCATGTAGGCCTGCGACTCCGGCACCAGGTCGCGGACCTTCTGCGGCAGGATCTTGTCGGCCAGCCGCTTCTTGCGCTTACCGGCCGGCGCGCCGCCAAACTCGTACGGCGGCTTCGGCAGCGGCGAGCGCGCGTCGCCCGGCCCGGCCGGGGCAGGCGCGGCCGGCGGCCCGGCGGCTCCACCCGCGGCGCGCTTCTGCGCCGGCCCCGGGGGCGGCGCGGGCCGCAGCGTGCCGCCGGCCCCCCCCGGCCCGGGCCCGGGCCCGCCGCGCGCCCCGGCCCCGCCGCCCGCCGCGCCGCCGGCCCCGCCGCCCGCACCGCCCGCACCCGCCGCCGGGCTGAACCCGCCACGAGCCTGCACACATTACAAATTTTCTAATTTACAAATATATTTCCAGACAGAGACAGAGGAAGACACAAGAAGGATATGAGAAGTTAAAGGTGTGAGTACTGCAATGAGTACTGACTGACTCCACTCAGTTCTGTTGCACATGTCTGTTGTTGTCACTCTTACGAGAGACTCCACAAGGCTAAGAGACAGCCGAGAGATCTGATCAAAAATAAAGATGACCGGATGGTCATCTTTGCAGCGTCACCATTGGATAGCAACCCCCCGACTTCCTAGTATTTATTTATTTATTTAATTCACAAAATCCACAGATCTTAATTTAAAATTAACATAATCATATAGTAATATTTCTTACATCCAATGGCGGATTTATTTTATATTAATTATATTATATGTATTATTATATATTTATTTTATTTTATTATGGACTGGTGACAGACCGTCGAATAAACCGCCCGATACCGCATCCGCACAAACCCACCCAGGTGGCTAGCACGAAGAAGATCCAGTTGGGTTCCACTGCACACAGAGGAGAATACATGTTAAGTCTTTTTGTGTTGGATTCGTGAAGGACACAAAGAGAAGGTAGTGGAAATTTGAAATGAAATCCATCTGAAAGGAATTTCTTGCTCCAAGAATTATTTTGCACTTTCGGCAGACCCATCTACATTATTTAGGGATTAAACTAATTCTGGGATGAAAATAAAGAAACCATTGGATTTCTATAAACACCTCAGAGTTACCAAAACGCACATCTTGTCAAAATCTCAAGACGATATATATAGTCGCATGTCTCCCAAAAGACAAAAGTGCCTCCGACCTTGATTCGAGGCTTCAATTCCACAAACAATTTATGATAGGTGCTCAGTCTAGCAAAGCAAGTTTTGGATCGAAAAAGAAAGTTGAGGACAAAGACATTGTAAAATCTTTTCTACAACAAGACGCAAATGATAGCTATAAAGTACATGCAATGAGCTTAGAAATGCAAAGGCTAACCATAGGTGAATTTTACACAACCATAGGTTAATCATTTATTCAATTTAGGCGTCTACAACGCTCTTATGAAGGTCAATTACAAATTTTTATATTGAAATATACTACATTGTACTGCCACGTTCAGCAAACAAAAATTATAGACCCACTGCGAGAAGAACGGGCAAGAAACTCGGGGCCATTCTTATAAACGTTTTTTAACAATGTGTTAAGTACATACTATATAGTAAAATTATTACAATACTTAATTTACATTATGTTGTTGACAGGCGCTAGCTTGGCAGAGGCGAACCAGTCCAAGCATTTTTGTCGTTTAAGTAATCACAAACAGTGATGCATGCAACTTGAATTTTCTTTCTGTGAGCGTTGTAATATGTTTGGGCAATTTATTATAAAACCGCACACAATTGCCTAAGAAGGACCTTTTATTTGTCTTAAAACCTGGCACCGCTATTTTATCTTTATTCCTAGTGTTATAATCGTGATTGTCACTGTTTGATTTAAATTTGCTCAAATTTTTACGAACATGCATAATATTTTCAAATATATACAGACTTGGTAAAGTTAAAATATCAATTTCTTTAAAAAGATCTCTCAGGGATTCCTTAGGATCCATTTCATATATGGCTCGAATAGCACGCTTTTGTAAGATAAAGATTGCCTCTATCTCAGCAGCAGCTCCCCACAGCAATACACCATAAGACATAATACTGTGGAAGTACGCGAAATAAACGAGCCTAGCAGTAGCGTCTGTTTGCTGTCTTATCTTACGAACTGCATATGCAGCAGAACTAAGTCTTTCGGATAGACACTCAATTCGCGACTGTCGAGTGTCGGCTCGGCTTGCCTAACTAGCTCAAAGACAAAGGACAAGTGACCACCCCCTTTCGCCTAGCCGCCACCCCTTTCTCTGCTAATTCTTCTAAATAGCGACACCGACACATCAAACACGTGCCGCGTGCCGAACTCTGTCTTAAACTGTGACTGCCTCGTATTCTCGTACCTCGTAGGTAGGTACTATGAGGTAGTCACAGATTATGCCAGTGTTACGTGTCTGTAACTGACAAGTAATATTATGTTTGACTTTTATGTTTTTACAAAACTATACGTAGGTAGGTACCTACCTATTATTGGTTTAAATCTTACAGCCTATAGTTCACGCTGTTTATCTCTAATCTAAAAATACTTTAACAGTACCTACCAAGTCCTAAGTAGGTAAGTATCTAGATATCTATCATTTCACATACATAAATCGAAGGGTGTTATTTCAATAAAGGCCTAGGTAAATTAAGTGCCTACCTAACGATAAAGACGTCTGCCTGATAAGAATCCTAACGCCTAGTGATCGGGTTGTTGAACCTCAAACGGGTCCAAAAACAGACTAAATATCAGTATTTTCACTAAAGATGGTGTAGTAGGTACCTACCTAGCCAGACATCTATCGATGACAGATGTGTACCTGATAAGAATCCATTCCAGTGAGTAAAGGTCAGTAAAGCACAACATGAAATCTTGTCGTTAAAATCAACAAAGTTTAATGAACAGACCGCTGACACCTTAAATTTATACCATGAGCTGGTCGGTAGTGGCATGGAATCAGCAAGCTCCCTGCAGCCTATTGAAACTATTGACTTGACTGATGAGAACACTATATGTAGTCAATTTCCAGTCTTTCAGAGCCATAAGAAAATCAAAAAGTACTTTAAACTTAAGAAACTGATGCGTAAGTGCGAAAAACAACTTAAAAACCGCAAATATTTCAAGAAAAATGTGAATTTGGTGAAAGATAAGCTAGTTTTACAGGAAAATCTTCAAAATTGTTTGGATGAAGTAGAAATGACTAAGCAATTGTATGATGACGATACTTTGAGTCTTCGCTCTGAGCTGCTAGATAAAGAAAAATTATTGCAAAATATTTTCTCTAGCTACTTATCAGCTCAAAACCATCTTAGTGAGCACAACAATGAAACTATAAGTTTAATGGATCTTGTGACCACCAATATGGAGAGTGTGAGAACTACTGAGTGTGCATGCTCAAAGTCTCATAATCAGCAACCAACTAGAGATTCAATACCAACAATTTGTCATACAGTTCAGCCATTGAATAAAACATGCACTGAAGCAGTACGGAGGGAGAATCAAGGTATCACCTCAAACCAGGATATGGTTACCAAAGTATTAGTTTTTTCAGATGCAATAGGCAGAAATTTTGGTTCTGTGCTTTGTAATTCACTAGACTGCTCTGTTGAAAATTACTGCATGCCTGGTGCTTCTTATGCTCAAATTGAGAAAAAAATTATGGCTGCCGCAATTGATAGCAATACTATAGTCATTGTCTATTTAGGCCAAAGTTTAGGTATAGACAGGAAACAGGTTATAGCAAATGTAACCTCATTGTTAAGCCTTAATGCATTTAAAATTATGTTATGTGCTTTTCCTTACTCAGATGCACTAACTAAAAGTCAGAATGAGCATATTAACTGCTTAAATACCATTTTTCTATAATATGACATGTCGTCATAAAGACAAACTTTTATTTTTTGACTGTAATAAATTTATTACTAAATTTATGTTGACTCAGGATAGGATATACCTACCTAAGAAATGTAAGAATTTAATTGCTACTTTGGTAGCTTATAATATTGAGTCGGTTATAGGAAATATAACCATGTCTTCTATTGACGATACAGATTTTAGTACATGTACTAATACAAATGTTGAGTCAAACTGTTTAAACTTTTAAGTCCGACAACAGGGAAGTGTTTTGACATAGCACTGTACTACCAAAATATAAATCGCTTCTCTGGCAAAATACTTGAAATTGAAATGCTCTTAGATAAATATCCTTTTGATATATTATGCTTTACTGAAACATGGCTAAGAGCTGATACAATGTTATTTAATGTTAAGAATTTTAGTGTAGGCAGTGCGTTTAACAGATCATCTGCAGAAGGAGGAGGGTGTATTATTCTTGTAAAAAATAACTTAAAATTTAAAGAATGCCGTGACTTAGTCAGATGTTCTGTGAAGTTGCTTGTGTGGAGGTGGACAGGCATCTTGTGTTGTGTGTATATCGACCACCAACAGATGAAGGTCGTGCTCAAAATTTTACAGAATTCTTAGCCAAAAGACATTTTTAGTGGAAAGTATACTACTAAAAATTTCTAAATGTAAAAAACCCATATTTGTATGTGGTGATTTTAATGTAGATATTTTATTGAAATCTAAATATAAGACTGATCTTATTTCATTGTTTAAGTCATTTAATTTGAAATTTCTATTCTGTGAGCCCACTAGAATAACAGATACTTCAGCTACCTGTATAGACAATATATACTCGAACTGTAAGACTAAACAAAAGTCAATAATGAAGGGTGTTAGATCTGATCATGAGGGCCTGGCAATTAGATTTGATGGAAGCAGAGAAATAGCAAGGTATGAAATTGAACATAGGCCGTTAACAACCAGTAGGCTAGAAATACTCAGTACCAATATAGAAGCTAAGCTTGCCATTACAAGTTTTTCTCATAGTGACCCGAATGACATTTATAATAGTTTATTCTCTCTAGTAAATACTGAGTTTCAAAAAGTTTGTCCAAAAATAAAGAAACAAGTAAATGGAAAGTTGAAGTTCGGTGATTGGGCAACTACAGGTATTCGAAAAAGTAGAGATTATTTGTATGATTTGTATCGCAGGAAGAATTTGACATCCTGCAAGCAGTTTCGTAATTATGTTAAGAACTATTCAAAAATGTTTAAGTCTGTTTGCTTGTGTGCTAAATCTCTTTTTATTAGAAATAAAATTAGCAAGTCTAAAAATAAAATAAAAACCATTTGGAATACTATAAATACTGAGACCGGAAAAAATAAACCTAGAGATTCTACATATGTCTTAAATGTTGATAAAAATCAAATATCTGATCCAATGCAAGTGGCAAATATATTTGACAATTTTTTTTCTAACTTACCCCTAGAAGTCACTAAGTTATTGGATGCATGTCCCGATGTAGCAGAAACTCTGCTAATACATAATTTCCCCTGCAAATCGCCGGATTTTGTTTCAGACACACAACAATATTTGAAATTATAAAGACATTTAAAAATTTAAATATTAAGAGCACCGAAGACTTGTGGGGTATGTCAGTTAAAGTGGCAGAGTCTATATTATGCATTATTGCACCATATTTAAAAACAATATTCAATCTTTGTATTGATAAAGGAAACTTCCCCGACTTAATGAAACAAAGTAAAATCACTCCAATTCACAATACACAAAACATCTGACCCTTGCAATTACAGACCTATTTCTATCTTACCTGTTCTGAGTAAAGTATTCGAAAAAATTATGCTCAAACAACTTCTATCCCATTTTAATGAGCATAATATATTGAATGAGAATCAGTTTGGTTTCACAAAGAGCAGATCCACAACAGATGCAGGTGCTCAATTGATGTCACATATACTTGAAGCCTGGGAGAGTTCACAGGATGCTATTGCCGTATTCTGTGACCTCTCTAAGGCATTTGACTGTGTAGAGCACCGCACTCTGATTCGAAAACTTTCACATTATGGTATTCGTGGAAAAGCTATGGATCTTATAAAGTCATATCTGTCAGACAGGCTACAGAAGGTTAGAATAAATGGCAATACTTCTTCCGGGTCTTTGGTAAGAATAGGCGTACCGCAAGGATCAATTTTAGGACCTTTTCTGTTTCTAGCATATATAAATGATCTGCCTTGCATGGTTAAAAATTTCTGCGATATAGTTTTATTCGCAGATGATACCTCCCTAATGTTTAAAGTAGATAGGAGGGATAGTGAACTTATTCATGTAAATAATGTGTTATCTATGATCTCTAAGTGGTTCGCGGCTAATAATCTTCTCTTAAATTCAAAAAAGACCAAATGTTTAAAGTTTTCTTTACCAAATGTTACTTATGTTGAACCAAACATTAAACTTGGCCTAGAAAAACTCTCTTTTGACAATGCGACAGTCTTCCTGGGAATTAAAATGGATTCAACTTTACAGTGGAATCCACATATACATGATCTATCTGGAAGACTTAGTTCTGCTGCATATGCAGTTCGTAAGATAAGACAGCTAACAGACGTAGCTACTGCTAGGCTCGTTTATTTCGCGTACTTCCACAGTATTATGTCTTATGGTATATTGCTGTGGGGAGCTGCTGCTGAGATAGAGACAATCTTTATTTTCCAAAGTATGCAATTCGAGCCATATATGAAATGGATCCTAGGGCATCCCTGAGAGATCTTTTTAAAGAAATTGATATTTTAACTTTACCAAGTCTGTATATATTTGAAAATATTATGTATGTTCGTAAAAATTTGAGCAAATTTAAATCAAACAGTGACACTCACGTTTATAACACTAAGATAAAATAGCGGTGCCAGGTTTTAGATTAGCAAAGACAAATAAAAGGTCCTTCTTAGGAAATGGTGTGCGGTTTTATAATAAATTACCCAAAACATATTACAACGCTCACAGAAAGAAAATTCAAGTTGCATGTGAAGAATATTTTGATAAAGAAATCTTACTACACAGTTTGTGATTACTTAAACGACAAAAATGCTTGGACTGGTTCGCCTCTGCCAAGCTAGCGCCTAACACCTACGTAATGTAAATTAAGTATTGTAATAATTTTACTATATAGTATGTACTTAACACATTTTTAAAAAACGTTTAAAAGAATGGCCCCGTGTGTCTTGCCCGTTCATCTCGCAGTGGCTCTATAATTTTTGTTTGCTGAACTTCAATATTAAAATTTGTAATTGACCTTCATAAGAGCGTCGTAGACGCCTAAATGGAATAAATGATTTTGACTTTGACTTTAAAGGCGGTGGTACTACAATTAAATGATTATTCTGTGGTAGTACCCACCTAGACGTCTGCCTGATAAGGATCCTACCAAGCAGGGATCGCGAAATGACTTTACCAATTAAGCCCTAAACGGGTTCAAAATCATACAACTAATTTCACCAAAAGAAAGGCCAGATGCGGCGGCGCCGGCGCCGAGAGTCGGGCGGCGCGTGGCGGCTGCCACCTAAACTTTTGACTTTGATCTGCGTGCCGCATGCCGCGCCTAGGTATTACTAAGTTAGTATTATAATTAATTCTACGGTACCTATTGCTACTATTTATCTATATATAATACTATATATAATTTGTCACAAGTGACGAACTGCACTGCAATATTTATTATACTATATACACACTACTATACTATATACAAGGTACTTGTACCTACCTTGCCCGTTCTTCTCGCAGTGGCTCTATAATTTTTGTTTGCTGAACGTAGCAAGTACAATGTAGTATATTTCAATATTAAAATTTGTAATTGACCTTCATAAGAGCGTCGTAGACGCCTAAATTGAATAAATGATTTTAACTTTGATTTTGCTAGTATACCCTTTGCTCCAACTTCTACAGCATATAAATTAACCACAGAACCGTTATTGCTTAATTCATTTCTTAGGTCATAATATTTGTTTGTTTTTATTGCGTGATATTTAGGTATGTTTGTTTCCCACGGCACAGTAAGTTCTAAAAGTACTATGCGTTTTAGATTTTTTGAGTACAGAAATATGTCTGGTCTGGAAGACGAAACACCAACATCCTCAGGAATTTTGTAGTGCTTTTCATATGTATCCATCAAAAGAGTCCAATCGGGAGCTGCACTTATGATGGAGTAAAGCTTGGATTTAGATTTTGTAGATGACCCTTTTTTTTTACGAAATCGACGTGTTGTTTGTTCATGGTCAAACCTTTTTTTGAACTAGCTACCGAGACACTCACCGATTCTCTTATGATTTCGAGGACTCTATCATGGCGACGTGAATAATGACCCCTATCAAGAAGCGCTTTGCGTCCTAACAGAAAGTGCCTTGCTGTACCTATCGCCTCCCGACTAATGCCGCAAGACTTTTCGGTTCTTTTCCCCCATCTTACTAAATTACTTTGGTCTGGGAGGGTCATCTGAAAGGCGTTTAGCAAAAATTTTAATAAGACAGGCGACTATTCGTATACCAAGGTACGCCACTTTAACTCCAGGGGGATATAAAATTCACCTATGGTTAGCCATTCGCTTTCAAATTCAAATTCATTTATTTCAGGTAAATTAACCCATAAATTCATTCAACATGCAACACAATAAATAAATAATTAAATAGTAATCAATGTCATCACATCAGTATAAATGTCATAATCAAATAATAATAAAATACAGTATAAATGTCACAATATAAAAATAATATAATAGTCTTGTCCCTACAGATAGATCAGCTTAATACCTTTCCTTCGGCATTGCTGCAACCGACATGTTGCTGTAGCAATGCCAAAGCGAAGGTATTAATGCGACTATATCGTCTCGAGATTTTAATAAGACATGCGTTTTGGGAACTCTGAGGTATTTATAGAGCTCCGATGGTTTCTTTAATTTCATACCCAAAATTGGTTTGATCCCTAAATAAAGTAGATGGGTCTGCCGAAAGTGCAAGCCCCAACCATGACTTCAATGTCGTTATGACGTTAACATCCAGCTTTGTTAAAAGGGATTTAGTAATGTCGTATACTAAAAAAGGCCAAGTCAGACGTGATATTAAGTAGTTGTCTTATATCCAAGCTTTTTTAATGTTACTTATTGGTTGTTGGTCCACCATACTAAGGTCTTTTATAAAGCTATCGACAACTGCGTCAAGAGATGGTGTGCGTCCTTTGTGATCTATCTTCCTACCAAGAAATTTAAATGGCACAGCTTCTGCAATTGTGGAAACACATTCTCCTCCTATCAAGAGTCCCGGGTCGTAAGAGGTAAATTTGGTATTCCGTCTACCCAGCACAGACAGTGGCATTTACTTGGTTTTGTTATTATTAAACCAATATATTTGTTATTAAACCGATAGCCCCACTTTTTTTTATGACTAATTAGCTTGTAAATTAAAATATCAATTACTATATTAAATGCTATTGGTGACAAGCAACAACCTTGGAACAAACCCACATTGTATTGCAATGTGTTAGTGTGTCCCATTTTAGAGGATATAATAAATTTTAATTGGGAGTAATATGATGCGATGATGTCGCTGACCACAAGTGGAAAGTTATACCATTTCATTGCAAACATCAACAGTTTGTGCTGCATTCTCTAAATCTATCGAGCACACCGTTATTTGTCTTTTGTATGTTCTGACATCTTTTAAACTTTCCGCTAGTAGAGTATTGTGTTCCAGGTATCCAGAAATTCCAGGCAAAAACTCTTTTTGGTGATTGGACCTGATATACTTGTTATTTATCATAAAGTGAGTTATTCTAGTTTGTAAAATTGAGAAAAATATTTTGGATATTGTGTTTGTTAGTGCAATCGGCCTAGTATCTTTTGGATGAGTTACTTCGTCTTTTTTTTGGTATGAGGACAAAATGCTTTTCCGAATGCCACTGGTACTTGCTTGCTTGACCAGATCTTAGTGAAGATATTTAAGAGATGTTTATGAACCGATGGGGGGTGGAGAAGCTCGCGTCCACAAGAAATACCTTTTACTACCCTGTACGTGTCCCCCGGGTGGTGCTAAACGAGTTTCAACGCCGAGGCTCAGGCGGCGGATATGATAACCTGATCCTGGCTTACCAGGCGGCCTCAGTAGCCGAGAGGATTAAATACCCTCTGAAGGACTGGTGCGGAAAGGAAGGGGATACTACCGCAACTATTTACCAAGAAAATTATGGTGTTATGTCCTACAAAAAAGTTGCTTTGTCGAACCACCCGGCTAACACCCGGCGCCAGGTTGGGTCCGGGCCTCCTGGTGTGAAATATGCCACCGGCCATAAGGTAGTTCAACAGCAGGCCCCTTGTGGAAATTGGGCTACTGCTGAACAGTTCATCGCACTGAATAACACCAAAGGGCGACGAATCAAGTAAAACCACACGCTCTCAATAGCGACCTGGAATGTCCGTGGGCTATCCAAGCCTGGAACTGCAGAAACAGTTGAAAAAGAGATGGATAGGTATCAGATAGACATGCTTTGCATAACGGAATCGCACATGAAAGAAACTGGTCACTACACCACCTCCTCAGGAAGATTAGCCATTGTCTCAGGTAACCAAGAAAACAGCTTTAGTGGAGTGGCTTTTCTGATCGCAAAAAACTTGATAGATAAGCTGGTCGGGTATGAATGCGTGAATGACCGCATTTTAAAAATCAAATTGGGTGCTCAGCCATACCCCATTAACATAATCACCGTGTATGCCCCTACGACCAAGTCAAGTGAAGAGGAGATATCAGACTTCTGCAACAATCTCAATGGTGCTGTTCAAAGCATTCCCAAAAAGGAACTCATGATAATTATGGGCGATCTTAATGCAAAAGTAGGTAGCACCGATAAAGACCATCATTTTAAGAACGTCGTAGGCAGATTTGGCATAGGCACGAGAAACGAACGAGGGGAGAGACTTTTGGACTTTTGTACCGGTAATAGTCTTACAATTATGAATACTTGGTTCCAACAACATCCCAGAAGTCTTTACACGTGGACAGCACCTAATGGTTTGTATAAAAACCAAATAGACTATATTATCATAGGCCAAAGATGGAGATCTTCTATTCATTCGGCAACAACGCGACCAGGTGCTGACTGCGGCAATGACCATCAACTATTAGTTGCCAAACTGAAAATTCGCCTGAAAGTCACATCTGTAAGGAAAGCGATCAAGCCCATCTATTTAAGCTCTCCAGCGCAAAAGGCATATAAAGATGAAATTCAAACCCAACTTCAACAACTTCAAATTGATCCATGTGCGCTTGAGGATTGACGCATTCGAAATGTGGTGCTGGCGTAAAATGCTCCGAGTATCCTGGACAGAACGCCGGACTAATGAGTCAATCCTCAGAGAGCTCAAAATTAAGTCAAGACTGTCAACTATCTGCATACAGAGAGTTTTGAAGTTCTTCGGACACACAGTCAGGCGAGACCCAGACAGTCTGAAAAGGCTTATGATAACTGGCTGTGTTGAGGGCAAGAGAAGTAGAGGACGCTCGCCAACACGATGGACAGATGCTACTCAGGGTGCAACACAGTCAACCCTTCAGGCCGCCATTCAGATGGCACAGGACAGGTCAGCTTGGAGAGCAGTGGTGGCGTAGGCTGCATGCCATAATCACGTCCCTCAGTCATGAGGATACGACTAAGAAGATGAACCGATGGACACGTTTTATACACTATAATATACTGTGTATAAATATATACACTATATACTATACTATAAGCTCCAGGTCCTGATGGTATCACATAATATGTGATACCATCAGGACCTGGAGCTGATTTAGATGTTTTCTTTTTCAACTGATTGCTTGTTTCCTCCATAGTAGGTGAGGTGATGTTAAACTCAACGGGAGGATCATTTGGCCTTTGGTTTGTGGGATCCTCATATGAACTCCCATGCTTGGGCGCTTTGTATGTGCTTTTGAAGTGGTTGTAAAGCTTTCCACCTTGTTCATTGAAAATGTTTCTTGAGTTTTGAAAAGGGTTTTTATCAAAATTAACTTCATGTTTTGCTCTATTCAAGTTATTGCTTTTATTGCTGCTATTTTCTGTTTATACATTGAAAAGAGCGATGTACAGCATACAAGATATTGTTTGCTCACTTGACAATATTATCAATGTGAACAGCCCACTTGAGATGATGATGACTCCAAGATCCTGAGATGCCACTAGGGTAACAAGAATGTTGTCAGTTAAATATGTTCTTCCCACATGTAGGACAGTACACTTGGTGGGTTTAAGTTGAATTATCCATTGTCTGGTCCAGTCCTGTATTTGGTCTAAATCTGTTTCCAAAATATTTAACGTTGTCTGCAAAGGAGCAAGTATCTGAGACAATAACAGAGCTCAAATCTGCCACAATTAGTCCAAACAAAGCAGGAGAGAGCAGGTTTTTTTTATAGGAGTGTAGTAGTTAAAATAGCTGCAGTAATTCTTTACAAGAACACAAAAGGGTATGAAACATGAGGGTCAAGGTCCAAACAATTGATAGATGATGCATCTAATTTATTATCATGAAAATTTGAATTTAAGAACTAATCAGCAGAAGAGTTAATATTGTAATGACCGGCAAAGGTTGCAGAATGATTAAGGACTCTCTAACTCTGTTAATTAAGGATAGAACCAATAATGGGTAAGTAAATCGTCTTCAGAGTCAAGTACATATAAGCTTTACACTTTGAATCTAATGGGCAAACTTACAGAGAAGTTAGATCCAGGATATGGTCTCGGCGGCATGGGCGACCCTGGCGGCTGCGTTGGACCCGGATACCGCTGCTGCGGCGGCATCGCACCCGGCGGCGGCGCTGCGTTCGGCCCTGAGCCGCCAGGGGGGAAACGTGCAGCCATTGCACTGCACTTTCACGAATTCGTTTTGCTACGAATAGCTGCTGCCTACTACTCTATACACTTTAAATTAATTTGTATTTCAAACACACTCAATAACACAAAACATAAAATATTCAAAGTTTGAAAACATTGGAGTATGTACTTGAACCTGTTATGTCCCTATATTACTTGAACCTTAGAATCTAACAGATTGTCTTGCTATGATTTATGTTTGGTAAAACATTCGTCATTGCACATTTTATTTTTATCAAGTAAAATTTAGTTTTAGCAAAACCAATTAATAAAATATAACTAAAGATTACAGATTACAATCTAAATATCTAACGCTACAGCACAAAGTTACTTTTGGTGCGTTCGTTTTGGCTCGTTTGCGTTTGTAGCAGTTTCAAAAGTGGCATTTGTATCTTAGCGTTCGGAAAGAAGCTTCTGCTATTTTTGACCACCAATGACTGTTGGTGCGTTCGTTTTGGCTCGGTTGCGTTTGTAGCAGTTTCAAAAGTGGCATTTGTATCTTAGCGTTCGGAAAGAAGCTTCTGCTACTTTTGACCACCAATGACTGTATGCTATCCGAACGTCTTATACTTATTTTGACAACCGCTGAAACCCAAAATAACGTTTTCTGGAACTGCAGCTAAAGATATAGGTGCAACAACTGAAGCCAAAGATATAGGTCTGTAATTAAATCTGGCGGTGGCATCGCCAGTTCTATTCATTATTATGATAGGAACAACAATATTTCTCATAAAATGTTAGCTGTCAAAAACGATCACAACGATCCCACGGTAAGACGTGGGTCAAAAATAGCACTTTTCTCTGTCATTGGTAGCGTTTTCAAAGCTATCCGAACGGTGAGCGAAAACGATATTTATGCTCACGAAGTCCCTATCCGAACGCCCTGTGTGATCATTTGTAGCGTTTGTGAGTGTTATTTTTGGAACTGATAGGCTATCCGAACGCCCTATGTATGGTCAAAAATAGCACTTTTCTCTGTCATTTGTAGCGTTTTCAAAGCTATCCGAACGGTGAGCGAAAACGATGTATAAGCTCACGAAGTACCCTATCCGAACGCTCTGTGTGATCATTTTTAGCGTTTGTGAGTGTTATTTTTGGAACTGATAGGCTATCCGAACGCCCTATTTATGCGCTACACTGTGGGTTGCCAGATACCAATGGTGCGTTCGTTTTGGCTCGCTTGCGTTTGTAGCAGTTTCAAAAGTGACATTTGTATCTTAGCGTTCGGAAAGAAGCTTCTGCTATTTTTGACCACCAATGACTGTATGCTATCCGAACGTCTTATACTTATTTTGACAACCGCTGAAACCCAAAATAACGTTTTCTGGAACTGCAGCTAAAGATATAGGTGCAACAACTGAAGCCAAAGATATAGGTCTGTAATTAAATCTGCCGGAGGCATTGCCAGTTCTATTCATTATGATAGGAACAACAATATTTCTCATAAAATTTGAGCTGTCAAAAAACGATCACAACGATCCCACGGTAAGACGTGGGTCAAAAATAGCACTTTTCTCTGTCATTTGTAGCGTTTTCAAAGCTATCTGAACGGTGAGCGAAAACGATATTTATGCTCACGAAGTCCCTATCCGAACGCCCTGTGTGATCATTTGTAGCGTTTGTGAGTGTTATTTTTGGAACTGATAGGCTATCCGAACGCCCTACAAATCATATCAATTATCCACAGATTACTACCCAGCAATTATCATTCATAGATCAGGCTCGCGTTCCAAGCCTCAGAGTGTAGTTGACAGTTGTTTGGTTGTATTAACTTACTCCAAGGTTTTGAACGACTCGGTTGTTTTATAACCTCAAATATCGATTTTTGGAGGGGAACTAGCAAAATATATAGACGTTTCATGATGTTTGGAAACCAATAACTACCGTTCTAGGAGGATATACTTCCTCCTAGCTACAAAATATAAATAGTGCATATACTTAACTCCCTCGCTCGAGTTATTACGAAATGTGACACTTGGCCACCAGGGGCGCGTTCCAGTTAATATTGGTCGAGCAATATTTGATCCAAGGCACCTGGAATGACCTATACAGCTCCTTTCAAAATATGGAATTGACAGCGATGTTTGTAGGTGATAAAATACAGTCTACATTTTTAATAAATGGGGCATAATACGTAATAAAGCAATGTTAACAGAGTATGTCACTAATCCTTGGCTTAGCTTGTACAAAATCTATTATTTATTGTAGAATCTGTCACATTTGTCAGCTGGCCAAGATTTGGCCGATTCAAAAGGTAGTAAAAATTTGGCCAGGCAGAGCAAAATTTGCTCTGACAGGTCGCCCGGAACGGGTATGATCAAATCTTGACAGGATCAAATTAAGTTCGATTAGAGTGTTGGAACGGCGTATATCTGCGTTTAGACCATAATTTGTCTTGGCCGGAGGAACGCACCCCCGGTGTCATGGCGCAACAAGAAATAAAATAATCTAATAGTGTTATATTCTATGCCATATTTTTTGATACACTAAACCGATTTAAATAAAATAAAAAGGAAAATATCAATTGATGATTACTTTGTTACGATGATTCGATCTATGACAGATAATACCTCTCCAAAACCAAGATACTATGAAAAATTATGTACTACCATAGAAAATGTGAAATTATTACTAATACTAGCTTTTCATACTAGTTAAAATACGTGTTATATAGAAAGCAATACAATTTATATGTAGGTATACCCTATTTTTCTGTTTATATCACTTTATATTTTAATCTGGACTATGGAACTATATCTAAAATATCCCTCTTTATTGATTTCTATAAGTGTATCCAATTTCCTAAAATCGAAATCCCTACAAAGTGTAGTTGAGTAACAAACATACAACTCACAAACATTAATCATATATATATAAAGTTCGTATATATATAAAGTTATTTATTATATCCTTGACTCCTTAGACAAATCACAAAAATGCGCTAGTATTTACTGTGAATTGAACGCTTTAGCGTTTGATTGTTTGCGACACAATATATTAATTTCAAAGCTTCAGTACTATGGGTTTGATGGTACGGAGCTGAGCATGATGCATTCTTACTTATATAATAGAAAGCCAATTGTAACAGTAAATTACGTAAAGTCATCAGTATTAGTGTTTGTATCTAATAGATATAATACCTTGTCTCATGTACACAAGTGGTGGGGCGATACGCCAGTGGCAGCTGTTGACAAGACGTCACGCCACACGTGCAGACGTACATACATCAAGCCGCCGCGGCGGCTGTACGTCTGCACGTGACACTAGGTGCTACAGTGAGCCATAGGGAAGGTGGTAACAACCTTTATTAGTGCACACGGGGATCCTACAAGTGGCGACGAGGAGAAAGATTAGTGAAAAACAAAAGTTTCAAAAATAAAATGAGGTTAGTTACAGCAATCTGCCGAATGTTGAAAAAATAGGTGCTAATCCCATATATTATGTATTATTTGTCACAAGAGTAGACGAATTAGTTACTCGCAATACGATCAATCGAATAAGTAAGTAGTAGGTATATGCATGCGAAAACAATTCAGCGAAATTATTTTGTTTTTTGTTGAGGGTAGGAATTAGAAAACAAAATATTCCCTGCTTGCTGTTATTGACTCAATCAACTGACTTGTTGGGACTGGCTGGCTTATTTAACGATCGTTATATAAATTATATCACCAAATAATGATATATAGGATACAATTACTAGGTATGAACAAAGCAGGGACTGAGTAGTCATCTAGTCATCATAAATAGAAGTAATAATACCTACCCACGGCTAGTCTGGAGGAATCACGATTACAAATATAGTCTAATGGGATACATGATTTTCACAGAATATGAAAGTTAGTTAGTTTTGCCAAGCCATAGTATGAAGTGACAAATCGTAGCGACTAAAGTAGAGTCATTCACATAGAGTTTTTTTATGTCGAGCGGTAGAATCAAGTAGAGTCATTTATGTGTTTGTTTTTTTTTTAATTGCTGATAGGTAAGCCTTTGACCACAATCTCACCCTCTATGGTTGAAGCAATGAGCAATTTGCGAGTATACATTACCACATTTGTAAATTTTACTAAACTAGTACTAGTTGGCTGCGAATTTAGAATTCTAAACATTTTACCTAATACCGGAAAACTGTAAAGCTCAAATTAAGCAAGCTATTGTTTTTAAATGTAGACCAAAACTTATGAATAAATTTATATTGTGAAAATTCTCCCAGCATTTTATACTTTTTCTTTTTTATGCCTGATAGGTTAGCCTTTGACCACCATCTCACCTGATGGTAAGTGACGATGTGGTCGAAGGTGTTAACAGGCTTAACCTAGAATTAGGTACTGGCACTCAAGGACAGCTGCCGGAACACACTGTTAGGTGCTTGGCGACAGATTTTCCACTTGAGGGTGGTCGCTAGCCAGGCGGGCATTCGCAAAAATGCCCTTCCACCAAGCAGTGAAGCTCAAGCCAGCGGCGGGATTCGAACCATGAACCTGCTGCGCGGCAGTCCATAGCCAAAGCCACTGAGCTATCACTGCTTCATGTAGAGTCAGGTAGAGTCATTCATATATTTAGAGTCAGATAGAGTGATTCATATATGTAGAGTCAGATAGCGTCTGGTAGAGTCATCCACATAGAGTCAAGTAGAATTTTCTTGATTTCGGTGATAATGTTAGTTATGTACATAAAGATTAAATTATTTGAAATATTCTACATCTACACTTCCATTAAATTTGAGTTAATTTTTTTTGACTTCCATTAAATTGGAAGTTTGTTTTTGACTTCCATTAAATTGGAGGTATATTTTGGACTTCCATCAAATTGGAGGTATGTTGGACTTCCATTAAATTGTAGGTATATCTTGGACTTCCATTATATTGGAGGTATTATTTTGACTTCCATTAAATTGGAGATTATGTTGGACTTCCATTAAATTGGAGGTATATTTAGACTTCCATTAAATTGGAGGTATATTTTAGACTTCCATTAAATTGGAAGTATGTTTAAACTTCCATTTATTGCAGGTGTTATTTTGGATTTCCGATCAATTGGATAAACATTACAGTCAATAGAAAAGTGAGCCACGCTACTTTTGCAGGGTGGAGCTGGACTTCAAGAGTACTTTTACAACCTGCCAGATGCAAGTAGGGAACTTTATATATTTCAAATTGCGATCGATAAGCTTGACACTTACTTCCATTCCAAACAAAATAAAAGTACTAAAGACATATTTTTCGTCTAATTAAGCAGAACGGTGGAGAATGATTTGAAAGTTTGTTATTAAACTTAGGGATCAAGCAAGTAAATATAAATTTGATAAACCGGATGATTACATAATTCATCAGATAATAGAACGGAGTGTGCCGTCAGAACTGTGGAAGAATATTTTAATGATGGGGGATACGGTTACTCTATGCAAAGTAATTATAGAAGCAAATAAACTAGAGGTAGTGAATCAGCAGCTAGCAAGCTACGAACAGAAAGACAAGAAAAAACTCAATGATGGTAACATGAACGCTATATCAAGCCAAAACAACGCAACTACGATTTGGAGGTGAAATTACAAAAGTAGAGATGACGCTAACCAGAAACCAAATTACACTAGATGTATTTACTCTACGCATAACTCACAAGACTCAAGATGCCCGGCAAAAGAAAAGAAATGCCATGGTTTTGGAAAATTAGGACACTATCAAAGATGTTCCAATACTAAAACAACCAATTAAAGCTGAAAACAAAACAGACACAATTAAGGAATAGGAACAGTTAAGAAAATGCGTACAAGAGAAACAGTCAATGCATTAGGTAATGAAAAGGAAGAACTTCAGTATATTTTAATGTAAGTTGAATGCAACTAAGGTGGTGTAAAACTTAAAATGCTATTAGATTTTGTCTGACTAAAATATAAAACAATTGAGATAAGTTATTAGAGGCATTTGCCTTAAACTAAACTTAATAACAAACGACGTTTGGGAATACTTAAAAATAAGAAAGTAATATGCTATCCAAATCAAGAAGCCAAATAAAACATTGATGTCGTATGGCAGTACAGAACCCTTAAAGGATAAAGGTACGTTGAAACTGTTATAAAGGTAGGTGAACGATCTAAGCGTTGTACTGTTTATGTCATCCAGAAAGGAACGAGGAACTTGTAAGGCAAATACACGGCATTGCGGGTATTAAAATATCTAGGCTTCGGTATTAATCGAATTGCTCAAACACACAAACTGTTTCTAAAATTTAGAGGTATTTTGGTTGAGATCCCGACTGAAAACTCAATCAAACCCGTAATGCAACCTCACCGTAGAATATCTATACCAATCGAAGAGGAGATACAGAATAAAATAAAAGAATTACTAGATACAGATATTATTGAAGAGGTACATGAACCTTCATCAGGAAAAACACCCACTGCCTTGTATGGAGCATTGGTGCCGTAGATAAGAAAAGCGCGATATTTTTCAAAATTAAATATCAAAAACGCTCAATGTGGTAAATTGAGCTTCAGCCTAAAGTCAAAGGCAAAATCATTTATTCAATTTGGGCGTCTGCGACACTCTTATGAGGGTCAATTATTGTTTACTGTACTGCCACGTTCAGCAAACAAAAATTGTATAGAGCCACTGCGAGAGGAACGGGCAAGAGACTATTCTTTGAACGTATATTAACAATGTGTTACATACTTACTATATAATGAAATTATACAATATTTGTTTAAATTACGTGGGTTGAGGGCGATAGCCTGGCAGAGGCGGAATCATCCAGGTATTCATAAGTATTTCACGTGCAACTGGAATCAATTTTCTATGAGCGTTGTAAAATGTTTGGGAACTGTATTATAAAACCGTAAACCTAAGAGGGACCTTTTATTTGTCCTTGCTAATCTAAAACCTGGCACCGCTATTTTATTTGTATTCCTAGTGTTGTTATGATTGTTACTGTATAATTTAAATTTACTCAATTTTTTACGAACATACATAAGATTTCCAAATGTATGCAGACGTGATAATGTTAAAATATAAATTTCTTTACAAAAAATACCTCAGAGACTCCCAAGGATCCATTTTATAGAAGACCGTCTTACGGCCTTACGCTCGAGTCGAAAGATGGGTTTTAAGGTTACAGGCGTATCGTTATACTGTAAAGTACAAGCCTGAACATACAAATATTGCAGATCCACTGTCAAGATTATGCAAAGAAGTTAATAACGTAACTGAAGAGAGCGACTACATTTACCAGATACTACAACGAGTGAAACCTCATGCGATCGTCTTACGAGATATAATCGACTATTCGGACAAAGACAATGGGATTACAAATGTAAAAAAATGCATTTACACAAATCAGTGGACGAAACGGTAAAACATGATATTTGAGAATGAGCTGTGTTTCTATGAGAATATTATTTTAAGAGTGAATAGGATTGTTATGCCTGAGAAGCTTAGAAAACAAGTATTAGACGCAGCGCAGCCCACGAAGGACATCTTGGTATTGTGGCCATGAAGGGACGACTCCGATCCGAAATCTGGTGCCGAGGATTAATAAGGATGTTGAGACATTGTTAAACAGCTATAAAGGATGCACTTTAGTATCACTGCCAAATCCAGCAACTACAGTGAAACGTCAAGAGCTTCCTGCAGATCCTTGGGTGGCGGAACATTACGATCGATCTTCTAGGACCATTGCATAGCCACAATCACTGGTAGTCATTGAATACTAGCCGCTATAGAGATAAAAGTAACAAAAGCTATCATAAGTTCACAAATGATTAAAATACCGAAAGAAATGTTTAGTCGGCTTAGATATTTGTTTTCTATTACTGTAGACGATGAACGACAAATTGTGAGTGATGAGTTCAAATCGTTCTGCAAAAAATGTGGTATCATACTTGTCAATACAGTGCCATATTGGCCTCAGATGAACGGCGAAGTCGCGGCCCAAAATCGTGATATATTGAGTCTCAAATATACGTCTCAAAATAAGCCAAACTGAGCAGAAAGTCATTAATCAGGCGTGATTTGATTATCTCATGTATGTATACATATGTATAATTCAAACCTTCACTCAGTAACAGGAAAAAACATCAGCCGACCTTTTGTTCAAGAAGCAGAATAGAGACAAATTCCGATGTTAAGATATATACACAGCGGAGAAGTTGATGTCGAAGTAAGCGATCATGATAAAATTCAAAAAGAGAAAGGGAAAGAATATGGTGAACGGAGGAGAACAGCTAAGAAGTCGGATATTATAGAAGACAAAGTATATGTAAAACAGATGGAGAAAACAAACAAGTGGACAACAAATTTCAATTCTATCCCTCATATGGTGGAGAAGTATGTAAGCGGGGATATAACATTACCAACGAGGAAACAGGACAACAGCTTCGAAGGAATGTTATACATCTAAGGAAAGTGGAAGGACAATGGGAATCTGGAAAGATAACTCAGAAGGGCAAGATGAAAAAGCATTGAAGAGTTCTAGATAACGACTTGTGACTAGCCGAATTAAATGGTGTTAAATATTGATTTAAATTCGAGGCCCAATTGTAAGTAATTACGAGATTCTGTTTAATTATTGTGAGTAATCTCCTGATTAAAATTAATTAATAAAATTAATAATAAGAAAGGGATGTAGTGTTTGTATCTATCTAATAGATATAATACCTTGTCTCATGTACACAAGTGGTGGGGCGATACGCCAGTGGCAGTTGTTGACAAGACGTCACGGCGGCTGGACGTACGTTTGCACGTGACACTAGGTGCTACAGTGAGCCATAGGGAAGGTGGTAACAACCTTTATTAGTGCACACGGGGGTCCTACAAGTATATATACTATATATGTGGGAGCCAATGTTAAAATATTCGAAGAGTGCATCAATAATTGAAATTCATTATAGTTTACAATTTTATTATAATAGTTAAACATCCATAATATACTATTTACATCTTATAAACATTGATCTAAACAAGTCAATAAATGATTAGCTACAATAATCCTTAATATAAGAATAAGTAATCAAACTTATCATACCTGACGCTTGGAGGGACAGTTCAGAGCACTTGATAGTGCCGTGCCCGTAGCTGGACAACTTCTGATCTGTCGATAACTCGTGTGGCCGTATTTATACCAGAGCCGGTCTCGTCAGTAGTCAACGAATAGTCAACTGAACAACTTTTGAGGCAGGTTAACAGAGAGAATACCACAAATAGTCAGTTGCACGTCTTTTAACACAGACCTTAGTCATAGAGAATAAACTCACCACAGAGTACTTAACATAAAACACAAACACAGATAATAATAATGTTTGAAAATAACGTGAGTTGACGTTGTATCTCCCACACGGCCATTCTGACGAGCAGCCTTTGGCTCGCGAAAAACAGACAAATAATAATTCTCAATGCTTTACACATCATTTGAAATTCATGAACAAGGTTCAAATAAAATAACCTCCAAATATTAAATTACAACATGGTTTTAGAAATATAAGTCAAAACACATGACAATGAGATACCTGCCAAATCACATGGCAGTTGTCAAATCACATGACAATGATATACCTGCCAAATCACATGGCAGTTGTCAAATCACATGACAATTAGATACCCGCCAAATCACATGGCTATTGTCAAATCGCATGACAATTAGATACCTGCCAAATCACATGACAATTAGATACCTGCCAAATCACATGGCTATTTGTCAAATCACATGACAATTAGATACCTGCCAAATCACATGGCTATTTGTCAAATCACATGACAATTAGATACCTGCCAAATCACATGGCTATTTATCAAATCACATGACTATTAGATACCTGCCAAATCACAAGGCAGTTGTCAAATCACATGACAATAAGATAGAATTTCGCCAAGTCACATGGCCTCGAGATGAGATATCTGCCAAATCACAAGGCATGTCAAGTCACATGACAATCTCATCTCGATTTTGTTTATTAAATTTTGATGCGATTTTAAAGAATATTAGTATTCGTTGGCCAGACGCACACTAAATCCCGACCAATCGCCTCAAAATGTCGTTAATTATTTGTAAATCATATCGCACGAATTTGATACAAAGAGTCAATTCTTATCCCATACCTCGGGTAACAACGTGAAAGTTAAAATCAGACACGTAAAATTAATTTTCACAGTTTTTACAAAAATCTTTATAGACTTTTACAGTGTGTCTATATCGTTTACTGAATTATGTTCTGACGCAAGAACCTCTGCACAAATGTTGAGCTTGTTGATTGCTCGTGGATATTGCTTGACCAACACAATATCGCCAATTTTAAAAGGTACTATCTTGGCTGTGGTCTTATCGAAATCGTTTGTACTCGTTCGTCCATCCTTTCCTTGGACTCTTGGCTTTAAGTATCAAGGTCCAAATGTTCAATATCATTTAGCAAAGCAGATATAGTGATAGGTGACTAGAACCCACAAGAAGCTCGAAAGGAGTGTGACCAGTGCTTTTGCCGAAAGTACTATTAATTGTTAGCTGCACTTCACTTCCAGCGTCATCCAACATATTTCGTTATTATTTTCAACAATAGTCAAGCAGTTTGTCAATACTTCCATTATTCGTTCCACCTGACCATTAGCACGACTCATGCCACTTGCCATAAAACACAATTATTTGTGAGGAAAACAAAAACAAAGATCTCAAAACCTAAATAATTTTTCAGCGTATGAGCATAAACCCTTTAAACAAATCACAGTGGCAGTATTTGCAGCCTGATCACAAACGATACGTTTCATTATGCCAAAGGTACAAATCAACCCTTTGAGCAAATCACAGTAGTCTGTAGTTTGATTTTTAACAGGTTTCATTAAGCAACGTGTCACAAAAGCATCTATGAACACAACAGCATATTGCTTGGTAGATTTGTTGACACTCAATTTGCCCGTGGTGTCTTTAAGGACAGTGTGGAAAGGAACTGGAGGTTTGTATTTTGGATGGAGGATAATCTGCCGCGAACCGGATTGATTTTGCATCCTCAACGTATTTACGTGTACATTTGGAAATATTGGGGAACCAAAATTGTTCACTGATATTCTCAAGGGTTTTTCCCAGCCGACATTTTTAGTGAATCGTAATAAATCATAGTGCGCCATCGGTAGCTTTTTGAAATAAAGAAAAAGACACTTAATTTTCTTATCTTTCATCTAAGCAAATATACGATACATTAATCCATTTCGTATCTGGCAGCCAAATCCTTTTCAAATGTGATGTCTTCATAAGACTTAATAAAGATTTTAGTTTCAGAACTGTGAGAAATTTCTGCTCTACTAATCATTAACTATAAATTTGTATTTGAAGTTGTCGGGTTGATAGAAAGAGATAGAAAGCCAACTTGGGGTATGCGTTCACCTTTACGGTATTCAATCTCAAAATCAAGTGAATATAAAAATCTCCACCGTTTGTGAATTATACAAAGTAATGTTTTTTTTTTCATTAAACGCGCTTGACGTTTTAGGCAAGTTACAGTCAGTCACAACTTTAAATGATCTACCAAGGAGATAGTGACGGAAATGTTTAATAGATCTGACTATCACCAACGTCTTCAAATCATAAGAGTGGTAACGGATCCCAGTCTGAGTAGTACGGATGCTATAACATTTCACAATTCTATTAGCCCATAATTTTTTTAAACAATAATTTAATCTTATCTATAGAACTGATAACCGTGTGAAACTTGACAGATCGTGTGAGATCAAACAATAACAATAATAATCATCAACCAGAATAAAGAGCTAAGCCGTCTATGTAAATTAGGAAAATTCGTCAATATATGGTTTTAGTCCCACCATATCCAATAAAATGAATCATTTAGCTTACGAATTCGTCATCGATTATGAGAAGTGGAAAATGATCACGGACAGTGTTGCTATTCAATGTTCTAACAACACAAATAAAATATAAATAAATTTATCGCCATTTTTTTTCTTGAAAAGTTGGACCGGACTCACTAAAATGGATTTGCTATCACGTGTGATGTTATTGTCTTTCAAGTCTGTCCAATCAGCTCTTTGACATTTTCACTTTCAGCTGGCGCTAAACGATACGGTCGTATCTTGACAACTTTGTCTGTTGTCACTTGTGATACTACATTGTCGGACTTGAACATATCATAGTGTGATTCAACTAAGTTTCTTAAGTGACCCTTAGCTTTTAAGTATATAAAGGAGGAGGTAATCAATTCGTCTGGATTTTTTATCGCATCATCTTTAGAACACATCATTATATCGTATAAATCTATCAGGGGCCATGGCCGGCCAGGGTGAAACCAATTTAAAATTTAGGTCCATAATACATAACACCATTCAAATTATTAAATACTACGAATGTAATGAATTATTATTTCCAATCCCTTCCAAAAATAAATCTCAATTGCGACTTTGCCTTTGACTGGATTTCCCACCCTTTCGCGCATTAGAGAGCATTCAGCACCACAATCAAACATGAATAATAATAGTTATCAATTTTGATAGTATTCAAATTTGTTAGGCTTGATCAAAGTGTTAAAGTGGGTAGGCTTAATTTTTAGAGCTATTACTTCTAACGTTTAAAACAATTTTCACAGTTATGTCCCATCATAGGTACTACAGAAACTGCAAGTTGATACAGGGGATTTTAGTACTATTTACTGGTTTCGTATCTCTAGAAGTGGAAGTGGAATTTGGCGATATGCGTTAATCGAGCGGCAATCGTCCGTGCATGACCTTACTTATGGCACTTATGACTGCTTTTGGGTTTGTTCAATAATGATGAGCTTGGCTTAAATAGATACAGCGACAGTATAATGCGTTTAAAATGCAAGTACCTAGCACTAAACTTTCGCAGTTCTTAGAGGATGGCTTATGGCCGGAAGGAGTGACTGTTAGAAAGTTTATTGATTTTAAACATAAAATAAATGGATCAGACAACAAACGTAAAAATAAATAATACCAAATTTGTAAGCTTTAACTGTCACTCTGTCAAAAGCTCAGTAGGATATATAAGAAAACTGTGCCAAACTTCAGATTTCATAGCGTTGCAGGAGACGTGGTTGCTTCCTGAGGATATTCCCTACTTAGGCGAGATTGATCAGGATTTTGCATATTTTGGTAAATCAGCGGTCGATACGTCGTCAGGAATACTGAAAGGGAGACCGTACGGTGGAGTCGCTCTGTTGTGGCGTAAGAGTGTATTTCGCACGGTTTCGATTATCGATTGTACTAGTGAGCGTATTGTAGCGGTTAAAGTAGTGTTAGATAGTCGAGAATTTTTAGTTATGTCGGTGTACATGCCTACGGATAGTGCGGAAAATTTTGAAACTTTTTTAGAGACTTTAAGTAAGATTTATGCTATTGTAGAAACGAGTAATGTAGAAGCAGTGTATATCCTAGGCGATTTTAATGCTCACCCGGGTGCCCCGTTTGGTAGGGAGCTTTTAAGCTTTTGTGCTGAAGAGGGATGGGTGTGCGCAGACATTGAATATCTCGGTATCGACTCGTGCTCTTATACATATTTGAGTGACGCGCACGGTTCTACGTCATGGCTGGATCACGTGATCACGACTGAGGTAGCAAAAAAATCCATTTTGCACGCGAACATCATATACGAGATGTCATGGTCGGACCATTTTGCTCTGGAACTGACGTGTAACCTAGACATTGTTGTGCCCAAAGTCGAGCAAAGAAGCTCCGTACTAGACGATGCGGTCTGGGGAGAGAGGGATGAGGCTCAAATTAAGCAGTATTGGCAACTATGCTCGTCCAAATTGCGTGATGTGAATTTCCCTGCAGAGCTTCATATGTGTGCAGATGTAGCGTGTAGCAATTTAGAACATAGGACTCTTCTTGATAAAATGTATTCCACAATAGTAGGTTTTTTGAAAGATGCTGCATCGAAATGTTCAAAACGTTGTAGTAAAGTTGGACAAAAGAAAAGAAATGTCACTGGCTGGAACAAGCATTGTAAAGAGGCACATAGGGAAGCTCGGCTGCGCTTTCAGGAATGGGTTGACTACGGTAAGCCTAGAAAAGGTCGTATTTTTGATGAAATGAAAAAAACGCGGAAAGTTTTTAAAAGTAAGTTAAAATGGTGCAAAAACAATGAAACTCAGATTAAGATGGATATACTAGCGACACAGCACAACGCTAAGAATTTTAAGCAATTTTGGAAAGAGACAAACAAGCTGAATCCACGGCCGAGCGTTCCCGTAAGTATTGAGGGCATTAGCGACACTGACCGGATTGCCAACATGTTCAGAGATCATTTTATAGTGGAGTCTTCTTTGGCTTTGAGTGATACTGAAACTGATGCGATTTGCGGTGAGCGTCAGGGTGAACCAATAATGCAAATTACTGCGAAGCAGGTGGCAAAAGTGGTGAAGGACATGAAGCGAGGAAAATCCCCAGGCCATGACTCACTAAGCATTGAACACCTGCAGCATGCAGGGTTTCATCTGCCGAGGGTGCTCGCTATGTTCTTCACCCTCTGTATCGGTCACTCATACCTGCCCGAGGCGCTGATGAAGACTTTAGTGGTTCCGATTACCAAAAATAAGACGGGGGATGTGTCCAGTATATGTAATTATAGACCCATATCACTCGCAACGGTTATTGCCAAGGTATTGGACGGAGTGATTGAGATTCAGTTGAGCCAGCATGTTAAGTTGCATGATGCTCAGTTTGGGTTTAGACCCGGGCTTTCGACTGAAGCAGCTATACTGAGTCTCAAGCACACTGTCCAGTACTATACCAGCAGGAGCACGCCTGTTTACGCCTGTTTCCTAGATTTATCTAAGGCTTTTGATCTGGTAGCGTATGACAGGCTTTGGCAGAAGTTGGCGGAAGATACGGACCTCCCAGTGGAGCTTATTCAACTGCTGAAATTCTGGTATGGTAATCAGGACAATGTAGTGAAATGGTCAGGGTCGCTATCGGAAGTGTACAGGTTGCAATGTGGTGTCAGACAGGGAGGACTAACGTCTCCCGTCCTCTTCAACCTGTACATGGATAGTCTGATTCGTGAGCTCAGCGGTGCCGGTGTCGGCTGCTCGGTTGATGGAGTGTTTGTGAACAATATCAGCTATGCGGACGACATGGTCCTGCTGGGCCCATCAGTCAGAGCCCTCAAGAAGCTCATCGCCATCTGCGAGCGATACGCAGAGGCTCATGGTCTCAGATATAATGCCACTAAAAGTGAGCTTATGGTTTTTAAATCGGGCTCAAAAACATACACAGTACCACCTATAGAGCTCAATGGATATGGCCTTAAAGTAGTATCCACTTTTAAATATCTGGGACATTGGGTTACTGAGTCGCTCGCAGATGACGTTGACATGGAAAGAGAGCGCAGGGCGTTGTGTATTAGAGCAAATATGCTGGCTCGCAGGTTTGCACGGTGTACGAAACAGGTAAAAGCAACGCTTTTCAGGGCGTATTGCCAGTCTTTTTACACGTGCAACCTGTGGGTATGTTATACAAAAAACTCACACAACACCCTGCGCATACAGTATAATAATGCCTACAGATCGCTGGTGGGGCTGCCCACATGGTGTAGCGCATCGGGGATGTTTGCAGATGCACGTCTAGAAAGTTTTGGGGCTATAGTGCGCAAACGTGTTGCCTCCCTGATTCGCCGCGTGCGGGACAGTTCCAACAGCCACTTGCAGCTGATTGCCTCCAGAATGGATCTGGATTGCTCAATAATGCAGCACTGGACCAGGTTGCATATTGAGCACTCCGGATCGAAGCCAAAATATAAGTTAAGATGAGGCAACACCTAAATGTTTCAATTTCTTTGTTTTTGTTCTTTAAATTATTGTATTTTTATTATTGACATTAATGTATATATTAAAATATGACTAACTATAGATAAGAATTATAATATGTATGACATGTGATGTAATTCAAAATCTTAAAATTTTTATTTTCAAATGCTAATTTAACGTGTACAATATGGATTTATATCTGAAATAAATGAATTTTATTTATTTATTTATTTAAATGTCTTAGGAACAACGTTGTGATCAGAATCTACACCAGGTCTCTTACGTTTATAGGAATTGAGGCCCTGGATTAACTGTGGCAAATTTTTGGATGCGAGTCGTACTAAATTGGAACGAACACGAAAGTCTGACATACTAGAAATTACTGCTTCCACTAGGCGCAGCTCAGTCATCTGCACACCAATCGCCTTTCGCGCCAACTACCATTTTCTGGTGGGGTACTCCGCTAGGTTGCCGGATTGCACGCTGGTGTACTCCATACAGTCCTCGTAGTAGCACGATTCATCTGCAAAAGTTTCGGTAAGACATGTTTTAAGTTCCGGCCAATTTATTAATTAGTTTGTGTAGTTTTGAGGTGCCCATTCGACACGGCTACATAAATTTTACACTTAATAAGTTGTTACTCGAGCTTTGAAAATATTCGAAATGTAGTTAGAGTACCGAATAAAGGAAACCCGCACAAAAACTTCAGGATTACCAAAACACATTACATTACTTAACTTCTCCATCAATTAGTTCGTATTCAGTTTTTAGTTAATCAATATTTTGACACCACACTTGATCACTTGGTATCAGTCCGACGGTCGAAAGCTGGTACGTAAATCTGTTCAAGGCTACATATTACGTCGTGTAAGTTTATCTTTTCGTGTATTAAAAGCTTTAGCGGTAGTTTGAATTAATTGTGTCATCATATTTTGCACATTATCAAAATATTATAGGAATAAAGTCTACCGCCCTTGAATTACTGCTGAATTTCTGGGAGCAGCGTAAAAGCTGCTTGAAAATGAAGCGCTTATGGCAGACCCGAGGATTGGCGATTCAAGGTCAGCGCTGCTCGGATGCAGCTGCTAGTTCTTCCTCAAACTGCTTGTTCTCTGACGCAGCAACTCGATAACATCCATCTTGTGGCTCCTGAAATCATAAACATTCGTAGGCGTAGTTTCTGCTTATCAGATCCCGCTTCTGATGTGGGAGCCAATGTTAAAATATTCGAAGAGTGCATCAATAATTGAAATTCATTATAGTTTACAATTTTATTATAATAGTTAAACATCCATAATATACTATTTACATCTTATAAACATTGATCTAAACAAGTCAATAAATGATTAGCTACAATAATCCTTAATATAAGAATAAGTAATCAAACTTATCATACCTGACGCTTGGAGGGACAGTTCAGAGCACTTGATAGTGCCGTGCCCGTAGCTGGACAACTTCTGATCTGTCGATAACTCGTGTGGCCGTATTTATACCAGAGCCGGTCTCGTCAGTAGTCAACGAATAGTCAACTGAACAACTTTTGAGGCAGGTTAACAGAGAGAATACCACAAATAGTCAGTTGCACGTCTTTTAACACAGACCTTAGTCATAGAGAATAAACTCACCACAGAGTACTTAACATAAAACACAAACACAGATAATAATAATGTTTGAAAATAACGTGAGTTGACGTTGTATCTCCCACATATATAGTACTATAGTAATATATATGGTAGGAATACCTCAAGGGTCAATACTCGGGCCAGTACTATTCATAATATACGTCAATAACATTATTAATGCTATGCCAAGTTGGGCATATGCTAGTTTGTTTGCAGATGATACTCACGTAGGAGTATGTGACATATGAATGTAATCTAAATATTTAACTTAATGACGCAATGACTATATTAAAATAAGCAAACGGAATTATCCTTAATACAGATAAGAGTGTTATAATGAAATATAAAATACGAAAGAAGTCAAAAGATAAAATCGATTTGACAGAGAATGTATTCCTTGGATATACCGTGGACTATACGATAACACATTCAATCCATATAGAAAAACTGTGCAAAACATTGGCAAGTGCTATTTACGCTCTGCTCAAACCTTTGCATGATAAAACTTCTTTGCTGTCAATGTATTATGCTTATATTCAGTCACTCACAAGATATGCACACATTAGTTATCTCAGCCTAAAGTTAGACTGACAAAGGTCCAAAAACAGGGAATCTGCAATAAAATTTCAATGTACAATAAGTTACCTTTGACAATATCAAAATTAAACATAACTGACTTTAAAAAAGTACTTAAGCCGTAGAAAGAGTATAGTAATAGAAGCGCTATGAGCGTATATCTAAGGGATAGCAATAGTTTATGACGTTGTTTATGGAAATGCCAGGTGAAAGATTTAACCATATTGATGGGGTAAAAAGCAGCACCAGATTTAATTTAATTATATTATGATAAACATGAATACCTATCATCACATACTCAAGTTGTTGCCAATCTCATTATAAAACCTAAGGTATTGGTTTTGGATTTTTATGATTGTTTACAGAATTTAAACTAAAGTTGTAAAAATAATTTTACACCCGAAGATATGTTTTCCTTTTGGCTTTCCTATTATAGTCTAAATATGGGAAATTATTACAATCACGTCATCTAAACAACACCCAGTAAACTGGAAGTATAGAACTTATAGGAATAAATAGTGTTGGAATTGAGTCCGTTCTAAAATAAGTTACATTATGTGTTGTCTTGCGAAAGCAATGAGATTCAAAATGTTCGGAGCATATTCGAGCATTCCGTACTTTGTACGTTATGTTTAGGTTTTTTTTGCCTCCGGTAAGCAAAATCCATATAATTATCTGGTATTAATTTTTTTTAACTGACAACATAGAAATAACATAAATCTTATGTACATAATATATTAAGATAAGTACGAAAGTTTTGACGGAAATTTTTATGGTGCACCATTGTATTATTACTAAAATTTGCGTATTCTCGAATAAATTTCTAGACAACATGCGAGTGAGAAATGCAGTTAATCTTTACTTACCTTGTTGCCTAAGCTTCTAGTAATAATGATGATTTTGACCTGACTGTGACAGATTTTGACTGTTTCAGCACAGTCATGAATTAATTTACTATAGTAAATAATATACTTCAACACTTTTCATACTTGTTCTAAATAGACAAAATGTATGGAGTCAAAACATTAAAAATGTAAACCATTGTTAGTAAACTAAACAACGGTTTAAATGTATTTTTAATGCTACAATAAACTTGGACTGACAATAAAAATGAATTTAAATCCGTTATTTTCCGTAGGGTAAGCTAAGTATAAACTTGTCGAATATATTATGGGCTGTGGTTTTCGTGAGATAAATAAAAAAAAAATAGTCTTTTTATGGGAAAACTACTTTCTGGGTAATAGTATCCCAAACTCAATGGAAACCCTAATAATTAATGAAGATGCATGAAAATATTGGGGTCACGTGTAAGCCAAGACTATCTTACTATCTATCTTCTCTAGTCGGTTAATACATAGATTTTGCATAGATTAAGTAGGGTAGGGGAACCGGTCCACCGGCCGGCACCTATCCATCGGCCATTCCTGATCCTCTTTCAGTATTATTTAGATATTAGCTACTTACTATTGCAATATAGGAACGAAAGTCTTGTAAATACTCTTTGATTGAATCGCCTGATACCCTAAAACATTATTCGGTTGGGTTACTATAACAAACGATTTTTAAAGAATTGTTTAATTTCACGTTGGCAGATGAGAAAGAGTTACGCACGCAAATACAAAAAAAAAGTGACTCTCGTTCAACCGTAAGTTTTTTACTGTTATACTAAGTAAATGTTGATTGTTAATAGTTTTATAGCTGAAGAGAGAAGCTATAGTCATTCTTTCATAATTATTTTAATAGTATTTGATTTTAAATAACGATTTTTTAAAATAATGTATAGTGCATTATAGCTGATAGGCTAGCCTTTGACCACCATATCACCTGATAGTAAATTATGATGTGGGCGAAGATGTTGTTCAGGCCACCCTAGAATTACTAGTATTACTATTAAAGTGTAACAAATTAAATCAAACATCAAAGTATAGTTTTAAGTATGTACTGCCAAAACTATGAGGATGTTGGAATAAATGCGTGTTGGGCTAGTAGGATATTTTAAATAGATACATACAAACATATTACACATAAAAATGTATTTCTTAAATTAATTGTATGGATACATTAATTTTAAATCAATTTTAAATGTTCCGACCGAAAACTGGGTACTGCTGACCGAAAACTAAAAAAAATGGCCGAAATCCGGCGATTTCGCTATATTTGGATTTATTTATTTTTCTATAAAGAAGGAAACACTTGACGTTCCATTAAATATTAAATACGTAAACTACATTATATAGGGTACATATATAAATAAACAACGCAGGGCTCAATCAATTGTAGATTTTTTTCTAGCGTCTTAAAGTTGAATGTGCCATTAAATGGCCGTAAACTGAGTATTCTACCCTAGTCATCTTGCATCTGTTGGGAGCCAGTTACCACTGGCTCCCAACAGATAAAAGGGTATACGCGAAAAGGATAAAACATATTTATATCTGTCTCGCTCATTATTATTGCAGTTATGGTATGTGCATCCTTCTCTAATAATTAGTACAATTCATTACGCCGATTCTATTACTATAATCTTTCTACGACTTAAGCAGTTTTTTGAAACACATCCACTCTATTCCTTAGATGAATGGACATGCGCATCACGGAATCTTCATTCTTGTAAAAAATCAATTTAAATAAATGTAATTATTGAATGAAGTACACTTGACTGCATATGCTTACAATAAGATTTATAAATCCCACTGGTTTATGTGTTTGGATTTCAGATTTCTTGAGGGATCGGTCGATTCGAGTGGTCATCGATGGCTGTTCATCCGACCAATTGGCTATAAACGCCGGAGTCCCTCAAGGATCAGTACTCTCTGCAACGCTTTTTCTGCTGCATATTAATGATCTGCTTAAGCCCGGTATTTTTGTGTACGCAGACGACAGCACCGTTGTGGAGAGTTATACATCTAACGCACGAACCAGTGCATTACAAATCCAGTATCATAGGGAAGCGATGGTTCAGCGCTTGAACTTTTCTCTGAAGGCAGTCTCCGATTGGGGCGATGCCAATCTGGTTAAGTTCAATGCTGCTAAAACCCAGGCGTGTCTTTTCTCCGCCAAACGGAGCCCTTTTCAGCTGGCTCCTACTTTCAGAGATCTGTGCGTGCCAATTAGTAAACATCTCGAGCTTCTTGGCATCTCATTAACACCGAATCTCAATTTCTTTTTTTTTATGCCTGATAGGTTAGCCTTTGATCACTATCTCACCTGATGGTAAGTAATGATGTGGTTGAGACTAACCTAGAATTACTGGCTCTCAAGGACAGCTGTCGGAACACACCGTTAGGTGCTTGGCGACAGATTTTCTACTTGAGGGTGGTAGCTAGCCAGGCGGGCATTCGCAAAATGCCCTACCACCATGCTATAACGACTGCCATCCTAAGACAACAACCGGGACCGACGGCTTAACGTGCCCTCCGAAGCACGGAAGCGCTCAGTAGTAATGTCACCAGCGGTCACCCATCCAACTCCTGACCGCGGCGGACGTTGCTTACCTTTGCTGATCGTTTCAGAATGGCTAAGAAAACTCAGATGAAATATTGATTGATTCAAATTGAAATTGAAATTCAAAATCATTTATTCAATGCGTCTACGACGCTCTTATGGAGGTCAATTACAAATTTTAATATTGAAATATTCTACATTGTACTGCCACGTTCAGCAAAAAAAATTATAGAGCCACTGCGAGAAGAACTATTACATATAATATGACTATTACAATATTTGTTCAAATTACGATTGATTGAACTTTATATATATTTATTATTATATATATATATATATATACAGAATAGAATATTTTTATTGTAGCGACCACCAGACCAGAGGTGTTGAGAGAGGTAGAGAGGTTCTATGGACAGCTTTAAGCTTCGGTCGCTAAACCCGATACCAGCTTGGTTAAAGACCCAAGAGCCAAGCTGAGCCGACACTATACAGAAGATATCCCGGACATAAGCCTGTACGAGATTATGATGGCTTTGAAACAGCTGAAGGACAACAAGGCGCCTGGTGATGATGGAATCACATCTGAGCTTCTGAGAGCGGGTGGAACACCAGTACTCAAAGTCCCCCAGAAACTCTTCCATTCCGTACTGATTGGAGGTACTACACAGAGGCGTGGTGGTACTGTTCTTTAAAAAAGGTGACAACACCTTGCTGAAAAACTACAGACCTATCACGCTTCTGAGTCATGTCTATAAGCTGTTTTCAAGGGTGCAAATATTTAAAAATAAAATAAGTTATTTTACAGAGATATACTTAGAACTTAAATAATCCTTAATATGGTAAAAACAATAACTTAATAACCAATTCGTCAGAACCATCTTAAATCTATTGCCATCTAATAATTTAATGTCATTTGGTAATGCATTATAAATTCAAATTATCATATTATATACATTTTTCTTATAAATATCATTCCTACAGGGAGGTTGATATAGTAGGTTTTAGAATCTTTGTCTTTTTTGTCTCGTTACGACTTCACAGTGTTCTTTGAAATATTCTGGACGAGATTTTGCGAAGAGGCACATTTCTCTAATGTAAAGGCAAGGTAGTGGAAGGATGTTCAAGGATTTAAGAGCAGGCAGTCAAAAATAATTCCCACGCTAGCTCCACCCATGCGGCGCAACGATCCCCGCTGCACCGAACGAGGCGATGTGCAGCAGCGGCGCACGCGTCTCGCTTATAAACATATTTGTATACTTGATATTAGATTCGCGAACACAGATACCATTGAGACGATTTAAACTTTTTTTATAATCTTATTCACGTGACGAATTTCGATATATAAAGTAACTTTGTATATACTGCAATTGATGTCACGTTTTTATTTTTATCAACATTACTAATATTTCTTAGTAAGAAATTGATTATTTGATTTACTTTTCAAAAGTATTCTTACGGTCGACAGACTTATTACTTATTACCATATGTTCATGTCTGCTCGACTTTATTGGTATATATTATTGGTATATCATATTATACATATTTAACTGACTTCCCAATAGAAAGAGGGTTCTTAAATTGACTTGTCTATTATTTATTTTATGTTTGACCACACATAACTTTTTTACTGAACCTTACAATATAGAAGATTATTTTTTTGCTAGTACAGTTTAACTCTTTATTGGTTTCATTTTAATTTCATCAACACCGGCGAACGGTTTGCCAGTTACAGTCAACTTACTAAAAAGTAATTTGCCAAAATGCCTTGACGATCGCAGTGCTTCTAGCAACTAATGTAAGTGGCAACTATGAATATAGATGAAAGTTATTGTTCAATAGTGATAAAAACACAAATTTGAGATCATATTGAACCGATATCAACCAGTTATTTCAGACTGTTTAATTAAAAAAATTGTTTTCAAGTCTTTTTTTTTTAAAGTTTCTTTGCTATGTTGTTGCGTCGCAGTCTCCGTGTTTATAGAAAAAAACATACTGCACCAAACCAACATAAGTGAGACAAGGGTCGGAATATGATGGTGGTACATAACAGCCCAAACGGCACGATATATATTGATAAATGGGGTGTTTTTAAATTCTCCGTAGTAACGAAAGTAATGTTACTTGGCATCCGCGTGGACGATAATTTATGAATGAATCAACATTGTTCTCAGTATCTTGGAATGTGATTAATCAGATTACATGTTACACATCATTTGAATAAAGTAAAATACCATCAAATTGAATGAGCAAAATATTATATTTTTTTTTTTTTTTTTTTTTTTTATTATTAACACATTCTATACACTACAGACTCGTGGTCCGTACACTTGTTTGATTTTGTTTCACTTAAATACATTTCTTAATTTTACATCATTCTCCAGCTTATCAATATTCCTCCTGAAGGGAAGTTAGCCTAATGTTAGTTATAAATTATATTATATATATATATATATATATATATATATATATATATATATATATATATATATATAATTCATAAAGCTAAAGTGAGTCCATGCTTATATGTATATTTTCTCCTTATATCTAGTTTGTATAGTAGTATATTACATTATTCAGTATGTCGTTGAGGGTCCGGCCACAGATTCCGCCGATGCCCTTGATGTTTTGATAAGAGCCTCCACGATCTCTTCGTTTCTGTTTCGTATTGCCATTTTTAGGTTGTGATCGACTATGTTTTTATAGTTTGCCTCTGTTGCCCGCCTGACGAAGCCTCCAATGGCGTCCGAGCTGTCATCGGTATAGTAAACGCAGCATTTTGTATGGCGTGACACTGCTACTACCGCATGAGAAACACTGTCTCGGAGCTTGGTGACTCTTTCCCTCATCTGTATGATGATTACCGACTCATAAGTCAATCCCTGCGCTTCGTGTACGGTTAAGGTGCAGGACCCTGAACCAGACCCATATCCTTTGCTGACAAGGGAGGCTTTTTCCTCCTGCGTCAGCACTAGATAGAGGGTGTTCTGGAGGTCAGTTGGTATATTTGCACCTGTATAACGTTCTAGCTTCAGGGAATGAACCTGGGATCGCGATGAGTAAATGCCCGTGTACACCTCGCTGAGGGCGTATGCCACATCCAAGGGGTTTCTGTGGGTGCAGAATAGTTGTTGACTAATGGAAACCAATGTCTTTGGACTACTGTACCTTATATCGAAGAGGTTCTCTCTGTCAATATAGGGCAGTTGGTTGACATCTCCGATGATGACGACATCCTCAGCCTCCAGCAACCGTGCAGCCATTATGATGGCCCCAAAATGGTTCATGTGAGCTTCGTCTATTAAAAGACGTTTTTCTCTACGCTCCATGAACCCATTGGCCAATATGGAGGCCAAGGTACGCACTTTGGATTTTACTCCGTCGCCGATGCGTTGTGCTACCTTGTCTCGCAGATCTTTGGCTGCTTCGGTTGTAGTGGTGACTAGGATGTCCTTTTCAGCATCGAAATTGTCAACTATCCAAGTTGTTTTCCCACATCCTGGAACCCCATTTATCCATGTGATGTTTGGCATCGTCCATATCTCACGTGCTGCTGCTGGATCAAGTGCCCCCGATATGGTTTTAGCCATATCGAGGATTTTCTCCTGCAGCATTATTTTTGTGCACCGGGCTGTTACGACGATGGGATCGTTTGGTGGTGTATAAAAGATGATTCGGCCGGTGCGGTGCGTTTCGCTTTCATTCTGTTTGACAAAACCTCCAGTGGAGCTGAATGCGGCCATATACCGACCTGACATTGTTCCCTTTATGACTCGGGAAGTGTCATTGTCATATATGGCCGCCTCCGCCTCCACAAGCCTCACGTCCAACAAACCCTCACTTTCCCAGCAATATGCTTGCATGATGTTTTTGCAAGTTGCCAGGTTTACATCTCGCGAGGCTTTTTCAATCGCTAGAAACTCGAGGAATGCGTTGATCGCGAAGTCTATAGGTTTTGTCGTCGGAATGTAGCTGGGTGGGCTGACCTGCCCCTTGTCGGCTCTATTACGTTGTGTTTGAGGCTTTACGGATTTTTGGCGTGGTCTACAGAAATCTTCAACGGCGGCTGCCTGTCTTTCCGCCGTTTTTGAGAGCTTATCCCGTATTCCATAGACTGCAGCACCGACGATGTTCATGAAGGTGCTTTTTGTTCGGTCAGCTTTCTCTTTCGACTTGGCCTCTTGCTTAGCCTTTAATTTTCTGGCTTCGAGTTTTTGTTCATGGCGCTCAGACCCAGTTTGCGTAGCCGAATGCGGCTGGAGGTTCCCCGTAGAGTCGGTGGGTGAGATCACAGTGGGTGCTTTGAGGAAGCTGAGGTCTTGTTCTCTATCCTCATAAGCTATGACTTCATGATATTTAGAAGCTTTTATGCATCCTATGTGATCTGCGATCTCTCCTCTTTCGTATTCGACTACCATTGCGTCTACGCTAATTTTGCGTGGTGTTATGCTAGCACCTTCTTCAATCTCTCCAAGCTTCGAGAGCACTTCATCCGCCATCGCAAAAGGAGTTTTTCTGCCCCAGTCGATCAGTGCTATCGTTTTGTTTCGCGATCGCACTAAGCGACATTGGCAGCCGGCCAGAGTCGTCTCGGGTAACTCTTTATATCTCCTACGTTTAATAGTGGTTTTTGTAGTGCTCCCGTTGAGCAATGCGGCCAGTCCGGGTGAGATTGCAATGCGGTTTTTCTTATTTACGATGCAGTAGCTGATTCCGAGGCGTTCAGTGTTGCTGTCCATGAAAAGGGCCACCCCACGAACTCTGATGCTAGGCTTGCCCCTCTCACCGAACTCCAAGAATTCGTCTAGTGGAGTTCGCTCTGGGGAGGCTCGCCGTACATCGGGTCCGCGGCTTGTAGCCCCCAGGATGGGCTGGGGCATAACAGGTCGGTTCTGTTTCGGTTTCAGTGTGCTATGCCTTTTCGCTGCGGATTTGAACGCTTTTTCGGCGTAGTTCAGGAAATGGGTTCTGTTTTCTTTGTCTGCCATGATTGTCTGCAGGTTTTCCATTGTAAGGCTGGAGTTTATCTGAATCTCCAGATCTTGCCTTAACGCTAGAAAACGAGGGCACTCCAGAACCACGTGCCATACAGTTTCACTAACATTGGGATCGCACTCGCAACTTGGGGTATCCAATAATTTGAACCTGTGCAGGTATTCAGCTATCCCGCCGTGTCCCGTCAAGACTTGCACTTGTGTAGGTGTAAGCTTTGTGGTTCTAACTATCCGGTATGACTTAATGACATCCGGTAGGAACTGCTTAGTGACTTGTCCTGTGCTGGAAGAGACGTATCTGTCCTGCCATTTGCGAACTGTCTCTTCTCTGATCTTTTTCTTGACGTGAGATAGAGGGACATCACCGTAATCTGGATCGGAGGTTACATGCAGAGCTGCAGACTTAGCTAGCTCATCGGCTCGCTCGTTTCCCGTTGTGCCTACATGAGCTCGTAGCCAGAAGAACCGCACTTGTCTTCCCTCCATTCTCATTTCTCTCAAGCACTCTTTGATGGATTTTGTTAGGGGGTGGGTTAATCTGGGATTCTCCAGCAGGCCGAGTGAAGATCTAGAGTCACTCAGGATATTGACTACTTGAGACTCGCTGGATTTTGCAGATTGAACTGCCCTGAAGAGTGCATAGAGTTCCGACTGGAACACTGTGCAGGAGGGGTCCAGACTGAAGGTGGAGAAGCTTGACTCTTTTCCTTCCTCCCACCATGTGAGGGCTGCGCCAACTTTTCCCTCAATTTTGCTGCCGTCCGTGTAGACTTGTGGACCGGTAATTTGGTGGGAATTAAGGGTTTCAAGATTCATGTCCTCAAGGAGCTCGTACTCAGTTGTTTCGAGTATCGATGGATGAGGCTGCTGTAGATAGCTCACATTTTGCTCCAATTTCCTTCCTGATGGTATATAGTCTGGTGACAAGCCTTTTTTTGCCATGTAAAGGCTAGCGGTTTCCTGTATTCTCAGATCTAGCGGTAATGTTCCTGACAGTGCGAGTGCCGATGTGAGCGATACCGTGCGGTATGCCTTACAAATTTTTTGTGCGAAGCCCCTTTGTAGCGCGTCCAGACGTTTCCTGATCATTTGGAGCTCTGTCGCTTTGTACCACGCACAGGAGGCATACAGCACGATCGGCTCAATAACTGCAACGTATATTGTCCTAATTATTTCGGTGTTTAAGCCCCATGTGACTTTTGCTGCACATGCCAGTTGTTTGTAAATTCCGGTCACCTTCCTGCAAATTGCATTCACATGCGGTAGGAAGTTAAGATTGCGGTCGATTATAAGGCCCAGGAGTTTTATCTCGTCTACGAGATTCAGCGTGCATCCCGACATGCAGATTTTGGGGAGGTCATACTTAAGTTTCCTCGTCATAAGCATCACATTTGTTTTGTGTGCTGCGAAGTTTAACTTATTATTTTCCCCCCACTTCACTACTATGTCGAGTGTTGTATTAGCTGATTCCTCCAAGGTATTGACCAAGTGTCCGGAAAATACAAGAACCACGTCGTCTGCGAACGCCTGGCAATATACTCCCTCGCCAGACAGTCTCTGCAACAGCGGATCCAGAACTATGTTCCAGAAGATCGGTCCACCGATGGAGCCTTGGACGCAACCCTTTGTGGTATATCTCTCGCTTGTTGCTCTGGCATAATTGACCACGATCTTACGGTCACTCAGGTATGAGTCTATTATTGCGTAGAGGTTCTTTGGACATTTTCTGGTTGTCAACTGGTGCTTTAGAGCCGGCCACCATGCGTTATCAAAAGCCCCCTCTATGTCCAGTGAGACTATGATGACGATCTTACTCTTAACTATTTCAGATCGTACGTGTCTCAACAGGTCATACAGGGCGTCTTCGGTTCCACGCTGTGGCATGAAGCCATATTGTTTTGGGCTAAGAGTTGGATGCATATGCCATTGGAGTCGGTTTATTACAAGCTTTTCGAAAACTTTTCCCAAGACTGATAGCAAACCTATGGGCCTGTAGGATTTCGGGTGTGTGTAGTCGTCTTTGCCCGGTTTTCTGAGGATTACGACGTGTGCTATTTTCCATTGTTTGGGGAAGTGTGCCAGCGACAAGCATTTGTTAGCTATTGCCATAAACACCTCCCTTTCACAGTGGATGGCCTTTGTGCAGATATCGGCAGTCAATCCGTCAGGTCCTGGGGCTTTCTTTGGATTTAGTGATCTCATCACCATTTCCACTTCTGCCCACTGGAAAGGTGGATCATCTTCGGACAGGCCTTCGATCTCCTCAGGTGGCTTGTCAGTCAGTCCTCTGATTTGCTTGTGGTATGGGCTGTCAGTCGATAGTGAGTCATCAGGGTAAAACGTTTCTGCCAGAAGATTGGCTGACTCTGCGGGACTTAATGTCTGTCCGTCAGCACTTCTGAGAAGCATGTCATCTTGTCTTCTGGCCGTTTTCCTGATAACCCTGTATATTCCGTCCCATAAGCTTTCTCTGTCTTGTGTTGTGCAGAACTCTTTCCAGCTCCTAATCTCAGCTTCGTTGGCTCTTTCCGCATAGGTCACTCGCGCTTCTTGATATTCCTGTAAGACTGCATCGAGCCGTGATGGAGCAGCATTCTTAATTCGCCTTTTTTTGCGAAGGACATCTTCCTTCAGTTTCGTGAGGTCCTTGCACCACCACTGGGGTAGCGGTGATACCTTCCTTTCGCCTATCCTTGGGATTAATTCATCGCAGGTCTTTTGGATGGATTCCTTATAGGCTACGATAATGGTTTCCAGATCCTCTCTGGATGCGATATTCTTAACTGAGTCAGGTGTAATATTGCTTTCTACTAGGCGTGTCCTGAATAGTGCATCGAAATCCTTCCACTTTGCCTTTCTGGTATTGTACCTTCGCGTCGTGACTGGCTTTAGCGGTTGCAATCAGCCTTCTAGACGTATGTCGAAAGTAATGGCATTGTGATCTGAGGTCGTCAGGTTTCGATTCACCCTCCAGTTTTCGATCCTTCCTAGCAGTGGCAAACTACAAGCAGTGACATCTACACTACTTGTGTAGAATTTGCCCCCCCTGTTCTCCTCGAAGGTAGGAATATCTCCAGTGTTGAGGACCTGTAGTTCCATCTCGTTTAGGAATGCGCAATAGGCTTCTCCTCTGGCGTTTTCGGTTCTGCTGCCCCACCAGTGGCTCCATGCATTGGTGTCCCCGCCGACCAGGATATTTCCGGTAGGTAGTTTATTGCATGCTATTTTTATACGATCCAGGTATGGCTCTATGTCTGGTTTTCCGTCCAGGTATATGGACACAACACCCAACCTCAGGTGGCCCGCCACCAGGAATGCAGCGGCCACCGTCTCCGTTACCAACTGTGGGTCATGGATGACTTCCAGCCGGTCGCTGAAGACGATGATCGCTGCCTTCACGGGTGTTTCGCGGTTTAGGGTGCACTGGATGACTTTCGTTCCAGGGTTTTGTTTCAATACGCCACTTGAACCAACGTATGGTTCTTGTACTAGGGCGATTGAAATACCTTTTGCCACTGCCACCTGATGTAGTTCCATTGTTGCTTTTTTGGATCTGTGTAGATTGACTTGGATGATGCGCAACATGGTTGTGTCATTACCCGGGGGAATTGAGCTGTTGTTTCCCTGGTCGCCCTTAGCAGTAGTTTATGCGGGACCGCGCTATTGCGTCCCACTTTTGTTTTTCTTTGCATGACACACTGAAAGCGTTATGTACTGTATCCGCTGCTGTCCCGTGCGCTCTCGTGCAGTTTTTGCATTTCGGGGGTTTCCCCTCCTGCCGTTCTTTACATTTCTCCCAAGAATGGACACCTCCACAGTAGCTGCAGAAGTCTTCCTTTTCTTGGCAGATTGCTTTGGTGTGGCCAAAGCCCAGGCATTTAGAGCATTGAATAAGAGGGGATTGGTCATATACTGGTCGCCGTTGCAGGCCGACATAGACCTTTCCCTCCTCCACGAGGCGTTTGTGCAGTTCTGGGGAGACCTCTAGTACTGGGTGACACTCTAGGCTGTTCCTCGCTCTCTTTCTGTACTTTACTTTGATCGTAGTCTCCTTCACATCGACGCCTTGCAAAAGATGTTTGTTTTGCGCCAAGATGTTTTCGACGATGTTTGCGTCGGTGTGATAGGAGAGCACGTCTCTTATTATAACCAGAGGATTTGATGCCCTGGCAACCTCCACTTTTAAGGTTTTATTTTTCTGGACCTGCTGCCGGACGAGATTTAGGTCTTCTCTCGTCCCACAGCTGAGTATCACTTTTTGATTTCGGGCCTTCCTCACCCTTTCTATCCTGGCCCCTGTATTCTTTGTATCGATCACATCTCTGATTCTCTCTATCGCTTTTTCCCCGGTGTTTTTGGGGTCTGTGGAAGAGATTATCAAAGTGTGATTGGGCTTTAGGGACAGTGAGGGAGGCCTTGCTGCCACTCTCGAGTACGACAGCCCCGATTCGACCATTGTGTTAATGGTCGCCTCCACGGCTGGAACTTTCGGCGTTGGGAGAGGCCGATCCATGGTGTGCAGATCTGCCACTCCTTTTTGTATGGAGGCAAGTGTCTCTTTGACCTCTACCATAGCCATCTCCGCCTCGATGTTTTGAGTAGGAGGTGGAGGCTCTTGCGAGCCTTTTTCTTGGAGAATTCGGAGGTCAGAAGACACTATTTCGAGGCGCTCGGAAAATGGCTTTAGGTGAAACTCTAGATCCAGTGGTGGCTGCGGAGGTGGAGGGACGCAAACCGGTCTCTCCAGAACCTGTCTGATAAGATGCTTTATTGATTTTAATTCGTCCTGTACTGCAATCATATCCGTTGCCTCAGGGTAGGTACTATGAAGTGGGGTCTCTATTATAGACGGTGGTGCGCTGGTTTTCTCGCCCAGATCCTCTACAATCTTGCGGAGAGCATCCAGTTGGTTAGAGATGCTCTTGGTGTGTGTATCTAGCCGGTTTATACCGGCCTGTACGTCTTCGAACCTTCGAGCGTCCGATGTCTCCGATTTTAGTTGTGTTTGATCGCATAATATCCGGGCGTCCAGCGTTGTGAGGACCTGCTTAACCTCCTTGATACCCCTGAAGGGTTCCTCGGTTTCATAGCCCAGCCAGCTACGTATGGCTTTGGTTTCCTCCAGGGTGCCCGTGATATCCACCCTCGCCAGATTCACCTGCTCGACAAGACCCTGCTTAAGGGCTAGTATTTCTCTGGCATGAGCTCTCTCAACATTCACAAGTTCTTGCGCGTGACGAGAGAGTGCTCTTTCCAGATTGTACTTGTGTCGGGCACGTGAGTCGGCGAGGGATAACACACTTTCGTAAAGGCCTTGCAAGCACTCGTGTGCAGTTGCCTTGCACTCTTTCTTCATATTAACTACTGCTTCTAGGGCGTCTTTCCCACGTTGCAACATCTGATTGGCCTCTCTCGTCTCCTCATTCATCGCAACCCCTGAGAGTCTTGAAGATGCAGACGGGAAAGAGTTGTGTCGTTTTCTTGAAGGGCTTGAGGCGACTGATGAGTTGTCTAAGTCATCCGAGCCCAATACGCTGGGTGTAGCAGAGCGCTCACTTAGCGCAAATGCAGCCGTGATATGTTCGGTTGGGTTTTCCACCGAGGAGGAAGCAGCAATGGGTTCCTCTACCGTGAGGATCCGTATCTGCTTCCTCCCCGGTGAAGCCACAGGAGTGACTTTGACATCTGTATCCGACTTGGCTTTTGGCTGTTCTATGAGGCGGGAGGACGACCTAGTGATTTTTTCTGAGGCTATCGATCTTGCCGCTGCCACTCTCGACAATACCTTCTCACGAAGGGATCGCGTCGGCTTTTGAGCTGCAGATTCTGTGGCCTTCTTGGATACACCAGACATTTTATGTTTACACAAATATTACGATTAAGAGAACACACAGAAATTATTTGGACATAGAGACTTTACACAGAAACACAGAAAATTTTACAATTATTTTGGACTAGATAATACTAAATTAACTTATAACTAATAAGATTCTTGTGAGCAGCCCAGCCGTCCAGTTTCCGCAAGCAGCACTTGTTCACAAGTTGACACATGTGCCAGCCATCGCCTTCCTCAACCGTCTTTTTGGGAAGATGGCGACCCGACACACAATGCCGCCGCTTGCCAAAACTTTTCCTAGTGAGCGTGACCGCTTCGGATGCCCGCAAGAATCTTTGGAGATTTTTTTTTTTTTTTTTTTTTATTGAATGGACTCAATAGGTGTTTGATCTTGATGCTGGAGTACGATGATCAAATCGCGCCAGAGCCTGGGTGTTCAGCTCTGCGTGGTGTGTGTGTTGGAGAACTGGAGTGGTGATGATGAGGAAATTCACAATTCCACCGGAGCCAAGTTGTTCTGCTCGCTGTCCCGATTTCAACGACCCCAAACACGAGGGGTCTATCTCTAACGGTTGTTGAGTTGTGGCTCGCGGGGGTGAGGTCAACCTCGAGGGGGAGGGGGGGAGGGAGGTCCCGTTGGGAGCTTCTGAGGGGTGGAACTGAACAACTGCTGAGTAGGAGGGGGTGGCTCGAGGGGGGTGTGGGGTAGTTTGGGGTTGGCGAGGGTGGGTAAGGCAGGAGTGGGTGAGGATAGGTCTGAGGGACCAGCCCTCGGACTAAGTAATAAAGTGAGATGAAGTCAAATTCCGTTTGGGGGTGAGGGATGAGGGTGGTTTTGCAGGGGGTAAGATGTGGGTTTAGAGAAGGGGGTGTAAAAAGGGCTGGTAATCCCGATTCAGATGAATCCAAACACGGGGGGGCTAGGACAAAGGGGGCAGGAGTTCCCTCGAGGTTACCTGATGGTGATGGTTGGTCTGTAGGGCGAAGTCCTGAGCTGGTCTGCCAATTTGTCGATGAGTCTATGAGCCGTCTGTGGAGTCTTCACGTGGGGCCGATGTTGGCAGAGTTACTAACCTCACTTTGTGCGAGCACGTGGTGATCGCGTGGATTTCTCGCGGATTGGACACGTCGTAACTCTGCTTCCCGTGATCGGATCTTGAAACTTTTTTCGCCACCATATAGGTCTTTGTAGCGGCTACAATTATGTTATTACGGCTTGTTTGACTCACTGCTGTCCTCAGCGTTATTCCTGGACAAAGTTTGTGTCCTCCTGCTCCTGAACCCGTGGGCCGACGAAGTTGCGCACACGAATCCTGATGAATCACACACTTGTTTACTTTACAACAACACTTTTTTGCGCGTAGCTCAAAAGTATCCTATTTTTAGGAATATTTTTCGTGGAGCTGATGTATGTTTGATGGCGTTTGATCTGATCTTTAAAATAAAATATTATATTATATTCGGTGAATATGGGTACAATTGACCTGAAATAAATGGATTTGATTTGATTTCATTAAATGTTAGTTGTGGGCAATATATTTTACCACGACTCGTCATACAAATATGAATTATAGTTTTTCATAACTGTGCTACTGTACACGTTCCCATAATAATATAATGCAGGTTGTTTTTTTTATTGCTATCATATAATTTTTGACTATTAATTACTTATGTTGAAAATATGTTCGTAATTCGTATACATCCTATTTCGTTTAATTTTTCAGTTACAGTGGTTAACAGAAAGGTGTTATTTTACTACCACTCTGCTTTCATATACCAACTATGGTAAAAATTAGACCAACCAGATATATATCTAGCAACGAGATTTAAACCCCCGAGAGGGGAATTGATGGTTCGCCCGATCATGCAACTGGTGTGTGATTTCTAACACATTTAAGTCGTAGCATGAGCGCACATAAACAGTACGCGACCAGAAGCTTTATCCGTACGTACGTGTTTGTAAATATTTTTATTTTTGACGATTGTAGGCACTCAGTGCAATAAAAATGACTACCTGCTCCATTAAATGATGCGGGAAAAGTAGCAAAACATCCAATTATAAAAAAGATGGAATTACCTTCCACAAGTAAGTAAAATTATTCAATTTACGTAATTTATCTACTTCATGTTAATAGGTCAAGTTAAACTGGACAATCTAATAGACCCGTATGAATGCATTTCACTCCCACTTACTACATTCTTCTATTGTCATCCTTGTCTTTCTATAAACCGCGCCCTCTCCTAGTGTTGTGCTTATACAGTACGGTAATGTATCGTTATAGCGGAACTAAATTCGATATAGTCATACTCTGGCCCATAAATATATTTAGCCTTGGACGTAAAGAGGGTTTTATATGTTTAATATGAGTTAATAATACTAATAATTTATTTCACAATATACAGTTACATGTTGTTATTCTTAACTTTATTACAATTGATACACTAAATTGTATTGATTTCTTGACAGTAAAATGACATGCAGATCCCGCACTAAGAAAAAAAATATTTTTTTAATGCCAATTTTCCCGACATATTTTAGTAAGATACCTACAATCATATACTTAATATTTAGCATGTTATAAAATATATAGCACATTACTTAAGTATATCACCTATGAACACCTGCTTGTTTAATATCTAACCGTTTATGGAAATAGTGCATATTTTCTAATGACGTACGCTCAAACATATATATATGCTTGGATGTTGATATATCGGATTATTATTACAACAGATACATACATATTTCTAAATATGATTACAAGCACTATTACGTGCTGAACAAAAATCAAATATATACAAATTATTATTAGAGTACAAAATGTTTTGTGCCAGACGGGAATCGAACCCTCGTCCTCTGATTTATGAGGATGCCTAATCTATTCGGCCACCGGAACCTTACTCTTACGAGTCGGAAATTTGTATTGCAAATATAAGAAATATACTCCAATAATAATTTATTAGGGAGATATATAAATTACTAAATTACAAATATACGAGAGGAAAAATTTAAGTCATGTGCGGGATTAAATTTTTCCTCTCGTATATTAATTGTAATTTTGTAATGTAATCCGCAGAGCATGCGTTATTGCAAACATAAAAATATTAAAAGAGGTATTTAAATGTTTATCATTTTAGTAAAGATATTTAAAGCAGAATTGTGGAATCACACAACCATATCATTATTAACAAAACAGCTATACTCATACAAAATACCGCGCGAGGTGTCTGCTGGGTATTATTGCCAACGCAAGTGGGAGAAAATATTACTTTTATCGAAATAGGTCGTCACGGAGGAATAAATTATAAGATCAGCTTATATATGTTGTACGACGTATTGATATCGATTATATTTGCATAAGAATCATGTCCCATCACTATGGGACTCGGGTGTTTACCGCATGGAGGTGGCTTAGCCAATTAGAGCGCGTTTAGGTAAAACAGAGTTTGGCATCAATTCATCTCGAACAAACCAAATCTGATTGCATCTCTTAGTGTTATTTTCTCGATGATATCTAACCACTTCTAAACAGCAGGATAAGATTTTTTTTTACCAAACTTGCAGAAGAGTCTACATACGCAATTGTAAGGGCCTTAAACTTTGGGATATTTTATGAAAAAAACACACAGCTGCAGAAACATTGTAGGGAACATGTTATACAGGCTTTTTTAATGAAACATGGCAGACAAGTGAGAGGTACTGGAACAGGTGACTAAATTAGACTTTAAAATAAAAATAGTGGATTCTTAGATTGTTAGTAAGTGGTATAGTCTACAGAGGTTATCGACAAATTAAGTTAAGATGTATATAAATTAACAAAAAATCATTTATAAAATAAAAAATATATTGTTTTCAATTTATACAGTTTTAATGATATGCAAAAGTGTGCGTGAGAAATAACGAGTATCGGAAACGGAAAGTCAAGTTTTTTTTCAAGTTTGCAGTCCCCGTGACCACGATCACTGCAGTGTTTGAAACGTCAGGACAAAAATAATGATAAATATACGAGATTTAAACCGTTTAATGTTGTTTAATTACTATGTGTAACAATCGCGAAAACCTAAGACAACATTAAGTTAAGAACCCTTATTCCAGCAAAGCCATTTTACAGCCCTTTTCTCAAGGCTGGTGTGGCTAAAGTATAAAAGTTTTTGTTTTTTAAATGATGCAGGAAGAAAGTTTATTGTTTTTGTAATTGAGTGCATTAGCCAATATTGGAGTACAAAATTTTATGCCCAAGGCGGGAATCGAACCCGCGTCCTCCGATATCGCGTTCGATTCCCGCCTTGGACATAAAATTTTGTACTCCAATAATTTGTTTGATATGATTTCGCTTAGCACGCGATAGTGCTTGTAATCATATTTAGAAATATAGAAGGGTAGCAACATCATACCGAGAGTTAAGTGTTTGAAAAAACACTTCTTTCGATCAGATGAAGTCTTGTAGTCTGGTTGATGGCCGCGCACCGTCCCCTATGATGGTTAAAGTAATACAATTGGAGCACAAAGTTTCGGCAGAAATGCCAATGTCCAGGTGGCTGAGATGGTGTTAAGCATCCGACGCGATATCGGAGGACGCGGGTTCGATTCCCGCCTTGGGCATAAAATTTTGTACTCCAATAATTTGTTTGATATGTATCTATCTATCTAAAGCCGTTCCGCGAACAGGGCAGTTATACAAATATAATGAACCAAGGTATGCATGCACAAAGCAGGTATACAAACTACAAAACTAAGTTATTTGCCTATATGTATACAATTATGGTTAGAAGGACATAATCAAATATAGATACCTACATAGTAAAAGTAAAAGTAAAAGTAAAAAAGCCTTTTATTCAACTACACATTTACAATCTATTTTACAAATCTCCTATTCATTAACATTGATTAATTATTTTCTGGATATTCATGATTCAAATTATTAATTTATATGATAATATTTTATGTCAAGTTTCGTATTTCTTATTTATTGTAATTAATTTAATGGGTAACATATCTAACCAATTATATTAAATAGTGTGTATATTATAATTAAAGCATGCTAAGTTTATTATATTTTATGTGTAGATGTCGCCTCATTGGCGTAGGCCTCCCCCAGTTGTGACCATAATTTTCTGTCTCTTGCTATCCTCATCCACTCCACTCCGTGTCGTTGTGTGAAAACATCTTCCCATCGTCTGTTTGGTCTTCCTCTTTTCCTTTTATCTTCCCTCGGTATCCACTCCATGACTTTTTTCGTCCATCTCTGGTTATCCATTCTACTTATATGTCCCGCCCAATTCCATTTTAAAGTTCTTATGGTACTAATTATGTCCTTGACTTTGGTTTTCATTCTGATTGTATTATTATTTATTTGGTCAGATAGTTTTATACCTAGCATACTTCGTTCCATCTTTCTCTGACATATTGCTAATCTGTTTTCATCTTCTTTCCTTAGGGCCCAAGTTTGACATCCATAAATAAGGCATGGTAAAATGGCAACATTATATAATTTGCTCTTGATCGTGGCGTGTATCTCTTTGTTTTTCATTATTTCTTTCAGTCCCCAGTACTTTTTCCACGCTATTGCTATTCTTCTATCAATCTCCTTTTCAGTGTGATCCTCAAAAGCTATGGATTGACCGAGGTACGTATATTCCTTTACGTATTCTATACTTTCTTCTTCTACTGTTATGGTCTTCTTTTCTCCATTGGTCATAATTTTTGTCTTTGAGGCATTTAGTGAAAGTCCTGCTTTTTTGCTCTCTATTGTCAGGTCTATTAACATGTTCTCTAACTTTTGTGGAGATTCAGCAAAAATCACGATGTCATCAGCAAATCTTAAATGACTAAGATATTCGCCATTTATTTTAATGCCTTCATCCTGCCAATCCAGATTTCTGAAGATCATCTCCAAGACAGAACAGAATATTTTTGGTGAAAGTGGATCTCCTTGACGTACTCCCTTCATAATGAAAAACTCTCGTCCGTCTGTTTCGAGTCGTATTTTTGAAGAGCATTTTGTATATATATTTTTAAGAATCTTTATGTATCCTTCATCTATTCCTTGCTGCGTAAGTGCTTGCCAAATGGCGTTGTGTTCAAGCGAATCAAACGCTTTGGTAAAATCAATGAAACCCATATATATGACCCTGTTGTACTCTTTGCATTTGCTGACAATTTGTGCTACGACTTGGATGTGATCAATTGTTGAAAAACGTTTCCGAAACCCTGCTTGCTCCTGTGGTTGGTTTTCATCTAGGGTTGGTGTGATTCGGCTTAGTATTATTTTAGAAAATACTTTATATATATTGGACATCAAGCTAATGGGTCTGTAGTTTCCTAATTCTGCTCTGTCTCCTTTTTTGTGTAGGAGTATTGTAGTCGATTTACTCCACTCTTCAGGTGACTGTCCATTCTTCAGGATGTTGTTAAATATTCTTTGTAACGATGTGATTAACGGGTCTATTAGCGATTTTAGCAATTCGTTAGTAATGTGATCGTCACCGGGAGCTTTTTCGTTCTTCTGAGTTTTAACAGCATGCTCAATCTCACATTTCATTATGTCTGGTATGTTTGTTCCTTTGGTTTGGATTTTTTTGTTATAATTTGCGTTTGGAAATTGGTCTGTGGAATATAAGTTTTCATAGAATTTTGTGGCTTCTTCCAGTAAATTTTGTCTTTTTGAAACGATTCCTTTCTTTTTTGTTTTTAGATATACAGTCCATTCTTTCTTGTTGTTTAGTTCCTTGAATGCTTTCTTCACTGCTCCTGTATTCTTAATAAATTTCTCAAATATGTCGTGTCTATGTTGTTTTTTGTCTCTAGTAATATTTCTGTTTATTTCTTTACTTATGTTTGTGATTTTTTGTCGGATTTCTCTGGTACGTCTTAGTTTGTATAGCGTTTCTCGTTCTTTAAGGAGAAGTTCTGTAGTTACGTTTATTGTTTTTCGCTTCTTTTTTCTAGTTAGTGACATCTCTTTTAGTATGTATATTATTTCTTGCTGTATTTGTTTATACTGATTTTGCACGTTTGTGTCATTTTCTGTGATATGTTTTAATTTAAGCTTTAGTTTGCTTTTTTCATTTTCCGGTAGTGGTAGGACGTCTCTCAGACTTGGTGGTGTTAATTGTTTAAATTTTCTCATGGTTTTAAGACGTAGTTGGCATCGAACTATTCTGTGATCCGTGTAGAAATTCGGTCTTATTACATCAAAGTTTACTAATTGGTTATATTTATTCGTAAGGATGAAGTCAATTTCATTGTAATGTTTGTCATTTGGTGTTCGCCACGTCCAATTTCGATGTTTTTTCCTTTTGAACATAGTGTTGGTTATTTTTAAGTTATTCTCCAGAGCGAATTGTACAAGGTTTTTACCGTGAGAGCTTCTTTTGCCATGAGAAAACTTCCCAAATATGGCTTCTTCACCTAGCTGCAATGTGCCTACTTGGGCATTAAAGTCACCCATTACAATTAAATTCGACGATTGAGTGAAACTCAATGCTTCGGTAAGAGTTTCGTAGAATTTTGTCAGCGCCTCAGGTTCGCACTTTTCTGTTGGGGCGTACGCTTGTATTATGGTCCATAAGTCTTTATTTCCTAGTTTAAGTTCCACTAAGGCTACTCTATCGGAAAAGGTCTTGAATCCGATTATGTTACTTTTTAAGTTCTTTTTAAAAATAAAGCCTACTCCATTTCTTCCCTTTGTAGCATAGGTATGAAAAAGGATGAATTTATCGTGTTCTTCTATTACTTCTCTTTTTCTTCTTACTTCACACAATCCAAGGATGTCCCATTTGACTTTCTCTAAACTATTTACAAGTTCAGTTAATCTGCTTTCCGCTAGTAAGGTTTGTACATTGAGGCTTGCAATATTTATAATGTTTGTCTTCTTTGTCAATTTTTCAACCAGGGGGATATGGTCATACTCCTCCACGGTGACCAACCGGCTTAGAGGAGATTTTTTGGCTAGTTTTTTGACATTGTATTTTTATGTATGTTATTGTCATCGTGCTTGCTGGTTCTAGGTGTTGGCGTAAGTAATTCCTTCGTTTGTTGGTTATTACTATCAAAATAAGATGTAATGCTATGCGATTTAGTTTTTTTTGATAGTTGTTTATGTTCCTTATTTGTATGTATTTTTGTTTGTTCTGGGGTGACTGATAGAGTTCTTTTTTTGTAATTATTTTTAAGATTTTCTTTCATTGAACTGTTTTCCTGTAGTGTTATTATTTTGTCGTACTTTATTACCGCTTTGGTGCCTTGTTCTCTAAGCCTATTCACTTCTTCTTGAAGTTCTTTTCTTTTTTGTATGATATTAGGTGGGTAATCTTGTTTGATATACCATGGCTGGGTATTAAACATCGGTCTCCGTTGTAAAATTGAAATTTTCTTACCATATGTAGTTAAAACAAGCCTTATAGGTCGTGGTTTTGTATTTCTTTTGCCCATTCTACCAACGAATTCGATATCTTTTCTTTCGCAATCTACCGCCATATGAACACTTATGATCTCGAGGACCAGATCCTCTAACTCAGAGTAGCTGTTTTCATTTTCTGTGACCCCAAATAAGACTAAGTTCCTTTGCCGTAGCCTCTTATCAAAATCGTCAAGTCTTTTTTCATGTTCTTTTTGTGATTCTTGAATCTTATTTATGTCTGATTCGAGCTTGGTAAATTTTGCCTCTAATTTTTCATTTATTTTATACGTAATATTTTCTTCTACCTGTTTTAGACTTTTTTCCGTGTCTTCTTTTATCTGGTGACGTAATGCGTTCAATAATTCCATCATTTGTTCAACCATTTTACTTAATTCCTTGTTTGTTTACGTTTGGTGCTGCAAGACCTCACCACAAAAATATGCTGCGGTACCGCACAGCGAGCGAGCCGGTCAGCAAGCGAGCGATGCAATGTGTTACGGCAACAACAACAGTCGTATGCCAGATGACTCACGCTCTGCGCCTTAGTCCTCTGTTACCGGGCGTAAGCGGGCCGGGCCAGGCCGGGGTGGCCGAGGGCGCGGGAGCGGGCGAGCGACGCAGTGACCGCGCAATCTATGCAAATCCGTTAACGAAATATTTTTGTGATTTATTCGTTAATATCTCACTTGTTTCTGGACCGATTTTTGATATTAAACGTTGAATAGACGTGTTGTTGTGTTAACTAGCTCACTGTTTAAAGATTACTGGCAAACAATCACTTTTAACCACTTTTATTAATTAATATGTTGGGAGCAAATCGACAAGGCGTTACCGCTAGAACAAGCACACACGACGAAACCTACATAGTAGTCCATTTAAATGTTACAATTTAAGGACCAAATATTGCAATTCCTAGAGGGCGCAATTTTACTTTTGAGACAAATCTAAGTTTCTGGGGTCGCCACCCTTGTGCCCCGGCCACCATCTTGATAAAAGGGGTGAAAACACTTATTTCGCGATATCTCGGAAACGATGTGTCCTGCAAAAAATTCCACTGCACATAATTTGTAGCAAATTATTTTTCCTACAAATATGTTATTATAACTTTTTGCCCTAAATTAAAAATTTAAGAAGTTATAAGCAAAAAAGTGAGAAAATTTTCATATTTTTTTCTTGCTCTATAACTTTTTTTTCTTATTTTACAAAATAATACCTCAGACCAACATTTTTGATTATCTTTTGAGGATTTTTTTATTTTATTTTAATTCATTTAACACACTGTTACAGCGCTCCAAAGTTGGCCAGGTTCGTCAATGCTCATGAGAATCCGGTCAAAAAGAAATGTTTAACTTATTATATTTTTTATTGTAAATATATTCTTAAAAAAAATTGTTGAATTCGTACAACTTTACTTCTTCATTCCTGTTTTCCTTACCATAGAACTTACTAAATTTAACTTACGGAAGGATAAGCAGGTAGAAAAGGTCTGAGTAACCGTTTGGGTTCAAAGGAACATCTGCCTGCTACGACTATTATTATTATACGTAGGCTTAGCTGTTTCTTCTATCTCATTTTATTCTCTTAGTTGTGGTACATTTTTTGCAACGTGTAAACGTATTGAAAATTGTGGATATTATTTTCAGTTTTATCAATTAACCTGCGAGTTTCGTAAAAAAATCCTGAGCAGATCATCTACGAGATTGTTCTAGGGTATTTTTTTGTAAAATGTATAAAAAAGTTATAGAGCAAAAAAATTTATTATTGCTTATAACTTCTTTAATATTTAATTTAGGGCAAAAAGTTATATAAATATGTTTGTGGGCAACACAATTTGCTACAAATTATGTTCTTACAATTTTTTTATAAAACGCATAGTTTCTGAGATATTGCAAAATACGTGTTTTCACCCCTTTTTCCAAGATGGCGGCCGGGGGACAAGGGTGGCGACCCCACAAACTTGAGGTTAAGCTTCTCCAGACCCCCACATATAAAAAGATGTCCCAAAAATAAATTGCGTGCTCTAAAAATGCAAAGCTCATGTAACTTTTTAATGGACTATAGTTATAGTTAGTCAATGAGTAGATACCTCAAGGTTTATTATTAGGTTCATTTAAGTCTACTTTGTTTGTAAACAGTAAAGATGAGAAATGAATTTACAAAGTTACATAACATTCCACATTATTTATCAAAAATAAATAACACTGCAAAAAGGATCAAAATGTTTTATTCCATGCGACATCGTCGTTGACCGCTCGATCCTTGCTAACGGTGTGCCCGTTTGCGCCGTGCTTCAATAAATGCCTAAACTTGACCAATCGCGCAAAGCGTAAAGGCTCTTAAGTCTTCTTTTTATGGCGGGAGGAAGTACTGAAGGATTTGCACTTTGATGTTGCAAGTCACCCTCGACAGCCTCCTCTTGATTTTTTTTTTCTAGAAGTATCCGCAAATTCTTGATCCCGATCATTCTTTTCTTTGGGTGGCGAGGATCGACCAGCTCAGGAAGAAGGCAGTCCATATAGAATGTGACTAGTTTTGTCTCCATTTTTTTCCCTCCAAAATTCTTCATCTTTTTGTAGAATTTCTATTTTTAATTTTTTGTCTCCATACTACACGGCAAATAAGCATTTAGTTTTGCTCGATTTTATTTATAATATGTGGTAACAGATATTTATGACTAAAATTAACATATTTAAATAAAAAAAATTACTACAAACTAATCCAATATTCCGCTACCATTAGGCAGTGTTCCCAAAATGCTGGCCGCATTGCCACGTTGTATGGCAATGCTTATCCTTTGTCCAAAGTATATGCCAGCATTTTGGTCACAAGTAGCGTCGACCAGACGTTTTGAGACGTCTTTGAATAATAGTTTGGCGCTCGGTCCCCACGGTCCCAGCGTTTCGACCCCAAAAGGCACAAACATGTAACAACTACTGAGATTACTATATTTGCGCCTTTTGAGGCCTTCTGCTAGTTCAGCCGCCGCACCGGCCACTTTTTGGGTAGCAGGAATATGAGAAGGTGCTAAGGTATCGACACAGGTAGCGTCCCATACCAGAGGCCTTCCCATCCTCCACGGAACCAAAGTCATGCCGTCCGGCCTTTTACCATCGCCACGTACAAGGCCTAAGCATTTAGTTATATTACAAATGTGCATTTAGCCTTCAGTTTGATAATATCAATAACATTTTTGATTGATATATATACCTGCAAAATACATTTTACAGACAATCCGTTACCTGAAGCCTTCAGAAAAGCAACTGTACATTTCTGTTTGTCCGACAATCAATTTCGCACAATTTGTTAGAATGTGTAGATAGAATTTGTTAAAAGGTAGAAGTAAGGATAAATGTCGGGAGAGCAGTCGAATGACACCTGTCAAAAATCCAAAATGGCGATTTCAAGACGGCCACCATACAAACTGCTCCGCCCCTGCTGAAGCGCGGCCTTCAGAAAGGGGGTGTAGTGAATATGAATAAATGAATTTAAATACATAAATTCAGATAATTTTCACGTCAGATTTTTTGCACGTCAATAGTAAAACATCGCTCTTTACCATCTATCTAATACCCTAACTAATAACCGAAAAGGGGGCAAAGGCGAGTATAATACATATCAACGATGGCATACGCAAAGGCATATTGCTTCAGATAGGAGGCCGGCCATAAAATTTAAGTCTTACTCCGCACAATTATGTCAATGCGTTGTCTTTTGTGAAGGTACTCAGAAAAAATATATTGTTTATACCGACCCTACAGAGGTGTGACAAGTGCAGGGCGATAATAATGTAAAGTTTTTTTTTTCAGTGTAAAAAGCATGATAGCTCGGTGGCTTTGGCTATGGACTGCCGCGCAGCAGGTCCATGGTTCGAATCCCGCCGCTGGCTTGAGCTTCACCGCATGGTGGAAGGGCATTTTAGCGAATGCCCGCCTGGCTAGCGACCACCCTCAAGTGGAAAATCTGTCGCCAAGCACCTAACGGTGTGTTCCGGCAGCTGTCCTTGAGAGCCAGTAATTCTAGGTTAAGCCTGTTAACACCTTCGACCACATCATCACTTACCATCAGGTGAGATTGTCGTTAAAGGCTTACCTATCCGCAATAAAAAAAAATGTATATATACATTTATACGTTTTTGTTATTTAAGTTTACCTGCTGCTCTGCTATGGATAGGTCAAAATATTTTTTTGCCTAATATAGGTATTATAATATTTAAATAATATATTAAATATTATTTCGTTTACGAAATAATATTTTTTCGTTTACGAAATTTCCTGTGAATAAAATGTGCAAATTTAGTAATACTTTATTCAAAGATTACTCACTTATTTTCATATAGTGGAAGAACACAGTCTAAATTTATTATATGAGATGGCGACTCCGACAGTTCTCCCTGTTCCGAGTGATCTCGGACTTTGACTGATTTATTATTTTTTTTCCTGAGAAAGAAGGTGCATTTTATGAGCACAGTCTATTTTATTATATATATGTACATAATCTATTTATTCTACTCTATTATATTTGTATAAATCGTTACTTCTATGTACATGTCTAAGTGATAAAATGTATATTTAAAAGTACCTATGCAGGTGACTTTGTAGATAATCTCTTGAATATATACCTACTTGCCTGATTCTGAATATTCTTTCATTGATATAAATCTACATTTAGTCTTGAGGGACATGAACAATGTTCGATGTTTTATTGCGATATACCCACCAAACCAAATGCTTTGATTTGCTACGCTTGTGTTATTATTATTTAGCAACACTCAACTCCATTTACGGTTGAACGGCAGCTGTACTTTAGAGCCAGATAATTTTAATTATCACCTGTTTGGTACCTTCTACCACATCACTTACCATCAGGTGAGACCATAACTATACATTACCAGATATTATTATAGTATCCAACTAATCGTACTTAGATTAGTACGACATTTAGTTATTTTATAGCTCCATTACAGTACTATAGGAACCTAGTAGGTATAGAATCTCTTAGTTCGATAGAGATAATATGTTTCATGAATAGAATAAACACCGAAACACAAACGAATATTAAATTTGCATAGGTAAAAATAAACTGAAATATTATACGCTCTCTCATAATTCTTGCAAAGTCTTTGTATCGACTCTTCTGCTTCGTTTTTTATTTTTTAGTTATCTTTATTTCCCATATTGATTGATATACCTACCAAAATACGTATTTATACTGCACAGCACAGGTGATAGCGCGTGTTAGTTTGATTAAAACAACAAAGTTAAAGTCAAAATCATTTATTCAATTTAAGCGTCTGCGACGCTCTTATCAAGGTCAATTACAAATTTTAATATTGTAATATTCTACATTGTACTGCCACGTTCAGCAAACAAAATTGTATAGAGCCTCTGCGAGAAGAACGGGCAAGAAACTCGGGGCCATTCTTTTAAACGTCTTTTAACAAATTGTTACATACTTACTATATACATTTTATTTATACTTTCACTGGTTTATAACTATCAATTAACATATAAAGTCATGGTTTACATAAACAGATATTTTCTTATTCAATATATAATAATTGTCAAGAACCTTTTTACAAATAATTTTAAGAACCATTACTTTACATATAAACGAGGTTTGTCGTTATGCAATATCAGAAAAGAGAATAATAAATTACTTAACTTTACCAAATCTTGATCGGGCAGCACTTCGTTGTTTTTAAGGCAATTTAAGGCCAACACTTTGATTATACTATATAACACTTCAGGAGGTCTGCTCGGCGCGGCAGTCGGGCAGGAAAGTCAAGTTAACTCGCCCTAGGCTACTCCTTTTATAGGAGGGAACAAACAAGGTGACTCAGCGACAGCGTCACAGTCCAGAGTATTAAATTTAAACCACAGATAAAATATACAGACAGATAATTAAACTATTACTTATTTTCGTCTGTGGAACGTACACAGAGTATTTCGAAAACTAAATTAAAACATCATATTAAACCAGTTGTTCTAATCATACATAGCTTACGGATGTAAAAGTAAATTCTGCACCCTACATTTAATTAAGTACAATAGGAAATATTACTAAGATAAATTTAAAAACAGCCAATCAAGTGAAAATGAACAAATATTTCAATAAATAGTAAGTCTATGTTCAAATAATCTATCACGCGCGAGCGATAGGTCCACGTCCAACGGCGCACAGCGCGGCACTGAAGGACAGCTCTTACGCATTGATTTTATTTCGTAATCCTAAGCTAATAAGGTTGAATATCGAATCTTCCGATTGACCGTAATCCTGCACAGAACTAAAGGTCGTAAGTCTAAAACACTATTTAATTTATTATGACAATACTAATTACTCTAGGTAAATTTTACTTATACAGCGGATAATAAACTACATTTCCTTTCTATGTGTGTTTATTATTAATATGTAACTGATGTAGTTTCCAAGAAAACTCCAATAATTTAAAGAAAAGGCTTCATTTTGAAAAATTAAAACTATCGAGTAAATTTCTTTCAAATGTGTTTCTGACTGTACAACTGATAGAAAAAGGTTTGAAATATCAAATATTTAAGTTTTCGTGTTGATTGCATATTTCAGTTGCTTAAAAAAACTAGTCGAATGAGAGTATTTTTTCCGCAGCCTCGGTGGCTTGCAGCTGTCCAAGAACCAGGCCTTGTTAATAACCCTAACATAACGTTTCTGCACCCTGAAAACCCTGCCCATGTCATGTAAATACCACTTTTTGATATTTATTTATTCATAATTGCTTACACACTTACAGCTACGCCAAGACGTGTGATAAGCCAGTTTTGTATATAAGTAAATATATTACATAAGAAATTTAATACATACATCTACAAACATGGAAAATCTAATATTAAAGAAATCTAAATCTATCTGCTGAGCAACCAGATCGTTGAGGAGTGAAACCGCCTGCGCCGAGGGAGCGTAATGTGTGGTGTTTGTACGCGGGGGAAGCGCCGCGAGCGCGAGCAGGCGCCGCACGCACGGCCGTAATGTGTGGTGTTTGTACGCGGGGGAAGCGCCGCGAGCGCGAGCAGGCGCCGCACGCACGGCCGTAATGTGTGGTGTTTGTACGTGGAGGAGCGCCGCGAGCCGCGAGCGCGAGCAGGCGCCGCACGCACGGCCGTAATGTGTGGTGTTTGTACGTGGAGGAGCGCCGCGAGCGCGAGCAGGCGCCGCACGCACGGCCGTAATGTGTGGTGTTTGTACGTGGAGGAGCGCCGCGAGCGCGAGCAGGCGCCGCACGCACGGCCGCCGCACGCGGTAAGGTACAACAAATGAGAGACTCGACAGAGTGGTGGGGTTATCAATTTTGCTGTGGAGCAACAGGTAATAGTGAATCATTATCGCGCACTTGCGCCTGAGTTCCAAAGTATTCATACCTACCATACCCGCTATGAACAGGGACGGATATTGTATAGGTATGGATAATATCCATGCAACTTGTTGTACAGGAATCGAGCAAATCTTTTTTGTACCTTCTCTACCATGAGCTTGTACTTGACTTCATGCGGGTCCCAAATAACTGAATTGTACTCCAGCTTGCTTCGTACGAACGCGTAGTAGAGAGTCATGATTGTACTCCTATGCCGGAAACACCTAGATTGTCTCATAACAAAACCCAGAGACTGATGAGCACGGCCACACACCTCCACAATGTGGTCATTAAAGGTCAACTTGGCGTGTAATGTCAAACCGAGGTGACGAATCCTTTCCACACGCTCCAGAGAGACATTACAAATGTTATAGGGGTACAAAATAGGTGAGCGGGCGCAGTAGGTTAGTAAAAGTAATAGCTTTGCACTTCGTTGTATTGAACTCCAGAAGGGTGATATGAGTGATAAAGCGATAAGGGCTGGTAAAATTATAGCCCTACTTGAAGAAGGTTGTTCGCAAACTTACGTGTCTCAGCGGCTAAATGTGAGTCGTTCAACTGTCCAGAGGACTTGGCAAAGGTATCAAGAGACTGGTTCGGTCAAAAGTAGACCCTGGTTCGGGAAGAAAACGATGCACAGAACCAAAAGATGACCGCTTTTTGGTGAGTCAGGCGTTGCGTAATCGTAAGGCGTCCAGTGTGGACCTGAAGAAGAGCCTTGAAGAAGTAAGAGGAGTCGAAGTTAGCTTGTGGACGGTCAGGAGGAGGCTTTTGGCTGCCAATGTCAAGAGTTACCGCCCAGCTCGAGGCCCTAAATTACTCCGTGAGCACCGTGTTGCTCCACTTCAGTTTGCTCGGAACTGTGCTTCATGGACTCTGGAGGACTGGAATAAAGTATTGTTTTCTGATGAAGCTAGAATCTCTTTGTGTGGAGAGGACCGACGCCGACGAGTGTTGTCACGGGAACGCTATGCAGAAGTGTGTTTCGAAGAAATCACTCCTTATTGCGGAGGCTCCGTTAAGTTTTGGGCAGCAATTAATTCGACGGAGCGTACGGAGTAAGTTTTCATAGAAAATAGAACATTAAATGCACACCGGTATATAATGGAAGTCCTAATTTCATATGCACCACCCACATTGACTGCACTTGGGGAAGATTCCATTTTTATGGACGATAATGCTCGCCCGCACCGTTCTGGCGACGTGGAAGCGTACATGCAAGAAGTTGGGATCCGTCGTTTAGATTGGCCATCTCGAAGTCCTGACCTCAATCCAATTGACCATGTGTGGGATGTTCTAAAGAGACGGGTAAGATCAGTGCAACCTGCTCCACAAAACATCAGGGAGCTAAAAAGAGTCATTGCAGAAGAGTGGGAACGTATTCCTCAAAACGTTATTAAAAACATCGTGGAAAGCATGCCCAGAAGGATTCAAGCTGTGATTTTGGCAAGAGGAGGTCACACTCGTTATTAGGTTTTTACATTTGTAACTTTATTTAATAAAAAAAATTTAAAAAAAAAACTTGTCTTTATTGCCGACCACTTCTTATTGTTTGGGCGTGTACATCGATTTTAAAGAATCCATCGTTTTTTTTCCTTTTAATTGCTCGAATTCACTTCACGCGCATTAATTTACACGATTATAAGTATACAGACTACGTCAAAGAAATAAATTTCATTTAAATTAACTAAAATCGACCTAAGAACGTAAATTTCCTTAGGTGCCCGTTTTTTTTTTTGCAAAAGAGTGTCTTCATCGGGTACAATTTACATCACAAAATATCTCACTTGATGTAGCATTGGGTTTAATTCATCCCTGTATACAGTAATTATCATTCCATTTTGCAGATTTTGTTTCAGTTAGGCGTAACGCCAATCCTTTGACCTGTTCATCTCCAATTGTATACACATTTTTATTTTTTGTACGCTTTTTTTGTCATTTTTCTTTGTTTTCATTTAGTTTTGGAGGCTTGTTTTGTTGAGAGCCATCTTGGATGCAATTTTTTTCAATATTCACCACCGACAATTTTTCCCTGTGATTATTTATTCCTTCATTTTGTATCTTAGGAGTTAATTGCTCATATGAGAAGTCCAATTTCGTTCTATTTAAACTAGTTCTATTTGTCCCCTTAGATGATTTCCTTGGAGTGGATTTGCAAATATCTCTAAGCTGGTTTATTTGCGCATTTGACGAATTTATTTGCTTTTTGAGACAACAGTTTTCTGATAAAAGATTACAAATTTCGTTTTCGGCAATTTCTAATTTTTCCGTAAGGTCCGATATTTTCTTTTCCAAAGATTCAATTTTGTCATAAGAGTCACTATTAATGTTTGGACAGCTTCGGTTTAAGTTCGGATTCCCGTTAGATATTGACGATAAGTCATCAATATCTTCGTCTAATGATAAGGATTCAAAAGAATTTTCCGTTGATACATTGGCCTTGTAGTTTCATTAGTACTTCTGATTTTTTCGAGTACTTTCCTTACTTTCCAGACATACTGTACATTTCCAAGATGCCTTTTTAGCCGGCTCCATCAAATTGAACAGTTTTTCAGATCTTTGAGCACAGTACATGATAAAGATTTCTACAAATTGAACAGCACAAATAGCATTTATTTGATATTGCTTTTTTACATTTGTAACAGTTCAGGCTCATTTTTTATATACACAGGCATGTTCTGTAAAGTTCTTGTAATTTAATTATTAATTATACTCTTGACTTTTTTATACAGAAACATAAAAAGATATCATAATAAAAAATATTTCATGTGGAAATTCATTCGCATTTGTCAATCGTTCAGAATATTTTCTTTCATAATAAATGCAATATTGAATCGTTGTTTAAGGAATTCGAAGAAAATGTATGTGCACAAAATATTGTTAGTCATGTTTCACAAATGAACACCTAAAAAAGACTTACGCCGCGTCTGCTGCGACTTGTTTTTAGAAACATTCAATAAAATCGAATGAACAAAACTTTGTTTTAGAATCTCGCAGTTAATGTTTAATATATCATTTCTAATTATGTACGTATCAAGATCGCAATAATAATATTATTTTTTACCCCTACGCTCAGGTCAATTTTCGCTCAAAATTAAGGGCGTATTTTGAGCCCCTTAATTTTTAAATAAGTATATAAAAATTAAAATGTTACAATTATTTATTAATATTTTTAATAAAATTTTTTTCAATTCAGACTGAGCTGAGAATAGATCTATTCTCTAATGAGCGGGGTGGATCCCAAAAGATGTTATATTAAAGGTATTATTATTAATTAATAGGTTATATTATTCTCTAAATTGTACGTCATATTCGTAACTCTAAAAATATATATGTATATATACGTATGAAAATTAATTTATTATCTAGTGAGCCGTTAGGTTTCAGCAGTGGAGGCAGTGAGGGACGGCAGAAGTTCTCTTCGATCGACTTTGCCAGGGACCAGAACGCTTTGCTACCCGAGGTGTAAGAAGCAAGTTTGTTCCCTGTTCGGCGTATGTGGTCGAAGCGGGCCTTCTTGAGAGCCTTTTTGCAGGACTTGGCGGCTAAGTTAAATGCTTTCTTCATTTCACGTACATCTCTAGATTTGCGGGTTCGAGCATCAGCCCAGGCTAAATAGGCCTCATGTTTTAACGCTTCTGCATCTCTACATGTAGCATTAAACTTTGGGCGAGCTTTGCTGGACATCGGGACGTCAGAAAATGGTATGAAGTATTCTATACCCTCAAATCAAATCAAATCAAATCAAATAACTTTATTGCATTGTCACAGGTTAAGGAGTATACAGTTCTTACATATATTATTAAAAAGGACTCTGTAACATACCGAGATGGTGAGCAATATTATTAAGTATACATTTTGAATTTCTAAGTTAAACTAATCATAATTATCTATTGACATATAGCGCATGCATTAACAAATGAAGACAAATAAAACACATATTAATTATTATAAATAATGTCAAGGAATTAAATAATTGGAATGGATTTTAATTATAAATAATGTCAAGGAATCAGATTGTTGTATTTAAATAAAATAATGTGTCATAATTGCTAATAACTATAATTGTATTTTATCATTCAAGTACTCATCAATGGTATAGTAACATTTGTCAATAAGCATTTTCTTCAGAATCATTTTAAAATTAGTTAATTCCAATTCCTTCATATTATCAGGCAAATTATTAAATACCCTGGTGGCCATTACATAAATACTTTTACTGAAAAATACAGTTTTTGAAAGACAGTGCGGATTTATTTCTATTTTATTACGAGTTTTACGAGGCCGCATAGTTTCTTTCTGAGTAAATAAATTAAGGTGTTCCTTTACAAATATGCATGCTTCGTATATGTACAGTGAAGGCATAGTCATTACATTTAATTTTTTGAATAACAATTTACAACTGTCTCTTTGAGAGGCTCCAAACATTGCTCTAATACATTTTTTTTGTGATTTAAAAGCTAATATGCTATCTACAGAATTACCCCATTGCATTATCCCGTAGCGCAAATTTGAAGAGACAAAACCGTGATATGCCGCGAGTGCTGTCTTGCGTGAGGAGATTTGTGTCAGTTTTTTTAGTGCAAATACAAAGCGAGAAATTTTTTTGCGCAAACAGTTAACGTGACTTTTCCAATTTACATTAGCATCCAGCATGATCCCTAGAAAGCGTATTTCCTTGACTTGTTCAATTTTTTTATTTTGGAATGCAACGTCTATAATTAATTGTTGTTGTTGTGGGAGATGAAATTGCATAAATTGTGTTTTGCCAAGGTTAATGATAAGGTTATTTTCTGTCATCCAATTAATAATATTTGCTAGTGTGCTATTGATTTGACTCTCAAAATTTTCAGGATTCTCACATTTTAACAAAACAGTGGAATCATCTGCGAATAATACAATTTTTGCGTTGATACAAGTAGGCATGTCGTTAATGTATAATAGGAATAGAAGCGGGCCTAATATACTACCCTGTGGCACACCATACTGTATTTTCCTTACATTTGATGTTGCTTTACGTTGAGTTTTTATGTCATCAATATACGTAATTTCAGTGTATTGCTGACGGTTGCTTAAATAGCTTTTAATTAAATCTAAGGCAGGTCCCCGTATGCCATAACAATACAACTTTTTGAGAAGTATGTCATGGCATACAAAGTCGAAAGCCTTCGACATATCCATAAAAATAGAAACAACTGGCGTACTATCGTTTATAGACTCTGACACTGTTCTCATCAGGTCGTATACAGCAGTATTTGTTGACTTGCTTTTACGAAAACCGTGTTGCTCTGTACAAAAAATATTGTTCTTCTCCATAAAAGAATATATTTTGTTATGGATAACCTTTTCTATAATTTTTGACATAACTGAAACAATAGCTATTGGACGGTAGTTTTCGCAACAGTCTTTGTTACCTTTTTTGAACATAGGTTTGACTACCGTTAATTTTAGCTGATCTGGGTATGCTCCGTGTAGTAAAATTAAATTGATTATATGGCAAAACGGCTTAGCGAGTTGTTCTGCACTATGTTTTATAACTAATGTAGATATGTCATCGAATCCAACGCTGTTCGTATTTTTTAGATTTTTCATAATTTTAATTACATATTCTACTGATACTGGAGACATATAAATTGAGTTGACTAATGAATTATTACTTTCAAAAACATGATTACTTCGAATGACATGATTTTTTTGTGTTTTAACCATATCTACATAAGTGTCATTAAAAATATTAGCAATTTTGTTTGGATCTTTTATAATATCATTATTATATTTTATTTCTCTAATAGTATTAATATATGAATTTTTATTGGCACCATTAATAATCTGCCAGGTAGCCTTAGTTTTATTTTCAGCGTTATTAATTATTTTACAATTATTTATTCTTTGTGACGTTTTGATTGTTTTTTTAAGTAAATTGGAATAGGTTTTATATTTCAGACTATTACTATTGCTTTTATTTTGTAATGCATTCCAATACAGTTTCCTTTTAATTATACTGGACTTTTTTATTCCGGTGGTAATCCATATAGGTCGCCGTCTTATATTAATTTTTACTTTTTTTACTGGAAAACATAGATTATAATAAAGTTTTACCGTGTCTATAAAACTGTTGTAAGCATCGTTTACATCAGTTTTATTATAAATTTCACTGAAACACAAACATTCCAAACAGCTCACAAATAATTTAACATTTTCATCGCAAAAATCTCGCTTTTCTAGAAACCAAGAACTCAAAGTGAAAGTTTTTTTGATGGGGTATTGAAATAACAAGGCTGAGTGATCGGAAATCCCTAAATGTAATATTTCGCCTCGACATCCTTTACCATTATGGGCAATGTTGTCTATGCAAGTTCCACTCACCAATCTAGTAGTATCTTTAAACTCTAACTTCAAATTATTAATTGCTAATAGGTTTAAAAAATCTCTTGTAATTTTGTTGTCAATTTTGGTGTTTATGTTGAAATCTGCGCATATCACAATAGTTCTATTCTTAAAGTTATATAAATGGTTTAACAGTTTTTCTAGCTGAGACATGAACATTTGTAATTTTTTTCTTTTAGGACTTCTATATATACATATTATTATTAGCTTCTGTAATACAATTTCAACAGCACAGCATTCGAAAACAGTGTACACAGAAAGTTTGTTTATACTGTTAAGTTCTTTATACGCAATACCTTTACAAACTAGTATGCATGATCCCCCTCGTTTTTGATCATGTCGTACGTAACTTGATGCAAGTTTATAGCCTGTCAGATTAACGTTGGCTTCATGACCTTCTTGTATGAAATGTTCAGTCAAACAAATAACATCAATTCCCTTTCCTTTGTTTTTTTTTTTTTTTTTTTATACTGAACTGGGTAGCACTTGACCACTATCTCACCTGATGTTAAGTGATGATGCGGTCGATGATGGAGCGCGCTTACCCAGAAGATACCTGTTCACTCGCGTTTTGAAGACCCCCATATTGTACTTAACCGGAAACACAGACTCAGGCAGGGTATTCCATTCCCTAGCGGTTCGTATAATGAACGAAGAAGCAAATCGCTTTGTTCGGGTAAATGGAATATCTACCATATAGCGGTGGCGCTTTGGAGTATCCCTGGATGTCCGGTTAAAGAATGGGGATGGAGGAATCAAATCATGTAGTTCTGTGGCACACTCCCCGAAATGTATCCGATAAAAAACCGATAAGCAAGCGACTTTGCGGCGATGCTCGAGGCTTTGGAGTCTCTTGCTTACAAGTTCGTCGTCGTTAATGAGTCTCTTGGCTCTCCTCTCAATAGCTTCCAGTGTCTCCAGCTGGTATTTGGCAGAACCATCCCAAAGGTGAGAACAGTACTCCATACACGACCGGACTTGCGCTTGATAAAGATTCAGCAACTGTCCCGGTGTGAAGTATTGTCTCACCTTAGCCAAAACACCAAGCTTTTTTGAGGCTAGCTGGGCTTTCGACTCAATATAGGAGCCGAAATTGAGAGTCGGTGTTAATGAGATGCCAAGAAGCTCGAGATGGTTACTTATCGGCACGGACACATCCCTGAAAGTAGGAGCCAGCTGAAAAGGGCTCCGTTTGGCGGAGAAAAGACACGCCTGGGTTTTAGCTGCATTGAACTTAACCAGATTGGCATCGCCCCAATCGGAGACTGCCTTCAGAGAAAAGTTCAAGCGCTGAACCATCGCTTCCCTATGAGACTGGATTTGTAATGCACTGGTTCGTGCGTTAGATGTATAACTCTCCACAACGGTGCTGTCGTCTGCGTACCCAAAAATACCGGGCTTAAGCAGATCATTAATATGCAGCAGAAAAAGCGTTGCAGAGAGTACTGATCCTTGAGGGACTCCGGCGTTTATAGCCAATTGGTCGGAAGAACAGCCATCGATGACCACTCGAATCGACCGATCCCTCAAGAAATCTGAAATCCAAACACATAAACCAGTGGGAAGGCCGTATGAAGGAAGCTTGCTAATAAGGCTATTGTGCCAAACCCTGTCAAAAGCCTTCGAGATATCGAGAGAGACAGCAAGCGCCTCTCCGTGGTTCTCGATGGCTTCGCTCCAGATGTGAGTGGCATACACTAGAAGATCCCCAGTAGACCGGTTTCGGCGAAACCCGTATTGTCGGTCACTGAGGAGATCATTCACTTCTAGGTATGCCAGGAGCCTGTGGTTCAGTACACGTTCCATCGTCTTACAGAGTATGGAAGTGACTGAAATAGGCCTGTAATTGGCAGGGTCTGCGCGACTACCCTTTTTGGGCACGGGCTGCACGTTTGCAAGCTTCCAGGACTTAGGCACTTGACCAGTCGTCATAGACAAGCGAAAGAGGCGAGTCAATATTGGAGTCAACTCAGGCGCACACATCCTCAAGACTATAGCTGGTATACCGTCTGGACCACTAGCTTTGTTCACGTCCAGATCGCGCAACGCTTTGCGTACTTCAGACTGTCGAATGCGGATTTCTGACATTGACGTCCCGCAGTTTGGCAGGCTAGAAGGAACAGCATTGCCAGCATCTAAACGTGAAGACTCTGCAAACAGAGAGGCAAATAAATTTGCTTTCTCTTCGGCAGTGTGCGCTAGTGAGCCGTTAGGTTTCAGCAGTGGAGGCAGTGAGGGACGGCAGAAGTTCTCTTCGATCGACTTTGCCAGGGACCAGAACGCTTTGCTACCCGAGGGGTAAGAAGCAAGTTTGTTCCCTGTTCGGCGTATGTGGTCGAAGCGAGCCTTCTTGAGAGCCTTTTTGCAGAACTTGGCGGCTAGGTTAAATGCCTTCTTCTTTTCACGTACATCTCTAGATTTGCGGGTTCGAGCATCAGCCCAGGCTAAATAGGCCTCATGTTTTGACGCTTCTGCATCTCCACATGTAGCATTAAACCATGGGCGAGCTTTGCTGGACATCGGGACGTCAGAAAATGGTATGAAGTATTCCATACCCTGACGTAACACCTCAGTCACAGCATCCGCGCAAGTTGAGGGATCGCTCGAAGAAAAACAAACCTGCCGCCAAGGGTAAGACGCGAAAAAATAACGCATCTCATCCCAATCTGCTGACCTGTATCGCCACACCCGCCGGATGCCTCTTGGACTGGGATCGGGCGGGGAGTACACTGATACAGACTTCACCAGACAGTGGTCGGAGCTACCTAAAGGTGATGAAACCGACACCGAGTAGCGGTCTGGATCTGTTGTCAGCAGAAGGTCCAAGCAATTGGCTGTGTGGCCATCAACATCCGGTATCCTTGTGGCTCCTTGGACCAACTGAGTGAGGTTTAGCGTCAAAGCAAGCTTGCGCATCTCTCGACCAGCGTGGTCTGTGCTCTGGTATGGGTATAGCCAGTCTTGATGGTGGGCGTTGAAATCCCCCAGAAGCACTAATTGAGCAGAAGGATACCTCTGTTGGGCCACGTCGGCCGCCTCACTAAGGTAATTTGCGAGCCTGGTTGTCTCCTCATCTCCGCTGTGCGAACGGTAGACACTAGCATAAAGAATTTTCTCCATGCCATTGTCCACCAGAACCCACATGACTGAAAATTTGGGGTCTTCAAGGTTGCGGAGACGCCGAAAGCAAATGTCATCGCGAGCATACATACAAACTCCCGCCTTAGCCTTGAAACTATGTTCAAGAACATAGCCAGGGTAGGCAAGGTATGTCGCATCAGCAGGACATTTGATCTGCGTCTCCGTGAGGAACAGAATATGCGGTCTTGCGGTCTCAAGATGGTGGTGGACCGGGTCGATATTGGAGTGCAAGCCTCGAATGTTTGAGAGGTGCACTTGGAGAGAGAGGACGTGCTTCCGCTGTTGGACCTTTATTCTGTTTCTCTTGTTCATTTAATGGGGAGTGAAGATAGGTAAAGGGAAACGGAAGTGGAAACGAGGCGCACATTACCAACCCGTGACACAAATTAGGCCTTTCCACCTAAAGGGAACCAATCCTGGAGACCGCGGGGACGCCCGAGCCCCCCCAGAGGTGTCCATCGGGTCCTCTCGTCTGGTCGCCAACCAGCACGATGGCGCACCTCCGGGATTTTTCGCGAGATGGCGGGGCAGCCTTTCATGAGTGGCTGGCTCACTACTTGGGCCCCCAACTATCTGCGGTCGGCCAGCGGAGAACCGTGCCTCGGATCCCGCTGCTCTCCAAGATTGGCTGCCAGGTAAATTGACCTTCAATGTGTCACGACTAGCTATAGTAATAAGCGCAACTGTTTCCGACCCGTTCCCCATAATGGCTTCACCAGACATCATGCCGTAACGCGATCGCTTGGCGGCATGGCTTTGTCTGGTGGGTGGTAACACGCCGCGGCCTAAGCCTACCACCTGAAAAGTACTGCTCTTTTGGCGCCACCCAGGGGACACGTGTAGGACATCGAGGGCTAAATCCTACGGACGCGAGCAGTATAGTCCCCCAAACCATTAGTAATTCCAAATTAGTTTCAAGTGTATCAGATTTTTGTGCCAGGCTGGCAATATTTTGATATAAAATGTTTAAGTAATTTATATTTTTAATCTCGAAAAAAATGTGTTTGTTCTTGCTTTCCTTTTTCTGTTGAGTGTATAGTTAAATTTTCACTGTTGCATTTAGTGCCAGTCGCAGTCAATATAGGAAAGTAATATGGGATTGTTCCCTTACGTCTTATGAATAAAGCCCTGTCTTTGTCCTTCTGGTGTTTGTCTATTAAATTTGAGTAAGTGATCCGCAATATATCTCTCAGTAGTTGTTGTGCAATATTTATGGCAAATTTATTTTTGTCTGGAATGCAGTATTTGTAGCCCATGTTCACAAAAACTGTGTGTTTGTTTACCTTACAAATACGTTCTAACTCATTGTTTAGGGTGTCTTCTTTCAGATTTTTGTTGAAAGGTATTTCACATATGAGTATGTTTGTGTTCTGATAAACACTCACCAATTCCTGTAATTTGCGTGTTAGTCCTTCATAATTCTTATCGTTTACACCTCCTAACAAGATAACGTAGTCATTTTCCGTCAAGTTCTTTAATTCTTCTTTCATTACGTTTGATAAATTTTCCCCTGTATCTCCTGGTTTTAACCAACAAAAGACTTCGTACTTCTCACCTACAAGTTTTTGTAGAAAGTTTTGGACCCCTTTTCCTTGTTGATCTGCTAATAATATTATCCTATGTTTCTGCTTCTCCGTGTCTATTTGTGGGCAATGATTGCCAAGTTTTCTTTCTAGTGTCTTTCTAATTACTTTTGTAGGTATGCTTATTCCTTCGTTAATAGTCTTGTAAGGTGATATATCTATGACATTATTTTCTCCTTGATTGCGAATTGTTTTTTTTGCGCTGGAGCTTTCTATTTCGTCTGTTTGTATGGTTTTTTTTAACGGAACTGTCTGCCCTAACCTGCTTTTAGTAATTGGTGTATTTTTTATATGAGCTTTTAAAGGCGTTGTTTTCGGGGACACGCTTCCTTGGAGTAATTTATTCAAAACTGCATTCTTTTTATGTAGTTCCTTTATCTGCCTTTGAAGAGTAGTATTATCCTCATTAAGTTTATCTATCTCACTATGTGCACTAGATAGTTCAAGTGTAAGAATTTCAATTTTTTGTTTTAGTTCCGTTGTTTCTGAGTTATCCATTACGGAAATGTTAGGTAAGCTTCTTGGACTATCATCTATAAGTGTAGAAGTTAATATATCCTCCTCGTCTGACATCAAAAGGGTTAAATTTTCTGCCGAGAGATTTTTATCAGTGATGTTTTTTATACCACTTGCAAGTATTTTCTTCCCGTCTGGATTTGTGGGTATGTTTGGCTTTGTTGTTCCTAGCCTGCGTTTTTTTGTATCAGTAGTGTTCTCTAGACAAGGACAACATCTCCAAAATAATTTGTGATCCTTGGTCATCCGTTGAAATCTCCGTTCTGATACCCGGGCACAGGATATATCATATGTATTCTCACATTGAGCACAGGTGATATGCTCTCTATTTTTAACTATTTTTTGACAAACAGTACATTTCAAATAAGTTTTCTTAGTATTTGATGCCATTTTATGAAATCGCAATGAAGTCTTGATTGCTTACGTTTATTTAACTGGATACTATTTTCCGTATCTTAATAATAATGAGATCAGTTTTCAATTTTCGGTTCACAAAAATAATCCAAATAAAAAATAAGATGCAAAAATACTTTGTTGTCCTGCACTGGGTTTCGATATTCGGTATTTCCGTTTGAAAGGCAGCATTGACTACAACGCGCTACCGACTAAGCTACGTAGTAGGTCAAAAATTGTAGTCATATTACGCTCATGTAGTCGCTCGAATTGTTCGCAATGATAACAAGTTCGCAGAGTCCAAAGATCAACTTACGTTTGAAAGGAAGTGAGTTGAGTTAACCGTCATTTATTTTGATGCTTTTGACGAAAAATCACTTATACACTGAAGTTAATGTTAGTGTTTTGCACTTTTACGTGTTTTATGTTGTGAGGAATGAGGTCGTACATTAATGTTATTCATTAATCCTTTTTAGGGTAAATATTTTAAAAGTTTTATTAACTGTCGATTTTTATCATAAAAGCACTGACACAGTCTTAAAATTAACACAATCACTCTTTTATCAAGTTAATATTAACACATTTTGTTCACTATTTACGTCATTTTCAATGTTTATGATTTTTAATTATATTTTGTTACGGAGACGATGTTATCCGTGCGACGCGCGTTCGGAAGCCCTCACGTAACACCTCAATCACAGCATCCGCGCAAGTTGAGGGATCGCTCGAAGAAAAACAAACCTGCCGCCAAGGGTAAGACGCGAAAAAATAACGCATCTCATCCCAATCTGCTGACCTGTATCGCCACACCCGCCGGGTGCCTCTTGGGCTGGGATCGGGCGGGGAGTACACTGATACAGACTTCACCATACAGTGGTCAGAGCTACCTAAGGGTGATGAAACCGACACCGAGTAGCGGTCTGGATCTGTTGTCAGCAGAAGGTCCAAGCAATTGGCTGTGTGTGTGGCCATCAACATCCGGTATCCTTGTGGCTCCTTGGACCAGCTGAGTGAGGTTTAGCGTCAAAGCAAGCTTGCGCATCTCTCGACCAGCGTGGTCTGTGCTCTGGTATGGGTATAGCCAGTCTTGATGGTGGGCGTTGAAATCCCCCAGAAGCACTAATTGAGCAGAAGGATACCTCTGTTGGGCCACATCGGCCGCTTCACTGAGATAGTTTGCAAGCCTGGTTGTCTCCTCATCTCCGCTGTGCGAACGGTAGACACTAGCATTAAGAATTTTCTCCATGCCATTGTCCACCAGAACCCACATGATAGAAAATTTGGGGTCTTCAAGGTTGCGGAGACGCCGATAGCAAATGTCATCGCGAGCATACATACAAACTCCCGCCTTAGCCTTGAAACTATGTTCAAGAACATAGCCAGGGTAGGCAAGGTATGTCGCGTCAGCAGGACATTTGATCTGCGTCTCCGTGAGGAACAGAATATGCGGTCTTGCGGTCTCAAGATGGTGGTGGACCGGGTCGAGATTGGAGTGCAAGCCTCGAATGTTTGAGAGGTGCACTTGGAGAGAGAGGAGGTGCTTCCGCTGTTTGACCTTTATTCTGTTTGTACCTTTCATTTATGTGGGGAGTGAAGTTAGGTAAAGGGAAACGGAAGTGGAAACGAGGCGCAAATTACCAGCCCGTGACATAAATTAGGCCATTCCACCTAAAGGGAACCAATCCTGGACGCCCGAGCCCCCCCAGAGGTGTCCATCGGGTCCTCTCGTCTGGTCGCCAACCAGCACAATGGCGCACCTCCGGGATTTTTCGCGAGATGGCGGGGCAGCCTTTCATGAGTGGCTGGCTCACTACTTGGGCCGCCAACTATCTGCGGTCGGCCAGCGGAGAACCGTGCCTCGGATCCCGCTGCTCTCCAAGATTGGCTGCCTGGTAAATTGACCTTCAATGTGTCACGACTAGCAATAGTAATAAGCGCAACTGTTTCCGACCCGTTCCCCATAATGGCTTCACCAGACATCATGCCGTAACGCAACCGCTTGGCGGCATGGCTTTGTCTGGTGGGTGGTAACACGCCGCGGCCTAAGCCTACCACCTGAAAAAGTACTGCTCTTTTGGCGCCACCCAGGGGACACGTGTAGGACATCAAGGGCTGAATCCTACGGACGAGAGCAGTATAGTCCCCCAAAATCACTATACATATAGTTTTTACACTTATTATCTGTATGAATGTCCATAGAACTACGTAAAGCATTATTTTACTCACCTTTATGTAAAACTGTCACCAAAACACTTTTTATAGGATTTTATTTTTCGCGCGCAAACCGAATGAAGGCATAAAATATATTTCATTTTCTTTCAGTTCGTTCTTTTTGCCAAATATACTTTGTTCACATTGACCCGGCAAAATAAAGCGCGTTTCACACGCTACAATTTGTCCATAGACAATAACAGACAATTTGGTTGTACAATTGAACTAAACATATAAATTAAATTGGTGTGCATGAAACCACACATGTGTGCTCATTGCGACTTTACGCACCTGTCAACTCAACCACACATGTGTGGTTAAATTGCTGCAACGGATAATTATCTCATCAAGAAATCCCAAGGTCATATCAGTTAAAGATTCAACCTTTTAACGACTGCTTTTGATAGTTAATAAGTTGCGCTCTACTCGAAGGTTGTGAACGACTTTAGAATGAAAAGTTGCACTCCGAGTGCCCTCTAACCAAGTATATCTAATGAACGTGAACATTAAATAGGTACTATATAATCAAGCTACCTGACCACGTTTTTTCGTAGATCTCGGAAAAGTATGTCTTTTATCTTGGATGGACACGAGTCAATGGAAACAATGGAAAGGTAAGAAAAACATGAACATGTTGAAATTATACCTAGGTACTTACTTTACGAAAATATTGTTCAGGCCACAGCGTAATAGTAACAGTAGAACAACATTATCAATTTACTACAAAGCTATGTTGAGTAAACACCGTCCTTCTGTCCACTACAATAGAAAAAGGCAGTCTCTCTAGTGTATACATAACTAAACAATTATTTTTAAGGTACGTAATGTGAAATATCGGACAAGTTTTTAATAATAAATATAAGTACAAAAATTCAATAAATGGGGATAATAAGCAACGACGTGTTACATAATATTTCATGTGCATTTTTTATCGCCCATCATTTTCCCACCATTATATCACTTACATAACCAATGACCCTGTATTACAAAACCCCATGCAGTATGTGCGCGGCAACCTTCTCCATGTGATTTTTTTTTATCTGTCGTTTGATCAACATTGTTAAAAATACCCAATAGTATACCTGCTATCTGTCGTTTGATCGGCTAAAAGCTTTTTCAGTCTCGATTTTACACGCCTAGCATCAGACCAAAGAAAATTCATAAACACAAAACTATTGTAATATTGGATAATATTACTGTAATATTGGAATGTAATCCATCAAAGCATGCGTTATTGCAAACATAAAAATATTTTTATTTTTTATTTATTTCGGTATTTTTCAGATGTTCAAATTTTAGTCAAAGTGATCTTAATCTTACCTTTCCAACAAGAATTTGGAAAGTCAAAGCAACTCAGGTCCTTAAATGACTTTATTTCGATCAGAGATGTGCTTTTTTAGTGAGTTTTTCTCCTCCGTCCATTGCCGCGAGACTAGCGAATAAACTCACAATGTAACTTGAGTTGCCAAGCCAACTAATAACAAGATAATCTTGTTTGTAATGTGTGTAATGTTTTCCGCTAGATTTCACTAGACGTTTTTAGCTTACGGTAATGAGAAAAAAGCGCCAAAAACCCTAGAAATATTCAAGACCTAGCACCAAATGCGCCAAAACAGCAACACAGTGAGTGAATGATCGGTGTCGGCGGCAGTTTTTTTATGGTGGGGCCAGCGCGGCGCGGGGTACGGTCTGCTGTTGTAGATTTTGCAGCGCCGGAGTTAACTTGTGCAGCTTACGAATGAATTTTAAGGCGCTCCTGGCCAGAAAACGCCATACAAGAATTAACTTTTCTCAAAGAAAAAACTCGTTTCTTAAACTAAAAAAATATATGTTATTTTTGAGCATATTCTTGAGGCGAATCATAAAACTGATACACATAGTAAATAACTTCACTCGATAAAAAAAATCCTAAAGTTACCTATATTTCGAATTTTTAAACGATTTTTGTCTCCCTTTTTACCAATCTTTAATTTTAAATTATTTTTTAATGCATTACTAATCAATAAAAAAAATTGAATCATAAATAAAAATGTTAAAAAGTTACTTATCATGTTAATTTTATACGATTTTTTCATCATGATTCAATTCATGGTATCAGAGCTCGCTCACTTGACGTCATCTTGATGACTTCTTGAATGACGGTGAATGACAATAGATTTCGTAAGTAGTGAAAGTTAGTATGTGTGTTAATGTTAATGTTAATGGAAAAGGCTGTTTTTTTACAAATAAATGGAACCGAGTTCAACATGGAAAACTTTGAAATAACTTGTCGAACTCGATACCGTGATAGTTCCAAAGTACCTATTATCACAATATTGTGCGCATGGTACCGACTTCGACAAGTTATTTTGTACTTTTGGGTGTTGAAGTCTATTATAATTACTATTATATAAACAAAACTATACTATATTATTTACAGGATAGATTTACTCCACCCTTGTTTAGCTTTTATATGATAAAAATAATATTAATTATAAATTAGAAAGTTAGTACCTATGTGTGTTATTAACCGATTTAAAAAAAGCTCTAAGAATGGAACCGACTTCAATACCCAAAAGTATGAAATAACTTGTTGAAGTCGGTACCATGATAGTTCCAAAGTACCTATTATCACAATATTGTGCGTATGGTACCGAGTTCGACAAGTTATTTCGTAAATTTTGGTGTTGAAGTCAGAGAGTTGAAATATTAGAGTAGTTATATCCGAACACCACTGCTCTAAAAGCTTACTAGAATCTACCTATCTACATACCTACGCACATGTATAGGCAGTTTGTAATGACAAGGAAAGAACGTTCATATATTATGCGTCATATCTGTTGTAAGAAAGATATAAATAAGCAATTCGTGTAACCACCGAACCGCCACGAGACGTTCCGTTCACCATTACAATGCGATCTCTTTCACTCTCTCACACCAAACGATACACATATCTCGCTCATTCATTTCATTGATGTTGTTTATTACGTTGGTGTTGTTTATTTACTTCCAGATAAATTGATACCCAAGCGAATAGATATCTTGCTGGACGTATTGTCGGTTATTACAAATATGCACCCAAATGACATATTCTTTTAGCGGGAGATTTTAATCTGCCATGTATTCAATGGTCAACAGGTGACGCGGTAATTTTGAAAAAAGGTTCAATTTATATTCAGGCTAGTGCCTCACATTTAATAAATAATACTTCTTATTTAGGACTAAAACAGTTTAACAATTTTGTAAACTCGCATCAGAACACACTTGACCTAATTTTTGCTAACTTCTCATTGGGATTAAGCAAATCAGATAGCCCCTTAGTCAAAGAAGACACATTCCACCCGACAGTTGACATAAATGCCAGTGATATTGTAATACCTCCTCTAAAAAGAGCTCCACAATTTATTTTATTATTCAGGAAAACAAATTACACAGCTGTAAATGATTACTTTTTTAACACATATTGGTCTGAAAAACTGTTAGGTTGTGATGTGGAAAAAGCTGTAAACAATTTTTATGCCGTATTAAATGAAGCTATTAATCTATTTGTACCCCATGTAACGAAATCTTGTAAATATACATACCCAGTTTGGTATAGCAAGGAGTTGATAAAGTTAATAAAAGAAAAAGTTAAAGCTCACCAAAACTGGAAAAAATATGACAACAGATTAGAGTATAACTCGTTTTCCTTTTTGCGATCAAAAGTGAAAACTTTACAAGATACGTGTTACAAATCATTTTTAGAATTATCGCAAGAAAAAATAAAAGCATGCCCTAAGCTTTTCTGGTCGTATGTTAAATCAAAAAGGAAAAATAAATCTGATTTCCCTAAACTAATGTACTATGATGACAAAGAGCTCACTGACGAAAAGGAAATCTGCCTGGCTTTTAATGTTTTTTTCTGTAAGAACTTTAGTCAGCCATCTCCAAATTACAATATTATCTCACTCACCAGCGCAACAAATACAGATTCTTTACACAGTATTAATGTTACTGTGGACTTTAAAACCGGTAGTGACAATATTCCTTCTTTTTTTTACATTAATTGCGCTGAATCTCTGGCAGCACCCATCGCGTGTTTATTTAATCGCTATTTTCAAGAAGGTTATTGCCCGACTACTTTTAAGATTGCACATATTATCCCGATTCACAAGAAAGGCACAAAGACATTGATTGAAAATTACCGACCATTCTCAATACTGAACACACTGAGCAAATTAATGGAAAAAACGGTTCATCACCACCTATTCATTTATATACAAAAATATACCCGCTCAACAACATGGCTTCATAAAGGGCCGTTCTACGAATACGAATCTAGCCATATTTACGAACGCTGTTCTTCGAGGTATGGATGGTGGCAAGCAGGTTGATGTGATCTATACGGACTTCGAAAAGGCATTTGATCGCGTTGATCACATTATCTTGCTACGCAAATTGCAAGAGTTAGGGATATGTGGTGATCTCTTAATCGGAATCGGATCGGAATCGTACTTACGCAACCGCTGTCAAGCTGTGATCGTCGGTGGACATCGGTCTGATGTTATTAACGTTCCATCGGGCGTCCCCCAAGGATCCATTCTCTCTCCGTTACTCTACGCGGCCTACTTATATGATATCGGAAAATGTTTCAAATTTAGTAATTATCTTATGTACGCAGATGATACTAAAATTTACCATAACATCAAAAACCAAACCGACTGCATAAAATTCCAGCAAGATTTGGATAGACTTCATAATTACTACGAAGACAATAAAATCTTTATTAACATGAATAAATGTAAGTTCATGTCGTTTACAAGAAAGACAACACCACTTTTATTTAAATATAAGTTCAAAAATACTATTATTCAAAAAACACAGCTCATTAGAGACTTGGGAGTTCTAGATTATAGACAATTTGTGATCTATTAGATCACAAATTGTCCTTTAATGAGCATATTTCCGATATAATTAGTAGATCGTATAAAAAACCTAGGTTTTATCTTAAGAACAAGCAGACCATTCTCGGACATCAAATGTTTAAAAATACTTTATTTTTCGTACGTCAGAAGCATCCTTGAATACTGCAGCAACATTTGGTGCCCACAATATATTACCTATACACTATCTTGAATAAATACGATATATATACTACTATCTTGAACAAATCCAATGTAAATTTATTAAACATCTAAACTATCGGACGCGTCACAGTTACATTGATTACGAAGAATCAAATCAATTTCACAATTTATTGACTCTCAAAGATAGGCGCACATTACTGGATATGCCTTTTCTCCATAAAGTCTGCCATGGCGACATAGACAGTACAGACCTCACAGAACTGTTCCTACAGCTTGCAGCTCCTGCGCGCCGCACCAGACATACTAGTTTATTCCACATACCGCACTCATGCACTAAGTACTCTTCTAATTCAGTAATAATTAGAACAAAGAAGACATATAATGATAGATTTAGTTCAATAGACCTTTTCAATAGTTCAAAACAAAGTTTCAAACACGAAGTATATAAAACTCTTGTGATGTAATAAAGTGAGTGTATTTCTTCCTACTTTGCAAATTTTATATCTATATATATATATTCATTTTCACTCCCTATCACTTCCCCCCAAACCCCTCACCTCCATACACTACAACAAGTTCTTTGTATAATCAACATTACTTTTTATTATTAACTTTTAAGTTGTTGCTCTCTATAAAATTAACACCAGAAAATGTAAATCCGTAATTTGATGTAAGATTTAATATTATGTTATTGTATATAATAATAAAGATCTGTGGATTTTGTAAAATGAAATAAATAAATAAAAAAATAAATAAAAAAATTGAGAATAGTTCCTTAGATAAAACAAAATGTCGATATTTTCTGTTTCATCAATAAAAGCAATAATTACGTGTGAAATGAAACAGTTCTCTTATCTCTCACAGTTAATTGGTGCAGAGTCTAAAGACACAAGGAAGGCATATTGTCCACAGATTATTCCTAAAAAACACGATTAGCAGCGATGTATTCACCAGACGCTCGGAAGTGCAAGACTGATAGTGACTCTGGTAATTACCCAGAATTCGTCTAGTAAATATGGATGGCATACAACGCATCTACAGGTAAAAAAATCTTAGGTTGAAGTCAGTTCCATTTTTGGGTTAAAAAAAATTTGAATCTTTTTAGTGACCCTTGCTACTTACGGGATCGATTGTCATTCATTGTCAACGACTATATCATCAAGATAGGCCAATATGTTCCAGTTATTGGAGTGTAACTCAAAAACGACTTGAAGGATTTTGATAAAATTTAAATGAGACTAGACGACAAACATCAGCTTTCAAACAAAAAAGATTTTTTGATATCGGTTCACCAAGTCAAGAGTTACGGAGGTAACAAACGTAAAAAGATTCCACCTTTTTTGGAGTTGGTTATAAAAGGGGGAGGTTCTCAATTTGTCCGTTTTTTTTATATTTGTTACCTCATTCCTCGTCCATCAGTCAAACTGAACAGACATGTGCTTATTTTTTAAATAAATTTACTAACTTGTGCCATCCAAATTTAAACTGTAACTTGAGAGTTGAGTGATTATAATAGTGCTAACTATTTTTGCTAGTTGTGCCCTACCGGTTTTGGTTTACTCGTGTTATCGGAAGAATCGAGCGCGTTGTGTACGGTACTCAACTGTCCTCACCCCCGCGAAAGCAAGACGCTTGCTATTTTTGGCTCGCTCACACCAACTTGCGAGCGTACGGTCACTACCCTAAGGTCTTGCCATCGACAGAACTGCGTACCGGCCGACACGTCGTGCGTATTGAAGCTGTCCTTCTTGGCGTAAGGAAGATGAGTACCCAACGCTTACCAAATCTACCACTGAGAACAGGTGGATCGCAGCCTGACTTATCCAAAATGACAGCGGATCACCAAATGACCTTACGTAAAAGAAAGCAACCTGCAGTTGAACACGAATGTGAGTGTTCTAGCGAATTGAAGGAGGTGCGATCGGAACTGTCCCGTATAAGTTCTTTGGTAGAAAAGTACGTGGCTTCAAACGAGCATATCATTAGTAAGATGCAGGAAAGTATTTCCGGAGTACAGTAAGAAATTTCTGAAATAAAAGCGTCCTATGAAGCCACTAAATTATTAATCAACGAAAACGCTATTGCGGTGACTGCACAAATTGATTGTATGATACTTTCGTCCAATAACACGATATTCGAAATAAAAGAAACACATAGTTCATTCAGTGGCCGATTGAAAGTTCTGGAAGAACATAGGGTACAGAATGACTCAACCGCCGATCAAATATTTTTGCTTGAGAACAAAATAGCAGCTATAGAACAACAGGCTAGGGCCTGTAATGTTGAGATAGTTAACTTGCCAGAGAAACGCGGAGAGAACTTGCTAATGATCTTAATCAATCTAAGCAAAATCATTCAGTGTACTGTTACAGACCGCGACATCACGTCAATTCATCGCGTTCCACACGGAGACAGTAAAGACGTACGGCCCAAAAACGTTATTGTTAAATTTTCAACTAGGTACCTGTGCGATAATTTTCTGGCTGCTTTTAGAGCAAATAAAGGTGCTGACTCATCGCAATTGGCTATTTCGGGACCGCCTAAGAAGCTGTATGCCAATGAACATCTAACATTAAGAAACAAGACATTGTTTCGCGAGTGCCGCAACATGGCTAAAATAAAGGAATATAAATACGTATGGATTAAACACGGCACCATCGTATTGCGCAAATCGGATAACTCGCCAGTAGTGGCCGTGCGTAACTCCCATGACCTTTCCAAAATTAAATGATACAAATATATACTTAGATGGATCGGACTAATAAATAATATAATAAACCATGTATTGCTGAATAAATATTATGTAAATCGTGAGTATTACATAAGAACCGCTAATCTTCAATACTTAATGTACATTACTGTGACTAGGGTAACATGCCCAGTGTCCGGCCTCTTAAGAGGTTAGGTAACTTATTTCACTTTTAACTAAGTTCTTTAGAGGCATAAGTGAATAAGTATATTTTTATAAAGTCATAAATATAATTTATAACATTATTAATATTCGAATAAGCATTGCAATTCAACGGGGCAATGCTGCCAGCATGCTGGGCACGCTGCCAACTGGGAGTGGGCTGGAGCATTTGGACTGCCTATGAGTCTGCTATGACTTATAGGTGTCTAAATGCTTTTATTGTAGTAGCTGTAGTGTTGTATATAGTTCATAGTATTTTGTTTAATAAAGGCATACCGCCGGAAAAAAAAATTATAACATATTTAATACTGATTAAAAATACATAGACAGTCAGTTTTTATATAGAAAATAGTTTTTTGGAAAAGTATGTTTTCTCCAGTATACGGCCGTCCCAATCTAGTGCCCGACCACCTTATGCCTAGTGGCCGGCCTCCTAACAGAAACCTAGAGGCTGGCCACAGGGCACTAATATCTCTAAATGGCTAGTGAATGGCCATAGGACTCTCGTTATATTGAAATAAGAACTGGTTTTGAATGTTAATACATTTTTTTACTGATTCTTAACTATATAAAAAAGCCATTTCCAAAGTAGTCAAATAAAACCGAAGATCCCAAATATTTATAAGTATATACATAATATACTATTTTAGCTCTATTGAAGTTAAAATATTAATATATAAATGCTTTTTTGCGTTGTGGCCGGATACTGGAATTAGAGCCAGTTTTTCGGCCACTAAGCCTTTTTCAGGCCGGCAAACTAGACAATACTACTAGTAGTCCGGCCACCATATTCTCATACAAAGCCTTTTACGTATAATATTTATACAGCCTATTTTTGCGGCCGGAGACTGGACGTAAGGTTAGCTAAATATTAAGAACGACATTACTAATAAATTTATACATCACAACAAGCTGATTACAATAAAATAAAATAAATACTTCCACCCATCAAAGCTAGTGACCGGCCGGGTAGGCCGGACACTGGAAGTAGCCTTTTTTTCCTCCAGTGCACCGACCCCCGATTTTTTTAAATCACTGTACAAAATAACGCATACTTTACACCTAAATTGAGTAAATAGACGTATGTATATGGTATATAACATAAACCTCTTTTGATATAATGATTAAAAGAGCATGAACTAACTATTTGAAAACACCAGTCCACTAATTTTTTTTATGAATCTTGTCTTTTTGACATGCTTGCACTCACCTCGCCGTTTAAATGAAAACTAAAACTCCACTGATTACTTAAGTAAGATGCCGCTACGTCTAAGTTATAGATAAAACATCAAAGTATTTAAAGAATTCGGTTTTAGAGTCAAAATCGTTTGAATATTCTTAATTAATTTAAAAATGTGTCGTGCGGACGGACATTGGTGGAGGCCGGTAAACTGGACAGTTTACCCTATATCCCTTAACATTTATTATGAACTAAAACCACTTACTTATAAAGGATTCGTATTTTTGATCATTTCTCTTTTACAGTGTTTTCATAGTATATATAAAAAATTTAGTGCAGCAATGTTCCACGCTATAGGTATTTTAAAATTTAACGTGTGCACGCAAAGCACCCCATTATGTAAGTATCATAATTATAAGGTCAAAATTTATTTTAGTATATTTTTCAATGAGCTACTAACGCATAAAATATTGATCATGTTTTCTTATGGCATTCAATTTTTAATTCTAATAATATATTATACTTTCAATTTTCGTAGTGATCTTAGTGATTCATATTCATCATATATTATCAAAAACAATCACTGTAATAAGCTTTGCTATTTTGATAATATTCGCATCATATTATTATTACATAAACTGATCATATCATACTCTAGTAATGGTACACGGTACCATATACAAGTAAATATAATTTTCCAGATTTTACTGACTGTAACCCATTTACCATGCTTTAGTAATTACGAGATTTATACCTACATGCTAACAACCAAGGAAATATTAATAGATTTCGAATTGATATTACAATACCATGATTTGTGTTTATGTATGCTACTTTTCTGCCAAACTTTTAAATATGCAGTTTGCTACTATTACCGACTCCGAGAGAGATTCACCTCTAATACACACCTATTTATATGGTTCATAGTGTACCGTTACAAGGGATAAAGACGTAATAACTATTTATTATCAGAATTGTCGCGGTTTACGTACTAAACTGCATAAGCTTTACATGAATATTTTATTGCATTCTTATGACATAGTTGTACTAACAGAAACATGGTTGACAGCTGATATTTACGATAATGAACTAATGGACGATCGGTATGTTTTATTTCGATGTGACAGGGACCGCGTGGGGTCCGGGAGACGGGACGGCGGCGGAATTCTTATCGGGATAGTCCGGTCGCTTGCTGCAAATGCGCGCGTACGCATAGTTACCCCCCCCCCCCCATCCTTGCCGCCGCTGACCGCAGCAGAGTGCCCGGCCGCTATTATTGATTACTTAAACAATTGAGCTCGAGTTTAATCCCACTTTATTCTATACAATTTGTGCGGTATATATCCCACCAAAACAAAAAAATGATGTTTATTTTTCTTACATTAATTATTTACAGGATATTCTTATACGTGGTCGTGACGGCTTTCATTTTATTTTGGGAGATTTTAATATACCTGCACTAGATTGGTATTCTTTAGTAAAGTATATGCATCCGATACAGACTTCATCGTCTTCCCGAACTGCTAATTTGCTTATAGATTTTTTGAATTCAACTAAAAGCTTTCAATTTAATAACATTAGAAATAAATCCTCGAACATACTTGATTTGTTTATTTCTAATAACAGTGACTGTGATGACTCATGCTGCGCCAATGGTCCCTTTAGATGAGTTTCACCACGGATTTAGGAAGGTAGGGGATGTGTCGAGGAGGCGTGACATGTGTCGCAGCAACGAGTTCCAGAGAACTTGTTAGTTAAAATCGTAAATATCGGCGCGCCAGTCGCACTTTGTCCACGGTCGTACAAACATCGTGTAATTACCACCAAATGCCAAGTTGTGCTGTCATTACGTGCAAGAACAAAAGTGATAAGGTGAACTATAGCATAAATGGAATATAATTTGATATGTAAATACAAGAATTCACATGTTATTATTTAAAATCCATCATAATTCCAAACGACGTTAACAGAGCCGTTGAAAATGTTCTAACGGTGACAAAAGTTTAGCATATTCATTATCGAAATCCATTGCTCCTAATGTTATAAAATTGTATACAACTCAACAAGCAAATGCCGCAATGTAGAATTGCGTTAACGATATTCTGAAGCGTTTCCCAAAAGATCCAAATATTGAGGAACAATGGATTGAAGCGACAGGCTGGCTACCATTAAAGAATAGCAGAATATGCTCAGCCCATTTTAGAGAAGAGATGTTTCAACCCCTGAACAAAAGTCGCAGACTTTTTGATTGGGCAGTCCCAAAAATAAAAGTTTGTCATATATTTTCGGTACATACCTTTTATTTTCTATACGAAAAATGCATGATATGAAATATAAAATTGTTTAATCTTTGTTATTATAGTCTGCGCACTAATGCTAGTCACCACCTGCGGTATGCGAGCGGTGAGGAGGGCAATCGAGAACTTCTTGAAATCTGGTGACGAAATCTTATCTGCAAAATAATATTTTCTGCGTCTAGCGCAGCGCGTCGCTCAACCTCCTTGCCGATCGCATACTGCAGGTAGTGACTATAGTACGCCGACTATAGTAACTGCGTTTTCAATTGCATTCATAACTTTTATGAATCGGAGAAAGTCGATTCAAAGGCATCTTGTTCTTTGGAACTATATAATCCCCAAGAATGCGAATTGCCCCGAAACCACGACTGCTTTGACGTGTGAAATTAATTTAAAAAATATAAAACTAATAAAATTACATACATACTATGTGTTGTCAAGTATCATTTATCCAATAAATAATAACCTACAACGGTTCAAACCAAGTGCAAGCTATTTTATTTTATATTCAATTATTTTTTCATATTATTCACTTACTAAGATTTTCATGATATTTCAGGTGACATGAAAATAAATAAAACATGAATTTTAAAAATATGTACCAAAAATGTTATTTTATACTCAATTACTCATTCAGGTAAACTACGTAGTTTTTTATTTCGATACCACTTTACCGATAGTATCAAGCCCTAGCGTACGTGTAAATGTATGCATGTAGGAGTAATTTTTATTGTCACTGTGATGTCCGAGCGCTTTGCTTTCATTGATTGATTTGTGAGTGTGCATTGTAATGAGTTGGTGTGAGTAGCTAATGAGAGCCCTGCGTTCAGTGTATTACTTTAAGAGTTTATTGTTTCATTTGTAGGTGTGAAGCGCAGTGGGGATTAATAATTTTATTGTAAAACTGCGACATGCGGTTGCGGATCAGTAGAATAAATGCCTCGCGCCATATGGGGATCCCTTCCTAAATCCGTGAGTTTCACCCACCTTTTTATGTTACTGTCCCCGTTGAAAATATCAAAAACATGCAACGTAATACCCATATGAAATATTGTTTCAATAAAGCCGACTACTCTGTTATAAACGATGATATAATGAATATAGACTGGGACTCGCAGTTTAAAAATAAATCGGCTGAAGTTGCTACTAACACTTTTTATAAAATTATTTACAACATTATATCTAAAAATATTCCAAAAAAAATTATAAGTAGCTCAAATTTTCCTGTATGGTTTAATTCATCCTTAAGACATATATAATATAAAAATAAAAGAAAAGCCTGGATTAAATGGAAAGTATATAATAATAAGTCAGATTATGATACATTCTCAATATATAGAAAGCGGTTACGTGATGAGTCGGATAATTGTTATAAAAAATACATTAAAAAGGTAGAAAATAGTATAAAGAATAACGTAAAATACTTTTGGACTTACATTTCTAATAAAAGGAAAAATAAAGATATACCTATAAATGTTAGCTACCAACAAAAATCGACTAGTGATCCCGTAGAAATATGTAATTAATATTCAAAGTACACTCAGTTTTTGAAAAATCAGTAGTTCCGAATAATTATGATATAGAAAATATACAAGGTTTAGTTGATGTTAATTCAAACACAATTATTACTAACTAGCTGTACCCGCGACTTCGTTCGCGATTGCCGTACCTGCAGACTCATTATTCACATTTGTGCACTGTTTATCCCATATTAAGCAACACTGTGGTCTGCGGTGAAGTACTCTTATAGTAAACCATAGCTCAGAATGGAGCTTTTTACTTTGGATTTCAAAACTCCCGGGTTGTATTTTCCAGAAGACAGTAGTTAAGTAACTCAGAGAGTTCTTTCCCGGTTCGCGCAATAAATGTTGAAGCAAAGTACATTGTGCGTTTCTTTGGAATTTCGATTTTAAAGCGGCGCGGCGGTTTGTTTGACGGTAGATCAAACATATTTATTTTATTTCTCATTCTCGGAAAGTAGTGTTTGTTTGATCTGAGTAGCGGGTAGGAGAGGCTCCTTCCCACCTAAGGCCGGGAAAAACTCATAGTAAATGCTTCCTTCTCTTTGGCCGGAATGACTTGTTACAATTGTAACCATTGGTGTAAACAAAGTTATATGTCTAAGATTTTTCGTTGTAAAATACTCTGTTGTTATAAAAAAATTAATAACAACTATGTTTGGCAGGGTAGTAACTAAATATAAAGGAAAAAAAAAATTAACTAAAAATTTCCCTAAATTTCATTGTTCTAACTCCTAGTGTATCTTTGTATCTTCTACTCATGTTTATTATTTTTATTAAATATTTAGAAAAACTAAATTTTTTTTACCGTCCTCATATTTTAAATGAAAAGTAGAGTGCTTAACACGTATGTAAGTCTTCGATTCCTACTTGGACTATAGCCGCATTAATTTGAAATAGGTTGCTCATGTTATTAAAATCAAAATAAATAATATAAAAAAACATACTATTTTGATATCGTTATTCCTTATATTAGTAGTTAGAGGATGGAGTCGCTCGCGTCCGCAGGAGATACCTTCAACTACCCTGCACGTGTCCTCTGGGTGGTACTAAACGAGCTGACAACGCCGAGCAACGGGCGGCGGACATGATAACCCGACCCTGATGGGGCAACCTAGTCAGGAGTGGTTACGGGGACCTTGATGGACTAAAAGACATCTTAACATCCCGGCGTAGAAGGCAAGGGGAAACCACTACGACTAATTCTCCCTAGAGAATGTCCCGACCTCATGATGACTAGTACGATACACGGATATGCGAGGTCGGACGATCCGATTGACACCCGGCGCTCGATGATACCCGGGTCTTCGAGTGTGAAGTTGGTTACCGAAGGCTCCGCCAGGGTTCGGCATCAGACCCAGACGGCAGCAAATCCTACTGATACCCAACAAAAGAGATTTACAACCCGCCTTCCACATCGTGTAGCACACTGGAACGTAAGGGGTCTCCTAGAAGATGGGAAACTGAGCATTGTAGAAACAGAAATGGAACGACACAATGTGGCTATTTTGGGCCTTTCTGAGACACATCTGAGAAAATCTGGTCACTATCATATTACTGAAGGTAATACAATTTATTGCTCAGGAAATGAAGAAAAAAGCAATAACGGTGTGGCGGTCATAATTCCCAGGATATATGATAAATATGTTCTTGGATACAAGCCAATAAATGACCGAATCATGACAATAAAAATAGATTGCAAGCCCATGGTACTGAATATCATCCAGGTGTACGCCCCAACTGCTCAATCCTCGGAAAGTGACATAGACGGTTTTTACGAAGTACTAGAAGACACTTTAAAAGGACTGCCCCGCCGGGAGATGCTGTTTGTTCAGGGAGACTGGAATGCTAAAGTTGGTGACACCACAGGCGATGATCACATTAGGCAGGTAGTAGGTAAATACGGCTTGGGATATCGGAACGAGAGGGGTGAGAGATTACTAGAATTTTGCATTGGAAACAGACTCACTATTACCAACACTTGTTTTAAAAACCACCCCCGACGATTATACACATGGAAATCTCCAGGGGACCGTTTTCGCAACCAAATAGATTTTATCACTATTGATCAACGCTGGCGATCATGTGTCATCAATTGTAAGACATTTCCTGGCGCGGACTGTAACACTGACCACCAACTAGTTATCGCAGAGATAAGAATGCGCTTAAAACCCCTAAAAAGCAGGAAAAAGCCACGTTGAGACTCAGAAACGGGGAAACAGAATTATTTAAAGACATTACGGAAAAAGCATTCTCTTGCGTACCTCAAAGCCAACTTAACAATATAGAACACCAATGGCAGACTTTTAAAGTGGAAATGATAGATGCTGTCGAAGCTATTGCCAAACAGAGAAAACCACACCTTTAAACGGATTAAATCACGTATATTTATCGTTATTTTTGTCCCGACAGTCACCCCGTGACCAAGATCAATACAAAATGTTTGAAACGTCGGGACAAAAATAATGATAAATATACGCGATTTAAACCGTTTAAAGTTGTTTAATTACTAAGTGTAACAATCGCGAAAACCTAACACATTATTGTGCACTTCCATTGCGCAGTCTCCGAAATGTATCCGGCAAAAGAAAGATATGTAGTTACAAAAACTGATTGTGGTGAATGTACCACATTTTAGAGTTTTATCGTAGCAAGCTTGCAAAACTAAATAATTGTGTGTGATGCCGGTCTGTCCGTGGGGTGTCGGGCTTCCCGTGGGGTTCCGGGCTTCCTATGGGCTTAAGATGAGCCGTACGTTCAAGGGTTTCTCAACATTCCGCGGTTCAGGTTATTTAAAACGAAATATTTAGTTTGTGATATCTGTAATTTCTTAACTGCAAAACTGAGGACTGAAATATTTACGGGAAAATAATTAAATTACCACTATTGTAACAAAATAAGAATGATTGAAATCGGACTACGCGTTAATAAATTACAACTAAGTGTACATTTTAATTTTCATCCCCTTTCCCAAGAGAACCGTACTGAATTTCGGGATAAAAGTATCCTATGTCCTTCTTCGTAGTATGAACTCGAATCGTGTTAAGTTTCATTCAAATCCATTCAGTAGTTTTGGAGTGATGCGCGGCCGGGATACAGACAGACAGCCAGAAAAAAGAAACAGTTTTTGCATCAGTATCAGCAAAGTCAAAGTCAAAGTCATACCTATACGATAAAGTGCGACCGCCAGCTTAAGATGAGCCGTACGTTCAAAGATTTCTGTACATTTTGGGTGTCAAGTTATTTGGAACGTAATATATAGGTTGTGATGTCTGTAATTTCTGAACTACAAACCCGATGACTTTGAAATATTTACGTGATAATTTTTAAAGCACCACTATTCTAATTAAAAAATCGGCCAAGTGCGAGTCGGACTCGCGCACGAAGTGTTCCGTACCATTAGCTATACAACATTAGACTTCATATTTTAACCTTTTTAGGGTTCCGTACCCAAGGAGTAATAACGGGACCCTATTACTAAGACTTCGCTGTCCGTCCGTCCGTCCATCCGCCTGTCACCAGGCTGTATCTCAAGAACGGTGATAGCTAGACAGTTGAAATTTTCACAGATGATGTATTTCTATAGCCGCTATAACAACAAATACTAAAAATAAAATAAATATTTAAGGGGCTAATACTAATGACGGTGAATGGTAGACGCTTTAACTATTCACAGAATATTTAGTTTTATGTTTTCTTTAAATATAATGAATTAAATTAGAATAAATAATTAAAGGGGCACCCATACAATAAAATTTCAGATAATGGTACGGAACCCTTCGTGCGCGAGTCCCATTCGCATTTGGCCGGTTTTTTGTTTTAACGTGCGCGAGTCCGACTCGCACTTGGTCAAATTTTTGTATTTGTTGTTATAGCGGCAACATAAATACATCATCTGTGAAAATTTCAACTGTCTAGCTATCACCGTTCTTGAGATACAGCCTGGTGACAGACGGACGGACGGACGGATGGACGGACAGACGGACGGACAGCCGGACAGACCGTTTTTATCCTTTGGGTACGGAACCCTAAAAAGAACGTAAGAAATCGGACTACGCGTTAATAAATTACAACTAAGTGTATATTTTGACTTTCATCCCCTCTCCCAAGGGAACTGTTATATACCTATTTAGTTAGCCTTAGTGCTGTCCTGGCAGCCTATCTAGCTTGCTCAGCGGTACTGAGGTCGAGACCCTACTCTTAGTACTACTTTTAAATCAGTCTTCTTCCATCCTTCAAAAAGAGCGGTTGCCTAAAGATACGTTTTAAAAATATATACTTAGATTAATTTCCCTCGAAATATACTCTTAAGTCGCGAGTGGAAAATAGTTTTTTTTTAAAAACCGAAATTCTATTTTCGTTATAACATTTTTGGTGGCAGCGGTGGGATCCGGAAATCCCCAGTGCCCAGGCACCGCTTCGAGAGACTCAATCCGGATCCTAATCCTAAAATATAACAATTAAGTGTCCTAAAACTTATCTTGTGATAGTGATTAAAACACAAGTGTTAAATACTTACCGTGGTATCCTTAACGTGTCGTCATAAAACTCTGTTGGATCCTGGAAAGGATCTGCATATCCTGTAAAGAAGAAAAAATTGCAGGCTGCAATTTTTACACTGCACTGCACTGCAATCTACTTACCTTCAGCCGTGTGAGGAGTGCTCCAAACCCCGACCTGCAGAAGAAAATACTCAGAAGTGCTCACCTTCAACCCTGCTTCGTGATTGTTCATCATAGCATCCAGCACCTACAAACAAATCGAAAGTTTATCCCATCAATTAAAATCATTAAAAATCAGCGACCGGAGAACCATAAGCCGAGACGCGCCTTATCTCATCGGGATGTACCCAGACGCCGTCGTGTTCTTATCGGTCGCCCACGCATTGTTCATACTGTAAGTCTTTGGTCATTGTTTTGTCTAAGCTGAGATATTAGGGTTCCGTTATTTAATTATTATTTTACTCTGTGTAATTTTAATGTTTATCTATGTTTTATTTTATTATTTGCAACTTGTTTTAATTTCATTTTGTAAGTCTAATTATGCCAAAATTGCCGAAAGTTGAAGAGGGAAAATTAACTATTGATATCCCTGGAGCAGAACAGGTTGCAAGTGATACTGAAGCGAAGTCACCTGTTGGCTCTCCATGCATTACCAGGAGAACAGCCGCAGCTCTCAGAACTAGAACTTAACATCTTATTCAAATTTATTAAATCATATGATGGTAGTAGGGAAACTCTCAACTCATTTCTTGTAAATTGCGATAATGCTTTCGACCTAGCAACGGAATCCCAAAAGCATATTCTATTCAAATTCATTCTTAGCCAATTAAATGGAAAAGCGGAAGTCGCCTGCTCTATTAAGGAGTTCACATCCTGGGAACAGCTCAAGGAATTCTTAAAGACACAATTTAGTGAGCGAAAACATTATTCGCATCTTCTCACGGATCTCCAAGAGAGCAGGCAAGGTCCGCAAGACAACGTGAGCCAATATGCACTACGCATGGAGACCTGCCTCTCACAATTATTGACAGAAATATCCTTATCCAATACTAAAACTAAAGAGTTACCTGGTCGTACGGCAGCTATGGAGGACCTTGCCCTACATCATTTCCTAATGGGGCTTCACCCCCGAATTTCAAATATTGTACGTTGCAAGTCTCCTAGAACATTAAATGAAGCTATTAATTTTGCTATCTCGGAAGAACGTATACAACAGACCTTGTATAAACGCCCACAAACAGATCAAAAATCTGTAAGTAACAATAATAACAAGTTTAAAGCCGGGCCATCCAAACAAAATTTTAATACGTCTTTCTCGCCTCAAAAATCATTTAATTCTACGCCACAAGGGGCTCTTAACGTATTTTGCCGCTACTGCAAAACGCCTGGTCACGATATCTCTGCCTGCAGAAAACGCGAATATAATAACAACCGTTTCAAAGTGCAACAAAATCAAACGACCAACCAAAACTCTTATAGGGCGCCCCCTCGCGTAAACTTTCTTGAACAACCCGACGAGGAGACCGGCCATGATGAAGTAGACCTCTCGTGCGATAATACTTTAAACGAATAAAAGTCTCGCCATGGTGTCGCACGAGACAAGGTACAAAAGTCGATACCATAACCAATTCTTGTAATCCTAGGTACCACATGGGTAACCAGCCCCAAATGAACGCCTATCTTTCAAATTCTAGGGACCACATGGGTAATCAGCCCCAAATAAGCGCCCACCTTTCTAATCCTAGGGACCACATGGGTAATCAGCCCCAAATAAGCGCCCATACTTCAAATCCTATGGACCACATGGGTAACCAGCCCCAAATAAGCGCCCATCCTTCAACTTCTAGGGACCACTCGGGTAATCAGCCCCAAATAAGCGCCCATACTTCAAATCCTAGGGACCACATGGGTAACCAGCCCCAAATAAGCGCCCATCCTTCAACTTCTAGGGACCACTCGGGTAAACAGCCCCCAACAAGTGCCGACCTACTAGTTCTAGGGACCAAATAAGATCCCAATCATCACAGTCAAATAAAACCTATCGACAAGGTAATCAACCCTTACCCGAATGTCAGAAAACTGCTGAATCAATTTTCGAAGATATCCAAAACCATCCAGTTCCCACTGAAACCAATAAAGAAATCTACGAAGTGAATATAGACACAACAAAAAGACTTTTACCACACGTTTTATTAGATTCGCAAGTTTCTGACACCCCACTATCACTACTAGTCGATTCAGGCTCTGCCATATGTTTACTTAAAGAATTTAGTATCCAAAAGGGTCAGAAACTAATTAAGGAATCAATCAAACTTAAGGGCATAGACCCCGGCGATGACCTTACTCAAACCGAAGGTCATTTCCAACTTAAATTAAATTTAAATGAGAAAAAACCCATACAATTCAAATTTCATGTTGTTAGAGACATTAATCTGCCGTATGATGGCATCATAGGTACGGATTTTTCAACCGCCTTTGGTTGTAAAATCGATTATTCACATGATATCCTGAAAATAGGAAAACTCGACATTCGATTGCATTTTTCCGAACCTTTTTACGTTATACCACCTCGTACCGAAGCCGTTATTGAATGCTCAGTCCAAAAAACCAATCTCAAAGAAGGTATCGTTACAGATCAACATCTCTCTGATAACTTGCTGATATCCAACTGCATCGTCAGAATCAAAGACAATGACCGTATTAATTTGACTATTGCCAACACTTCAGAAACCTTTGTCAATGTCAAGACCAACTTAAACCTTAATATTGAACCCCTACATTCCACTGCGTATCCAATTAATACTAGCATCCAAACAACGTCTGAGCGAACCTACGAAGTAATTAACTCACTGAGAACTGATCACTTGAATCGGGAAGAAAGAGACGCTCTTATAGAACTCTGCTCACAATATTCAGACATTTTCCATCTACCCGATGATCAGCTAACATTTACTTCCGCTCTTGAACATCAAATCAAAACGAATAGTGATATACCTGTCCACACTAAATCATATAGATTCCCAGAATGCCATAAAAAGGAAGTGGAAACCCAAATCGGTAAAATGTTGGATCAAGTGGAGTTCACCGATCTGGATAGTGCCCAAAAAGACAGATTCACAAGGTCAACGCAAATGGCGAATAGTGATAGATTATCGGAAACTTAACGACATAACAATTGGTGAAACATACCCTATTCCACAAATATCCGAAATTTTTGACCAACTAGGAAGTAGTAAATACTTCACTACCCTAGATCTCACTTCCGGTTTTCATCAGATCCTTATTTCTCCCGAGGATTCTCTTAAAACTGCATTTTCTGTGCCTCAAGGTCATTACCAATTCAATAGAATGAATAAATTTATTTGGACGATATTGTCATTTACTCGCATGACCTGACTTCACAGATTGATAATCTAAGAGCAGTTATCAACAGAATCCGCGATTTCAACTTAAAACTTCAGCCAGAAAAATGTGAATTCCTACGTAAAGAAGTGGCCTATTTAGGACACATTATCAGCGAAAATGGCGTCAAACCAAACCCTGAAAAAACCAAAGCCGTGTCCGAGTTCCCGACTCCTCAATCTCCTAAAGATATAAAATCTTTCTTAGGTTTAGTTTCATACTATAGAAGATTTATACCTGACTTCGCAAAACTGGCAAAACCTCTCACGTCTCTCCTAAAGAAGGATATCCCATTTCAATGGCAAAATGAGCAACAACTCTCTTTTGAATCGCTGAAAAACAAACTCGTTTCTGCCCCAATTCTGGCATACCCAGATTTTACTCAGCCCTTCCTTCTGACATGCGACGCTTCAAACTACGCCATATCAGCAATATTATCACAAGGACTTATAGGGCAAGATCGACCTATCGCATTCGCATCTCGCACTCTCAACAAAGCCGAGTGCAACTATAGTGTCACTGAGAAAGAGTGCCTTGCTGTAATATTCGGCACCAAAGTATTTCGGCCCTACTTGTACGGGCATCGTTTCACGGTCCTCACAGACCATAAACCTTTGGAATGGTTATTCAAGTGCAAAGATCCAGGATCACGTCTTATCCGATGGCGCTTGAAATTGGAAGAATTCGAATATGATATTAAATACAAAAAGGGGAAAATCAATACTAACGCCGATGCTTTGTCTCGTTTCCCCGTAAATCCAATTCAACCTGAAAATGACTCACCCAATTCCAACGTAGATAAAGAGCCAACTCAGGGATTAGACAAAGACCTAATGGACTTACTATTATCACCACCATCATTCAACCCAGACGAACTAAACTTACACCCTTTAGATGCTCCTGACCCTAGTGCCGACATTCTGCCATTACCTGAAATAAACTCACCATTCCCAAATCTCCTCGATCCTAGTGAAGAAATCCTGCCAGCACCTGAAATCAACTTACCTTCTAATATCCCTGACACCCTTAGAGGAGAGATCGAAAATGAAATGAATAGCTTACCTGGACATGCTCCCAATCCATCTCCAGCTCCAGACGCGCATCCTGCTGGTACCCCAACGTCATCCACGAGCGCCTTCCCAGACTTACCAGATGATGATTACCCTACCTTTCTAAAAACAATAGCGAATGAAAATAAATCTTTCAATACGAACATTCAAGAACATAACGAAGATATCACTAAATCAAAATATAAAATTATTATCTTACCTTCTTCAATCGACCTCGATGAATCTAATCCCTATGTTCAAAATATTCTTGATAATTTACCAAACAACTCTGATATCACAAACAAAGAAAGGCCTTTATATTCCTTTATATCATTTACACATGAAGGCAAAATATATTATCTCCTCTTCTTCAAAGTATACCATTTTGACGCGTCCTCTTACGGAGACATCTATAAGAGTCTTAAATCACTCAGAGACGATCTTGTTATTAATCTTGATAAAGACATTACCCCAGATATCGCGATAACAGATTTTAAGAACCCGTTCGACACTCACCAATATGTAAAACTGTATAATATGCTTCTTTTCCTGTTCAACAATACAGGATTCAATATACACATATACAAGGGTAAAATCATATACCCATCTCTCTCTGAAATTCCGAAAATACTTAAGGAGAACCATGATATCCCAATTGCCGGACATCTCGGCAGTAGCCGTATGCTAAAACGAATCCAAGAAACCTTCTACTGGAAAAACATGCGCAGTGATATCGAATCCTTCGTAAAGAAATGCCCGCAGTGCCAGACTAATAAAGCTCTCAGGCAAATAAATCGCGCTCCCATGCAAATAACTAGCACTTCAACTGAACCTAGTCAACGAATATCCCTTGACATTGTTGGGCCACTGCCTGAAGCAGGACCTGCAAAACTAAAGTATATATTAACGATCCAAGACGATCTCACCAAATTCTCTTCTGCATATCCAATCCGCAGCACCACAGCAGAAGAAACGAGTGAATGCTTGATCCACTACATATCCATCTTCGGTATCCCCAAAATGATCCTAACAGACCAGGGAACCAACTTCAAGAAGACTTGTGAGTTTCTCAAAATAAAGAACCTCTGGTCTTCTCCATATCGCCCTCAAACCCAGGGTGCCCTGGAACGAAGCCACTCAACTCTCAAGGAGTACCTTAGATCCTTTACTAATGAAGAACAGTCCAACTGGCCCCGCTATGTCTATACAGCCATGCTTACCTATAATACAACAGTCCATTCCACAACCCACTTCACACCTTACGAGTTAATGTTCGGAAGCAAGCCAGTTATTCCAAACTCTATCTATGAGGAATCTCCTGGAGCCACATATCCTGATTATGTCCGTATGCTCCAAAATCGGTTGAAATATTCACGAGAAAAAGCCTTGGATTTCATAAGGAAATCTAAGGAATCTTCTAAGGCCTATTATGATACTCATACTCGTCCAGCCAAATACAAGACTGGCGATTACGTTTATCTGAAAAACCATTTGAGAATGCGTAAAGCGCTTTCACCTCTATGGAAAGGACCCTATAAAATAATAAAAGTAAACGGTAATAATACACTTACCTTGCTTATTAACCGACGTCATGTTACGCATCACTTTGATCAGGTGAAGCCAGCCGACGTTGGAACAAACATGTAAATACTTAATTAAGAAACTTATCTATGTTAATTAATAAATCGATAAAATAACGTAATACTTACCTCGCACCTATACTGCAAACGCGACGATACACCTAAGTTAACCTGTAAAATAATAAATAAGATTAGTTAGGTACATAGAAAAGATAGAAATAAAGCAAAATAGATTAAGTTTTATTAAAGATAGGAATAAAATAGATAAATATACTTACCTTACCTTATCGTTAATGATAATTATTATTTGCAGTTCAGTTCGAGGTCAATCTCCTCAAGATTTCATCCAGCCAATCACCTCAAGTTCGGGACTCTATTACGATTATCTAGGGAAACTCAAAATTAATAATGTTCAATTAAAAATTGTAATACCAATAGACATTTCGCATTTTGGTCCTCACATTCAAAATATTGGAAACGCTTTAGGAATTACAAGAAATTTGTGTAATCAGACCCGAATAGTAGAAATTGATGCAGAATGTCACAACATGCTGCAACCATTATCAGCGCGGTTCCGAGACATGAGTAGAGAGTTTGCGTCCATCTCGCATTTAATAGATAGTAGAACCAAACGAAGCGCATGGATAGGAGGTATGGGAACAATCCTGAAACAGGTTTTTGGTTCCCTGGATGAGAATGACGGACTGAAATATGATGAAGCGATAAGATCTTTGGAAAATAATGATAAACAGTTGGCTTCGCTAATGAAGGAAAATATTTTAGTTACTACTTCGATATTAACATGTTATAATAACACTTTACATAAGATAAGAGAAAATGAAGCCAACCTCAATGAAGCTATCGACAAGCTCTCACTCGATGTTAAAAATATTACTGAAATAACCAATGGACTACAGTTACTTGTCAATATTAACGAAATACTTGACATTTTAGAAACGTCGATATTGACCTTGTCTTTTCAGTTAGAAGATATAACTAATGCAATTTTATTCAGTAGTCAAAACATTTTACATCCCGCGATAATAACTCCAACTCAGTTACACCAAGAGCTTGCCGATAACTACAGACATCTGCCTAGCGACCTTGAACTGCCTGTGGTTTTAGATATTAATTCTGTACATCTTATTTTAAATATCTCTAAGTTAGTATGTTATTATAGTAGTAATAAGGTCATATTTGTCTTACAAGTCCCTCTAGTAAATATCAAAGAATATGTATTGTTTCATAGTATTGCACTTCCTACTCCTTACAAACCTAAGGAACCGAACTCATTCAGCTTAATTATACCTGATAACAAATATATAGCAATGACCAAAGACAAATCATATTATTGCATATTCGACGACCTAAAAATCTGCAAAACTGTGAACTCAGGGAACTTCATCTGTGACATTGAAAATGTGTACTCCACCGACGCAAAACCTACATGTGAAAGTGAATTATTGGCAAAAGTGATTAGTGAAAAACCATTACAATGTGAAACAAAAATTATAATAGGGAAACTAGATATCTGGAAACCGTTAATTAACAATAGGTGGATTTATATACAATCAGAACCCAATAAAATTTCTGTTGATTGTCTTAATTCAAATTTATATGAAACTAATATCTTGGGAACGGGCATACTCACTATACCTAAGGAGTGTATAGTATATTGTAAGAGCACTACACTGATACCGAGACATAATACTATAAATATTACATCACCTATCAACCAATTCCCAAACTTTAACTTAATTAACGATACTTGTTGTAATTTAATTCAATTAAACCATGTTACAGAAAATGTGTCTCCTATTCACTTACACAACATAGACCTAGACGATTTTAATTTCGAAAATAAAATAAAAATGAAATCAATCTTAAATAATTTGAAACCCATTGAACATCCACGAAACCCACACATCGTTGAATATGGGACACATTACTCCATTCTGATAATTATAATTTCTCTAATTATATTTCTATTTGTAACTTGTTTAATCTTTAAGAAAATTTGTAAATCTGGCAGCAACCGGCCCTTCCAGTTTAAATTGAATATAAATAAATTATCACCTAAACCGTTATCCAAAACCACGAACATGACGGACGGACAAGACCCCGAAATCGAAATGGTTAGCCCTGTAGCCCCACTAAGAACCAGAGTCTAACAGAGACTTTGGACTAACCCCAAAGTCTCCTCTAAAAGGGGGAGATGTTATATACCTATTTAGTTAGCCTTAGTGCTGTCCTGGCAGCCTATCTAGCTTGCTCAGCGGTACTGAGGTCGAGACCCTACTCTTAGTACTACTTTTAAATCAGTCTTCTTCCATCCTTCAAAAAGAGCGGTTGCCTAAAGATACGTTTTAAAAATATATACTTAGATTAATTTCCCTCGAAATATACTCTTAAGTCGCGAGTGGAAAATAGTTTTTTTTTAAAAACCGAAATCCTATTTTCGTTATAACAGAACCATGCTGAATTTTGGGATAAAAAGCTAAATTATCCTACCTTGTAGTATGAACTCAAACCATGCTAAGTTTCATTGAAATCCATCCAGTAGTTTTGGAGTGATACGCGGCCGGGATACAGACAGACAGACAGACAGACAGACAGACAGACAGACAGACAAAAATAAAAAAAAATACAGTTTCGGCATCAGTATCAGCTACAGAGTACTGTACATTTTTTTTTTCAAAATATCTGGCATGTACAGAATTTGTCCTGTTACAGTTTTATTATAAGTATAGATTTAAGTTTTACGATTGATCATGTCAAACAAGAACTTTTAAGACTGGATCAGATGAAAGGTGCAGGAACGGATGATATTCCTCCATCCTTTTTAAAGCGTACGGCGCATTTCATTTGCATTCCTGTTCAATACATATTTAATTTATGCTTACGTGAAGGTGTTTGTCCTCAAATATGGAAAATAGCGCGAATAGTACCTGTACATAAAGGTGGTACGAAAAAGGATGTAGAGAATTATCGTCCTATTTCCATTTTATCCACTCTGTCAAAGCTTCTTGAGAGATTAATACATAACGCCATTTATCCAAGTTAACATGCAAATATAATACCTAATCAACATAGTTTTGTTCGACATCGGTCAACAATCACAAATCTTTTAATATATACTTTAGACATTTTTGATAACATGAATACTAACAAACAAACTGATGCTGTTTATACAGATTTTCAAAAAGCTTTTGACAGAGTGGATCATAAAATCCTATTAGATAAAATAGCATTTAATGGTATCCGAGGAAATCTTTGGCGCTGGTTTAAATCCCACATAAGTAACCGTTGCCAGAAAGTTGTAATCTATGGGTATGAATCAGAAATGGTCTGTATTAGTTCTGGGGTACCCCAGGGGTCAATATTAGGACCCCTGTTATATGTACTATATATTAATGATATACATACATGTTTCCAATTTTGTAGATTTTTGTTATACGCTGATGACTTAAAATATATCATACCATTAACACTTATCAAGACCATTTAAACTTTCAATATGATCTGGACCGGTTCTCAAGATATTGTAATAACAATAAACTTGCACTAAATCTTAATAAATGCAAATCAATTGTGTTCACAAGAAAAATAAATGCAAGTAATTTTATCTTTGATACACATATACATAATATTATAGCACGTGGTTTCAAAATTTACAACTTTGTCATACGAACTGCTGTAATTCAATAAAGAGCTTACATATAATATATTATTTAAGTCTCTTGTCCGATCACAGCTGGAATACACTGCACCAGTATGAAATCCTTACTATAAATGTTATATTGAAGATACTGAAAAGGTTCAAAAGAAATTTTTACGTTGTATGCACTACAAATGTAGTCAAGGTTTTATGTCATATGGCGATCTTCTTAAAAAATATAACTTAACGGAGTTAAATTCTAGAAGAGTGCAACTAAGTGTTATGCTTCTTTATGACATTTGTCACAATCGCTATGATTGCCCTGAGTTGGTGGATAGAATTTGTTACAAAGTTCCTTTGAGAACGAATTCAAGAACAGATAATAAAACCTTTGCTACACCAACCCGTCGCACCAACTCTGGTAAGCGATCAGCAATGTTTCGCATTACTACACTTTATAACGATCATTTCAATAATATTGATATATTCCATGAACGTTTTAGTGGTTTCCGTAAGTCAGTATTGGAGGCAATAAATATTTTGTTATTATTGAAAATATCTCTAATAATGTCTGCCTCATCAATCTATCGTCGTTCGACTGACTTTCTTACGCACATATAGTTATATAGTTGTTTAGTTTAAATACACAAATGTATCTACTCTTACAGTATTAGTTAGTAACTTATTATAGTTAGTAGAACTTTATATAAAACTTTATTATTCCACTTGCTCTGTTCAAATATTTACGATAATTTGTGGTTAACGATGTTGGTACATATACTAGCTATATTCCTAAAATTACACTTCTGTAATCCTTTGTTATGTACTGTTTGTTGACTCTAAAATAAAAAAATAAAAAATAAACTTTTTACTGGTGAACCGATTTTGCTGATTTATTTTTTTTGAGTTACACTCCAATAACTGAAAGGTTTTTTCCTATCTTGATGATATACTCATTGCCAATGTATGACAATCGGTCCCGCAAGTAGCAAGGGACACTAAAATGGGGGATTTTTTTTTACCCAAAAATTTAACCGACTTTAACAGTCAAGGGTGTGAAATACCTTGTCGAAGTCAGGACCATGCGCACAATATTGTAATAATAGGTACTTTTGAACTATCATGGTACCGACTTCAACAAGTTATTTCGCACCTTTGAGTGTTGAAGTCAATCCCATGTTTCGGCAAACATTTTGTTTAAGGACACATACCCGCCAGCCTAAGCGCGAACTTTCATGCGACGCCTATAGTTCAACTTACGTTGTACTACAATATTCAGTAATGCTTTCAATTATGTCGATTTTGATATCTTACTTGCCATTCTTCGCTCTCTCAACATATATCCAACAGTTATTGATTTGTTTCATAATTATAAGTTCTATCTATATTAAAATCAATTTAAATGTTCACTTTAATTTACACACCTCATAATGAGCATAAGGATCCTGTTAATGTTGTTAGAGACACTGATACAATCTCACTTATACTAGTGAAAACTTTTTAAGGCTTATGTAAATTTATTATCTTTGTACTTATTATTATCTACATTTAAGCTGTTTGTTTTCCAAGTAAAATAAAAATAAAAATAAAATTACCTGTTCAGTCGCCAGCACCGAGTTTCTCTTCTTGGTGTAAAACTCTCGTCTTTCTCTTGTTGGTGTAATACGTCAGCTGGTGTACTTCAGGGTGGATTCCTTACAATGATACAGTGAACAAGCTTGGCAACACATTTGACAAGCAATTAGCTTGGGACCCACAATTAGCTGTAACTAGTAAAAAGATGTTAGCTTCAGCTGGATCATTGCGCTTGTTGCGCAATTTTCTTCCAACAACCACAAAGATTGCGTTAGCACAATCCCTTCTCCTATCGAGGATAGGAATATCCTCATATATTTGGTCTCCAAAAATTTGTCTCCGAATTCCGCAATAAACTCAAGTGGCTTCCCATACGCATTCAACATATATTGTCCCTTCTTTACAGTCTCCTTTTTAATCCCTCATCTCCGCGTTATCTCCGACAACATTTTTCGTATCTTCATCAAACAAACGAAATTTTGCTTAGATCATCTGCAAATCTGGTACTTGCCCATCCAATATGTAAAACAAAGTTTTTTGACTCCTCCTTCACACTGCTAAAGCTGTTAGGCGTGGGCCAGACATAAGAGACGTAAGACGGAGACGCGTCGAGGACGGGGCGGAGACGAGGCAGAGACGCGACTATTTGAATTATACAGAAGAGACGCGTCGCGGACGCGACGCAGTCTGAGCGGGCGCGGGGTGGCATGCCGCCCGGCGGGCATGCCACCCCGCCTCTCGTCTCTTCTGTCTGGCCCACGCCTTAGGCTTCGGAAATCTTTACCTGTTGAAGTAAGACCAGCACCAACTCTAGAAACTTTCAAGCAACAACGTGTCAAAGCTATTTATCTGCTAAAAGTTACGGCTAAGCGTGTGTCGTAGTTTCGGTATTATTATATTATGTTCTATGCCCTAAGGACCAGCGGGCGAAGTGCTTTTCTCAGTGGTTACATCGGATGCAGCGATGTATTGACGTGAATGGACACTATTTTGAAAATCAGTACTATCAGTACTATCAGTACTAATCAGTACTTCAGTACTAATATTATAAATGCGAAAGTAACTCTGTCTGTCTGTCTGCCTGTCTGTTACGCTTTCACGCCAAAACTACTGGACCGATTTGAATTAAATTTGGTATGGAGATAGTTTGAGACCCGGGAAAAAACATAGGATAGTTTTTATCCGACTGCGCAAAAAAAACTTTTCGGCGGGTAGGCTAGAGTAAAACACTTTACAAAAAAATCTCTCATTTTAATGAATTGAAATAAAATAGTTAACATCATTTGAATAGCCTAAAACATATGTGTAATTAAAATATAATCTGCAATACCTGCCGGGGACTGTTACCCATACTGTGGCACTATCACAAAACACTTTTGTCACTATTGAAAAATACTGAGTTAACAACTCAAACAAAATGGACGCCTTACAGCAAAGTGTGGCCGAACTACAAAGTCTGTTTCTTCAGCGAATGGACTCATATCAAAGTGAGCTTCAAGCAGCATCTCCTTCACCAACTGTAGCAGTCTTGTCAGCAGACTTTACTGCATTCCGTACTTTCATCATGACTGCACTTCGCTGCCTCCAAGATCAAGTAGGCCTGGTTATGCAGCAACAGGATGCTATGGAGATGCGAGGGCGACGAAAGATTCTTCTCTTTCACGGTGTCCCAGAAGCCAGAGATGAAGATACTACCTCTGTAGTGGTCAAGCTGGTAGCAGGTCAAATGAAAATTCCAGATTTTTCCGTCAAAGACATCAGTCGCTCACAGCCGTGCCTCAGCACCCGACAAACCCAGACCTATTCTCTTCAAAATACGTGACCTTGATGCCAAAAATAGAATTTGGAGCGGTAAGACTGGCTTGAAAGGGTCTAATATCTCGCTGTCGGAGTTCTTGACAAAACCGCGGCACGACACTTTCATGGCTGCCCGCCAGAAATTTGGCATTCAAAAGTGTTGGACTAGGGATGGCTTCGTTTTTGTACTTGGCACCGAGGGTGTGCGGCATCGGATCAGCAATCTCAAAGAGCTTGAAAAGATTGCCGCGTCGAGCGCGCCTAAGACTGCAGGTACAGCTGCGGTCACCGCCAGAACCAAGGACACGGCACCGCCATCGAGAAGTCGACGAGCCCCTTCAGCCAGCAAGAAGTAGCTCCGTTCCGTTGTTTTATTTTCCACTTTTTATTTGTTGTATATTTGCAGCCCGCCGTGGTACCGGTTCTTCGGTATGTACCCTTTTTTCTGTTTTTTAACTATGGCACTTATCCACCCTCGAATGTTGCTTCAAAATTATATTTCATTCCCAAAGAATTTGCTGTACGAATTATGTTGTTTATGTATGATTGATGAAATTCATACGTATTAAGACATTAGATTTTTTTTTTAATTTCTTTGTTTTGGCATACTATACTTTGTACATATTCCCAAAATATGTTTAATACAGTTTCAAACCTATGGCAAGTCTTATAATGGTTGGGAACCACGGTGGTGAAGCATTTATATTTGTGTGATTGTGTTTTTATTTATTTACATACTCTTGTTACTTTTTTTTATATTATTGTTTTTGTGTTGTTAAATTTATTACGATTCCCGGCAGGTGGAGTTTTGATAGTTTTTTTGTATATTTTACTTGAACAGTTATATATTTATCTATATATATATATGTATATATATATATTTACATTATTATTTATAAGTATAAATAGTATTTATTATTTTATTATACAATATTTATATCTCATATTACAAACTATGTCAAACCTATTTAACAATGCAGATAATACTGATAGTGAAGAGTATTTGTCATTGTCTTCTAACAGTTCCCTCAGTGACCAGAGTTTCGAAAGCATCCCAACGCTCAACGATACTCTCGACGCACAGTTTTCTGATGTACCGAAAAATTTTAACGTGATTCATATCAACGCACAGAGTATTCCGGCACATTATCCCGATATGCAGGCATCTCTAGATCACATAAATATTCACGCCATAATAGTCTCCGAAACATGGTTCAAGCCGTGCTTACCCTCTATATCGTACTCCTTGCCCGGCTTTAACCTTATCCGAAATGATCGTACTGACAGCCGTGGGGGTGGGGTGGCTATTTACCTTAGATCACATATTCCTTTCTCAGTAGTCAGCACCTCATCCCAGCCGCCTACATAAATTCGTCTTGAAGATAAATACTCTTTGTGGTGTAACACGTCAGCAGGCGTCCCGCAAGGTGGCGTCTTATCTCCTTTATTGTTTGCTTTGTTTATTAATTCCATTTCTCACAACCTCACTTCTTCCTACCACCTACATGCAGACGATCTACAGATTTATTCTAAGGCACCAGTGAATAAACTATCTGAAGCAATTCAGACTGTCAATGCTGATCTTGATCGTATAGCTAAATGGAGCAATTCTTTTGGGTTACAAGTAAATCCCATTAAGACACAAACAATAGTAATTGGTAGCTCAAGATTGCTGTCTACAATTGACTGGACATTACTTCCTCAAGTTTTCTTTGGTGGTATTGCTATTCCCTTTAGTAGCTCTGTAAAGAATCTTGGAATAACAATGGATCGCTATATGAGGTGGGATCAACAGCTACAAATCACCAGTCGCAAGCTATTTGCCGCAGCAGGATCCTTAAAAAGGTTGCGCAACTTTCTTCCAACAGCCACTGAAATTGCATTAGCTCAATCTCTTTTACTTCCTATTCTTGACTACGTTGATGCCTGCTATCTAGATCTCACGGAGGAACGTATCTCAGTTTCGTTCTAAGCTCTATTGGCTGAATATACGTTTTCGCCGGAATGCTCATATTCTCAGTCTCCTTTACAATATATTGTTCAGTCCTACATCCCCGCGCTATCTCAAGGAACGCTTCGATTTCCTTCACTGTTCTTCATACACGTTAAGGTCATCAGAAAATCTCACACTTGAAATCCATCCCCATACGAGTTCGTTTTATAGCAAATCCTTCACTATTCAGGCTGCCCGCTTGTGGAATTCTCTTCCTGTATCAATCAGACAAGCACCGACTCTCAATATGTTCAAGGATCAAGTTAAAAGGTTTTATTTGTCCAATTAATTTTGCACTATATTTTTGACAATTTCTATGCTATATGAGATAATATTATAATATGTACTATATTTTTATATAATTTATAGGTATATGTATATATCATTATCTATTTATGTATGTTGCTATGTTTATGTTTATATATATATTGTTACGAGCTGGGGGTTCGGGATAAATAATGCAATACGTTTTCGACACACTGACACCTTTATTCACTAGTTCTACAGTGACTTCCAACAACACTATAACACTGAACTGTTTGCACTTCACAGAACACTATTCACAAACTTCACTGTACTTCACTATTCGCGCTTGGAGCACTTGGTCCAAAGATAATCGCACTGTTGATCGTTTCGAACTCAAAGTAAGACTGACTGGTCGGCCCGGACCCGACCCTATTTATACTCAAAAGTTACATTTTCCAGAATGTTCACTAATAGTCTAGATAGAAAAACAATGAGGGCCATAAATCATCCTTTTAACGTAAACAACTTTGAATGGAATTCCACGAAAGTTAACTACTACTTATTCTGTGGTTGTTTACTAGTTGCCTGAGAACAAAGGCGACCCTTTTTTTTATAACCTTTTGTGTGAAGAGTAGGTACATTCTTGATTTCTTTTACTTGTTTACTGACGTTAGATTATTCTAGATTGTTCGAGTCCTTGCGCCGTAACACTGCCCCCTCCTAAGACATGCTCGTCCCGAGCATAGTTGGAACCACAGTATGGCACCAGTCGATCCACATGAACAATCTTAGAGACTCCTCGTAAACCTTTCCGTATCCTGTACGTGATGTCGTTGATTTTAGTCACAACCAGGTATGGGCCGTCCCATTTTGGCTGAAGCTTCGGTGACTTCCTTTTACTGCGTATAGGGTTATGCAGCCAAACTTGTGAACCTTCTTGGAATCCGGGTTTAACCAGTCCTCCACTGTATCGGGTCTTCTTCGTAGCGGAAAATCCATTTCTGTATTGATCTTGACGCTCGCAGATATTCTTCTGGTTGCGAAAGTCACTCGCGAAACCACTACTTGCTTGAAATGCTCTCCTAGTAGCACAAATACTGCATTTGTTACACCAGTCTACAACATCACTCCGACAATGGATCCAATAAAACTGCTCTCGTATCTTTAACAGTGTCTTTCTCACTCCAGGGTGACATGTTGAACATTCGTCGTGACATCGCCGTAGAATCTCACGAACTTTCGCTTCCGGAACAACCACTTGCAGGTGATAGTTATCTCCCCGAACATTCTCCCATTTGCGGCACAGCACACCACCATGGATCACCAAGCTGTCCCACTGCGCCCAATAAACCCTTGTTGCCATACCCATTCCAGCAACATCATTCCACTTGGGCCTCCCAGTGCCAGCTTCCATCCATGTCAGAATAGGCCTGATGTTCGCATCATCCTCCTGTGCACGTCGCATGGATTTCTTCCAGTCGTCGGTTATAACTGTTCTCACCATCCTTACTGGTATGACTTCCTTCACTTTGCCGTCGTGAGTTTCTCTAATGTAGCTGCGTTCAATATTAGAGTGAAGTCGGTCGCGCTGTTGATTCCATCCCTGTCGAAGTCTGTCTCCTGATGTCAACTTCCATCTGGGGCAACTGGATCTTAAATGCCCTTTTTCTCCACAGCCGTAGCATCTCGGGCTGAAACTTCGAAAATTTGTATCAGATAGTGTATCTCCTTTCCTGGTCCATTGCATATTGACACCAGTAGTAGAAAGTTTTCTTTCCCATGTTCTGTCGTTTCTTCTATCGCTCTTCTGCGCGCAGTTATATCGCAAGTGACCCCTTTCTCCACATTCAAAACATTGAGGGCTGAATCCTTGGTAACGTCGTGTGTTAACCTCGCGAATGTAATGCGATCGATGATCCTGCCGCACAGCTTCTACCTCCAAAGCATGTGCTAGTGCATCTTTCAAAGATTCGTGATGCCCCAGCCTTACTGCAGCCCTCACTTCTATGTCACGAATTCCATCTACAAATGCTTGAAGTAGGATTCCGTCGATGAGTGCCGGTGAAGATTGATACGCCTTCCGTACGAGCATTTCCACTTCCAGCGCCCACTGCTGAAGATTTTCACCGCTTCGCTGAGTTCTATCTTTGAGCTGGGCTCGGAACACATGCTCCAGATGAGCATCACCGAAGCGAGACTCCAATGCCTCCAGTAGTTGGTCATAAGCTATGTCTTTTCCAAGAGCCTCGAGAACCGTTAAAGCTTTGTCACGAAGGCCCAGGGTAAGCGCTGTCATAGCCTGCGCTTTAGTCCAACCATTGGCCTGCACAACGGCCTCAAACTGAATTTTGTAGGCCGACCACGAAGAGGTTCCGTCGAATGGGGGCACTTTGAACCCTCGAGGCGATGGTGCGACCACAGGAGCTACCATGCTCTCTCCAGTTTTGAGGACGCTCAACGATTTTTTTACATCGGCGATCCCAGCTTCAACATCTGCTATGCGATTCTCGTGCTGCTGGACCTGATCTTCCACCACTTGAAGTTTCTTACCAAATGTGGCACGCAGGTCTTTCATCAAAAGGGTCTGCTCCTCTTGGTGACGGATCTGTTCTTCCTGCCGACGAGCTTGTTCCTCCTTGTCGTGCCGGAGTTGTTCCTCAAGGCGGCGGGCCTGCTCTTCCTGGCGTCGGGCTTGCTCCTCTTTGTCCTGTTGCAGCTGCTCTTCAAGACGCCGGGCCTGCTCCTCCTGGCGGCGGGCCTGCTCCTCCTGGCGGCGGGCCTGCTCCTCCTGGCGGCGGGCCTGCTCCTCCTGGCGGCGGACCTGCTCTTCCTGCCGGCGGGCTTGCTCATGAAGCATCGCCATCAGTGCAGCAAAATCAGGCGCAACCGGAGCAGCCATAGTCGAAGAGGCTCCCGACGTAGTGGCGGTGGTTATCTCTGTAGCCGGCTGTTCTTCGGAGAGCACTGGTGGTGTAGCTCCTCCAAACCTTCGTTGGTCGATGTCTTGTTGCCGCTGGCTCCTCGTGCGGATGCCCTCAACGTCTTCCTTTGGCAGCACAGGCATTATTTATCCCCAATTCTGACACCAATTTGTTACGAGCTGGGGGTTCGGGATAAATAATGCAATACGTTTTCGACACACTGACACCTTTATTCACTAGTTCTACAGTGACTTCCAATAACACTATAACACTGAACTGTTTGCACTTCACAGAACACTATTCACAAACTTCACTGTACTTCACTATTCGCGCTTGGAGCACTTGGTCCAAAGATAATCGCACTGTTGATCGTTTCGAACTCAAAGTAAGACTGACTGGTCGGCCCGGACCCGACCCTATTTATACTCAAAAGTTACATTTTCCAGAATGTTCACTAATAGTCTAGATAGAAAAACAATGAGGGCCATAAATCATCCTTTTAACGTAAACAACTTTGAATGGAATTCCACGAAAGTTAACTACTACTTATTCTGTGGTTGTTTACTAGTTGCCTGAGAACAAAGGCGACCCTTTTTTTTATAACCTTTTGTGTGAAGAGTAGGCACATTCTTGATTTCTTTTACTTGTTTACTGACGTTAGATTATTCTAGATTGTTCGAGTCCTTGCGCCGTAACAATATTATATATATGTTTATAATTGTATCTGTTTAATTATTATAAAAACCTATATGTATGCTATTTTTTTATAGAATTGTTTAGAAATTACACTAAAATACGTTTTATTTTAAAATGTTTTTATGAAATTTGATTATGTATTTGGACTACACCCGCCTCTATTGTTTTATTCGTTCAACTCCATCCTAAGGTTGCCTGGTAGAGATCACTTTTAGTGATAAGGCCGCCCATTGTAACACTATGTTATTATAATTTAATGTGTAAACTTTTATATTTCTAAAGTGGTGTAACAATAAAGAGTTTTCTATCTATAAATAACAATAAGCATGCAAACATTTTGAAGATGCTCAAGTTTATCTAGCTGTTCCTCCGTGAGATCTAGATAGCAGGCATCAGCGTAGTCAAGAATAGGAAGTAAAAGAGATTGAGCTATTGTTATTTATAGATAGAAAATAAAATGCCCGTGGGGTGCCGGGCAAGAATGTCACCCCCCCATCTCTTCCCGTGGGTGTCGTAAAAGGCGACTAAGGGAAAAACACCGGAAGGTGGGCAGCAGCGCCTTCTGAGACATTTACACCAATAACTGCGATCCCCAAGACGCCTGCCAAGCGTGGGGATTATGGCAAAACCCCCCCTAAAAATGATTAGCACAAAAATGACTCGGCCCCCAGTCCCCGGCAGCTCTATCATTCCTGACACCGGTAGCAGGCCAGGTAACGGTGGAGCAGGGGGTGCTAAGAATCCCCGGAAGATGCCCGGCTACCGCTCTTATAAACGACGACCCTTGGCCCTGGCAACACACAACGTACGTACGATTAGGGAGGACTACAAGATTGTCGAGCTGGAGGAAGAATTGAACAAGTTACGTTGGGATGTCATGGGGTTATCGGAAGTCCGAAGACAGGGACAGGACACCGTTATCCTTGACTCAGGTAACTTGTTATTCTACCGGGAAGGTCACCAAAAGTCTCAGGGTGGTGTTGGGTTTCTCGTCCGGAGGTCTCTTGTTAACAATGTTGTAAAAGTCGAAAATGTGTCGAGCAGGGTAGCGTACCTTATACTCAGAATCACCAAACGGTATTCGCTGAAGGTCATACAGGTTTACGCACCGACCTCGACACGCTCAGATGATGAAGTAGAGGCTATGTATGAGGAGATATCTGAAGCCATACATTCCTCCGAAACATACTTCACCGTTGTTATGGGGGACTTCAACGCTAAGTTAGGCACACGGAATGGCGATGAGTTGAGAGTGGGGCCATTTGGATATGGGTAGCGGAACCAGAGGGGCCAGCGGCTGGTCGACTTCATGGAGAAGGAGGGACTCTTTGCGATGAACTCCTTCTTCGAGAAGCGACCATCCAGGAAGTGGACGTGGATAAGCCCCGATGGTTCAACAAAAAATGAGATCGAGTTCATCATGACGACCAGGAAGCAAATATTCAATGATGTCTCTGTGATCCATAAGGTGAAAACCGGTAGCGATCACCGTATTGTTAGAGGCACATTGAATATCAATTTAAAGCTTGAGAGGTCCCGTCTGATAAACTCCACGCTCCGTCCTAGCGTTGCACAAATCCAAAACCCCGAAAGCTTTCAACTCGAACTACATAACTGCTTCCAGTGCCTAGCTGAATGCGAAACAGTGGACGAGATAAACAACGGGTTGGTGGAAGCTGTCCATGCGGTGGGGTCTCAGTTTCTTAAGACCCCCCGCCGAAATAAACCGAAGAAACTCTCAGAAGAAACCATCAAGTTGATGGAAGACCGGAGTGAGATGAGGCTGCAATCTTCAGCTGATATGTCGAACTACGGCAAGCTCAATAGACGAATTTCGAAGGCACTGCGACACGACTTGCGCGCTTTCAATACAGAACGTATTAAAGTTGCAATCGAGCGTAACCAAGGCTCCAAAGTGTTCGCCAAAAATTCGTCTATGGGGCAAAGCCAAATGACCAAGCTGCAGATCGACGATGGTAGAATCATCTCATCAAAACCGGAGATTCTGAGAGAGCTTGAGAGGTTTTATGGACAGTTATACACCTCGACACGAGAACCCGTTGTCAGTACAGCTCAAGACATGAGAGCTAAACTGACCCGACACTATACCGAAGACATCCAGGACATCAGCCTATACGAGATTAGAATGGCTCTCAAACAGCTTAAGAACAACAAGGCGCCAGGTGATGACGGAATCACGACAGAACTTCTGAGAGCGGGTGGAAAACCGGTGCTCTCAGTCCTCCAGAAGTTATTTAATTCCGTCATCCTCGAAGGTAAAACGCCAGAAGCATGGAGCAGAAGTGTGGTGGTACTGTTCTTCAAAAAAGGTGACAAGACCTTGTTGAAGAACTACAGGCCCATTTCACTTCTGTGCCATGTTTATAAGCTGTTCTCGAGAGTCATTACGAATCGTCTTGCTCGTAGGTTTGATGACTTCCAGCCTCCCGAACAAGCCGGGTTCCGAAAAGGCTTTAGTACCATAGACCACATACATACGCTCCGCCAGATTATACAAAAGACTGAGGAGTATAATCGGCCATTCTGTTTAGCGTTTGTGGACTATGAAAAAGCCTTCGATTCAATCGAAACCTGGGCCGTACTGCAGTCTCTTCAGCGATGCCAAATTGACTATAGGTACATCGAAGCGCTGAAGTGTTTGTATAGGAACGCCACTATGTCGATTCGACTACAGGACAAGAGCACGGAACCAATCCAACTGCAGCGAGGCGTGAGACAGGGAGACGTTATTTCTCCGAAACTGTTCACGAATGCGTTGGAGGACGTTTTTAAGCTCTTGAACTGGAAAGAATTCGGCATCAACATTTATGGCGAATACATCACTCACCTTCGTTTCGCCGATGACATAGTCATAATGGCAGAGTCGCTTGAAGAACTCAGTACAATGCTCAGCGACCTCAGTAGAGTTTCCCAGCAGGTGGGTCTTAAAATGAACATGGACAAGACGAAAATTATGTCTACTGTCCATGTTGCACCCGTACCAGTAGTTGTTGGGAACGATACGCTCGAAGTTGTTGACCACTACATTTACCTGGGACAGACTGTCCAGTTAGGTAGGTCCAACTTCGACAAAGAGGTCGCCCGAAGAATCCAACTCGGATGGGCAGCGTTCGGGAAGTTACGCGACATCTTCTCGTCCACGATCCCGCAGAGCCTGAAGACCAAAGTCTTCAACCAGTGTGTGTTGCCAGTGATGACTTATGGCACTGAGACGTGGTCCTTAACTGTGGCCCTCATGGACAAGCTCAGAGTCGCTCAACGAGCCATGGAGAGAGCAATGCTCGGAGTTTCTTTGCGCGATAAAATCCGGAACGTGGATATTCGCCAAAGAACCAAAGTCACCGACATAGCTCTCAGAATTTGCAAGTTGAAGTGGCAATGGGCGGGCCACATTGCTCGACGAACCGATAACCGTTGGGGAAGAAAGGTTCTCGAGTGGTTACCACACTACACCGGAAGACGTAGAGTTGGTAGGCCCCCCACTAGATGGACTGACGACATCGTGAAAGTCGCTGGTAGCCAATGGTTACAAGCGGCTAATAGCCGTTCTTTGTGGCGCTCTATGGGGGAGGCCTTTGTTCAACAGTGGACGTCTTCCGGCTGATGATGATGATGATGATGAAATAACAATAACAATAAAGAGTTTCTATCTATCTATCAAAAAGAGGTTAATGTTTTCGCGCGATAACCGACATACGCGCGGGCGGAGCCGCGCCCGGAAAGCTAGTATTATAAATGCGAAAGTAACTCTGTCTGTCTGTCTGTCTGTTACGCTTTCACGCCAAAACTACTGGTCCGATTTGAATGAAATTTGGTATGGAAATAGTTTGAGACCCGGGAAAAAACATAGGATAGTTTTTATCCAACTGCACAAAAAGAGGTTAATGTTTTTGCGCGATAACCGACATACGCGCGGGCGGAGCCGCGCCCGGAAAGCTAGTATATAATAAAACTAATAACTTGGTAGTTTAATCAGTTTTTTATTTTGTAAGAACTTTCAGTTTGACTCTCGTAAATCAGCAGGGTAACATAGAAGTCACCACGACAAAATTCATGGTACAGGGACGCTTGTTGAGCCTTACGGACACAATTCACTGTCGGACACTGGGTTGTACCAAGCACATGGTTGTTAAGAGGTTGCGGTATCCAAAAGCCAACCCCGTTAGAGTTTGAATCCTGGGGACCCGAGAAGTGTAAAGTGCTTCCGTTGGAGGTACTTTGATGACCTTGTCTTCTCATGTGCGTATCAGTAAGTTCGAGCAGAGTTAGGTTGTAAGATTCCGCTTCTTTTTCTACGATGTCCTGTTTTCCCGGACTCAACAATCCACGAACATTACAAGTGACAATGTGACGTTGTTTCCTGATTGAAACATTCTTGTTGTACACACCAGTAGCATGTCAATCAACTATGGCTCGGTGTCCCGCCCTAGTCGCGGCTACGGTTGTCAATTTCACACCGTCCAACCTAGTAACTGAATGGCGCCGGGTGTTAGCCGGATCGTCCAACATACTAGCTCTGACAGCCGTACTTAGCATGAGGGTAATTTTCCTGGGTAAAATCTCGTGGTGGGTGCTCGAGTCCTTCCACGGCAGTCTTTCGAGGCTATTTCGGTCCTCTTAAGAAGATACAGGGTGGTCGGGGTAACACAGCCGCCCGATGCTCGGCGTTGCACGTTTTACCGCAGCTGGGAATGTTCTACTCCATACAAACCCTTTTTTATATGGTGGAATAGCATTTTGCGATTGCTTGCCTGGCTAGCAACCACCCCCAAGTAGAAAATCTTAGTCTATAATCTCGTAGCGGAGCTCGCCTAGTCTGACTAAAACGACCAACTAGATAACAAAATTACAACGAGAGTCAAAAGGACATTTCGCTAATTTCTGTCTGGCTAGCTACCACCTTCAAGTAGAAAATCTATCGGCAAGCACCTGACAGTGTACTTAGATGTGCTTGAGAGACGTTTACAGTCAGATCATGCTCCTAAAGGTCACTCGATCAGCAGCAAACAATTTCGGAAGGCAACACCTCTATCTATACCTATAATTATTTTTTTGTATCAGCCGAGATGTGATGATGTAACTGAGCAGATCTTGTATCTGTGCGGTGGAGTAGGTCACATCTAGGACACGACAGGGGCGAGGCGAGGCGAGGCGTGCGCGGCCGGGGTTCGGGGTTATCGCGCATCATGTGCCCGGGTGCTGCTTCTAGATCATTCTTATTTATTTAATTATTATTAATAGATAGGCTAGCCTTTACCACGGTAATGTTATCTATACAGTAACTCGGCTATGTCGTTGAAATAACTACCTACAACCGCGCTTTACGTAAACCTGCGATAGGGCTACCCGCCTCCATTATTTTAATTACATTTGCCTACTTTGTGTTTCCATTTAGTTTTGTGATTGCAAATATACTTTTTTTTTATATGAACAAATTAAATCTTTGTGAAATGAACAGGAAGTGTTCACTTAAAATGGGTGTTGTTTTTTGAGTAGTAGGTAGATTTAATTAAAAAACCATGTCTATATTTGAATAAAAAATTTGCGACCGAAAAATATTTGTGAGACGTACGAAATGCTTTATAAATTTTAGAGTATAAAATACCCGCATTCTAATATGTAGCTAATAACTACCTATTTCACTCGTGTCAATCACTTTCCTTTACTCTATTCCCTTTTTTACTAAGCGAGACATTTTTTTTTCGGGGGATCAAAGAAAATACTTGTCCATTAAAAAGACACGCATTATGTACCGTCAACTATGTAGACTATAAAATAATGATACTTAAGTACTAGTACTTAAGTAAAATTATTTTATAGTATTTACCTTTCAGTTTCCAGGTTATCTAAATAAAGTTTCTCTGGTTGCGTTTTTGACGAATTCATGCAACCAAAAACAGCACAATGTTAGGTTACTTATTTAATTACATTAAATAAATATAACATGTATTTATTTATTTCAAATGTATCTCATAAAAGAAGCGCAGTTGACTACGAAAGGACTAAGTGGTGCCATGATGGTAACGCCACACCATGATGGCCGCCACACAAAAGGGCAGTCTATAATGCTAGCCGCCGACGTCAACCAAAGGAGTGAAAACAGTGAATGTCAATGCTAACTAGCATTAACAGTGAAGACCGCAATCGGTGTACGTCATGATGATGGAAGATGACATCAGCATCTGGAATAGTATACCTGAAGACGACATACGTGACACGTTATGGCACACGCGCCAAAGAGATAATGGAATATGACCAGAAAGGAACAGAGTGAGATTGTGCAGAGAGTGTACTGCTAGGCGAGGACTGGAATGGCTATAGGGGGAGGACGGATGCCATTTCGGGGGTTTTCCCCATAAACTGGGGATTGAAGAATAAACCAAGTGTTTAAGTGATATTGCTGGAGTTTTTATTATAAATTACCTTGGTCGATAATAACAATATATCCTACTCGTCATATTAAATATGTAATATGTACATAAACTTATTTTTAGTGAAAATATCGCGCGTTTATTGTTAAAAAAATAACACACCGTCTATTTGTCACTGCGGCACAAACGCGACTATCTGCGTACTGAGCGCGGGCCGAGATCGAGGCGCGTAGGTATAACTCGCGTTTAGTCCGTTTCTATGAAGTTGAAATACTGTATAGATAACATTACCGTGCCTTTACTTACTACCTCACCAGTTCGTAAGTGTCGATGAGCTCGAACGTGATAACAAGCTAGGTGTTAAATAGGAGCTGGCTCTAAAGGACTGCTGTCAGATCAGAACGCATCGTTTCTGCTTGACTACAGATTTTTAATAAAACTGTTGTGACTTGAGAGTGCGCACCCTGCGGTAGGATTGCTACGGTTGCCTAATCAGGCACTCACTACCACTGAGAATCAAATTTGGATGTTCTCGAAGACAATTTCACTGACAACTGAACAGTGGTGAACGTCCTGAAAATATGAGACCTCGAGTACCAATTTTACATTTTTTGTTCTCATTGGCGCTCGTGTGGCCCGCGTGAGTTATAAACAATTAGTTCAGGTAAATTTAGGCATTTCTAACAGACGATACAAAGTATCGTCGATAGTAGGAAAACACATTTATGTTGATTTCAAAAACCTATGAGATCAGAACTAAAAATATTTTATACATAATTAGGTAATTTTTTTTTGCATGGTGGTAGGGCATTTTGCGTATGCAGCATGGCTAGCTACCACCCTCAAGTAGAAAATCTGTGGCCAAGCACCTAACGGTGTGTTACGGCAGCCGTCCTTGAGAGCCAGTAATACTAAATTAGTCCGAACAACATATATTCGATCACATCATCACTTACCATCAAGTGAGATAGTGGTCAAAGGCTAGCCTATAATTTTTATTATTTTAAGATTATGATACTTATGCCTTGAATCTATCTAAGTTCCTTTTAACAAGCAATGGTATATAATGTAGAGCTCCCTATACAACGGTTTCATATTTGAGCAGCAAACCAATGGATGACAGTGGCAGTTCCACCGTGCATAACTCTTAGCCTCTAAGCTTCCACTCGTTACTGCGCTGTAATTATAATAGCCTTGGCTTGTGGTCAGATTCGCATAGGTACTGTTTTATTTATTGCCCTCCATAGGACCAGTTGATGACAATGATCCAAAAACCACTGAAAATGAGAGGGAAAATAATGAGCCAAAATGAACAACAGCTCAGCATTTTAGCCGACTTCCAAAAAAGAGGAGGCTCTCAAATGATGTGTTTTTTTTTTTTTTTTTATGGATGTTACCTCAGACCTTATGACTGGGTAAACCGATTATGAAAATATTTTTTTTGTTTGAAAGCTGATGCTTGTCGTTTGGTTCCATTTTAATTTTATCAAAATCGGTCGAGCCGTTTTTGAGTTACACTCAAATAACTGTTTTTTTTTACCTTTATCTTGATGATATTATAGTCGTTGACAATGAATGACAATCGATCCCGTAAGTAGGAAGAGTCATTAAAAAGAGAGAAAAATATTTTTAAACAAAAAATGGTTCCGATTGCAACACTCAAAAGTGTGAAATAACTTGTCGAAGTAGGTTCCATTTTTTGTTTAATTTTTTTTTGCTACACGTGATAGGTTTTAATTACCTAAATATCATCTATAAGAAAAGTATTTAAATTTTAAACTGGTTCTTATGGATTTTTACTTTACATAATCAAATATTATTAAATATATTTTAAATTTTGCTTTAGATATTATTTTTGTCAACATGACATAAAATGGTTAAATCGTTAGTCTTAGGTTTTCGGGTTAATTTGAATAAATTATTTACAGATTCAGGCCCAATCAATATTATCATTTTGAGTAATCTCGAGAAGCGACGCGACGACGTTTCAATCAAGTGGCATGGATCACGGTAACGAACGACTTCACAAAATAGGCTAAATACATCAGTACTAATATTATAAATGAAAAAATTCGGTATCACTGCTAAGATGAATGATCCTTGTTATACATACCTACTTATAATTTTAATCTTTATATAATCAGAAAATTATTTTCTGCTTAACCAGCTTAACTGACGAAGATCTGTAAGAGATTTTATTTAATACTTTAGCTCGAAGCGTTCGTAGCGAAGTTTGCTTAGCCTTTCTGAACCGGTCAGCAAAGTTAAGCAACGTCCGCCGCGGTCATGAGTTGGACATTCGGTATCATCCAAGTCATGACCGCGGCGGACGTTGCTTCGCTACGAGCGCTTCGAGCTAAAGTATTAAATAAAATCTCTTACAGGTCTTCGTCAGTTAAGCAGAAAATATTTTTCTGATCTGAGACAGACAGTTACTTTCGCATTTATAATATTAGTACTGACTAGCTTTACGGGCGCGGCTCCGCCCGCGCGTATGTCTGTTATCGCGCAAAAACATTAACCTCTTTTTGCGCAGTTGGATAAAAACTATCCTATGTTTTTCCCGGGTCCCAAACTATTTCCATACCAAATTTCATTCAAATCGGTCCAGTAGTTTTGGCGTGAAAGCGTAACAGACAGACTGACAGAATTAGGTACTTTCGCACTTATAATATTAGTGCTGGTTACCGTGGTGTCGTTCTAATATGATTAGATTAGACATTATTCTATTTTCTCATTAATAAACTTCTAGAAAAATGGATTGAATTCAGGTCCATTACCATACAGTGGAGGCATCCGCGCCTCGCGCCGCGCAGAGCTTCGTTATTCGAAGAAGAAGAAGAAGAGTGCAGGTATAATATAATGGCAGAGCAGTAGTCAGAGCAGAGGAGAGTCGTGGTGTCCGGAGTGGTGGTGACGTGGTGGTACTCTGGGGTGGGAAGGGACCGGCAGCGGCAGGGTTGCGGCGCCGGCGGGCGTGCGGAGGTGCGGAGCGTGGGGCGGGCGGCGCGGGCGGTGGCAGCGGCGCCGCCTCCGCACCACCCAGCCCAGCGGCTCCCGCGCCCGCCGCCGCCGCCCGCCACGCCAGTCCGCGACCAGCGCTCTCGCCGTCCGCACGTGCCGAGCGCGCCGTGCACATACCGCCATACCGCCGAGTGCCGACCCGACCCGACCTGCCCCGGACCTTCCCAAGGAGTTGCGGTTCGCATCTTACCGGGCAGCATTAGAGTCCTATCAATATTTTCTAATACTGTCAGGTAAAGATGTCCTCCGTACTCCACGTTCGTCGTTAGAGAAGATCCCTGGAAGACGGAACGGCATACCTCCCCGAGGAAGACGTTGTTCGTGTGTAAGGTTGAAGAAAGCAGTTCGGACGCAGCGGCGCCGATGGGACGGTTTCTGGTAGGTAATGGATATGTGTCGCGTGGTAGCGCCGCGTGCGCCGCGCCGGCGAGTTCCCGCGGACGTGGCCGCGGCCGCGGACCTCGGCTCGGTCCTCGCGCCGCGCCGCGCCACATGTGCCGTCTCGGACCGGTCCACCAACTGTTTGTAACCGGCTGTGGGCACACGAGTGAACGTTTGGAGTCTCTCATGGGGACCGGTTCAGCAACGATAGCGATGGCGACACGACGACGTTGACACTTGTGCTATGAACGGTCCTGATTGGTACATATCGCGCTCACCAGCACTCGGAGCCAGGCCCGACTCGGCACCGCACACCAACGGTAATGTGTTTAAATAACATTACCGTGGCACATCCTAGCCGATCCGGTAGTTGTTGGTCGTTCTAGGATCCACACCACCATCATCACATGTGTACATAGGTATATGTTATCTGAATACAATATCGTACCTAATTATTCATTTACTTTGAATTCGCTCACATTATGTATTCTATTCTAAGTCTAACACATCAGCTATTAAGCGTATTTGTAATTTTATTGTGATATACTCGTAGGTATACCTACCACGCGCAAATCCAGAGTGGACTTTTGAGGGATGAGTTAAATACCTACTAATCTATATTGAGCAAATATTTCTGTTAATCTACCAATATTTGTGATATAGTATGAAGTAGGTAGGTACTGTATGTACTGTCTTACGCCACACGGCGAATCCCAAGACTTGGGGAAGATCATTGCGCCCGCCGCTCCGCGCCGCGCCGTGCCCTGCGGCATATAGATACCTACCTACCTACTTTGTAGGTAGTGTAATAATATGTAATTACCTACGTTGCTTAGACATTAGCCAAGTGCCATGGCCCTATAAATGTAGATCTTTTACTTCACATTAGGAATAAAAAAACCTTACCAATCGTAAAATAATTTACACAAGTAGGTAGGTAGGTATAGCGGATGGGTGCCTGTCGAAGAAAGAACACATTAAGTCGAGGGTCCTACTAAGAAGGTAGATGGTATCGTCATAATCCTCGCACTGTTGCGTTTGCTCGCCGCTCACGTAACCCATTTTACTAATTAAAATTCCTCGTGGCGGGCAATGAGCTCGCGTTTTCGTCTCATTAACTCCACACGAGGCGCGCTCCGCCGCCACCACCGGCCGCGGCCGGGCGGCGCGGGCGCAGCGCCGGCGCCACCCGAGTGCCGACTGCGATGTTTGCAAACACCATTTTATCGAATTTAGACGATTGTAACGTCAAATTTAGCGATCGGTAAGTTCGGTACTTGCGCTGCTGGTTCCATTCCAATCGTTTCTTGGTGTATCTATGCTGGTGCTTGGCATGACCAATACCATTTTGTCCCACAGCACACTGCTCAATTATGAGGTACATAAATATACCTACTATTCAAATTTATTTTTTTGGTTGTAGAATTCCTATTCAATGGAACGCATTAGTTCCAACTGTTCCACAGGCAATTTTATAGGTATTTTAGATAACCTATTTTTAATTCCCATTACGTTCTCATTGCTGATGGGCATCTTCTGAGAGAAAATTAGAACACAACACTGCTACCTATGTGTACATAAAATCCATAAAGAATATACCTACCTACTTAGTACTTACCATATATCCTCTGAGGCCTGTGTGAATTCCAAAGGCAAGCAGATGTGTCTAAACAGGCACAATCTGCAATTTTATTTAAGATCCTCATATCTGTAAGTTTTATTGGGGTCCTAGGACACCATGCTTTGTAATGTATTAATCCTTCTGTTGATGCATCCGTCAAGTGTGAAATTTGCTATCTCCAGGAGAGACTTCAAGGTTTAATATAAACTTTAATGTTCCCGACACGACAGGGCACACGCCGAACAACCGATCAAAACTCATCAAAAAGATTTAATTGGGCTCTTGTGATACTTACAGCCATAGAACGGTTTATTTAAATGCCTGCGCTTGTCTCTAGTAAATGTGAAGAAGAAGCCGTAAGGCCTGTCTCGTTGCTCTCAGCTCAGGGTGTCATGGCATCACTCCTGTGTTGAATTCAGAGAAATCGTTGAATGTTCTTCTCAAGATGTTGTGAATTATTCATATAGTTGGGTGGAAAGTTTTGGTTTGGCTTTCCGAATATTAAGATGTGGGTCAAGGCCCGGCAGCACCGGCACTCCGCTTTCTGCCAATTTAAATGCAACCTCAATTTTTCGGTTGTTAATTAACGTTAACGCTTCCGCCTCTCACGCGCAGCGCCGCGCCGGTGTCAGGTCCCGGTTACGTGTCGTGATGTCCAACCAAACACCTTACACTAGCAGAGACGAATGTAGATTACACATTACAGTGCACAAGTATGTAGGTATGAGATCATGGACCCGCGATCATTAAAAAGACGAAGTCAAAATCATTTATTCAATTCAGGCGTCTACGACGCTCATATGAAGGCCAATTACAAATTTTAATATTGAAATATTCTACATTGTACTGCCACGATCAGCAAGAAAAGTTTATAGAGCCACTTCGAGAAGAACGGGCAGGAAACTCGGGGCCATTCTTTTAAACGTTTTTTTTAACAATGTGTTACATACAATATAGTAAAATTATTACAATATTTGTTTACATAACGTAGGTGACAGGCGCTAGCTTGGAAGAGGCGAACCAGTCCAAGCATTTTTGTCGTTTAAGCAATTACAAACTGTGTAGTAAGATTTCTTTATCAAAACGTTCTTCATCTGCAACTTGAATTTTCTTTCTATGAGCGTTGTAATATGTTTGGGCAATTTATTAAAAACCGCACACAATTGCCTAAGAAGGACCTTTTATTTGTCTTTGCTAATCTAAAACCTGGCACCGGTATTTTATCTTTATTCCTAGTGTTATAATCGTGATTGTCACTGTTTGATTTAAATTTACTCATTTTTTTACGAACATACATAATATTTACAAATATTAACAGACTTGGTAAAGTAAAAATATCAATTTCTTAAAAAAAAATCTCTCAGGGATTACCTAGGATTACCTATCCATTTCATATATGGCTCGAATTGCACGCTTTTGTAATATAAAGATTGTCTCTATGTCAGCAGCAATACACCATAATATGACATAATACTGTGGAAGTACGCGAAATAAACGAGCCTAGCAGTAGCTACGTCTGTTAGCTGTCTTATCTTATGAACTGCATATGCAGCAGAACTAAGTTTTCACGATAGATTAGCCGCGAACCACTTAGAGATCATAGATTCTCTCCTATCTACCTTAAAAATCAGGGAGGTATCATCTGCGAATAGAACTATATCGCAGAATTTTTTAACCATGCAGGCAGATCATTTATATACCTACGCTAGAAATAGAAAGGTTTTGAAGCAGTAATAGCTCAGTGGGTTTGGCTATGGACTGCCGCGCAGCAGGTCCATGGTTCGAACCCGCCGCGGGCTTGAGCTTCATCGCATGGTGGTAGGGCATTTTGCGAATGCTCGCCTGGCTACCGACCACCCTCAAGTAGAAAATCTGTCGCCAAGCACCTAACGGTGTGTTCCGGCAGCTGTCCTTGAGAGCCAGTAATTCTAGGTTAAGCCTGTTAACACCTTCGACCACATCATCACTTACCATCTTCGGAGATTGTGGTTAAAGGCTTACCTATCAGCAATAAGAAAAAAAGGGTCCCAAAATTGATCCTTGCGGTACTCCTATTCTTACCAAAGACCCGGAAGAAGTATTGCCATTTATTCTAACCTTCTGTAGCCTGTCTGACAGATATGACTTTATAAGATCCAGAAATCCTTGAAAGTAGGTCACGGTGCCATGACAAAAATACTAAAACACGACAAAGTACAAAACATTTTGTACACCAATTATTTGTAAATTTATTTTTCAAAATACTAAACTTAGATTCAGATGTCCGATGTGCTTATTTCAAAGGTTACAATATAAATAAAAATTCTTTACTGCGATAATTTTTAAGTAAAATTAATTGTTGTCTAACGACGTAGTAGATATTCGGGGTTAGTTCCGCTATGGTATGGTCCCGGTATGGCACCCTTGCAAAATACCTACCAAAAAGTCCCGCTATGGTACCCATCTTTTAGTGCTACGCTAAACAATAGAAGGTACAATTGAGAAAAAAGTGCACCTACAACTTTTTAGTCTATACTGGACTAAAAATAAAAAGTTTGTTTGCGATATTAAATTAGTCTTGTATTCATTCAACTACAAATATTCAACTACTGAAAAAAAATATTAATAACAAATAATCAACAATTAAAAAAGAAAACTTATTAATGGCAAATAAGAACTACAAAAGAATACTCAGAACAATAAAAGACATTCATGACATAAACAAAACAACGTTAAACATTTAACCCATATTTTTCTTTTTCTGTTCTAAATATTCGGAATAGGAATTATTCTATTATATAGTGCTATGATGTTCAATAAGTAACCAATGTAGATATCTTTCTTTTTGCTTGCATGCAATCGCCGGGCATGATTTATTTAATAATAAAAATTCTTCAATATTTATTTAAGAATTAGAATAAAATATTGATAATAAGTCTAGGTTTCCTAAATTTACTGTTTGAGTATGTGGTGTATATTTTCATAAAACATTGTAGAGATTTTCTATTTAACAGTCCCAGAAACTGATAGGTGCCATAGCGGGACTTTTTTATAGGTATTTTGGGAGGGTGCCATAGCGGGACCATACCATAGCGGAACTAACCCGATATTCGCAAGTACCTACCTACCTATACTGATGACTGAAGTTCATATTGTTTAAAACTTTTGAGAACTTTCAAACTTATTCAAAGCACTCCGCTCAATGTGTTTAAAACGATTGATCTCATATTGTATGATATAGCTATGTACCTATAAAATAATCTGTAGGTACCTAGGGCCTAGGGCACCTAACTATGTTTTATAGGTGCTCGGATACTATTAGACTACTATGTCATCAGTAGGTGAGTGGTGACGTGTTTGATGATGTTAAATGGGCTACACATATATAAGTTATTATATTCATATTATAAGGTAATTATATTCGTAAAATATTTATTAATAAAGAGGCTGCAATAGCAAAAATCACGATCAATTTTGGAGAAAAACGAGAAACTGCTTATAAACACAAAACTAGTAGGTAACTTAATTCGAAAATTTCAATTTCCTTGTAGGTACCTCCTTCCTGTTGGACCTTTATTATAACCCTAAATTTAGAAACAACTTCGCAATTATATTTAGTGCCAAGAAACGTGCTTTAAGATTACGCTTAGGTACCTACAGTAGAACGCCGATTACCCGAATTGAGTGAGACCGCACCGGGGTCGATTAGGATAATCTGATATCTAAGACTGGTAATAAATAAAAACGAACTGTCACACATAGAAGAATACACTTAACAAACGCTTACCTACTTACTTGAACATCTCGATCAAAGTGGCGTGCAACCCCACAAAGTATAAGAATTCACAGCAATAATGGAGGTTATACTCGTATTATGCTTAGGATAGGACCGATTCGAATAATTGGCGATTCAGTTAATCGGCGTTCGGATGATCGGCATTCTACTGTATTCAGATTTATAGAATATGACTAAATTTAATTTATAATTTTCTTACAAAACTGCTAAAAGCCTGTACCTACTTGAGTAGAGCTTTTATCCTCTTTTCAGCGCCGTATATTGTGTGGAAGCCCGCGGCAAGATTCGAACTAGGGACGACCTGCGTAGCTGTTCATTAGAATTACAATGGGCCTTCATTGCTTCAAAAATGTAATTGCTTCTGAGTGATATTTTTCTTGTTACACCACAGCCCGTGCCCGTGCATTATCGTGATGGAACAAGCACGAGGCTCACCTGGTGTTAAGCGGTAACCTCTACCTATAACAGATGCACCCATCACCCTGAAACATAAAGTTGTTAAGTGTCACGTTAGTAATGCGAACATTACTGCTTGGCGGTACAAATGGTGGCAGTACTTCCCCGGACGAACTCGCATAAAGAGTTCTACTGCTACTGAAAAGTAGCAGCTCTAGTACCTACCTACCTACTTAGTACCTATATAGAGATATATTCTATTCTTAGAGATATTCAATGTTTTAGGATAGTGACACCATTTTGTAGTCACTTATGTAGAAAATTCTTTCTAAAAGAATGTATAAGTATCTCGCTTGTTTTGATTAGCTTATCTTCTCTTCGGACATGATTACTTAATCGCAACGATTTCATCGGTAAACATTGCAGCCTGTAATTATTTAACTACCCATTAGCCCTAACAATTAATGCATTAGTTAATGTAACGACCACGGCACCACCGTCGTCGCGTTGCGTCGGCTCGTTAACTAATGGTTTAATGTGCAATTTAACAACTGTTTATGTGGTAATGACTTATTGAATAAAATTACAAATATGTACCTATACTGAATTTGTGTATTTGGTAAACGTTCAAAATATGTGCGACCGAGGTTGATGAGAGAAGAGGGCGAAGGCCTAAGCACACGAGGAGCCACGCCGCGGACGGCTCCCCGCCGGAGCTCGTCCGATCCGAGTTCGCCTACATTCGCCGCGAGACTCGATAAGACGCCTGGTGAAAGCTGCAGTAAATTAATCGCCCAGGTGAATTCCGCTTTCGAATTGAATTTTTATGGGTATCGGAGTGTCGCCAGTGTTGGTGCCGATGCCGGCGTAGGGACCGGTTCTTAATTTCCTATAGGTGCGCTCGGTATGCATCTATTTCGGGAGTCGTTGACCGCGGCCGCGGGTTTGGCACTGCCGATGTCGATGCCGATGCCGCATGCCGCCGCCTCGCTGTCCGACGCGGACGGGCTTCGTGTAGACGCGGACGTATTTCAGGCGATGACGTAACGCGGGAGTGCGGCGTCCCCGGCCGGGGCCGCCCGAGGGACATGCCTAATCGAGCATAATGTTATTAATAAGCCGGGGGCGGGCCGCGACTCGCCCTCGCATAAACTACATTTATTGCCCATCGGACGCATGCGATCCGGACACAAATATGACAGCCTGAATCCCGCATCGCGCTGCACGCACCATTGTTGCCCACTCGCTATTAATACCGTCCGGAGACCGGCTGCCGTCTGACGACGACACGGGGAACCCAGTGCCCGCCGGGTGCTCCTCATCTCATCAACTCTCTGTATTCTGCACTATTACAATGTTATGCACAGTTGTGTTGGCAGTAGTTATCTGGGTGTGTTCCCGCTGTCCCCATTGACTTATCCCCATTGATGGGGACACCGAGACGATAGTTTTTTTCCTTCCCGTTGTCCCCATTGGCCTGGCCCTTTGATGGGGACAGCGAGACGGCAATATATTTCTTCCCGTTATCCCCATTATCTGTCCCCATTAATGGGGACAGCGAGAAGTCTGTAATTTTATTCCCGTTGTCCCCATTAAACACTTAATACCAAAAATTATAAAAAATATGTATTCTGTAAATATTATAACACCACGGTTTGGAAAGGATCTCAGCTCCTCGTTATAACTATGACACCCACCTTCTTTATATATACTTTAGGTCAAGCATACATTATGAAAAAAAATAAACAATCCTTAATAATCATTTTTGTATTAATTCAGAAAATATACCCATTTTAGAAATTTGTACATGATTTAACTCATTAAAAACAATAAATAAACTAAGTTAAAACTTTAAAACATATGTTTTATGATATATTAACATAGTTTCTAAGTCAAAAACTTATAAATTTATCCGTTGTAAAATGTTTCTTAAATTTACTTTTTTATTATTCTATTTAAAAAAAAACGGGGTTGACGGTTACGACTTAGATTTAATAAAGTATGAAAACGATACGAAATAAAGCAAACTTAAATATATAAAAAATAAAAACAATTTCTGCTAACTTGTTTATAAAATAAAAGAATCAAAAATATCACAATATTTTTTATCACAGAATCATATATAATAACAATATTTTTCCATATCTCTGAATCAAATATTGTCCTATGTAAGGAGAGTTAAAACCTATAAATTAACAATTAAATATGAATCATTTTGTAAATTAGCTTTAAAAAAATTAACCAAGTTATAACTTTAAAACATATGTTTTATGATATATTACTCTCAATAAAGATAAAAATTAAGAAATACAAAATAAAAAGTACCTTTTAAGTTGCCACAGTTAGTAAAAACTGCGCAGCTGTGTACATTTTTTTGTCGCTTTATTATCCTAACTCGTAATAAACTCGACTGTCAGCATGATGCATACCGAACCTACTAAGGGATTCGTTCTTTTGTTTACAAATTGGGATTTAGTTTACAAAATGCTTACAAGACTATTAAGTAGGAGTCATGGATTATCTATACGTCATCATAATTACTTAGTTGCTCACAAATCTTTTTCTTCTCTCTATACTCTCTTTTTAAAATAATTGTAAAAGACTTTGTAAATGAAAGCCCTAAGTATTTTATGAATGTCAAATAACTAAATAATTATGTAGTCGCAACAATGACAACATTTTAGATATTTATATTATTTATGATTGACAGTGAGACGAGTAGTGGGGACAGTGGGCATTAATTTTAACAATTTGTTTCATTCCCGATGTCCCCATTGATAACTAAAAAGGTGATGGGGACAGTGGGCAACATTTTTTACTTTTTGGTCTATTCCCGCTGTCCCCATTGATGGGGATACAGGCGATGGGGACAGCGGGAACGTTTTACATTTTTTTTAATTCAATTCCCACTGTCCCCATTGATGGGGATATGGTCAATGGGGACATCGGGAATACACCGTTATCTGGCGCTAATGTCAGCGCCAGCCGGCGAGGGGGCGCGCGGGAGGGGGGCTGCTCCGCTTGCAGCGCACGTTACTAACGCCCACACTATCCCATCGGCACACATTGTTCACACAGTAGGTATTAACACGTGTTTGCCGTCCCATGTCATCCATACAACTAGGCGCTGCGCCGCGCCGCAACGACAGAAACGATACTTTTTCGCTTTATTTGTATCATCCAGAGATGGTAGAGTACAGTGTAGCAGTACTGTGTTGATTTGCTGCTACATTTGCTTTACTTAGGTTCTGCCAAAGTAAGGCACGCGGCACTCATGATGTCTCAGTAGAATCTCGATTAACGACATGCAACATTCTCATATCCGTCACACGCACTCTTTCATTCGACTCTTTCGTTTTCCACGTCGCAGATCCATGAATAACGACGTTGACTATGATGTTGTTAGTTATAATGTTTTGTTGAACATTGATAGGTAACAAGTGCTCACAAAAACAACTTCGAAGAGTGCAGCTTAAATATTATATAGGTATACCACACCCGTTTCCTTTCTAACGTCGCGTCGGCTTAGCGGGAAAATTAGGCGGAATTGTCACCAGATATTTAAAAAAAATGTTTTAAGTGTTTTTATATTTTCTTCAAATATTTAAAAAAATAATGTAATTATTCTCAATTTACCTAAATCACCATCATAAAACTGGATCCCTGGAGTGCTGTACCTGCATTCCTGCTTGGCAACTGATTTTCTACTTGAGGGAGGTAGCTCGCCAGGCGAGCATCATCAGCAGTCATCCCTTTTTTCTTCTCTCTACCCTCCATTAATTCTTCATTAAGTCCGTTAATCGATATCAGCGTTAGCCACATACAATACTTATAGCTATTAAGTTATTTATATATTACAAACAAAATATGTTCCAGGTCTTACTTAAAACTTAGAACGATTTAAAAACCGAATGATACGGGTAAGTACTTAATGCTGCCAGTCTTTTGGGTAGGTAGGTATCTACTCTACCCGTGGACAGTGACCTGATCTCTGTTTTATACTCATGATTGCCTCCTGGTAGGAAACGGAGCTCACAATTTTTATGTACCTATTACATTTTTACGTCATAGATATACCTATATAGTCACATTACTTAATTATTTTTGTGTTGTTTTTCTGTTTATAGTGGGTAATAGTTAAATGCTTGTGTCAAATACAATAATAATACCTTAAACCCAAAGTAACACCAAATTACGAAATAATATTTAACGTTATTAACGTATTTACTTTGTGTAAATAAGATTGATAGGTAATACTATAAAAAAAATCTATTGAGGAGATCAGCGTGCATGTGCACAGAAAAACATACAAAAATTTAGTGAATATAGTGTACTATAATAATAAAGTAAATTAAGTAAGTGTTTTAATTGCGTGGATTTAGTAATACGCGCTAACTTTAATAATATGCAGATTCAGATTGTTTATGCTCTTTTGCCTATTACCTGGTTGGCTTGTGAAGTGTATCACGAAGCAAAAGAACAATCATCGCTGATTATAAACATTGATTATAAGACTAATATTAGCTTGTGAATCCAGTGAACGCAAGTGGAAGCACTAGGATCTCGTCGATGTCTTTAACAGGCGAGGTGTACCCCCTGCCCCTGCCCCCTCGCCTCCCCTCCCTCCCACACCACGCGCTGCCTGCTAGAGACATCAACGGCCGCTCCACTCCACGTGCTCTTGCCTCCAATTACAATTTCATTAGTTCCTAACCTAAGTTACTAACTATGTACGACAGTACATATAAGAAACATGTTGTGCCATTCTGCAAATTGGTGGTTCATATGTTCATTAAATTACGCTTACTGTTCGTTTACTTTGTCAACGGTTATTCACACTTTTTGATTGTTACGTAATAAAAAGTGCAAGTCGGGCCTCGCCCTTTCACAATTCCGCATTACAACAAACAGCCCTAAAATATATTGGTTTAGATCGCAGCTCCAAAACTAAAATACCAGCACCTAGGCACTTTCAGTATTTGCTGGTTAAATTAAGGATAATATTATGGTACATAATACCTATACCGAAGTTCCAGATCCTTGTTAGTTCAGTTTTTGACATCGAACATGTAACAAAAATGGTCTAAAATGTAACTTTGACCGCCTGCCATTTCCATATATTTCAATAAAAGTATATGTATATTTTTATTCTAATCAATTTGTTCTGCATGATGATGAGTGATGACACTCCACGTGCAATAACGTTTTTTTCGGAGACCTTGTAAATAATAATTGTGTGTTGGAACCCTGTAAATAATAATTTACTTCATTTAATATTCAGTCAATATATTAATGATTGGGCCTAAATTTTACATAAATTCAGGTTTTGTAACTGATTCTATTTACGAGCTATACATACGGATAGAAAGCGGAGTCTCAACCACAAGGCTCGTTATTGATGTCAGTCAGGCATGGGAACAGAACCTTACAACATTGAACAGCAACGGCAATAGCTGTTGCCGTGCGGACACGGAGGGTCCACAGTCCAAACTCAGCAGCGGGCTTAAGCTTCACCAAGTGGTCACGGGGCATTTTGTGAATGCTCGCCTGACTAGCTACCACCTTCAAGTAGAAAACCTGCTGCCAAGCAACAAACAGTCCAGCAACAACTGCCCTTGAGAGTCATTGTTAGGCCTGTTTATCATGTTCCGACCCAATAGGGGGGGGATATAGGTACTTACCCGCAAAATAATAGAACAATTGTTTTCTTCTCATATCGTAATCATCAGCAAAGCAATAATATAAGTGTATGCATTAGCATAAGCACTGTATTCAACTAATGTATTTGTTTTTGTTGATGTATGTATATGTACTGTACTGTACTGACCTGAACTGGACCGTCGACTGCTGAACACTGCCGCCCTCATTAAATGGGTTTATCATAATCGCCACGCTTGGCAGGCGGTTTGGGGATGCAGTGATGTCAGTTCTTGAGAAGGCACTGCTGGTATTGTTCCTTCGTCACATTTGCGACTCCCGCAGGACGGTATGTATGTTTGTATGACAGTACGGATGCAATACAAACATTCAAAACCAAACAATTAGGAACTTGTACTTGACTATGATTCAAAATGAATGAGCAGTCAAACCTGACGTCGGTTGAGAGTTCTCACCAAATTACAATATATTATAATGAAAACGTGTGTTGAGGAACAATGTATCTACATGACCGTGGTGTGTCTAAGCGAAACGGCTTTGAGTTTGGAATAATAATAAGGATTACATTGAACGTTTCAGTGTTGACAGTGCTAGGTGCCGTAGCTGAGGCTGATTAAACAGCTGTTCGAAGGAGGTTGATTACTTACTTACCTGCTGAATCAATACATTGTGTAGCGTACATACGCGATGGCGGCGCGGCGCAGGCTTGCATTGAGAATATTGAGATCGGTCTCCAGTAGTACGCTCCTTTCCAATTACGAAGGCGCACATCTCCATGTTTTTGAGTGTATCAGCAGCTACCTACTACTGCCTACCCAGGCGATCACATATTTTATTAATTTACTGTATGTGTCATATCATTTACATCCACACTAAGACGTCGTGAATAAACGAGGTCTAACCGCAAAAATGAATGCGCATTAAAAATCAATAAGTTACTTTGGAGGGGGGCATTCCTAAGTGAACAGGACAATTTTTTCTATAGCTTACGATTTAAGAGTGCGTCGTCGGAACACGCACAATTTGATGCTAGCCAGGCCCGCTTTCGAAAACTGTCCACCACCACGAACCACGTAGTGATGTTCAAACCCGTGGCTACACGGCATTTTATAGAATAGACTTACACCGGCGATAACTAATAACTATGAATGATTAACCTATAAGTAAAGTACATTGTTTATGCATTCGTTTGTACGTCCACCTGTTCTGTTTCGATGTGGCTGGAGCTGCGCTGTGGTGCCCACCGCCGCGCCACGACGCAGCGCTCGAGTCCATCGTATGCGCCGCTCGACCGCTCCAAGCGCCGCTCACCTAAATACAAAGTCACCAATTGACAGTTTCATTGTCTGCGATGCTCCGGTGAGAAGATTATTAGCGTATTATTTTTAGAGAACAGTGTTGTTGTTGTGCGTGTGTAAGCGTGTGTACATATGCGTCGCGCGTGTGTGCGTGAGCGGCCGCGGGACCGACTATAAATACCTAAGAGTCGTTGTCGCACCGTGCCGCGCCGCGCCAAGAAAGAATGCTCTTCTTTTTATTCGTTTACAATAACGCTTCTGTATGCAAACAAATATAAACATCACTATTTTAAAAGTAAGAATTACATGTTGTATGATTTTTGAAATTTTGGTCAAGAGATGCTCTTTCTGTAGTCTTCTGATCTTGGATTCGTTCCCAGGTTATCGTATCATTTGGTTATTCTGGCAAAAAAAATAATAAGAGTTCAGTGTTCGAAAATATTGCCCAGTAAGTGGCAATAGTCTTTCCTCCTATTACATGACAATAGGAGGAAATCAGTCTTATAAATATTATTCTAACAGTCATTCTTATAAATAAGAATTATTGTAAGAATAATATTTATAAGAAGAACCACGTGTCATAAAAAAATCTTAGGTGTCATATAAGAATCTTATAGGTATGAGATGTGGGTGCTTAGTCACCTCTTCAGTAATGTATTATGTAGTTGTATAACGCAACGCAACGCACTCGTGCACTGTGAACACAGCATGCGACAAGGAAATGTCAAGATGTGGCGACGCGACGCCGACGTCAACACGGAGTTCCAACGATATATTATATATCTAGGTATTTATATACAAACTACAAGGGAATATAACTGTTATATACCTATATCACATAAAGATGTAATAATTATGGCTCACTAGTTAATAATGTTGGACGAGCCTCTCAGGACTTTACATTTTGCAGTAACGAATTGTCGTTCTTATCTCTTACATTTTGATAAAGATAATACGAGACTCCAGAAAAAAATCTTAGCGAGACTCTGATATGTTGCTTACTAATCGATGAGGCAAAATGCATTCTTCCTTTGATAATAAATGATGCCGCAGAAACCTTCCTAAGAATTCAATAACAATGTATGAACTTGCATTAAGTGTAACTAAACTGTATATAATATGTAGATAGCAGTAGGTACCTATGTAACAAACATAAAAAATACGGTATAATAGTAACGGTCAGTATTGCATAGAAAACCGTAACGGGCGCTGGAGGCTCTGAGGGCGGCGCGGCGGGGTGAGGGCGGGGGGCTGCTGCAAAGGTCAGCGCGTGCACCTGCTGCGCCGCATTGCTGCGCCATTTATCAGCAGCCTCGCGCCGCAGTGCAGTGCACACGCTCTGAGCTGCACGAGGGCGCCCGCGCCGCCCACTTCATTAACATTACTGTCTCGGCTTAATAGGCTATAAGCATTCATGATATAACTCGTACAATACACATGCATAAATCGAGATGTCTGGATTTATTGCTTTTGGTTGTAGTAGAGTGTTCTGCGTTGTCGGACAAATGTTCAAGAATTTTCTTTATGATGGAGAGGTTATTCTAAAAACCTTTTGCAGCAGTGATGGCCCAGAGGTACTGCTGCGCTAAAGGTTCAAGTTTTGACTTGTGGGATCGCATTTTGTAAAATCCCGCAGGGCTCCGTCCTTGAGTGTAAAATGTCTGTTGTTGAAAGCACTACTTGGATGCCAGTTCCCATCCTGTGTTAGATATTTTAGGTAAGCCTGTTTATTATCTTCGATGACATCATCACAAACTATTGGGCGAGATTGTCTTTAAATGATAATCTTTCGACGATATCAAAAAGCTTTGAATAAAATTTATTCCTTCTAGACTCATCTTTGGACCAATATCTCGTCGGGGTCGGTTCTATATTCCTGTGTTCTCTAACAACATACAGGGCAAGACAAAAATATTTTTTTTTCTGTGTAAGGCACTGCATACTAACACCAACTATCTTCGGTGATGTCTCGTTAGTAGGTAGGTAGTATACCCGCTATGCCTTTTGGGTCATCAGTGTAGTTGTGTACATTAAGCAGGAGTGCAGCAACACTCCATTTAAATTGACGCAAGTGCTAGCATGCTGCTCATTAGACTCCTCAGCGACATCCAACTAGAGAATACGGAAAAGGCGGGTGCAGGCAATGTTCGCAAAAAATTGGCCGCGTTGCCAAGTTCATTGACAATGCTTATCTATTGTGCAAGTATATGCCAGCATTTTTGTAACGGCCTCGATCCAAAGGTTGGAAACAGCTTTATAAAAACCATGAGCTCCTGGTACCCCGTTCAAACATCTCGTCCTCAAAAGGCTCCAACATATAGCCGCTGGTTACGTTGTAATTTTGTGGTCCTCAACTAATTAAATCACTAAACCAGCCTTTTTGTTAGGATCCTTTGAGATTGAAGGGTTTCGACACAAGCTACATCGCAAACCAAAGGCCGACTCATCTGGCACGGAATGTGAGTCATTCCGTCTACTATATTTATGTTGCACGCAAAGAAATAATAAAGCTCGGGGACACAGAGGCACAGTGTGCTGTGCTGTGCACAACGTGCTATCTCCCAGTAGCCGACGGGCGGCGCGGCGTCGTCGGTAGCCGTATCGGGGACCATGTCGAGCTATCAGCCACTCGGCCAGTTGCAACTATCGCTTCCTTATAATCGGTTCCTTATCTCCACGATAACGGTTTTAGGGTATGCGCTTATCGCAAATTTTTAGATAACGAGCCTTGTCGGTCCTCCTGACCATGTACCTATTCACGTATTTAATGAACATTAATTATCTACTTGTGTGTCTTTGTTTAGTTTCAATGTTATGTTATGACAAATGATATAAATGCGCGTCGGTGTCTTAATGTTGTTAAATCAATGATCACCTGCTGGGGAGATGTATTATTATACTATTTCGTTAAACGTTACGTAAATCTCGATATGTAACGATTCCAAATCGGGGCATGTTGTGTAAAGCGATGTTCTTGCATGTGTGCTTGAAGGCAGGTTGTCAGTTCGCGGTTGATTGTCAACTTACTGACCCAACATAGCATTGCAAGTTGCCGGGTATGTAAGAGGGCACTATGTTTTAATGTTGTTCTAATTTACATCTGATTACTCACACTTATATCTAAAATAAAATGATTAGCCGCCACAAAGTCTTGAACTGAGACTCTGCTCGTGGATAAGTATTGATTGGTATGGGTAACATACCTAGCACTGCTCTTCTCGCAGCTCGCAGGCAGTGCCTCCGTGACCCGTTGTATAGTTCCGTACTCAACACTCGAAACGTAGTCTTCTTAATTAAACTCATCTGTCTATCCGTCGTCGGTCTGTATGTCACGGGATTCTAAACGATAACAAACATGAAATTTACATATTGTGTCAGTTTTGGAAAATTTGTTAGGCGGGATCGGGATCTATCTCAACAACTAGTTAGGAATAAAAATTGTTTTATATATTGTTTTATATTCCCCATTTAACAAATAAATATTGAAATCGCTGATGTAAGTATAATGTTTAGACTTTACTAGAGACGTGATCTGAACTTACAAAGTACAAACTATTGTAATGTCCGCGCAGGTGCATGTGGAACAGTAGAGAGCGAGGCCCGACGCGACGGGACGTCCAACTGAAATGTAATCTTTTAATGATATTTTGTGATTGGCCTCTGTAACAGCGTCGTAAACGCCTGTATTGAATACCTTTATGGTTTTGACTTTGGCAACACTGCAACAGTAATCAACTAAGTACATCTGCATAAGATAATATTTAGGGTCAGAGGGACTATGGCAATAGATGACCATTGATAAGATAACATCCTCAAGAAAAGCTACCTTAGAAATTTCTTGTAATACCGTGTTCACATGTACTTAAACTACGAGTATGTTGCTATAAAAATAATCTTTAACTTTGTACTGCGTTTTAACTTTGTCGTGTGTGGTAACTTTATCAACTTCCGCTATAGAAAACAAGAGGGTAGAAAGTCTTTCTATGTCATAACATCTCTATACTCACCTAAGTAGTTTTGGAGCGTCCAGTGTTATGTTTTGGCAGCCATACCCGTGACCCGGGCAACTAACCCAAGCTGCAACGTGCTCCTAGGAGTACTCTACCTTTCACAGAACACAATACGAGATATCAGCTAACCTGTGTTCAACACACTGCACTGCCTTCGCTAAAACTATACTTTTAAAATAAATTATAGCGATAATGAATGACAGTTTAAGTAAACGTTGACCAGTAGGGACCCTGCTGTGGTTGCGGTTCTATCTCCTGGCGTGGCTTACCGCATGGCTCGTCCATCCGCTGTCGTATCCTAAAACTATTTACTCCTACAAATTAATATATATACATTTGAGTTTCAAAATGGAGCTAATTGATCATTATTAAAACCGACACCATTTATTTAAAATGGGAGAAATCGGTCGGTGCACAAGGCTGCCGTTCGGCGGCGGTCGGCGACCTCGGTCCGGCCGCGGCTCCGGCCGGCACAGAGTGCTGTGATAAACTTTATACATGTATATTCATATGAACGCACCGCACCTACATTACCTGATCGCGAGCCTGTATCGCGCTTTAGCTGGTTATGTCCGGTACCGTTAACTTTATTGCTTTCAGATCTCGTTTGGTGCTTAATTCTTGTTTGTAACGCGTCTCCGATGCTGCAGGCGGCAGCGGCCGAGGGAGCGCGGGGAGACCCTCGCAGTACTGGACACTTGCCGGGGACATATCTGCTACTCTTACTTACTAAGATTAATTCAGTTAAGTTACCTACCTACAATGTCAACACAATATGACTGCTAAGTAAACTTCGATGTTCCACATGGAGTCCAACGAGACTTGAACCCGCAACCCCAGAATACCGTCCAATTATGGTATGGAAGCAATTCAAGCATATGCAAGTCCAATTATGCTATGGGTGACGGACAGTAAATTTTTTTAGGTACTTGTTTGCTTGCCTTAATGCTCTTTAAATAATACTGCTTAAATACGTATTTGCATAGGTATTGAAAACCAGACAAGAATTAGACACATTACAATTATATACATAAAACTGTTTAACTACATAATTACTTAGATGTAAGCGCCATAGTTTAGAGCGGCTCTAGAGAGATCTGAAACAAAATATATTGTTAGGTTCATAGTAAATTTGAGTTATACATATTTATTTTATGGAGTGGGCAGCTAAAACGACTTTAACTTTGAACTGTGAACATTACGAAGAGATACTGTATACTTAGATAAGTTCCCAAGGTGACTGTAATAAGTAGGTATATTGTTGCGTTCGTTGTATATGCAAATCGTATTGAGTTGAGGCCTCACTGATACAATATCTGATAATATAATTAAATATCAAACCATTATTCTAATAAGGTTGATATTGAAACTTGAAAAAAAATGTTGATAAGTATACATAGCTATCGTCATTGTATCTGTACGTAAGCAGATTTAGCAGAGATAGCGAGCGAGCCGACTGGCCGACTTACAAATCTGAAAAAATATTTTTTTTATTGTCAATAGTTAACCTTTTTATCGGATTGTGACGGAACACGCACAAGGCGCGCCGGATGTTAAGCGGTAATTGTCGCAAGTGACTAACTTCACTGCCTCCATCACCCTATGACATACAGTTGTAAATGAATGACATTTATCTACACGATGGTGTAACTGAACGCCAGGAGCTACGGCGCAGTGTGCTGTGCTGGCACCGCGCTATAGTGAACACAAAACAAGTAGCGGAATTTAATAAATATTCTAAGGCAGTGTCTTTCAATGTTATTGATTTCGCGACCCCCTTACAGGTTGAAAAAATCTGGCGACCCCCTTTTCAGACAAACAAAGAATTAATAATTTAAAAGACTTCGTACGATAATGATTTTCTTTATTTTGATACCTTACTTATTAGTGCAAGAATTCGCGAGAGGTTTGCAACTAAGTAAGAGGTAAGTTGGACGCCCACTAGCGCGGGCAAATCTGAAACTGCGACAGCGCCCCCGCAATGTTATTTGAATCAATTGAGCGCGGTCAGCGACGCGTACGGATGTGATTGCTTATGTTTTGTTTTTACACTTACTTCTTACCGCGCATTTACAAAACGGATAAGTTTCTCAAAAGATCGCAGCCTTCAACATCTGGTTTGAATGTCAGTGATGAATCAAAACTGTTTACCGGTAGAAACCTTGTGTTTACAGTCCTAAATAATAAACCTCAATGTGTAATTTGTGGCGATATTTTATCACGTGAGAGTATGAAACCGTCAAAGCTTATGATATTTGTTCAATGGTGGACATTAAAACTAAAAAGAGAAATAGACTTCAATTAGAATATGATTTGATTGTTAACGTCTCAAAAATAGCTGGTGCTATTTGATACATTTTTGCAAATTAAACAAGCCCATCCTTCTCACTAAACTTGTTGTCTACCTTGCCTTTCCCATCTGCCGGCGACCCCCCGACTAAGGTTCCGCGACCCCCCTGGGGGTCGCGACCCACAGATTGAAAAACACTGTTCTAAGGTATCGTCTAGTACCTTAGACGTAGTGGTAAAATGTTCAAAAGTAATATACAATTGCATATACAGTTGCGTCACTGAACTGGCACTCGGTAAGTAGAGTAATTTACAATGAACACATTAACAATTCATAATTAGGTTATTGTTTAGGTATGTAATAATACATAATTAAATAATATAACGAGTGACAGGCTTGGAATGGAAGGTTAGTTACAATGAGCTCCGCGGAGATAGCGCATCGTGCGACCGGCTACGATCTTACTTAACATCTGCAAAAGTGCTGCGATAGTTTTATGTGGCCTGGCGAGTAGAGAGCACCGAGCCAAGGTCATCAGTGAAACTGGATAATAAACGCACACATCACTCATGTCACGCATGAGTTGCTTACACCTAACTTATAGAATTACTAAACGAGCAAGGAGGCTACTGCTGCTTCCCAAGGTACCAAGACACGTGAGCAGTCTGTTACTGATACATATGTGCTTATTTACATAGTTAATCCTAGTTAAGTGCGAGTTGCAGTTACGTACGTGAAAGGTACCTATTACTACATTATTGATTTAGCTACATTTGCTATCTTATAAAGGACTTCTGAACAGTAGGAGGGTTCTCAAGTCAACGCGTTCCTATATATATATATATATTATTACATTTTTACTATTATCATCTACTGATTTGACCTATTTAAATTTATCAGATTCAGTCTATCGGTTGTTCAGTAAAAATCAATTAATTAAAAATAATATCGACTTTCAACACCGAAATGTTTTAAATAACTTCGGTTTTAAAAAAGTCGGTACCATGTCGATACAAAACCTCACATTATCATATAGTCCGATTTTCACAAGTTATTTCATACTTTTTAGTGTTGGGAGTCGGATGTTTTTTATTTTTTTTATATGATGCATAGCGCTTCATTCACTCGCCTAAAATAATCTGCATGTATATTATATCATCCAGGTATACAATAAATTTTTTAGTAAATTGACTCTAACAACACTAGTCATTGGATGTCAATTTCCTCGTGGTCTAGTCTCGTAGCAAACTTGTCAACCCAACCTGTTGGAAGGTACCTGTTGCGCCGCGCCGCCGCCAGCCGCTTCTACTACCCTTTGGGCCTGCAGCGAGCGGTGTCCGCGTGCACTGTAGCTACTACTCACCACCACACCGAGAGCGGCCGATTTATACAGTTCTGCAACAATTATTAGTTACAGGTACTTACTTCACACGCTCTCTTTTTGTCAGATTTTTTTTTTAGTTTCTATCCTTTAAATCATAGAGAAAATGACATTCATGCGCAATAATTCGATATTTTGTTCCATATTGTCGGACATTGCGTTGCCACTTGCGACCAGATTGCGACTAAGCGATCGACTCAAATGTAACTCCGATAGAACGAGGGTTATGTTATGTTTGACCGCCGCGGACTGACTGCTTGGGTGTGATTCATCCAAGCGATCCCCTTCTACATTGAACGTAGACCGCAGAACTAAACTTCTCAACTTAGAATTGCAGACCGCACGCTGTGGGTCAGGCCGACGCGGCGGCGGCTGACAAGTTTAAAGCGAGGATGCCATTACCGATTGTACTGGAAAGCTTTTTACTATATGTGCCGAGGTGCCCAACCCTTAGTCAGGTGACCACAAGTGTTGTATACAAGCGCTACAACTTTAAAGATTTGAAGCAATGATGGCCGAGCTGCTATAGCTACGGACTGCCGGGCCGCAGGTCCCTGGCTCGATCCCCAGCGCCCGCGCCAGCTTCAACTTCACCGCATGGTGGAAGGGCATTTTGCGTATGCCCGCCTGGCTAGCTACCATCCTCAAGTAGAAAGTCTGTCGCCAAGCACTTAACAGTGTGTTCCGGCAACAGTTCTTGAGAATCAGAAAAATTACAGGCACATGAGACTTAACAACTGTATGTATTAATGTGACGGGCAAAGTGCAATAAGTCAACATGACGAAATGCTTCTGTTACAGGCAGAAGTTAATCCGCTTAACATCAGCTGGGCCTCGTGCTTTTTCCGTCACAATCACATAGAAAAAAGAGAGAAACTTAATGATTATAGAAATTGTGCTTAACAAGAGCTAAAATCGTATCATGCAAAAAAAAGTTTTTTTTTCGGTTTCGATAATTTGACTACGGAATTTTAGAAATATGGTAATGTTATTGACCATGTAAACTTCAGCAAAACTTGACCTAAAACCTAGCCAGAATATACATTCGCTGCAAAAAGAAGTGAATATCGATCACAAAACGATGTAGATGTCTTATTTGGAATTCGGTTAAAACCAGAACTTGAATAGTCCGTTTTGCACGGTCGTTAAGGTATAATTTATAAATTATGCTATTTGCTACAGAAACAGAAATGAAAGGTAGTGGTTCCAGAGGCTGCGTCTTCAAGCAGAGAGCCACGGTAGCTATTATTAGTGTGTAACTAGTGGAAGGTGAACATAAGTCGGGCGGGAGCAGACCCGCCCCCGTCCGGGCCCGCGGCGCGGCGCGTAGCGCGGGAGCTGCGCCGGCGCATCTCTACTTCACGGTAATGTTATTATAACATTACCGTGTCTACTTACTCTAAAATAGCAGTATTTAGCTTACGGGTTCCACGTTCTGACGCGCTAAAAGGCAATAATCTTTAATAAACACAAACATTTTTAAATAAAAAATGTTAAAAAAAACCAAATCGATTTTCAAATCTGAAAACTATGAAATAATTTGTGGAAGTCAGCACCTCGGTGATTCAAAACAAAACACATTATGATGGCCCGACTTCCACAAGCTATTAGGTGTTATTATATTAGTCGGTGACGTTTTATTAATAAAAATGCTTTTAAAACTTTTTTATGGATAATGTTGTCTTAGGTTTTCGCGATTGTTGCACATAGTAATTAAACAACTTTAAACGGTTTAAATCGCGTATATTTTTCATTATTTTATCCCGACGTTTCAAACACTTTGCAGTGATCGGGGTCACGGGGTGACGATGTTGTTTTTTATGGATGTTCATTGCTTACAACTTACAAGATCATTCACTCGTCAAAGATACTATTCACTATTGACAAGATTTGCAATTACCATAAATTCATCCATGTATGTAAATACCTAAATTTTTCAGTCAATTGACTAACTTACAAACTACTCAAAACATATAAAAAAACAGTTGCATTGTGATTGTGAACCTCCTCCCTTTTTGGACGTCTCAATGTGACAAATATTTCCGAAGTAAAAAGTCAACCAACAAAAAATTTTTAACAAAAAATGGATCCGACTTCAACACCCAAAAGTGTGAAATAACTTGTTGAAGTCGGTACCATGATGGTTCAAAAGTACCTACTATTACAATATTGTGCGCATGGTACCGACTTCGACAAGTTATTTTACACTTTTGGGTGTTGAAGTCGGTTCCATTTTTTACTAGGAAATTTAAAATGGGACCAAACGACAAGTATCCGCTTTCAAACAAAAAAATAATTTTCTTAATCAGTTCACCCAGTCAAGAGATCTGAGGTAACAAACATAAAAAAAAATACAGACGAATTGAGAACCTCCTCCTTTTTTGGAAGTCGGTTCAAAATACGAACAGTCACATCAGCCGTTCTGATTTCTAAACTCATTTAAATTAGTGGAAGTTATCCATTAGCATACTCGATTCTGAACACAAAGTAATTAGCTTGTGAAATGTGTAAAAATTAACCGTATATAAGTTCCGTAAACTGTACCAGTGAAGAAAAGATAACAGGTTCAAACACTCAAATACCGAATATGTTTTATCTGCATATTTAAATAACTAAGCAAGACATGATATCATCAGCAAAGTTTACTTACAGACTCAAGTTTCTGCAGCTTTATATTACACCCCTAGTTAGTCAGTGTAATACGTGCCATATAAAAATACGCTATAATGGGAAATTTGCGCTTATTGTATAATATAACTTATAAGTATACCTAATATGTAATATAGATGTGCCTAGGTACCTATATGTAGGACGTTTGATGACGACAACTAGCGGAGTAAGAAGTGCAGACAGTAACTGTATCTCCTGTAACTACACCTCCCGGTACCTACTCATTAAACTATTTACTTAGTTTGCGTTTACTTGTGGGTAAAATATGTCTATTATTGCCTTGCACTGAACCACAACCTCGAAATCCTTATAAAGACCTTATGACCTCGGTATCAGTCAAAAAAAATTAAAACTGCTTTGCTGAGATCATAATGATTAGAAAACAGTACCTAGGTACCTACCTACTTTCTTTATTTGCTGCTTTTTGTAAGTAATACTACATTACTTTCCTTATTTGCTGCTTTTTGTAAGTAATACGAGTACTTCCTTACTTTCTTTATTTGCTGCTTTTTGTAAGTAATACTACATTACTTTCCTTATTTGCTGCTTTTTTTAAGTAATACTACCTTACTTTCTTTATTTGCTGCTTTTTGTAAGTAATACTACCCTACTTTCTTTATTTGCTGCTTTTTGTAAGTAATACTACCTTACTTTCTTTATTTGCTGCTTTTTGTAAGTAATACTACCTTACTTTCTTTATTTGCTGCTTTTTGTAAGTAATACTACCTTACTTTCTTTATTTGCTGCTTTTTGTAAGTAATACTACCTTACTTTCTTTATTTGCTGCTTTTTGTAAGCAATACTACCTTACTTTCTTTATTTGCTGCTTTTTGTAAGTAATACTACCTTACTTTCTTTATTTGCTGCTTTTCGTTAGTAATACTACCTTACTTTCTTTATTTGCTGCTTTTTGTAAGTACCTTTGAGGAGAGATTTCTCTCTGAAGTTTATTGTCAGCAGTCTAGGAGTTAAAATGTATAAAAGGGTATCAACATTTGTATGGACTGTCGAACAAAAGAGATTTATATACAACTTCACCATGCCTCTGGTGTTTTTTCTTTTTTATTCCTTATAGGTTAGCATTTGACCACTATCTCAACTGATGGTAAGTGATGATGTGGTCGGAGATGTTGTTCAGGCTAACCTAGAATTACTGGCTCTCAAGGACAGCTGCCGGAACACACCGTTAGTTGCTTGGCGACAGATTTTCTACTTGAGGGTGGTAGCTAGCCAGGCGGGCATTCGGAAATGCCCTACCACCATGCTATAACGACTGCCTACCTAAGACAACAACCGGGATCGACGGCTTAACGTGCCCTCCGAAGCACGTAAGCGCTTAGTAATAATGTCACTAGCGGTCACCCATCCAAGTCATGACCGAGGCGGACGTTGCTTAACTTTGCTGATCGGTTCAGAATGGCTAAGCAAACTTCGCTACGAGCGCTTCAAAAAGAAAATGAAGTTTTCGTAATGAGTTGTGCTTTTTATTGACAAGACCAACGTGGTCAGTTCTGGCATTCTGTTCTCACAGGATGTTAAAAGTGAATCAAAACATTGCCACTTCCGATACGACGCGACTAGGGCATGCTATTCGGATATCCGAATATCCGAATTATCCGGATATCCGATGTATATAATTATCCGAATATCTTTGATGTTATTATTCGGATAAAACGGATAATTCGGATATATATTTTCTAATTATTTTATGGTTTATTGTTAATTTTAATCATGCTTGTTACGATATTCCTCACGGAACTTACTTTATTAAATAACTACTAGTCTAATGAAGTTTAGTATCATTATATTTGTATGTCGTAAAAAATGAGATCTAGTTTATCATGACGACCAAGAAGCAAATATTCGATGATGGAGACATCACAGAGTTGTCATCCATAAGGTGAAAACTGGTAGTGATCACCGTATCGTTAGAGGCACATTGAATATCAATTTTAAGCTTGAAAGGTCACTTCTGATTAACTCCACACACCGTCCTAGCGTTACCCAAATCCAAAACCCCGAGAACTTTCAACTCGAACTACATAACCGTTTCCAGTGCCTAGCTGAATGCGAAACAGTGGACGATATCAACGGGTTGGTGAAAGCTGCCCACGCGGTGGGGTCTCAGTTCTTTAAGACCTCCCATCGAAATAAAACTAAGAAACTCTCAGAAGAAACCATCAAGTTGATGGAAGACCGGAATGAGATGAGACTGCAATCTTCAGCTGATATGTCGAAGTACGGCAAGCTCAATAGACGAATTTCGAAGGCACTGCGACACGACTTGCGCGTCTTCAATACAAACCGTATAAAGGCCGCAATCGAGCGTAACCAAGGCTCCAGTGTTCTCAAAAAATTTGTCTATAGGGCAAAGCCAAATGACCAATCTGAAGATCGACGATGGCAGAATCATCTCATTAAAACCAGAGATTCTGAGATAGCTTGAGAGCTTTTATGGACAGCTATACTCCTCGACACGAGAACCGGTTATCAGTGCAGCTCAAGACAAGAGAGCTAAACTGACCCAACACTATACCGAAGATATCCCGGACATCAGCCTATACGAGATTAGAATGGCTCTCAAACAGCTTAAGAACAACAAGGCGCAAGGTGATGACGGAATCACGACAGAACTTCTGAGAGGGGGTGGAAAACCGGTACTCTCAGTTCTCCAGAAGTAATTTAATTCCGTCATCCTTGAAGGTAAAACGCCAAAAGCATGGAGCAGAAGGGTTGAAAAACTACAGGCTCATTTCAGTTCTGAGCCATGTTTATAAGCTGTTCTCGAGAGTCATTACGAAACGTCTTGCTCGTAGGTTTGTTGACTTCCGGCCTCCAGAACAAGCCGGGTTCCGAAAAGGCTTTAGTCCCATAGACCACATACGCTTCGCCAGATTATACAGAAGACTGAGGAGTACAGGACAAGAGCACGGAACTAATCCAACTACAACGAGGCTTGAGACAGGGAGACGTTATTTCTCCGAAACTGTTCACGAATGCGTTTAAGCTCTTGAATTGGAAAGAATTCGGCATCAACTTTTATGGCGAATACATCACTCACCTTTGCTTCGCCGATGACATAGTCGTAATGGCAGAATCGCTCGAGGAACTCAGTACAATGCTCAGCGACCTCAGTATAGTTTCCCAGCAGGTGGGTCTTAAAATGAACATGGATAAGACGAAAATTATGTCTAATATCCATATTGCACCCGTACCAGTCGTTGGACATACTGTACAATTAGGTAGGTCCAACTTCGATAAAGAGGTCGCCCGAAGAATCCAACTTGGATGGACAGCGTTCTGGAAGTTACGCGACATCTTCTCTTCAAACATCCCGCAGAGCTGGAAGAATAAAGTCTTCAACCAGTAAGTGTTGCCAGTGATGACATATGGCACTGAAACGTGGTCCTTAACTGTGGTCCTTATGGACAAGCTCAGAGTCACTCAACGAGCTATGGAGAGAGCTATGCTCGGAGTTTCTTTGCGCGATAAAATCCGGAACGTGGATATTCGTCAAAGAACCAAAGTCACCGATATTGCTCTCAAAATTTGCAAGTTGAAGTGGCAATGGGTGGGCCAAATTGCTCGACGAACTGATAACCGGTATGGGAAGAAAGGTTCTCGGGTTGTTACCACACTTCACCGGAAGACGTAGAGTTGGTAGCCTCCACCAGGTGCACTGACGACATCGTTAAAGTCGCGGGTAGCCAATGCAATGGTTACAAGCGGCTAATAGCCGTTCTTTGTGGCGTTCTATGGAGGAGGCCTTTGTTCAACAGTGGACGTCTTCCGGCTGATGATGATGATACTTTTAGTATTTTGCTAAAACTTTGCAAATGTTAACAAAATACTAAATTTTTCATATATGTACTAAAGTTTACTAGTATACCACTCCATAAATTTGAAAATTAACAAAATCAAATACACGACGGGCTTAATAAACGAAAAGTTGCGTCACCGGTAGCGCACCACTAATAAACAATAAAATTACACTAGTTTACTACAACATTTTTATACCCAAGACGACAAAAAATTTTCTGCAAAATTACAGTGTATAAAAACGATACAGTGATAAAAAACTTGATTATACAGTATTGTTAGTTCGATTTAAATCTTTATCACTACTATCCGAAATATCCGTATTATCCGGTTATATCCGAATAGTGTTTAGGGTGTATCCGAAATATCCGAATAGTAAAATTGGTCGGATAATTGCAAGCCCTAGACGCGACGGTATAGCGTAGAGAGCTTTTGAGCAATATCACAGCTTTTAAACTCACATCTCAAAACCTTTATGATCAAAATATAAGTACGTAAACCTCCATAATAGGTTTAAGAGATACTTAAATATTTTAAATAAGCTCTTATAAAATTTTCAGAAAATCTCCTATTATGTACATTGTTGTGATCAGATTCTATGTTTATTTATGTTTAAGTATGCAAGAGTGCGGTGTTACTGCACTTAGGTATAGTGCATGTAAGTATGTATGTCACGCTCCAAACTCACGTGGCGTCAAGGCAAGGCAAAGCTTGACCATTATGAAACTGCTAAAGCCGACGACAACCCACGTAACGATTGTTGTCCATTTCACGAGCGCCTCTCGCACTAACATTACCTACCGGTGTCTGCGCTTGCTGTTGCGGGAAGGAGGCCGATGTAAGCTTTCCCTTTCTCTTCACCGTGTTTTATGGAGTCAGTGATCACATAATACCTTCAGACAACGGAACAACAGGTTCGGCGATCTTATTCTGATTTATCGAATTGTGTTAGTAATTATTATTTATATGCCCTTTGTTTTCTAAGTTCAGTGAAAAAAATTGAATTTGATACTGATCAACTAAAGTAATATCTACCTAGGTGTATAGCATAAGAAATAAATTTTAGTTAGTGGTACGTATGTTTGTAAGAGGTTAATATGAATTATTTATTTTCTTTACAAGTAGCTATGATAGCCATATAAATCTTTCATAGTCTTCGGCACCAATTTAGAGCAGAAAGAGAAACGCGGGCATATCCGGATGCACTGTATATAATATACGTTAATATGCAAATGTGAGCGACCACACTTACATTCGTGGCATTCTCCATTTGGCAGCGAGGCCATAAAATATAAATAAGAGTTTGAAATAAAACCGTCAAACGGAGACACTTTACATACCTAATGCTTGTGAAATGGGAGGATGGATAGGAATGTTTAATTCCACGGCGACGTAGCGTGTCCAACACGTAACATAGCGGGTTGTGGAGGTGTATATGTATTTACTTAATTTATATAATATATGCGATTTAATGTACTAAGTTTTTTTATATTAGAGGTAATTTTTCAATATTGATTGTTTCTGGGTTAACAAATTTTTAGAGTACAAAATTTCTCACCTCTAGTGGGTATCGAGCCCACCTCCCCCGAGATGCCTCGATTTTTTTGAAGTACTGAGCCTAAATTATGTGCTCTAATTGTATTACTTTAACCGCCGCCCCGGGGCGTTGCGCGGTCACCTAAATCACGGTAATGTTTATAGATAACATTACCGTGCCTAAATTGTTCTCAGTCTCATGATCCTCGATAGCCAGTTTGATTCCCACACGTGGTAAGAAATGTTGTACTCTACAAATTTATAAATTGATTTTCGCGTGATAATGCTTGTAATCATAAATATTGAGAAATAATAAGTAACTATATATTTTGATAAATAGGCTGCTTGTAGGTGCACATTATAAATGGCACTGCATTGCCTAATTCGTCGTCAGGTAAGGTTTGTTCACATAGGTAAGTACACTTTAAAAGTACATGAATGAGTCTTGTTCTAGTCTAAACTGTATTAAGACTGATAGATGCCTGTTCTGGCAAGGTTTAAATGTTGTTTCATTTACTTATAAATATTTTAAAGTTGGTAGTTAGTTGAAAGGCTTTGGAACTTTCATTTAGGTAATGTGCTATGTACACCATATACGATACTTACGTATGATGTTAGCATCCAGCGCGGTAGGTAGTTAATGTTGCGTGTCTGCAGATGCGAGTGGTCCCCGGGGGCAGGCAGCGGCAGCAGGCTGCGAGGAGGTGTCGCCACAGAACTAGTCGGTTACCAAGCAACTGTCGCCGCTATTAATAGAGCAGCCTTGCCGCCCGCGCCGCCGCGCCGCCGCCGCGCCGCCGCCGATAGTCGCGGCGCGCGGGGAGCAGGCTGTGCGTGCGCGCACCTGCACTCACAGACTCACAGCCTACATATATGTACTAACTACTAGTTGATCTGTACTGCAGACTTCATCAGGCGCCAACTTCCTCACAATGCTAGCTAGACTTGCCGATGAAACGCTATCAAGTGGCCTTTAGATATGATCTTTCGTTTTACATCGTAAAATTAAGATCTGTATTTCTTTTGGTCGTAAAAGTTTGACAAACTAACTTCAGAGTTGTCAGCATTATTGTTTCAAGCAATGTTCTATTGTCTCAATTGTTAAAAGAAGAATCATAATTTGACTACCTATAAAATCCTTCCAATACAAATACTTGTTTATGCACCTAATATAAATGTGAAGAAGCGGCGGCACGTGAGGCGCGGGGTGCGGCCGGGGAGGGGGGCACAGGGTCACACACTGAATATCTTTCCAAATTAATGAAGGCTGACGAGTTGACGAGTACACCAAAGTCTACATATTAGCATTTAAACGCTGGCTGATGATGACGCTTATCGCGCAGTCGTTACTACTGCGCTGCGCAGCGGCGGAAGGAGGAACATGTTTACGATTCACATATTGACAAGCAACTGCCGAGCCGACCGACGGGCGGCGCGGCGTGCGTCGCAACTATAAACTGTACTTACCTTATCATCGTATCCCATTAGTTCAGCAAATCGGTATATCTTTGAAAACACTTGAGCTTGAAAAGAGATCGACAGTCTTGAACATTATTCTAATTAAGTAAACTGCGAAAAATGACCCAGAAAAAGTTTTAACTTCTCTTTTTATAGGATGCAATGATTACAGATCATATTTGAAAATTCAATGGGAGACTTACAGTTCTCTACCTACCTTATTAGTAGATGTTTATCTGTTTGTTTGCTAGTTTCGTAATTTTTACTATTGAAAGTGATAGTAAACCCCTCGTTTGCTGGAAAATATATTTCAGACGTGTTTAAAAACTGTTTTTGTAGATACCAAACTAAATGTAGGTACGTGAAGGAATATTAAGCACTGCCACTGCTGTTATGTACGATACGACCTATGTTTGTGTGTCACAAATTTGTTAATTAATTTCTTTTTCTATTTATGTAGTACCTTGTAGGTCAAATTGCACTTACTACTGGCTACCTGCAACTTGAATGAAAGATTATGTAGATTGAGCGGCCGTGAGTCGACACTGTGGCGTTAGTAGGAAAGCGCGAGTGGCGACGAGTGGCGCGAGGTCGCGGCCGCGCACTACATTAACATTCAAATTTATGTCACCATTAACGTTAAGTAACACAGGTTCAGTCGAATCACTGGCTCGGACAAATTCCACAGAAATCAAATAGCATTTACATCGATCGACAGCCGCCTTAGTGCTGAGATGTTTTTATCATTGTTTAACGACATAATCATTACTTACGTACTTTGTGGCACAAGCTACAACAATTGGACATTTTACAGCTACAAATTACTCTCTATAGTGAAAAGTTCATAAATATTTCCGAATACCAAAAATGGGTAAGTAGTAAGTACCTATTTTTTTTTTCTTTCAGAAAATGTCAAATGTCAATATTTTATTTATTTTAATATAGACGATAAAGACGAGACCCAAGTTCTTATTCGTTTGATTGTGAAAAGTCCAATGATTTCAATGTAAATATGTAAATAGGAGGACCTGTGCTTCTTATAAGCTGGGGCGTAAGCCAGACATATCCAGGTACTGACCGGCTTATAAGCTTTTATTACTCTGTATTGTGCTGCCATAAAAGTATAACGTTCATACTACTCGTACTTTCCAAACGCTTAGCAAAAAGGTCAGCTTAGCACGCGATAGTGCTTGTAATCATATTTAGAAAAAAAAGGTAAGGTTTTTGTTGAGCGTGTCACATTATTGCTCTTTATATGAGTGGCCGTAATATAAGTAGGTTTAATAAGATCCTGTGTTGAGTACTGCTCTCACCTCTGGGACGGCTCTGCCAAATACCAACTTGAGTCGATTGAGAGACGCGCCAAGAGGTTAATAGGCAGTGACTTTCTGGGGGAGTCTCGGCTGCAAAGCCTCGAGCACCGCCGTAAAGTCGCTTGTCTATCGGTCTTTTACCGGATACATTTCGGTGAATGTGCAAAAGAACTGCACAACTTAATTCCGCCCTCCCCCTTCTTCCATCGGACGCCCAGACAAACGGAGAGGCACCACCCGTACATGGTTGGTATTCCCAGGACTCGTACGAAGCGTTTCGCTTCCACTTTTCTTGTGCGTACTGCGAAAGAGTGGAACTACTTACCATGGTCTGTTTTTCCCAATGAATACAACATGGGTGTCTTCAAATCGAGAGTAAATAGGTTTCTTCTAGGTAAGCGTGCTCCATCTTAGACCACAACAATGCTTAACATCAGGCAAGGTGTGGTCAAACGCGAAGCTATTATGAATAAAAAACAAAAAAAGGCACTTTAGCTGAATCTATTCAAGAATTCGAGCCACTTTTTTGCAGTTGAATCTTGGGAGGAGCGATGTTTGTCTGAAGATGTATGTTTCTTAATACCTTTAATATATCATTATAGTTATTTTTGCCATTTGATTTACGAATCTGATTTCATCCATTGCACTATAGGTATATTCCACCTTATCCATCTCCAGCTTTATTATTAATTGTCAAATAAGAAAATCTTTTATTTAGTGACATATGGAAAATTTCTGTTATAATTTATTGCAAATATAAAAACAGAATAAGTCTTATTTTTATTGCGTAACGTATCATTATTTCTTGTTTACATTCTGTATCAAGCTGATTCAACCAAAATATATGACAGTTGTACGTACCTACTGTATGTACGTCAAAGCTGCGCTACAAGACGAATGTTATCTATAACGGCGGAGAGCCAAACGCCGCTGCCGCGCCGCGCCGCCCCACGCCGCCGCCGCCGCCCGCCCGCCCCGCTCCGCGCCGCTACTGAGATGAATCCTTCACTTGCTCGAACAAAAGACATCAACGCGCTGCTTCTAATTCACTAGATTTTGTGGCATTAGGTATTCAGAAAACTGATTGAATAATTAATATATGTATCATTTGATAGTGTTTTGTGTCGCTTCCTTTGTTTTGTTTTTTTTTGTTAGTGACAACATAATACCAATTGGGATAAGGTTAAGATGAAGACGATGATGTCTGCGCGTAATAATTACATATTTATTCTAATAATATCTGTTTAAATAGTTCTTGAAACATATCAATTGAAACATTCCGTTTATTTGTGGAGTTATAAATTAAGAGCGCTCTTTTTAACCAACTTCAAAAAAAGGAGGATCTTCAAATTCGACTGCTTTTTTATGTTTCCTCATATCTTTTGACTGGGTGCACCAATTTTGATAATTCTTTTTTATTTGAAAGCTGATGCTTATCTTTTGGTTCCATTACACAATTTCGTCAAAATCAGTCAAGCCGTTTTTAAGTTACACTCCAATAACTGAAAAATATTTTCCTATCTTGATGATATCTTGATATGATTTGCATGGTGGTAGGGCATTTTGTGAATGCCCGCCTGGCTGCATGGTGGTAGGGCATTTTGCGAATGCCCGCCTGGCTAGATAGGCCCTCAAGTAGAAAATCTATCGCCACGAACCTAACGGTGTGTTCCGGCAGCTGTCCTTGAGAGCCAGTAATTCTAGGTTAGCCTGAACAACATCTTCGATCACATCATCGCTTACTATCAGGTGAGATAGCGGTCAAAGACTAACCTACCGAGAATAAAAAAAAAGATATAGTTGTTGACAGTGAATACCAATCGATCCCGTAAGTAGCAAGTGTCACTAAAAAGAGTGGAAAATGTATAACCAAAAAAGGCACCGACTTCAATATTCAAAAGTGTTAAATAACTTGTCGAAGTCGGTGCCATGCGCACAATATTGTGATAAGTAATAAGTACTTTTGACAAATCGAGCAGACGAAAATGCTTAATGCTGGTAATGATTATTAATATTTTTATCAATGTCATTCTTATAATGTAATATTTACGAGACTTTTTAGCAAAAAAATGGTACTACCATAAACATTTCCATTTGTAAAAATTAAAGTAAAATGAATTCAATATTTGAAAATAAAAATATCAAACAGAAGTGAGAAACGAGAACGTTATTCCTCCTTGTATAATACACACTAAGGCGATAATGCACCGGATGGGAAGAACGCCCAACTTGCACGAAAATGCACCGAATGGGAAGAATGCCCAACTTGCACGAAAATGCACCAAATGGGAAGAATGCCCAACTTGCCCGAAAAAGCACCGAATGGGAAGAATGCCCATCTTGCACGAAAATGCACCGAATGGGAAGAATGCCCAACTTGCACGAAAATGCACCGAATGGGAAGAATGCCCAACTTGCACGAAAATGCACCGAATGGGAAGAATTCCCAACTTGCACGAAAATGCACCGAATGGGAAGAATGCCCAACTTGCACGAAAATGCACCAAATGGGAAGAATGCCCAACTTGCCCGAAAAAGCACCGAATGGGAAGAATGCCCATCTTGCACGAAAATGCACCGAATGGGAAGAATGCCCAACTTGCACGAAAATGCACCGAATGGGAAGAATTCCCAACTTGCACGAAAATGCACCGAATGGGAAGAATGTCCAACTTGCACGAAAATGCACCGAATGGGAAGAACGCCCAATTTGCACGAAAATGCACCGAATGGGAAGAATGCCCAACTTGCACGAAAATGCACCGAATGGGAAGAATTCCCAACTAGCACGAAAAATACGAGAACAGAAGTGACTGTAAATAAGCCGATAACGGCTCGTTTTCACCCAACAGATCGATAACATACTGTATTTAACAATTTATCAAAATAATATACAGTACATATAATTTTGAAGTGATACCTACCTAAATATTTATTGCTGTTGAATTCAAATTAATATTATACAAAATTGTATTCCTGACTTGCCCAGTGTGACAATCAATGTTGTAAGGCCAATAAATATATTCTACTCTATTAATGAGCGTTTAGGCAAAAGTCCTAAATATTTTTGTGTACGTAAGCCAATACTAACTATTGCGTAGAATTCACAGAAAACTGCATATTGACACCAGTCGTTTACAAATCTAAAAACGTTTCTGCCTGATTCATGAAATTAAACTGTAATTAATACATTTACGATGCAGCAGAACCACTTACTGGTTGAGCAAGCGGGAATCGTATAACTTTCACTTGTTACCCGACTATGTACTTACTCGCTGCGTTATATCTATAGCTAGGTAGCTATTTATATATATTGTATATGCATGAGCAGGTAGGCAGGTGTTACGTGCATTTATAATTTATTCGAATGTGATTAATGCTGCCGGCGCGGCGCGGTGGTCATTGGGCTCTGATCGGTCATTTCTATGAGAACTTTGTGCAGAATGTAGTGTCTTGTATTTGCCAAACTTATTAGAATGTCTTTTTTTATGTGATGGAGTGGCAAACAAGCAGACGGCCCACCTGATGGTAAGCGGTTACCGTCGCCTATAGACATTTGCAACACCAGGGGCGTTACCAATGCGTTGCCGACCCTGTAAGACACTTTTAACACCCTTTTTGAAGGAATCCATACTGTAGCTCTGCGGGAAAACGCTGGCTGGAAGATTATTCCACATTTTGCAAGTATGCGGTAAGAAGTAACGCATACATCGAGCTGTGTGAGACTTCCAGGAATCGATTATGTGTGGATGAGCTTTCAAACGGTGACGCGAGGTACGATGATAGAATCGTGAAGCCGGTATAAGATCAAACAGCTCCTGAGAGCATTCCCCGTTATAGAGCCTGTAGATTACACAGGTCTTATTTAACTGCAGGCACATATTTTGCAATTTAACACAACATGGCGTCGGCTTTTTGATCCAATAGGAAAGTGTTGCATTTTAGTCTGCGAGACTGCAATAAATTTATTTATTGACTTTTTCCTGCATACTTAAGTTGGTTCTAATACTGTTTGCGTTAAAATAAAAAAATAATTGCACAACTTTATTTGTTTGTTTCCATTAAGATATTCTATATCTTTGCAGCTATTAATTATATATATTTTTATTATATAAACAATAGCGTCGAACATTATATATAATAGAAGTACCTATTCATTACAGAGCGAATAGACCTGTGGAGGTATGTTCCAGTGCAAACCACGACCTTGTTTTCTACCAGATGAGACTGTTTGCATTTTTATAGGATTAAATCTATTCAATTATGTTCGTCGATTAAGTTTTCTCAGGTCTTCAACTAACTCACCCAATAATAGATCCCGTTTGTCCTTCAGATGATTGGATGTCGGAGCGATCCAACAGTGGGAGCTATCTCCCGATCTTGTCGGCTCCTCGGCCGGACAACTTGTCGAGATATCGCTATCTGTACCTCTACGGACGGCCTGATATGGTCAAAGCTGTTTACCGTCGACCGAGTTGTCGGACTAGATTGCAGTCAGATTGCATGTTTTGTTTTGATGCATTAACTGGTAAAGATACGTGTAAGAGTACCTGTTAGGTATGTACGAAGTTCTTGAGAGCATTGTTTTAGGTGTTTAAAACGGCTGGATTAGTTGGCGCAGAACAGATTTTTTTAGCTGAATGCATCCATATAACAGTATTTGTTGTGGGTGACATGTCATATCGAGAAAAAATAGAAAATCTTGGAATCCGAGGACCAGCATTAAGTTGGTTGGCCTCGTATCTAAGAAATCGAAAACAGTATTATATGTAGAAATAGATGGATTAAACCAAGAAACTGTAGTAACGAAATACAAATCAGATCATAGAGTAAATGAAAGTGGAGTACCCCAAGGTAGTGTTCTCGGGCCATTACTTTTCTTGCTCTATATAAACGATCTCCCAGACGTTATAAAATATAATTGTACTTTATTTGCTGATGACATTTCAATCATTGTTTCATGCAATGATAGTGTTATTAATTATGAAAATGAAATTAAAAATACAATTAACGATGTGACAAAATGGTTAAATGCTAATAATTTAAATGTGAATCTGACGAAAATTAATTATATTCAATTTCAAAACTATGGAAATAAGCAACTTAATCAAACAAAATTGTCTTAATATCAATTACAATACCAACTTTATTCCAGAAGTTTACGAGACAAAATTTTTAGGTATATGCTTGGAAAGACATTTAAATTAGAAATCTCATGTAAAATACCTGTGTAAATCGATACGTATATGTGTTGACCAGGCTCGGCCCTTAGTACGGTGCTGACAGCTTATCACGGATATGTATCATCAGTCCTTAAATATGGATTGTTAGTGTGGAGGTAATTCAACAGATATTAATAAGGTATTTATAGCTCAAAAAAAATTTATTCGTGCTATTAGTGGCGTACCTCCCTTTGAGTCTTGTAAACCATTATTTAAAAAACTCAATATACTACCACTTCCATGCATGTATATTTTTGAACTAGCTACCTTTGCAAAAACCAACCCACATTTCTTTAAAAAGGCTTCCGATATTTACCCCAGAAATACGCGAAATCCTGACAGATTGGTCCATGATATAGTTCCTAGAACTTCGCTCTACCAAAAGCAATGTCATGCTATGTGTATTAAAGTATTTAATGCTCTCCCAAAGCACATCAAGGAGGTTAATAATTTGAAAACATACAATAAAGAATTGCTGTGTTGGTTACACAATAAAAATTATTACTCCGTAAACGATCTATTAAATAAAATGTAACTATAATTATGATTATTGTAAAATTGAATTTTATGTTTAATTGATAACTATATTAAAAGGATTTTGACTCGTTGACTAACAATTGGTACTATATATTTATGACAAATATTTAATTTAAAATTATTATTGATGTTGCACACCCAGAATGGGGTAGATTGTACAGGTACTATTGTATACTTTTGTAACACCCTTATATCCTACAATCTGTAACAATAAATATTTCATTTCGTATGAACTGGGTCCATACGCAACCTAATGCTCGGAAAAATTTAGAATAGAAAACAAAATTATCTATTCCTTTAATTAAACGGCACCACTAGGTACACTATGTAAATACGGGTAATTGCGACTATAAATTGAGATGTAAGCTATCCTATCTTTCAATTTAAATCAAATTACATACGGTGTGCAAATTAAATTTAAAATTGGTTCAGTAGTTTAGGAGTCCATCGCGGACAAACAACGTTACACAATACGAATTTAAATTGTAATATTCATATTACTTAATGTAAAATATAAGTATTTAACTATTTGGAATGGCTTGGAATTATTTGTCTGTTCTTTACATAGTAGGTAACCTTTTTACTGATATTAAGAGTGTTGCAGATGCCATTTTTTTTCTTCCAGTTATAAAATAGTACATGTAATCAGGTGTGATAGGAAAGACGCCGGATTTCCATTTGATATATATACTTTGTTTATATTTTGGTGGTGTTTCTCAAAATGATAGGATTGAAGTTTTAGGGTCTTCATAAACTGAGGGTGCAATTCTAACTCGGCATCTTACGGTACAAAGTTAGCGCTAAAATAGCTTGTCGCGGCGCGTTTACGATATTTGCTGAGTGGTGATGAATCTTGGATTTATCTATACGATCCAGACACGAAGCAGCACTTGACAGGTTATTTATTTTAAAATGAATCAAAACCATCAAAGTGAAATGGCCAAGAAACGCAGGGAAATTTGTAATCGCTAGTTTTTTCTCTATTAGAGGACATCTGTTGTCACTAGTGTTCTTTAGCGATCGGATTAGCATTCACTTCGATTGGCACCCTACTAAACTCTTGCCAGAAGGTTTCACTGTTGTGAGCAGCAAGCGATCAGACATGGGACTCTACGAGCTATTAGTTTACACTTAGACAATTGAGACACCATCCTGGACACACCATCGGCATTTCTGGGTCATCCTCCTTAGGTCACGTGATGTGATTTTAGCATTTTCAACACCCTACTTCCCCTTTGGTGATACGTGGTGAGGTTTAAGACTAACCCCCCGCCCCCACCTAAAATCATGTGTGTGGTTTAGTATCCCTATTATACAAAGAATTTTAAAATTCTTAGAGTATTATCTGTAAATCAGGTATAAAGTATGATTATTTTTATTCTGAAATTAAGGACCATGACAAAAATATCTAGACAGAAAGGTTGCAGGTTATTTTAACAGGCATGAAAATAATATTAAAGGAATGGTGTAGTAATCATTCAAAAAACACAAAATTTAAATGAACTCATGAAAAAATAAATACGCGTGTTATCTTACTACACCCCTCTTCCCCCTTGTGATATTTCGTGATTTTTTATTAACCCCCCCCCTCCCCCTCCATTTTCATGCCTCACGTGATTAAAAAAAATAACTTAAAGTGTTACATTTTTCATCGCCTCAAGATGCGCTAATTGCTTTATTGAACAGGCCGTGAAGGAGGTGTCTGAAGTAGATTGAAAAAAGTGTTTTTAAAATAGGCTACAGATGCATTTTTAAATATGAGCGGAGAGTTCTTTGAAATAATTTAATAAGTTCCACGTATGTTCAAATAGCTGAGTAATATCAGTGCGTAAAATAGTATGTCAATTGATATAACAACAAGAGATAATTCTGTTATTTTTATTGGTTCATCATATTGTAATAATGTCTTGTATGTGGCACTTTAGGCCATTCATAATATAGTTTCATTCGTTTATATGCTATTTATTTATAAGGAATCGTTTCTGAAGCGCCTCCGCGTTTATTAAGACAAATAGCAGCAAATTATTGTAATTTATAGCTGCGGCTTCGAGAAAACGAATGGTGGTTATCTGAGACGCGAACTAATTAAACAGATTAACCAATAAACAGTTCTTTAGGAACCGGCTGTGACACACGATTCCGTTTTCAATAGTAACTAGTCATATACTATTAACAGTTACTATCGGAGTCTGAAACCTAAGCAAAAGGCCTCCCTATTACATAAATATAAAAACATCAGATTAAATAAAACATAAGTACGTATGACTTATATACTTAACCACCGATATAATTTTACTATCATCATCATCATCAGCTGGAAGACGTCCACTGTTAAACAAAGGTGTCCCCCATGGAACACCACAAAAAAAAGCTATAACGCCAATCTTGGACAGTTTTAGGAGGGACCCAAAGTTTTATTAATTTTACTGCATAATTAATAACTCGTGATTATATGTGACGTTTAACAATGTTGAAAGATATCCTATGGTACCATTTTACAACTATAGGATTTGTCAGATAATAGTGACCTAGTACCAAAACATAAAAAACTAAATTTTTTTGGTATCACTAGTAATGGACAGTAAAAAATCTAGTAATGGACACTTATCTAATAATGGACAACCAGTGTTGGACATATAGCATTAATAGAAAATCCTTTTGTGAACTATTAGTGATTTATTTAATGAAATTAAAACGAATCCTACTGATCATAAATCCCTTCAGACGGCAAAATCAATCAATGTTCCTAAAAACAAAGTAAAAAATAAAATTGTCCAATTTGAAGAAAAGATATAAAATTAGACCTGGATTATTGACAAAACCTTGAGGTTCCAGCATATAATAATGTCTAGCAACCTAGTTAGCCTAGCATATATCAATCTTAATTTTACGCTAGCCACACGCAACTATTAGTTCCTGGTTCATTCTGGGTGATACAGAGGCAGCCTCAGACAAAAGCTATGCTATTATATGATCAACATTACATGTATATCTGAAAGTTGCCTTTGTGTTATCTAAATTCTTGCTGTATTTTGATTGTCATGCTCTAACCGTTGAACCCTAAAGGTACTGTATTTTAGGATTCCCTTCAAATCGAATTTTTGAGTTGTATATTTTAGTACACAGCCCCTTTGGGTTTCAGTGCTAAAAAAGAACTTTCATCGGACTTTAACAATCTTGCTGGGACTTTAAAAATATCTCTTAAACTTAATGATTCTTGAAACTAATTAATTACGTCATCTTCATTTACATCGTCTATTGACTTTTTCAGGCTTTGAGGTGTGCTTCCTACGTGTCGCTAAAATATCCAGAACTCGACCACCTTTTCTTTGGTCGATTATCAATGAATGGATACGATTTCCTTTTGATTTTTTGCAGAAAGTTTATTGTGTAAAGTGTTATTCTAGGAATTCCAATTTTTTTGCAGCTGTTGAAATTTCTTATCTCTGGTACTTGACCTGGAGGGCTCCGTCTTATCTTTTCTTTAGTCAAGCTTTTTAAATCAGTACTAATATTATAAATGCAAAAGTAACTCTGCCTGTCTGTTACGCTTTCACGGGAAAACTGCTGGACCGATTTGAATGAAATTTGGTAAGGAAATAGTTTGAGACCCGGGAAAAAACATAGGATAGCTTTTATCCAACTGCACAAAAAGAGGTTAATGTTTTTGCGCGATAACCGACATACGTGCGGGCGGAGCCGCACCCCGATAGCTAGTTGCATATAAAAATAACAAACAATAAATTTAATTAGATTGAATTTAATATTACTGTTACTTAGACCAGTTATGGACTAGTAATGGACATGTGTCCATAACTGGTAAATGAATAAAGACAGCTTTTATTTCAATATTTACTTAAAAGTTACGACTTAAGGATGTATATCCACTCAATCAATACAAAAACTTGTAAAAAAGTAAGTTTCGACACTTGTCCATGATAGGGATTCTTAAAATTTACAGAACCTGTAATGGACACCCCTTATATAACACATACCAGCGATACTACGTTTTGTTTTTTGTCTAAAATATCAACGTACTTAACTTCACAATAATCAATTAATTAAACTGCAGCATACATTAAGTGATATAGTATGTAGTAAAAAAATATTAAGTACACCCACTTTGTTAAGGATTTTGTTTAGAAATGTCTAATATTAAAGGAAACACCGAACGCATCCTGTTTATGCTTCCGTCATTTTGTTAACGAAATGAAAAGAATGGTTGACATGAACTAATTTGATAGATGGATGTTCTTTCTATAGGATAAAATATTACTATATCACAAAATAACATTTCAACTCTTAATATGAGAGTAGAAAAAATATTATGTCCAACATTAGTGCGATGTCCGAGACCGGTGCCGCGTCACCCTAGCCATTTTTAGCCATTGGTTGTTATCCATGGGGTAAGGCTGACATTTTATAAACGCCCTACCATTAAAGTTGAACTATATTTAATGTTATTTATAGTCACAGCTTCGAATGGATATTCGTCGACATGAGTAAATGGTCACCACGCACGGCAACCAACCTGATGATGTAATGAGCAGCTCATGAGAGTAGATTGTGAACTATCATTTGCACTACCTATGTATATATATAAGCCGAGATGGTATCACTGAGCATGGAGCAAGGCAGGTGAGTACCGTACGAAACTATTTTTGGAAATCTAGTTTACGTATAAAACCGTTTTGGTATTTATAACTGTTTATACTGTAGATATCTAGACCTCTAGATAGCTCTGTTGCTCAAAAATGTCTGACAGCGAAGCAACTACGATGATAACAATCTTTAGTGGCCCGTTGACGATCAAACATGTTTGTCATACTTTACGTGTTTGTCAAACTAATAAAAGGCAGTGATAGCCGAGCGGGAATAGCTATTGACTGCCGTGTCACAGGCCCAAGGTTCGATCCACACCGCCGCGCCGCGCCGCGCCGGCTTGAGCTTCACCGCGTGCTAGAAGGGCATGACTTATTGTCTTGGCATTTATTAAGACCAAGTAATAGGTGTTTTACTTATAGCACACAGTGTTTGGTAGGGGGACACCCACCAACCAACCCATGGTCTTACCAACCTTGCGGTTATGAAGACCGAAACAGCAGACACTTTGGCTTGCGCCAACGTGTCCTACAAATTATCCCACCTACTATCTATCCTGTACACTCTCCCCCTTCTGGGGCTGTCAAGAGACGGCACAAACGACCTTCGTCGTCGGGCAGTTCCTCAGATTCGCGCGCAGAGCGCGCGGCGTGCCAACAGTGCGCGATTTCGCGCAGGCGCCCGAAGCTGTTCGAATCCTGTACCAGCTCCGCGTAGTATACCGGTCCTTCCGCGAGACGGGAGACCCCGTCCATCAGTCTGCCACGCATCTCCTCATACAGAGGACAGTCCCACAAAACGTGGTGCCTGTCCTCCTCTGCCGCACCGCAATCACACATCCCTTCTTCTCGCAGATTCATACTAGCGAGCCGTTTACTGAAACAGCCGTGCCCCGTCAAAAGTTGTGAAACTGCGTAATCCGGCTCTACCCAGTGCGCCTTGAGGCGCTCACCGACGTCAGGAAAGAAGTCGTGTAATTCGCGTCCCTTCTCCTCGTTTGTCCACCTTTCCTGCCAAAGTGCCACAACCTCCGCGTCGATAGCCTTCCGCCGATCCAGCACTTCCTCCCGTGCGAGCCTCTTGCATTCCACAGCACGTCGTCCAGCACGGGTTACCTCGAGGTCCGCCGGCAATACACCTGCTAACACTGGCAGTGCCGCCGTACTACACGAACGGTATGCCTTTGTTAGCAGGATCAGCGACGGCCTCTGAGTCCTCTGCAAGACGCTGCGGACCACGTGGAAAGCGGTGCGTGCGTGCCATACGGCTGCCGCGCAGGTCAAGACTGCAACATAGGTGCCTCTGTACAAAATTCGTAGCGCTCTATGCCGCACCCCCCATCTTGGAGCCGACACCCTGGACATCTTGCCGAAACAAATGCTTGCTCTCTCGCCTATTGTCGCTGCGTGAGGCCCAAAGGACTGGACGTCGTCAATTATGATGGTAGGGGGAGTTTATCAGTCCCCGTAGTCCCACATTTTACCACGTACGTCGTGGCGTATTCGACTGGGTTCCTGGAAGTCACAGGAAGACACCAGCCGATCTATTAAGCTACTATATGCACGCGGGCCAACAAAATGGCGGGAAAACGCCTAGAGATAGGGTTCAACCCGACCGCATAGTTTACCGAACACACAGGTAAAATGGTATGCAGACAAATTTTCTAGTTCTATACTTCAAAGACTATGTCGCGAAATTAGTGAAGTGCCTAGTAACAAAAATTACAAATACCTAATTAAATAGATAGGTACCTAAATAAAAATAAACTTTAACTTACTTCAAGCGGCACAAGAAGATCAACCAATTTTTAAGACCTTTTAAGTACAATATTCCCCTACAAGATTACTTGTATACCTACTATTATACAAACTTGATTGTGAATGTGGGCTGTCACACATTGGGCAAACAAAGAGGAGCATTGTATCCGGGTAAAAGAACACATTGCTGACATGAAGAACAGACGCTCGACCAAGTCTGCAGTTTGTGAACATGCCCAGAACAAACCCAACTACTACATTTGGTTCGACAATCCACAAATCCCCGCCAGAAAGACCCGGTTTATGCCAAGAATGTTACGCTAGGCTATTGAAATTAAAAAGTACCCAAATTTCAATAGAGATGATAGTTGGTAAGTAGTTACCACCTGCTTGGGATGCTGATATCAAATTAATTAAATCCCATGGCCGACACAAACCTGCAAGACCTGTGGACAATGTGAGCGAATACTGCGTGAATAGGGAACGTTATGATTAACATAAAATTTCTGACGGTAGTCAAAATAATTTCTTAGTAACTTATGTGACTAATAAAACCAATTAGTCACACCATGACCACGAACACTGCAAAGTGTTTGAAACGTCGTCGGGATAAAATTAATGATATACGTAACATATAAATAGTCGCGGTTTAAACCGTTTAAAGTTGTTTAATTAATACTACGAGTATGTGTAACAATCGCGAAAACCTAAGACAACATTATGTTACGGGTATAATACGGGCCGAAAACAGCAAATGAAATAAGACAGTGGGAGTACTATACTAGAACAACCGCGCGACGCGCCTAACATCGCTTAATTTCCTCAAGCGGTGTAGGGATAATAATATCATACCAGTGTGCGTGAGAATATCCCCAAAAAGAACATTACCGGAACCGCCGACATCCTCCATCAATTTAGGTTCAAATCTGAAGCATCTCACACCTCCATGGTCAAGCAGACATACAGCAATGCGACGCCATTACGAGTGCATGGATGATATTCCACCAGCACGTACTCGTATATATACATTCATCTAACAGGAATACGGCCAAGGAGTGGAATGCATTGTCTGAGTCTGTGCTTCCTGACATATATTTAATCTGGGTCTTTAAGGTCAACGTTATATTGTTATTCCATTTAATTTACAAAGTTATACTTTTTTCCATTTAATGCACTATGTGCGCAATCTTATTTATTTTGTTACGAGTTCACATTATGCGTGCTATTAGGTCAACGATGTATACAAAACATCGCAATTTCAGGTTTATAACTCATTCCGTTATCGCGCCGTCTCATTAATGGGGCTCTGTTTTGCCCTTTGAGTACAGAACCTTAAAAACTTACTTTGATATTCACTGAAATCCTACGCTTCCGCTGTGTGCATGCAAACTGGAAGGATTTTGAAGCAGTGATAGCTCAAGTGGCTTTGGCTATGGACTGCCGCGCAGCAGGTCCATGGTTCAAATCCCGCCGCGGGCTTGAGCTTCATCGCATGGTGGTAGGGCATTTTGCAAATGCTCGCCTGGCTAGCGACCACCCTCAAGTAGAAAATCTGTCGCTAAGCACCTAACGGTGTGTTCCGGCAGCTGTCCTTGAGAGCCAATAATTCTAGGTTAAGCCTGTTAACATCTTCGACCACATCATCACTTACCATCAGGTGAGATTGTGGTCAAAGGCTTAGCTATCAGCAATAAAAAAAAAATAAAAAAAAATACGGTAAACCTGAACATCAATAAAACTATTGAGGCGAACATGCAACGCATCCATCCATCCCTTTTTAATAAAAACACCATATAAAGCGATTTAGTCTTTTGGTATTGTTTAATCCACTTTGAGACAGATTGACGCACACACAGATAAATAAAAAATTACAATTCCTGCAAGTTGCCTTGCTAGTGCTTGTACAAGCTGCTCATCGTAACCTTACTAATTTCTGCGTATGGGTATTTAAAAAATACACATACCTATGTTATCCTCGATACGGTAGGTGGAGGTGTGTACTTTAGGCCAGATATATTTTGGCCCCATGTGATAGCTTAATGCCATCTACAGTATATAGAACATACACCTAAAAGAATGACTGCGTTGTTCGAGAACACATCTAAGCTAGTACATTTACTCACTATTGGCTTAATTCAATTATATAATTTGTGGTGTCCGCTACGAGTGCTTAGTTTTTGTTATCGTTATCATTTTTGGTACTACTTGAAGCAGATATATCTCGAGTATCCAACATATGGAGTGTTTGTATAAGTAAGGGTCATTACTTGCGAGTATGGATGCGTTAACAACAAAAAGTAATTTTTAAATCAGTTTTTTGTTGAAATTGCCATTACTAATATTGGTTTGGTTGTTCTTGGATGGAAGCACGTTTAAATACTGAGAAGTATGTAATAACTTATTATAGTACTGACTATAATAAAATTATGTACCATGCTGATTGAAAACACTCTGACCTTACAAAGGTATTCACCGTCCGCCTTCCACAAGTTAATTCATACTTTTCGAGCGTCCGCGTCGTTGTGATTAGGGCATGCAATTATCCGACCAAATTTAGGATTAGATTTATTAGATTTTTCTACTATTCGGATACACCCAAGACACTATTAGGATAAATCTGTATAATACGGATATTTCGGATACTAGTGATAAAGATTAAAATCAAACTAACAATACTGTATAATCAAGTTTTTCATCACTGTATCGTTTTTATACGGTGTAATTTTCAGTAAAATCAGTTTTTTGGCGTCTCGAATGTAAAAATGTTGTAGTACACTAGTAGAATTTTATTGTTTAGTAGTGGTGCGCTACCGGAGACGCAACTTTTCGCATATTAAGCACGTCGTGTATTTGACTTTGTTAATTTTCAAATGTATGGAGTGGTACACTAAGGTTAATTTTAGTATATGAAAAATTTAGTATTTTGTTAACATTTACAAAGTTTAAGCAAAATACTTAAAATATCATCATCATCATCAGCCGTAAGACGTCCACTGTTGAACATATGCCTCCCCCATAGAACGCCACAACGAACGGCTACTAGCCGCTTGTAACCATTGGCTACCCGCGACTTTTACGATGTCGTCAGTCCATCTAGTGGGGGGCCTACCAACTCTACGTCTTCCGGAGTATCGTGGTTACCCACTCTTATACCTCTCTATACCATTCTTCCCCATCGGATATCAGTTCGTCGAGCAATGTGGCCCGCCCATTGCCAATTCAACTTGCTAATTCTGATAGCTATGTCGGTGACTTTGGTTCATTGGCGAATATCCACGTCCCGGATTTTATCGCGCAAAGAAACTTCGAGCATAGCTCTCTCCATGGCTCGTTGAGTGACTCTGAGTTTGTCCATAAGGGACACAGTTAAGGACCACGTCTCGGTGCCATATGTCATCACTGGCAACACACACTGGTTGAAGACTTTGGTATTCAGGCTCTGCGGGATCTTTGACGAGAAGAGTAGCTTCCCGAACGCTGCCCATCCAAGTTGGATTCTTCGGGCGACCTCTTTGTCGAAGTTGGACCTACCTAACTGGACAGTCTGGCCCAGGTAAATGTAATGGTCAACAACTTCGAGCGTATCGTTTCCAACAACTACTGGTACGGGTGCAACATGGACATTAGACATAATATACGTATTGTCCATGTTCATTTTAAGACCCACCTGCTGGGAAACTTTACTGAGATCACTGAGTATTGCACTGAGTTCCTCAAGCGACTTTGTCATCGGCAAAATGAAGGTGAGTGATGTATTCGCCATAGATGTTGATGCCGAGTTCTTTCCAGTTCAAGAGCTTAAAAACGTCCTCCAACGCATTCGTGAACAGTTTCGGAGAAATAAGTCTCCCCGTCTCACGCCTCGCTGTAGTTGAATTGGTTCTGTGCTCTTGTCCTGTTGTCGAATCGACATGGTGGCGTTTCTATACAAACACTTCAGAGCTTCGATGTACCTATAGTCAACTTGGCATCGCTGAAGAAACTGCAGTACAGGCCAGGTTTCGATTGAATCGAAGGCTTATTCATAGTCCACAAACGTTAAGTATAATGGCCGATTATACTCATCAGTCTTCTGAATAATCTGGCGGAGCGTGTGGATGTGGTCTAAAGTACTGAAGCCTTTTCGGAACCCGGCTTGTTCGGGACGCTGGAAGTCATCAAACCTCTGCTCCATACAAAAAGATGGGAAAGACCAAAGTTGTGACAATGTAGGTTTTAGTTCTCTTAAGTATATTTCGATCTCTCCACACCTTTTCGAGCTGGGTCATAGCCGATTTTGCCATTCCAATGCGTCATCTGATTTTTCCTTCCGTACCACCTTTGTTGGATATGCTTGATCTACGAAACAATGTGGCTGGATCTATCAACGACCATTATCTTGGTTTTGGCTTGATTGATGGTAAGGCCCATTCCGCGACTCAAGGCGGTTTAGCACGTCAACCATTTCCGATCCAGTTTTAGCCTAGGGCCACTAGGGAAGTGTCATCGGCATAGCGTAGATTTGAAATTTTAAGACCGCCTAATAGTGAGACCACTTTCCCAATCTTCGAGCGCTTTACGCATAATGTACTCTCCATAGATATTGAATAGTATTGGGGAGATGATGCATCCTTGTCTGACTCCTTTCTCAAATCTAAACTTGCTGGATCTTGCAGTATTGACTTTGACCGCGCTATGATTTGTATCGTAGAGGTTTTTAATAAGTGAGATGAGGTGTAGTGGAACTCCCATTACTGCCAGTACATGCCATAGATGCTGCCAGCTTACACAGTTGAAGGCTTTTTGATAATCGAAGGAAGAAAGTAATGTATAGCAAAAATGTTCAGAAGATTTTGGTGAGTATGGGAAAAATCCGAAAACTTGAAGATGTCGTCTGCCAAGTAAAATTGATTGGCGTATCTCGGAAACGGTAAGAGATGGGTAGGGGATGCTTCACCAAATGTCATAGGGGATCGGGAGAGCAGTCGAATGACACCTGTCAAAAATGCAAAATGGCGGATTTCAAGATGGCCGCCATACAAAGTGCTCATAATATTTTCGAACGTATTAGGAGTTTTTGTGGGATTTTCGACTGAATTTGGTCGAAAATCCCATTTTGGTAGTGTCTTGCGAGGCCGAAGGCCGAGCTACGAATTCACATGCTCCTCTCATTCTTCATACAGTATTTGGAGTTTTTTTTTTTTTTATACTGTACTGGGTAGCACTTGGCCACTATCTCACCTGATGTTAAGTGATGATACGGTCGATGATGGAGCGCGCTTACCCAGAAGATACCTGTTCACTCGGGTTTTGAAGACCCCCATATTGTTCTTAACCGGAAACACAGACTCAGGCAGGGTATTCCATTCCCTGGCGGTTCGTATAATAAACGAAGAAGCAAATCGCTTTGTTTGGGTAAATGGAATATCTACCATATAGCGGTGGCGCTTTTGAGTATCCCTGGATGTCCGGTTAAAGAATGGGGATGGCGGAATCATGTAGCTCTGTGGCACACTCCCCGAAATGTATCCGATAAAAAACCGATAAGCAAGCGACTTTGCGGCGATGCTCGAGATTTTGGAGTCTCTTGCTTACAAGTTCGTCGTCGTTAATGAGTCTCTTGGCTCTCCTCTCAATAGCTTCCAGTGTCTCCAGCTGGTATTTGGCAGAACCATCCCAAAGGTGAGAACAGTACTCCATACACGACCGGACTTGCGCTTGATAAAGATGAAGCAGCTGTCCCGGGGTGAAGTATTGTCTCACCTTAGCCAAAACACCAAGCTTTTTTTCGGCACGGACACATCCCTGAAAGTAGGAGCCAGCATAGCCAATTGGTCGTAAGAACAGCCACCGATGACCACTCTTTACTACCTCACTCTACATTACCGACTGTATTAGGAGTTTTTGTAGGAAATTTGACTGATTTTGGAGAAATGGACCTACAACACCGTAGAGCGAGCCCGAAGGGCGAGCTTCTGGTGAGGCCGAAGGCCGAGCTCCGAATTAAGAGTATGAGTACGTTCTTATTCCAAATTTAAAATTATTTTTTCGATGACGTCTTCCGAGTAGATCTTTTTTTTCCGATTTGACTGAAAATCGATATCTAGGTTGTTCCGAACTTCCTTATTCCAAATTTGGATATATTTTATTCAATGACGTCTGCCAAGTAAAAAAAGATACTCCGATTTGGCTGAAATTTGATATCTAGGTTGTTCTGGACGTTCTTGTTCCAAATTTGGAATTAATTTTCCGATGACGTCTGCCAAGTAAAAAAAGTTTTTCCGATTTGACTGAAATTCGATATCTAGGTTGTTCTGGACGTTCTTATTCCCAATTTGAATTTTTTTTTCGATGACGTCTGCCAAGTAAAAAAAGTTTTTCCGATTTGGCTGAAATTCAATATCTAGGTAGTTCTTTATTTATTTATATTGATACACAAAACAGAATACAATCACTAAAAGAACACATGATATAGGTTAACATTTACGAACCAGACTATATTCCTAAATATGTGTACACATCATGATCAGGATAATTAGCAGTATGTACTAAATATATAATATGTACCTATATACAATTAAAATTTATGAAAATGATAAAATTAAAGTGGTGTTAGCAACTTTTACGATCAATTTGGGCAGTAAAAACCACTTTGCCCACATCTTTTTTGAAAATATAAAGGTTTTGGTCAAAGATGTCAAGTGAGCTGTGGTGTTCCTTTAAGATTTCATTGTATTGGCGACACATTCGAACTATTGGATTGTAAAAAGATGTATTATTCTTGTACACCTGCAGTGGAAATATATTAGAGTGACTATCACGGGCCCGCGGCTTGATATTAATAGCAATGCTTGAAAGGAGTGATGGAGAATCAATGTGAGAATGTATAATCTAGAATAAACAGACAGTCTGTATACAAGCGTCGATTTTGAAGGGTTTGTAATTTAAATGTACTCAATTTTTCTGAATATGACCGCAGTTTACGATTTAGACCCTGCCTGTAGCACAATATATTTAAACACTTTCTCTGGACGCGTTCAATACGTTTTGCATGTACGTCATAATGCGGAGACCAGATAACACAGTTATATTCTAGGATACTACGGACCAATGCATAGTAAAGAATCAACAAACTAAATGGATTTTTAAATTTTTGTGTAATACGACTAATGAAACCTAATAGCTGAGTACTTCAGTTCTGAACGTTCTTATTCCAAATGTGTATTTTTTTTTCGATGACGTCTGCCAAATGATGAAAGATGACGTATCTAGAAAACGGTAAGATATAGGTGGGGTCTATATAAGTCATAGTGAATAAGGAGAGTATACCAATGATATGTGATAAAAATCCAAAATGGCGGAATTCAAGATGGCCGCCATATAAAGTGCTTCGATCACGCTGAAGTGAGGCCGTAAGGCCGAGCTTCAGGGGGGTCGGAGTGCTTTGCATGGTGACCATCTTGAATTCCGCCATTTTGGATTCGTCCTAGGTGCCCCTCTTATTCTTCATACTGCATTTGGAGTAATTAATTTTATTTTTTGACTGTATTAAGAGTTTTTGTGGGATTTTTGACCACATTTGGAGTAACTGTCCGAGGCCGCCGAAGGCCGAGTTCCGTTTTGAGAGTATTTCCACATCTCTTACTGGTCTTCATGGTAACTGCCGGCGATAACCGAAGCACCTACGTGTGGGGTTCCTTTACAGAAGTGACTAAGAATTTTGATACGATTCTGACTGTACTGCTTTTTTATGGCAGTAGGGTAAATCTGATTTGGTGGCTACAGTTTGGTTCTTTATTGTATTGGGAGTTTGTATGGGACTTCGTATATCTTTTAGAGTTTTGTAATTTTTTTATTATAGTATTATGAGTTTTGATATAGGTTAATACTGCATAACGATAAATGCCATCACACCACTTACCATCTAGTATAACTTTAAAACTATAACGTAATAAAACAATCCTCAAAATTGAATGCTCCAGAAAAAGTAACACGTGGTCAAACATCATATAAGATATAAGAATAAGCGTTCACATTTTAGTTTTGAAGCTTATTTAAATTTACCAGTTTTATTTAATCTGGTGATACGATAGCCTTTCAACACAATCCCACCTGAAAGTAAGATCGAAGATGTATTAAAAGCCTAGAATTACTAACTTTCAAGCACTGCACCTGTACCCCATCAGTATAAGCTGCATATGATGGTAGTTAGCTTTCGCAAAATGCTCTTCCACCTTGTAGTGAAGATGAAGCCCACGATATATTGGGAGTTAGTCTCAAATCATATACCCTCTGCACTGCAGTCCATAGCTATTGCTACGAGGCCGTCACTGCTCCATCAAGTGTTTGTAAACAGACTAAAACTAGAACGGGAATCGATATTTTAAGGGCTGGTGCCAGAACACACGGTCAGGTCCTCAGGCTGCGTTCGCTAAATGACCTTATATCATAACGTCAGATACAAACCTCTGTTATTTGTCATTTCACCAAGTAACTTTGTAACAAAACTGACGCAACATCATTAACAGATAAGTATATATATACTTATCGTTGTTTTGTTGGGTATCGAGTTCATCTGCTCGTTCCCCACAAACACATTACGGACTCAAAACAAGCTGATAAATAATGCTAATGAATGGAACTCGGCATATTACAATTACTGAATCAATAAATCGCAATAATTACTGCTCGTATCTGTACCTACCGATTTGCTAAAGCATTATTAAATAGTTATAAATTTACATATATATATATATGTATACTTAGCTAGTTATTCTGAGCTAGCTAAGTATACATGGGAACCCGTAATGCTTACCACAAGTCTGGTCAATGTGGTTAGTATTGCTGCACATTAAGGGCACTATCACCTTAACGTCTTCATTAACATATAGTTAACAGGTAAGGATCGACTACCAATACGAGCCCAGGACTGCTTAAGGAGGGTTAGTGTCAGACAGGTGCGCAATACTGAAAGGAAATCTTCATAAACTGAAAGCAAATCTTCGCTTCAGGAGTCTTTAAGTTCTTTCTTAGGGAGAGCATAATAATTGGTACCGATGTATATATTGCGATACGTGGGTTAAGGGTAGGAAGAGGATCGGTATTTTGCAGTTTAATCTAACAGAAATAAAATAATTGGAATGTGACGTCAAACAATACGATAAATACCGGAAAGTTAACTCCCGATAAATTTTAATAGGAACACGCTAGTGTTACACTAAGAGTACTGTATTTTTACATTTATTATTTATGTGATTGTGATGGAACGTATTTGTGGTGTAACAATAAAAAGTATTCTATTCTATTGATGTGCCTTCAATTTCATAATACACCTACTGACTCTCGTAGACTGCTGCCGGAGCTCATACCTACTGAGTCTCGTACACTGCTGCCGGAGCTCACTGTTAGGTGCTAGGCGATAGATTTTCTACTAGTGGGTAGTAGAAAATCTAACCGGGCAAGCATTCGCAAAATGCCGTTCCTCCATGAGGTGATGCTCAAGCCGGAGATCGAACCTTAGACCTGCAGACGGCTTCCCGTACGTTTTACCGCTCGCGTATCACTGCTATTGAGGCTTTGTATGTATGTGAAGGTATGGTTTGGTAGGTAGGTATAGTTTTGTGCCTCAAATTCAAATCCTTCCGCGTCATTGTTTAATAAACACTATAAACTGTAATCAACACTACAGTTAGGTACTACAGCGAAAGCATTTGAGCCACCTAACGGCCGTTGTTTGCCTACATGCGCTCCAAATTACCTTGCCTGCTACAAGTTGGCAGTGTGCTTAGCATTTTGATTGCAATTCCTATTCGTTCAACCAAATAAGTGGCAGCATTCCGGTGACGCGTCGCGTCCACCATTGTGCACTCTGATAAGACAAACGACTCAAAGATGTAACCATTTCCAGTAGCATACTCATTATTGCGCCGCTTGGGATGCTGGTTGTCAGGGTTCCGTACGGCAGGCGTCTTTGTATCACTTAATACATTACAAATCCGTAATCTATTCCAGAAGCCTTCAACGCGAGCCTAACAACAGAACCGACATTTTTGATATTAGTCAAATGTACGCCTGAATGACATAAAATATGTCCAAAAGGAAGTAACTACAATTTTATGAAGCTAGTTACCGGAATTCATAAGGTCGGCACCCCCGAGGGCCGGCGGCGGCGGCGGCAGGGAGTGCCCAGGCAGGGTGTGCGGGGGGTGTCATTTCACTAATTAACTCGTTGGGCGCGCCGCCACTCCATTACCGACTGTTTATTGTGACAATTATTCTACCTGCCCCTCCACTTCCCTCCCCCCGCGCCACCTGGTGCGGTGGTCTGCTCATCATTCACAAGTCTTGCCCCCGCTACTGCCGCGGAATATTAGATAAGAACCAAGGCTGCTGTATGCTCTGCGAGTAACACTGCAGATGATGAGAGATACGATAAAACCAAAGAAAACCAAAAACAGCAACTGAAAAAAACATATTGTTCTGCCTCTGTCTGTCCTTATCACACGCTAAGTGGGATCGGCACACCTTGTATTTTGCTTTCACTCTGTTTCATTAGGTACTTGTCATGTAGTAGGTGCTCACATTTTTATAGGTACCTAGGTATAAGTACATATACATATACATATACGTCGCGCACTCCTTTCGTACCTTTTTCTCTGTCCCGTCCACTTTCAAAACTCTGGTCCATCCGGCTTCCTGACATACCCGTAGTCATCACGCCGCGCCATTCATCTGTCATATCTTCAACTTTCTGTGGGTTTTCTGACCTTAAATAATAATAATAATAATTAAAGCTTCCTCTGATATACTCATCCCTTCTCTTTGCTATTATAGTTATATTATTAGTATTATATATTATATTATAGTCCTTTCATTGCTATCATTCCATTTAATTTCAATTGCTTCAAACTAATCCACATAAATTCAATTTTTGATTATGGAGTAAATAAGCAGAGAATTCTAAGATAGCCATATTGTATATATTCGTCTAGGATATCTTGTAATTTATTCATTAGACCTTTCTAACAAATACGTATTGTCGTGATGTTAAGCGAGCGCCGCCACCGCTCCGCCCATCGTCACGCGACCGCTGACGCGAATTATAACCTGCACCGGCTAAGTAGGTACTATACTAAACTTCCATTTACTTGATTTATTGTCATCGCTGAACCACAGGAAATTAAAAATGGTAGTATTCTACTTCTATATTAATATTCCTCATAGTTTTCAATAAGGAAGTGACAGTCAACGATCGAAAAATTAACTCCATGTTCTTAGTTTCAGGAGTAGATAGGTATATCAGTTGATAGAAAAATAAAGAAATAATTAAGACTGACATATAATTTAAGAAGATGAGTATCTGCAGGAGAGCTCACTTCTGAAAATCATCAGGAACGTAACTGCAGAGTTATATGGAACACAAACAAGTAATTGATACAAATAATAGGAACCTGATAAGTAGGCAAATTTAGCTCTTATGCCGAACCTCTGGTTAAATTACTGGACGAACGAGACATAAGAATAAACGTCTCGGAGGGCCGAGCGCAGTGCAGTAAATCAGTACGAGAAAGTTGACACTGCAAATGGACAATGCAATGACAGGCGTGGCGCTTACCGTCAGGAGAGCGGCATGTCCATTTCGTCACTTTGAACTTAAAAAGGGGTGCATGATTCCACATTGGTGAATGGCGAAAAGACAACGTTCAGTGAATTCTAAGAACTGCCCTACAGATCACTATAAACTGGACTTGATTCGAGAGATACATATATACGCGACAGCAACGATTAAATAGCATATGTATGTGACCTACCAAACTCACTTCATATCAAGCACAAAGCAAGTACCTACTGTGTAGTACAATAATAACGTTACAAAATTCACACACGATCAGCCGGTACCGATGCCGGTGCAGAGGTAAACAAACAAGACACGCGGCTTCCAAGAATAAAGTTCAGTGAACGCACTGAGAAAAATTTCATGTTTTGACATACGTAATTTTAGCCTCAACATACGTATTTCTTGTTTAAAACGTGACTAGCGTACATAAAGATGAGACAACATGACGTATAATGGCCTTGCTGTAAAGAGCATTGTACATTACAATAATGTACGAAAATCATTCGTTCATTCATTCATTCAATGATGTACTGTCATGCAAATAAGTATGTAACATCTTGACAAAGTAAGGATGTTACTTACGTAGATCCTGGTGTAGCCTACTTACGATAAGTATGTTTCCTACGTTTATTATGTTTACTATAAGGAGGTAGTCTACGTCAAACTTGCTACAGCCTATTAATGGTAAAGGTGATTCTGACGTTTAACATGCGTCAGCTTACGTACTGTAAGGAGGTTGCCTACATCAGCTTTGGTACAGCCTATTTATGGTAAAGATGTTCCCTACGTTTACCATGTATTGAACTACGTACAGTAAGGTGGTGGCCTACGTCAATATTGTTGCAGCCTACTTATGGCAAAGATGTTCCCTGCGTTAGTCATGTATCGGCCTATGTACAGTAAGGAGGTACCGTAAGTCAAATTTGATGCAGCCTACTTATAGTAAAGATGATCCCTACGTATCTCATGTATCAGCCTACTTACAGGAAGGAGGTTACGTACACCAATCTTGATGCAGGCTACTTATGGTAAGTATTTTCCATACGTTTGTCATGTAGTGGCCTACATACAGTAAGGAGATTGCGTACGTTAATCTTGATGCAGCCTACTTATAGTAAGGATGTTCCTTATATTTATAATGCATCGTCCTACGTACAGTAAAGAGGTTGCGTACGTCAATCGTGGTGCAGCCTATTTACTGTAGGGATGATCCTCATATGTATCATGCATCGGCTGTATTATAGTAAGGAGGTTGCCTACGTCAATTTTGGTACAACCTACTAATAGTAAGGATTTTTTATATATTTATCATGCATTCGCCTATGTAGAGTATGGATATTACATATGTACATAAACCTGGACCATTATTACGCTTAAGATGTTATTAAGAGCACCATTTGTAGTATACAAAGGTAAACCTCTTTACTATATGAAGGTTGCTCCTGGTTTATTTATGCGCATTGGATTACAATTTGTGCACCCTACTCTACATAGATTGATGCATTCTATACGAAGAAAAGATCCAAACCATTAGTAAACTGCACTAAGGTTTACGTATACAACCTAGCTGTACAGAGGCTGATGCACGATTTAAGTAATTATTCTATATGCAGGCTGCACCTGTAATAAGACAGTAAATAAGCATATTAAATAAATAAATACATAAGGTTAATAAAAATTTATTATCATCAATTTGTGATCTATTTATTGAAAACAATATACAAAATTGTTCTGAAATAAAAATAAATATTTAGGTCCATTATCAATTATCAATTTAAGTTGAAAGACAGGTGAGCGTAGCCAGCCTAAGGTGGTACATGACATTTATTAAGGACGTGGTGGAAAACTGTCAAACATCAGATATCAGGCTTAAAAGACATGCGTACAACATTTCACGGAGTTTGAAAAATTTATCTTCAACATGGTCTCCATATACATTTTATTTTTCTATGCGGAATCAACAATGTATGCGAGGATCAAAGCAGTGCGGCGCACAGTTACAGTTTCAGATTCACCATCTGGAATAAATAAATATTTTACGAAATTTGTTAAATAAAAATGACACTCCCTAAAAAGTATTACCAAGAAGTTAGGAAACAATAGCTTATTAATGTCAGACTACACTCGCTATACCACAATAGTTAATTGTGCTGCACTTGTAGCGTTACGTTTCCAGCTTATTTGTAGTCGTCGGGTATGTTCTAAGGGTATTTAAAGTACTTACCACTAGCACTAGTCCCTGGAGTTATAAGAAAAGCCCCTCATTATTTTTTGGATATATATGGTTGAGATCTTGTAAAATCTGCAATCAATAACAGATCATTCGAATAATTCCACTTTGAAAGTAATATGAAACATAAATATGAATTATGAAAGTAAAATATCATGTAGGTTTGAAAATTTAACATACCAAAATATACCTTGGGGTTATCGGAGAGTTGGATTGTCATAGGTAGTCGGATGTGTTCTTTATTCTCATAATATTTCCTTAACACCAGTATCAGCAGTCTTTCTCGAGGATTTTTGTACTCAGTGTCAGGTATCAATATTATTTTTAGCCAACTCAATTTGTCTTCTAATAAAGAAGCATCTGTAACAATTGTGTAGACTTCATTTACATAAATATATTTGTTTTCAACCGGCCTTGGGATGCCCGGATAAAATTGCACCATCCATATCTTTCTGTGGGAGTTGCAAGTGGCGACAAAAGGGAAAATATCACAACTTAGACAGCTGCCTTTTCCGAAGAACTGTCATCTTACAAACGAGCTCCCAAAGTTGCTTGCCAAGCATGGACATTATGGCAAATGAAATGAAATAAAATTATTGCAATTATAGCCCCCTTTCTTAATAGAGGGAGGCATTTGTTCAACGTTTGACTAAATCATTTATAACTAAGACTTTAAAAAAACAACAAAGTCGCTTACCTGTGAATGTTGCCGTTTAGCATTTGAATTCACTGGTTGCCGGATAGCCAGGCTGTGTCTTTGGCCTTTCTTTATACACACAGACCCACTTTGGGGCGACTGAACCCCTTTCTTCGTTTATTTAAATTTGATTGGTGATAAATTGATTTTGGAAACTTTGTAATAAAAGATTTTTTATAAATAATCACTGTTGAAAACATTTACATGCGCGCGGGACGCGATTGCCACGGTCTCAAAGAAAACTAATATTATAGCTGTTGCATTACGCTCCAGCCAGTATTGCCAGCGTGTAAATCAAAATCAGCCGAGTATTCACATAAAAATGTTTTAATATTAATAAAATTAGATATTAACTTTGATATCATTGATGCATTGTATAGACTTTTCAAAAACTATTATAATAACAATTGCTCCCCGCGGTTTTATCCATGTAGACAAAACAATCCATGTTTAGTAGTATTAGATTAAATATTTATAAAAAAAACTGAACACTTGCTTACAGCCTCAAAAGCTCTGTTTTACAATTAGTATGGTTAGATTAGGAAATACCAAAATCATCAGGTGAGAATGTGGCTAAATGCTGTTATAAATAAAAAAAAATGTAATTTTTCCTGTTCAAGAACAGTAACATTAGTAATGCTAAGTTTTAATAAAACACTTAAAAATATAAAAATATATCCAATGACGATTCCGCCTAATTTTCTTGCTAAGCCGACGTAACGTCACAAATATTTTCAAAATATTTGATATTATTATATTTCCGCAAGGTAACGCCTGAATCGATTCATTAGAAATACTAAGGTTTGTAAGTAAGGACGAGAATGTATATTTGTATATATATATATACGCTGAAATTGCTGGACCACTTTGGATGAAACTGAAATATAAATAGAAATATAGATAGTTTAGGTCTTAGATAAACACAACGCAAACTTCTTACTATCATAATCATCATGACCATCATCACTTTTCATTATTGCCTACGTGAATGATACTGCGGGATGCAGTAGGTATATACCAAATATATTTTTAAAAATAACAGAAAAAAAACCTTATATCAATTTTTTATTCTATATAGTCAATAGTATACTATAAATCATCTCATCAATGTATTACTTTTTATTATTTCTGTCCTTATTGAACTATTATGATTAAAACACCACGTAACGATACCGATACAAGCAACGTTATATATATGTTGTATTTGATGTAAAAAATGAGGAACAAACTAAAAGTACAAATGCACATAATAGACATAACTAAAGAAGTACCAAATCGAAATATGGGGTTTCAGTGCAGAGTAACTAGTTTTTATTTATTTGCACGCGTATAACAATTGATTTGTTTGTATTTTATACGAACATGAGTACGAGCGCAAAATTGATTGTAAATGAAGAAATATTGAAATAAGCAATGGTCGAAAATCAGCGTTTATGAAACACTGCTTTCGTATTTTTTTATTCGGCATCTGGCAACACTAATCTTCTGTCGTAAAACAATCTTTAAAATGTCGAGGGAACAGTATATTATTGCGCCCGCAACATTTAAATAATGTACAAATGCAGTATGTCTAAAAACGTATAATGATGTTCCCTACGTTCATCACGCATAGGCCTACGCGCAGTAAGTAGGTTACTTAAATGAATTTTACGTAAATTTATTGCGCATAAATTCACGTACGGTAAATAGTTTTTCTACGTCAACCTTGAAGCTGCTCACTTGTGGTAAAGATCTTTCTTACCAAATCATGCATCAGCCTACGTACTGGAAGGAGCTTGCATAATTCGCTTACTTATATCGTGCATCGGCCTACGTACAGTAAGGAGTCTTAGCGCAGTCTACTTAAATGTAACTAATAATGTTTTCTACGTACCTACATCATGCATCAAGCTACGTACATATAGGAGATTATCTACTTATACCTTGTTGTTGCCTACTCACAGTAGGAGTCTGTTTCCAAAATACTTACAATAAATAGACGATCTACTTATAGTCACGACGAAAAACTACTTGAAACATTATTTTTTTTAGTCAAGACGTTTGTGTCATCCTGTTAATGTTGGAGTACATTTATAAAGATGCGACAGCATAATGTAATGTTCTATCTGTGACGTCATATCCATGGACTACTTCCTAGCATGTATCTGCCTATATCAGTTACGTATGTTGAGTCTTGTTGACGGACCCGACAGACGTGTACGTATTTAACGGCAATATCAGTACACAACATGTTGTAACTTAGTGACGTGTTGATACGCTTCAACATTATTTTGTATTATCCAACATTTTTACGGCTGTAGATTACGTATTTTAGATAAAACTACACATACATTGTGAAAAGACTTCGCTACATTTCATTTTTTTCTCAGTGCGCTTTTAGAAAATTGGCACCTTCAGCATTTCTCCGGAACGTATAGTTTAGCAATATCTTCTCTTACAACAAATAGCTTACACAAAATCAACACAATCAGTGACAAACGACTTTATTTTTACCTCTTTTTTCTCTTAGACAATAACCTCCCAAGGCGTTTTCCGTTCATAGATACTAATGCCTTTACAGTGCCATACCTATATTTGAAGTGTAGATAATGCAGTATTCTTTTGCTGAAATTGAAATTGAAGGATGACAATTAGATATGTGTACTTATGGCAAATATGTACATACTACTCAAGTTGTATATAATATATCACGCAACAATGCGATGTTGCATCGAGCTTTGAAACTCAAAGCTCCTTGAAATGTGATCGACGCGCGACGACGCGCTGACGACGGGACTGCCTGCTTTCGTTGATAATTACCAAGATAGAACTGACTATGAGGGATTTGCACGACTGTCTGTTGTTTGTCTTGTCATTAACCTTTTATTTCAGTGGTATATAAATAGCGACTGACGAATTGGTATCTAACATTATGTAATGTAATAATGATATCCTCGTGCTGGGAGTTGACCGCGTGGTCCATGAAGTAACTGTTATAGAGTCTGTTGTGTAGAGGAGGTGCCAACGGGCGATAATTGGCCACACAAACAGTAGCGCAGCGCTATAATACCGGCGGCGCGTCGCGGGTCAACAGCCACGTGCGAGCCGGAACCGAGCGATAACAAGGCTGCCTCACCGCCGCGCCATATGCCACTTCACCTGTGTTACCTACTTCAGCTATTCTTTTAGTCGTTTTGTTGACTAAGACCATTTGTTAGTTTAGTGCAATCTTTGCTCTCTGATATAAGAACTCTAAATCGTCTAATTATTGAACCCTACTCGAAATTGAAAAAAAGCTGATGCACCATTTGGTGTTAAGTTTTGCCAAGAGTTCCAGTGCAGTGGAATCCGTGAGAGGAGCTGTTTGAACATTTCAACTGAATATGTATCACCTATATTATAATATAATACAAAATAGCTTATTGAACATCAATTTGAAAAAAATAATATTACAGCAGGAACACTCGAAACTAAAGTACAAAGGGCGGACTTCAAGCGATCTCTGCCAATCAACAATTTAATGATTATTAAAGTTTAATGTATTAAGAATTATAAGACTAAGGGGTCAGATCAGGTATATTCAACAGGTTGTGTTTATGATCTATCACAACATTGGTATGATTATAAATCAGTTAAGGTATGTAGTCAACATTAGTTATAGGTAGGTACTTGAACAACAAATAACAAGAGGCGGTCAAGTGCAACACAGATTACCGCTAATGATCCCAAAAATATATAAAACAATTTGTTGTAATATTTTAGAACACATACCTACTATGTAAAATATTGCCCTGACAGAACCTGTGAAGACCTGAAAGGAACCATCGGTGTGCAGTTGGCCAGTTTTTTAACTATTCGATATACATTTAACTACCTATTCGCCTATTTATAATGAACTTTGTAGGAACATGCAAGACGTAACGCAATGTTAGTAACGTAACATGTGCGACACACACCAGATGATGTACACTTGACTCGTAATTGCTGCTAATTCGGTTGAGTTGAGACTCCAGGCAGCGTGTTCCGATATGTGACGATCGACTCTCTGTTCTCTATTTTTAGAACGGTCAAGCTAATGACATGATTAATTTCATTCGCGGTGACTGTCAAGTTTTACGTTATCGCGTATGCAACAAGTGTTGGAAAAAGCGGCCGTTTGATTGTGTGTGTGTATTTGTTACTGTATACGTGGTTGTTGTTGGTCAGTGTGGAGTGCGTGTGCGCAGCGCGACCCGGATTGCAGGTCGCGGAGTTACGGGCTATCTGCCAATCGGCCGCTACGCGACGCGACGCTACATTGTTTCTGATTTACGCCCTCGTGTCCATTTCAAATCGCTTCAATGATTGATAGTAAATTATTGATCGTTTAGATAATTCGCTCAGTTCAGAAGCAGGACACGATGCGACAACTAACGACGGATGGTTAACAATAAAGAGTTTCTTGCTCTAATTACATCTGGCGACATACTCGACCCATTTCTGTCGTACACAGCGCGTACCTACACGTCTTGTACATGTGTGGCGTGTGTATGTGTGTGTCACGCTGTAATGGCGTGTGTGCTTGTGTGCGTGCGGGTGATAAGAGGTCGCGCGATAACCCGCCGCGCCGCAGCCGGCCGCCGGCCGAGGCCGCATGTCACGATATCGACGGAAACCGAGCCGCAGCGATGATGGTTACCCTGATCGTTCGATACTGAATCCATGTACCTATTTGGCACAAACACCATTATTTTTATGGCATAAGTAGGTAGGTAGGTAGGTACACGCTAGCCGTTGCCAATGACGCAGTACCTATATTTTATTTGAAATAACTTTACAATTTAAATTTGCCTGACTCTCACAATGTCTCAGCCCACGGCATTCATGGGAGAGCAAAATGATCAGTAAGTACCTACCAAGATCACAGAAACCATGGAATAAACAATAACGCCATCGTACATTTTATCTTTACCTTGAGGTTAGAGCGTTGGGCACCCTCCCTACTAAGCTCGAGCAGTTAGATTCAATAGTACTACCTAACATACTATTGACATAGGAGTTACCAAACTGTTTTTCATGCATTAGATTCTCGTTGTTCTCATTCTCGATGTTTATTACTACATCCCCATTCATGCTAGGTACATCGTTCCCTAATTGTTATTTATTTATTCACTCAGTTTGCTACTTGCATTAAAGTTCTAATGTCGCTTGACGAAAACTTACCTATCTGGCACTTACTATACTTGCATACTGTTTTCATGCAGTATATTATATACATTGCATGGTGTTAATAATAATAATAATAATGCCTATGGAGAGTTTCAAACTCAAACGCCAAAAAGGAGGAGAACGGCAAACTGACAGACAAGGAACTACGTTAGCTCGTCGTCTGTCTGTTTGCTCGTCCGTATGTCACGGATCTGTTAGTTACTTATTATATTTTTAGCTTATTATTCTCATATCTGCCAGAGAGTTGAAATATATAAAATCTTAGATATCTGCTAGCTCGGAATGCGTTACAAACCTGAAATTGATATAGGGTCCATAACACCTTGTACCAATGTGTTATGGACCCAAAAACTAATATTTAACTAAAAATCCATAGAATAATATATTAAAATAACACAAATTAAGTAATACAATTACTTTTCAGAGGCACCCACTGAAATACGTGAGAGTTAGCAAAAAAACTCTTGTGCACCCTCGTGTTTGAGTAGAGTACAGAAATATTTTTCATCGTTTTGTTTATCTTAGTAACTGATAAAAAAAGGGAGGCACTCAAAAGTGGTAAATTTTATATAAAATGTGTTATGAGGTCTATCTTAAAAGCCTAACTAGTTGGAAATCGGAAAAGCCGTTATGTCATATACCATCCTACAAACTACAATTTATAAAATTATAGATTAGTTTTCAGCTGTAATTACACAAAATCAACAAAAAATATATATCTCGGGTTGTTGCTATGCAGAACGTTAAAGAGAGCTAGTTCCGACACACAATTGGCTGTGTTGTTTCACCATTTCGGAAATGTTTTAATGAGTTATGGCTAGTTAGTTAGTTCCTAAACAAATAGGTCACCAGCTTGTAAACGAAGTACCTATCCTACTTACAAAAATGAAATAGTATTTTAATGTAAGTAATCATTATGTACTTAGCTTGTATAGTAACGAGAAGGCCAAGTGTAGCAGTATGGCATGCCATGGCACATGCCGCACCGCACCGCACTACACTGCGCTGCTCGCCACGTGGTAGCGTCCTTCTTCTGGCACATATTATACACCAGTGTGTGCCAGCCGCGGGAACTGTTATGTTGTCTGTGTGTAATCCCATGGTTGCTAATCACCGTGCAATAGTTAGTGCGGAACGTTATCGACTTACCACTAACTAACACCTCTACATGTGCAAGCCGCGCATGGGGATTCGATAGCGTCTTGACTATATTATACCTATCAACAGAGGTTTGTTAAATATGCTTTGAGTGCCATCTAATAGGGAGCGAGTCTATCGCCATCTACCGGGACTAATCCCGATTATCAACTAAAACTGAGTAGGTATACAAATCACACAAATATTACTAGTGGCTCTGTGAGGTAAACACCTCGCGTCGCGACTAACATTGTGTTCTGTTTACACGTTTACAAACTACATAATATATCTCTGAAAGTATTATAATAACCATCGTTTTGATAAAATAACTGAATCGACGTTAAAATTGACTATAAATATTAACAATGTTTATTTATTTAAGAAACACCAACCGTATACATACATATTAAATAATCATAAAGCACGTTCTTATTGTTAAAGTTCTGATACATATACTTACCTTTACAGGTGTTCACAACATTTACCAAAAAGTGAGTGGTAAAGCGATTATATAACGAAAAACATCATATTATTACAACTGATTTACTACAACATTGATAGGTTAAATCATCATAACTGTGAACACTAACTCAATATAAGTACCAAATTTATTTAGTTATCTATTTATAACTAAATTTTATGCAATCATTACTTTTTTGTTATAAAGAATGAACAAATCGTTAGAACATGTCAGAACATGTCCCCAAATAAGGACTTAACAACCCCTAAAACCATTAAAGGAATTGTGAAAAATATCTAAATCACTAAAAGAAGAATTTAACTAGTTGTAGATACGATTAGGAGGATGGAGAAGCTCGCGTCCACAGGAAATACCTTTTACTACCCTGTACGTGTCCCCTGGGTGGTGCTAAACGAGTTTCAACGCCGAGGCTCAGGCGGCGGATATGATAACCTGATCCTGGCTTACCAGGCGGCCTCAGTAGCCGAGAGGATTAAATACCCTCTGAAGGACTGATGCGGAAAGGAAGGGGATACTACCGCAACTATTTCCCAAGAAAATTATGGGTTTATGTCCTACAAAAATGTTGATTTGTCGAACCACCCGGCTAACACCCGGCGCCAGGTTGGGTCCGGGCCTCCTGGTGTGAAATATGCCACCGGCCACAAGGTAGTTCAACAGCAGGCCCCTTGTGGAAATTGGGCTACTGCTGAACAGTTCATCGCACCGAATAACACCAAAGGGCGACAAATCAAAAAAAACCACACGCTCTCAATAGCGACCTGGAATGTCCGTGGGCTATTCAAGCCTGGAACTGCAGAAAGAGTTGAAAAAGAGATGGATAGGTATCAGATAGACATGCTTTGCATAACGGAATCGCACATAAAAGAAACTGGTCACTACACCACCTCCTCAGGAAGACTGGCCATTGTCTCAGGTAACCAAGAAAACAGCTTTAGTGGAGTGGCTGTTCTGATCGCAAAAAACTTGATAGATAAGCTGGTCGGAATGCATGAATGACCGCATTTTAAAAGTCAAATTGTGTGCTCAGCCATACCCCATTAACACAATCACCGTGTATGCCCCTACGTCCAAGTCAAGTGAAGAAGAGATATCAGACTTTTACAACAATCTCAATGGTGCTGTTCAAAGCATTCCCAAAAAGGAACCCATGATAATTATGGGTGATTTTAATGCGAAAGTAGGTAGCACCGATAAAGACAATCATTTGAGGAACGTCGTAGGTAGATTTGGCCTAGGCACGAGAAACGAACGAGGGGAGAGACTTTTGGACTTGTGTGCCGGTAATAGTCTTACAAATTATGAATACTTGGTTCCAACAACATCCCAGACGTCTTTACACGTGGACAGCACCTAATGGTTTGTACAAAAACCAAATACACTATATTATCATAGGCCAAAGATGGAGATCTTCTATTCATTCGGCAAAAACGCGACCAGGTGCTGACTGCGGCAGTGACCATCAACTATTAGTTGCTAAACTGAAAATTCGCCTGAAAGTCACATCTGTAAGGAAAGCGATCAAGCCCATCTATTTAAGCTCTCCAGCGCAAAAGGCATATAAAGATGAAATTCAAACCCAACTTCAACAACTTCAAATTGATCCATTCGAAGCTCCTGATGTGTCATGGCTAAAGTTAAAGTTTTCTATCCAACAAGTGGCTACACAAACAGCAAACAACCATAAGGTCGTTTCTTCTAAAGCTGAATGGATAAGTGTAGAGGCATAGGGTAAGATTGAAGAGCGGAAAGCGTTAAAAGCAAGCTTGTGCTCGGAAGAAGATCGACACCAGTATGCCGACTTACAAAAAACAATTCAGAGGCTTTGTAGGAGGGATAGAGATAACTTCATCAATGGGATATGCAAAGACATAGAGAAGTGCTCTGAAGCCGCTCACACTCGTGATATGTTTCAAAAAGTCTTAGCGAAACAATTCAAACCCCAGCATTGGACTATCGAAAACGAGAAAGGAGATCTTATCACTGAGAAAACAGCAATTTTGGAGAGATGGCGAACCTATTGTCAACATCTTTATAGTGATAACGCCGAAGATGATAAAAGACTGGACTATGTCAATAGAGAACCTGACATCCTTCGCCACGAGATTGAGGAAGCTGTTAATAAACTTAAGCCCAAGGCTTGTGGCAGTGATGGAGTTACAGCCCAAATGTTTCAAAATATGAGATCTATAGGTATAAAAATCATCCATACAATAGCTCAAAAAGTCTGGAGAACGGGTCAATGGCCGGAAGACTGGACTGAATCGACGGTGGTTCCCCTGCACAAGAAAGGACCAACACGCAAATGTGAGAACTACCGCACCATCTCACTCCTCTCCCACGCCAGTAAAGTGCTCTTGCGAATTTTAAACAGGAGGCTGGACGCCTACATTAGCAGACATATATCCAAAGAACAAGCCGGATTCGTAAGAGGCAGAGGCACGAGAGAGCAAATCCTAAACATAAGGCAACTCATTGAAAAATGCAGAGAACACAACATTAGTGCTATATTGTGCTTTATTGACTATGCCAAAGCCTTTGACTGCATAAATTGGAACAAGATGTTCAGTGTCATGATCGAAATGGGTATCCAGACCATCTTACATTTCTCGTACAAAACCTTTATCGAAATAGCAAATCAAGAATAAGGCTAGAAAACGCTACATCAAATCCCTTCTAAACAGAACGAGGAGTGCGTCAGGGATGCATTCTTTCGCCATTACTGTTTAATCTCATAGGCGAGCATATAATGAGAAGAGTCCTGTATGACTGGAATGGTGGCATACGAGTAGGGGGTCACTTGCTGAATAACCTACGCTTTGCTGACGACACCACGATTATAGGTGCCTCTGAAACTGAACTGGCTGAACTCCTGACCAGAATAGGCAATATCAGCCAAGAATATGGTCTTCACATTAACAGGAGCAAAACCAAACTGATGTTTGTAGACAGAGCGGGCACCATGCAGCGAACTAATGAGCTCCGTGACCTGGATGTTGATCACAGATTTGTATATCTGGGATCACTAATCAGTGATGACGGCAACTGCGAGCAAGAAGTGATCAGAAGATCCCAGATGGCAAAGTCGGCATTTAAGAGGCTCGAGAAGGTATGGAGAAATAGAAGCATCAACCGCAAAACCAAAATAAAACTTATGCAGACCCTTATTTTCTCGATATTTCTTTATGCATCTGAAACCTGGACTTTGAAGACTTGTGTGCGCTCGAGGATTGACGCATTCGAAATGTGGTGCTGGCGTAAAATGCTCCGAGTATCCTGGACAGAACGCCGGACTAATGAGTCAATCCTCAGAGAGCTCAAAATTAAGTCAAGACTGTCAACTATATGCATGCAGAGAGTTTTAAAGTTCTTCGGACACACAGTCAGGCGAGACCCAGACAGTCTAGAAAGGCTTATAATTACTGGCTGTGTTGAGGGCAAGAGAAGTAGAGGACGCTCGCCAACACGATGGACAGATGCTACTCAGGGTGCAACACAGTCAACCCTTCAGGCCGCCATTCAGATGGCACAGGACCGGTCAGCTTGGAGAGCAGTGGTGGCGCAGGCTGCACGCCATAATCACGTCCCTCAGTCATGAGGATACGACTAAGAAGAAGATACGACCCATTCTTAGAAGAGGACAATTTCGTCCTAGGTTTGTTGTACTGCTTGGAATATTTTTATATAAATATTTTTGTTATTCTTTGGCGCGGATAATTATGCTATTTTATTATATTAATATTATATATGAATCATCACTTAGAATGGAGGAACAGTCGATAAAGTTAAGTATTATTTTATAAAGAAATGTAAGGTCACGATTTTAATTACGGTCCCGCAATACATACATTTCTAAGAAGGATAAACGATGTAGGTATGGACATAAATAAAAATAAAAAAAAATCGTTTGAGAAATGCGACCTACAGAGGAGAACAGCGGAACATCCGCCGGACAAACATACGAAACCATTTTCTCACTTACATAATTATGCCTGAAGAATTCACACAAGTGACTGTTTGTTTTTAATAGAAAACCTAAATTGGCCCTAAGTTATATTTGTAAGAAAAATTTACATTTCATTAATGGCTGAGGATTTTGTTTAATAAATAAAATAAAATAATAAATAAGATGAAATGGAGACGCTTCGCGCTCGTTCGGTCGATAAATGCGAAATTTTGTGATTGTGGTATGGATGTGAGTGTGTGTGTACCTTCTTTATATTAAACTGAACTGATTTGAATGAAACTTGGAATAAAGATACCTAATGATAGACCTGAATCTACACATAGGATACTTGTCATTGTCATCGTCACCACTATTCATCATTGTCTACGCGGGTGAAACCGCGGAACGTAGTTATCTGTCCCTCACCAAATTGCTCTTTCCTGATATTTATTTTGATTACAATAAGCATTTTGTGACGCCCTCTTTCCTAAGTATAGTTATTTATATTATTGTATTTATATACAGTTAGGTATTATATATATACAATTAGTATTGATTGACATTAAGTAGGTGTTATAATAAATCCAACGCAGAAGGTAAATAAAAAAATCAACTTATATACTTTTCAAAATATCTGTAGACTAAGTTAACGCTCTAGAAAACCTACTACAAAAGTTTATTTTTAGTCTAGTTTTCATGTTCTTATCAAAATGTTATCAAATTAAAGGAATGTATCCCAGTACAGCATATATTTTGGTTTTAAAGAGAGCCAGTAATTATAAGTTCTAGTTAAGTCTAAATTGAGAATAGTTGATGATTGTTATATTATTCATAGCTTTTCATAATACGAAAAGCACTTTACCGTCCTCACATCGTTCTGAAACAAACGTGAGGGCTGGCGCTGCGGCTACTTGGGCAGAGCGACTCGACCGGTACAATTTGGGCCGTTTGGTGTAGAGACATTGGGTCTGTGAGGTCCGGCCACGGTAATGTTATCTATAACATTACCGTGGTCCGGCTCATTATATTTAACAAAACTTATCAGAGCGCTTGGTCGATGCGATGCATGATCAAAATGCTGCCTCGTATTTTGCTATCCTAACGGGGAAATATTGGCAGCATGTTCCTTCGAGACCAGCTAATGGATTTGACAGCAAAAGCCACCTATAATAACGATTACACCATTATCACCCTCTTGTCGGCAACTCAATAGAAGACGAAACGATCTCAAATATACAACTGCAAGCGCTAAAAGCATTCTAGGTAAGTGTTTTACTCACCGATAGACTGTAACAAGATATGAGTGAGAACTATTACCTTCTCTAATCAATCCGACTCCAGCGCAGAGACAGTGCCAGCGGCTGTTTATCGCTTACGTAGATGGATTAATCTGTATAGACTCTTTATTATTATGTGTATTATATGTTCTGGCATCGGTTGGTGCATTGAATTTTTTGTAACGAAAATAATCTCTGTCTTTAGTAACATTAAGTTGATGTTATAAAAACGCCATCGTCATCATCAATGGGAAGATTCGTGTTTGATATTCCCGTAAGTAGTCATTTTACAATGCCTACCAAATGCATATAAATCTTCCTTATATTCACTAAATTCATACATAAAAAACTTAAGTTACCACACCTGACGTCGGACACGCTTTTGATGAAGATTGGGTCCTTGAGCAGTTAGGGCAGTTTTTATCCAGATTTGCTGAGTAAAGCCTGCGAGACCTGGGAGGGAAGTGAGATCTAAGAATAATTTAATTGCTTATGCATTACATATTATTGACAATATACCTTTTCCTAGCTTGATCGTAACACCCATTCCTGTGTATGTACTTATAATAAAAACTTGGAATGAAACAAAATGCACTTAATATCATATTTAGGATTCCATACTGGAAATCGTAAGCCTCAATGGGAAGCCGGTTGAACATCTTCAAAGAATAAATTAGTGTCGTGAACATGCCTTACAAGAAGTTGTAAATAGAAGATAAAATACATTTTTAACGTTGTTCGTGTTTGCTCTATCGTTAAACGGTAACACATACAAGCGTTAAAACTCGATGTGATTACAGTCAAATACCGTAAGTATGATTTTTGAACAGTATGAAAAAAATAGGTTATATTTAATACATACAATATAAGACCTCTGTGTGGAGTCCGAATCGCCTTTGGCCGTCTTCTCGTACCTACCAGCATTATCGGCCGCGGCTTCACTGTCGTAGCCACGCTACTGTACCTATACTAACGTTAAAAAAGTGAGAACTAGTCGTTTTTTGGTCTGCTCGTAACCGGAATAAATTACTTACAAACCTTTAATTTAAATATTTTGTAGAATCATAACCTAAAAACGATTTTTGGGCGAGCGTACAGTGCAAGAAACGGCAATTGAAGCGCTCGTAGAGAAGTATGCTTAGCCATTCTGAACCGATCAGCAAAGTTAAGCAACGTCCGCCGTGGACATGATTTGGATGGGGGACCGCTGCTGGTGAAATTACAAGTACTTACTGAAGGCTTCCGTGCTTCGGAGGGCACGTTAAGCCGTCGGTCCCGTTTGCTGTCTCATGATTGCAGTCGTTACAGCATGGTGGTAGGGCATTTTGCGAATGTCCGCCTGGCTAGCTACCACTCTAAAGTAGAAAATCTGTAATCAAGCACCTATACCGGTGTGTTCCAGCAGCTGTCCTTGGAGAGCCAGTAATTCTAGGATAACTCGACCAATCACTTTCATCACTTACCATCAGGTGAGATAGTGGTCAAAGGCTAATATCAGGCTATCAGGCCTAAAAAAACCTTACAGAAATATAATATTATTTCGTACAATACCTACTATGCGCGGGTTGTCATTGTCTACAGCTGATGGAGCTCTAAATGCAATGAATTGAAGGGCTATAAAAATAAATGAAAGCGGTTGGTATAACGGGGTCTAGTCAGGAATCTGAAATTTCTGTAAGTAAATTATTTTAAAATATAAAAGCTGACAAGAAGGTGATTAAAAAAAACTCCTAACTTTTACCGTTACCATAATATATACTAATATAGGAGTATTTATCGAAGGTAGCTCAGAACTTCAACGAAAATCACAACCAAATATATCGCTGTGACTTTTTTAAAATTCAGACAAATGAAGTGTGGTGTTTGTTATAGTTTTCTACGTTTCCGGTGCAGACTGCAGTGGCAGGGTACAGTGCCTTACACTTACTCTTCTGGCTTTTGAAGGGATAATGATAAATACATCATTTAAATTTCAACAGTAAATGGGATATTTTAAAATTAAATTTGTATTTTGTCGGGCACGTTGCCAACTGGTAGTAGGCTGAAACGTTTAACTACCCCGCACATTTAGGCGTTACATTACATTACATTTAGGCAACCTAAGGGGCCCGCAAGGCCCCTTAGGTTGCCTAAATGCTTTCGTTGTAGTATCTGTAGTGTTGCATATAGTTTTTGTGCAAGCGTAGTATTTAATACAGGCATATCGCCGATATAAAAACATACAGTTAGACAATGACGAGATACTTATTACTCGCCATAGGTTCCTGTAACTTTACTTAATAATATTTATGTATATAATATGTATATGTATGTTAACTATATCTATATCTTCTATACATCTATATATATATATATATATATAAATAAAACTGTAACCGATCCAATTCTGTACATTGAAGATATTTTGAAAATAATTTTTGCCAGCATTCTGTAGCTCTGCCAAAAAAACAATACTGATGCTAAAATTGTATGTTTTTAAATTTTTGTCTGTCTGTATCCCGGCCGCGCATCACTTCAAAACTACTGAATGGATTTGAATGAAACTTAGCACGATTTGAGTTCATACTACGTAGAAGGACATAGGATACTTTTTATCCCGAAATTCAGCACGGTTCCCCTGGGAAAGGGGATGAAAGTCAAAATGTACACTTAGTTGTAATTTATTAACGCGTAGTCCGATTTCAATCATCGTTTTTTTGTTAGAATGGTGGACTTCCCTCACGGAAATCCCGGCACCCCACAGGTAGCCCAGCACCCCACGGGCAGCACGGCACCCCACGGGCAGCTCTGCACCACACGGGCAGCCCGGCATCCGACGGGCAGCCTGGCACACGACGGGTAGCCCGGGACCCCACGGGCAGCCCGGTACCCCACGGGCAGTCCAGCACCCCACGGGCAGTCCGGCACCCATATTTAGTTTTGCAAGCTTGCTAAGATAAAAGTCTAAAATCTGGAACATTCGCTACAATCAGTTTTTTTAACTATTTTTTTTTTTTTTAAATGAAATTATCGTGAGTTTCACACATTATTCAATGTTATACAATAACCGGCAAAACACTCACGTTGGGTATCGAGTACGTCGACCCGGGTTTCGAGCATGTCAGATGCTCATCATCAGGGCGAGTGCGCCCTGATTAATACGTAATATATATTTGTTCTACCGCCAGACAAAACCACCGTTTTCAAATCGTAATTTTACGACAAGACAAGGTACTTTGCGTGTAAATTTATTGTGCGAACCGGAAGGCACTATCTGAGTTACTTAACATGACTGTCTTTATGCACCGTTTTCCAGCAGGAAACTACAACCTGGGAGTTTTCAAATCCAAAGTAAAGAGCTTCTTTTGAGCTATGCTTTACTAAGAGTGCTTCACCGCAGTCCACAGCGTTGTGAGATAAACAGTGCACAAATGTGAATAATTAGTCTGCAGGTACGGCAATCGCGGACGAAGTCGCAGGTACAGCTAGTATTATATAATATAGATGGTTTTAGCCAATATTTACAAGTTCTTTTCTGATTGAGACACTTTTTTTTTCTGTACCTTGACAATGTCGACAGCAAAAATAATATTTTTTAATTATAGCTGATAGGCTAGTCGTTGTCCACTATCTCACCTGAGGGTAAGTGACGATGCGGTCGAAGATGTTGTCAGTATAACCTAGAATTACTGGCTCTCAAGGACAGCTGCCGGAAGGTGCTTAGCGACAAATTTTCTAACTGAGGTGGCAAGCCAGGCCGGTTTTCACAAAATACCCTATCACATACTATAACGACTATACCATCCTTAAACAAAAATCAGAACCGACGGCTTAACGTGCACTCCGAAGCACGTGCACGCTCAGTAGTGATGCCACTAGCGGTCACCCATCCAAGTGTTGACCGCAGCGTGCGCTAGTTGGCCCAGATGTTTGATAAGTACGGCTAGGCATGCTCCGTTACGAGCGCTACGAAAAATATAGTCTCATCAAACTTACTTTCAGCATGTCCCTTTACAATAAATAAAATACTTACCAAATACAGACTGAATGCTCACTATTCTCTCTCTTTCAGTATCTATTGCGTTGATCCTTACTCTCTGGTTCGATGCTCCACGCTGGGTAGCTATGTGTCATACAATAAATCATTCCGATGTAATAGACGCACTGCTTCAGTAGTATACAATTCACGGCCAGTTTTTATCACCCAAGTGTTAAATAATGTATTTTTATCACGTGAATATAAATTGCACGTTACTTTTTCTCGCAAACTGCCAATGACTTCACAACCATTGTGTTCCTGTGAAGCGTGCCAGCACCGCGCACCAGGCTAAAGTCACAATCCTTCCACATTAAACTAATAAAATAAATAATATTGAAGAACGAAAACAAGTAGGTATGTGGCTACATGAAAGAAAATTTAAATAAAAGTTTTTTTTTATGGTAATGTGAGGGAACACGCGGTAACCTCTGCCTTTACTAGATGCAATTTGCCACGCACTGGTGAATTGCGCCCATCACCTTGGGACATACAGTTGTTAAGTCTCATGTGCCTGTGATTTCATAACCACTTACTGCCTCTCAAGGATCACTGGCGGAATACACTGTTAGGTGCTTGGCGACAGATTTAGGCAAGCATCTGCAAACAGCCACAGTGGTGAAGTTCAAGCCAGCGCAGCGGTCTAACCTCGGTCCTACAGTCCTACGGCACAGCAGTCCGTAGCTATCACATACGGCTATCACTGTTATCTGTTCAAAGTTGGAATATAATTTCGTTTTCTCGTGAAATTGATTCCAAACTAAATGTTAGCATAACGCCTCTAGGAGGTTACATGCTCGTCTACAAGTTACGTCATACACGCTTCGACGGCGGCGGCGCTTCGTAATTATTATTGTGGCTAGGCAACATTTAATTATCATAGATTACCGAGGCAGCGGTGCGCGCTGCGGTGGAACTAGTAACGCGTTTTTTCACCTCGAATATGAAATAGCGCGGGGCTCGTCCCTGGCCCTTGCTCCCTGCCCTGCCCGTGCCAACGCCACCGTCCGCAGGGCTTTGAGGTAGGGTTGGCACATATCAGCTTATTACAAGTTTTCCATTTTCAACAGACAGCTGTCGTACATACTCAACGCGTACAGGGTACTTGAAATTTTACAGGAATATACAAAAATTAGTTCAAGTTATACTAGATACATATTTACTTACTTACATGGTACGTACGCGCTTTAAGTGACGTATTCTTAGGTTTATTCATTACCAAACATTTTAGTCATGTTATCGCCCTATATAACATTTAAAAAATGTATAGGTTTCCCTCGCCTATATCTACATTCTGACTAGACAAGTCTTCTAATTACAAGTATATTTCAGATTACTCATAACATTTGATTCTCTGTCAGACTGATAATGCTAGCAATATTATATAATTAGGTAAGTCTTTATACAAAACATTCTTTTTAGCCAAATGAAAATTGATGGTCTTGAAAAGGGAAGTAACCGGCGCGTACTTTCACCAATATATGGCGCAAACATGCACAACTCTCAGTTTTGATTTGTTATGGTCAATTAGCAATTAGCAACGCTTAGTTCTGCACACTGGTACTTTAGTTTTAATATCAACTGTAATTTTGTGTTTACAGGATATCTTTGAGAGTATCTATGCCATCTGACCACTTGATAATTATACTTATGTACTTTATGTACTGATATACTTTGTGCATAACACAGACAGAGATAATAAAGAAGAACTGAGTTCAAAATTGGGCATATCAATAATGTATGAACATTTGCAATCGGGGAAGTTCCAAAGACATAATATGACACGATTTAGGACTGTCTATTTGGTGAGTCAATCTACGGGTCAATTGTAAAAGGAATTGAAATTTGGATAATACGCTCGGTAGGTGGCCAAATTTTTCCCCTACTACATGGGACAAATGGTGCTTAGCCATTTTTGTCCACTTCTAAGAGAATGAAATAGCGTGACGATTTCTGGATATATGTCGTGACGATTTACTCCAAGATAGAAGATAAAATAATACATATGTATAAGCAGGTTTAGTACCTATACTGATTTTGTTTTAAGCAAAGAGTTCGAAAAGTTCCTTCAGTGCCTACAATATAAAATATCCTTGTGTACCGTACATTTTGTTTTTTACTTTTATATTAATTAGATAGATGTTATTACATCAGTTAATGTCAGATTCATTATTTGAAAGTCCAAGATTAATAACATGTCCTTACAATATGCGAACAAAACAAAATAAGTCATAGGTAGGTACATGTGGCACCCCTGACACTAGGGTTGCGTGCAGATTGCTCCACAAGAGCACACAGTAGTGTTTCACGTTAAGAATCGGCGAGGCAGCCCTGGGGCGAGTTGGGCGCCATGCCCTCGCTAAACTAATCATACTAATAACTGATGGATGGTGACCGCCACGCGCCGCTTTGTACCATTGTACTTAAACACCTGGTTCTCTACATTGGAATGGTAAAGCGCACTGAACTTATGTTTCATTCATATAAAGATGAATTCATATCGCATGGCAACTAATGTATCTTATAAATTATACCTAAGTGCAGACTCCTTTATACATTCTCTTGCACAGACTTGATGCTTTAATTATTTTTTGGTTGGGTCTGGTTTTATCTCAAATTTATTTTGTTTCAAGCAATCTTATACCCATATTTAACCATTGACTTTAACGTATATCTCGATGTATTTAACTATTAAAAATACATTACAAATAAAATAAGTAAATGAATTTAAGTTACCAAATGTCAGGTAAAAGAAAATACGAGTATTTATGTCAATATATTCAAATTCAAGCCCAAAGCACATTAAATTATTGAACACAATTACGAAATCAAATATTAGAGATGAATAGATTCAGGCGTTACTTTGCGGAAATCCATATTTAATAATAACACATATTTTCGAGCACTCGTAGCGAAGTTTGCTTAGCCATTCTGGCCCGATCAGCAAAGCTGAGTAACGTCCGCCGCGGTCATGAGTTGGATGGGTGACCGTTGGTTACATTGCTATTGAGCGTTTTCGTGCTTCGGAGTTCGGAGGGAATGTTAAGCCGTCGGGCCCAGTTGTTGTCTTAGGATAGCAGTCGTTATAGCATGGTGGTAGGGCATTTTGCGAATGCCTGCCTGGCTAGCTACCACCTAACAGTAGAAACACATCCACCTGCACAACATCTTCGACCACATCATCACTTACCATTAGGTGAGATAGTGGTCAAATGCTAACCTATGAGGCATAAAAAATCTTATAAAAATATAATCTAGTGACAATTCCGCCTAATTTCCTGTTAAGCTGACGTGACGTCACAAACGTAAGGTAGAGTTATTATTAAACTTTATGGGTTTTCTTAAAATATAAGTATTATCAAATGTAGATATCCGCAAGTTAACACCTGAATCTATTAATTACCATGCATACGATTTTGAACTTTAAAACTTAATAGATTCACTTTCTTAATACTTTGCTGACGATGGACGCTATGCATGTTTCTCAGACCTGTTTAGTCGTTTAAAGCAGAGTCAACATTCTAATACTGTTGAACACAAGCCGCAACACTACTTTCTCACTAGCTTGTTATTTTTAAACCCATCAGTAGTAAGTACATATTGTAATGAGTTGCAGAAGTGCCGATGTCACTTTGCCCTTGACCGTTTGTCAGCTCCCTTGTTTTGCAAACCGATTAGGTGACTGTCAACTAACAGATTCTCGTTTTGTAAACCAAAAATGTCTTGTAAATGTATGCCGGCCCTTAAATAATACATGGGGCTTCGTGATTTATTCCATTTGGTGGTAAACAAAGTTAACCGAAGCAGTTTTTAACGTTGTATTGTTCAACAGGTAAGTATTGGTGAAACATACACATTTTAACTTGTATATAAAAATTATCTACTCTGCTAGTGTTGCATACCGGTACTGCCGGAAACTATCTGCTACTCGAATATAACTCTGTAACTTGTCTGTGATGGGTTTGTTATGTACTTTCTGATTTTTTTCGGAAACATGCTTATAAATTTTAATATTTTTATGTTTTTGCAATAACGCATGCTCTGCGGATTACATTACAAATTAACGACACTCCAAATTACTTCCAAAGGGGTGGATGGACGCGGGTTCGAATCCCGCACATGACTTAAATTTTTCGTCTCGTAAATTTGTAATTTTGTAATGCTTATAAAATTCTTGTTGGTTCCATTAAGCATAATGATTACTTATTATTTTTAAATAAGCTTCAAATTTCATCTTAAGGAACGAAAATATGTATGGCAAAGCACAGTATTCCTGATGGAGGCACGTTAGTATCTACATACTTATCAAACATTTTGTAATACAACATCGCCCTCGGCCGTATCTCGACACGACACGAGTACATCGCACACTGAGACCACAGAACACCATTTATTGCCGAGAATGTTAGTGTATAGAGAGCCTGTCTTGCATCGGAGGCACATTTTTTGTTGCAGAGAGCATATCGCGTCTCTGAGAATGACCACCCTGATGAGGAGATTCAGGGAGTAGGTTGCCGAATGACAACCACAATGTCTATAATAATAGGTAATCAATACTAAAATACTTTTTTAATATTGATTACCTATATTTACCTATATAATTCTTGGCGGCAGATTTCCAACTGGAGGGTGATAGCCAGCCAGAGGAGCATTCGTAAAATGCCGTTCTCCTATGCGGTAAAGGTGTTCCTTGCGGTAACATTCTAGGTTAGCCTGAACATCTTCAACCACATCAACTAGCTCACCTACCATCTTTAGTGTGATACGTAGCTGGTTAAGTTTCTAAGCGATGTTTTACCCGTCATAGGGGACGGTGCGTTTTTTTTGAAATTGTTAATAGCCTTTGACCACAATCTCACCCGATGATAAGTGATGATGTGGTCGAAGGTGTTAACAGGCTTAAGAAATCAGATCGCAATATTCGTGAATCTACTATCAGGTTTAGTTGCTGAAATGGAAACGCGTCCAGTGCATATAAGCGGAGGGTGCGCACCTGGCGCATGAGGCCAACATATTGTAATATGAAAGTTAGTGCATATGTTAATCGTAAACCATGCCAGTGCTCAAGTCGTGGTGGTGTCAAAAACCATCATGCAAATTAGATTGATAGATACGTTGTAAACACAACAAGTATTCTGACGGAAATAGAAAGCCGTAATCACATTCGTCAACAGGTAAGGTCAAGCGATCAAAGACAGGACCGTTCCGGCATCATCCATCACGGGCTACGAGCTCGTAGCACGTAGCGAGGGGCAATTCTGTCTTACCTGAGATTGTCTCTACCGTACACTTTTCTCTATTGGTGTCGCAAAAAAACTATGAAGAACCAAAAAACGGGCTGCTGAGGTGCTGCAGAGATCTAAATACCCGAATACCATTGAGGGAGGCCAGTGTTCACCATTAGGCGTACTTTGCATTTCCAAAAAAATATACATAAATAGAATAAGTAGGTCTTAAATAAAAATGAGAATAAGTCAGAATTTTATTGTGTGGTGCTTTGCGATGATATTTAAGATTTAAATACACGCTCTGTAATATATGTAAACTTGAAGCGCTTGTAGCGATGCCATTCTGAAACGATCAGCAAAGTTAAGCAACGTCCGCCTCGGTCAGGAGTTGGATGGGTGACCGCTGGTGACATAACTACTGAGCGCTTCCGTGCTTCGGAGGGCACGTTAAGCCGTCGGTCCTGGTTGTTGTCTTTTTTTTTATGTGGTTTTATTCATTTTCCACAGACTCCGGGGTCCGTGCCATTTTTGAAGTTAACACAGAATTTATTGAGTAATTACATTAATAGGGGGAGCCTTCTTACATACTAGGGGAACACAATTTTAAGGAATTCACTATTACTAAACAGTTGCAAACAGATTTGCACTGGCATTCCGAACGGACCAGTGTCCTCAAGCAGCACTCGTTCACGAGTTGACTCGCGTGCCAGCCATCGTCCTCCTCAACCATTTTTGAGGGAAGAGGGCGACCCGACACACGATGCCACCGCGCACCAACACATTTTCGTGAGCATGACTGTTCCGAATGCCTGCACGAATCCGCTTGCTAAAGGGGGAGAAAACTATAACTAAGTACTAAATTTAACACAACAATAAAAAGTGGACTTTGATATTTTCTTAGTCTGCGTCTCCGACGTCCATTCCCACCAGGGCCTCTATCACCACACTGTTGCGATCTCTGATTGCCATCTTCAGGTTGTTGTCTTAGGATGGCAGTCGTTGTAGCATGGTGGTTGGGCATTTTGCGAATGCCCGCCTGGCTAGCTACTACCCTCAAGTAGAAAATCTGTCGCCAAGCACCTAACGGTGTGTTCCGACAGCTGTCCTTGAGAGCCAGTAATTCTAGGTTAGCCTGAACAACATCTTCGACCACATCATCCATCATTTACCATCAGGTGAGATAGTGGTCAAAGCCTAACCTATCAGGCATAAAAAAGAAAAAGTATAAAATGCTTAAAGAATTTTCACAATATAAATTTATTCATAAGTTTTGGTCTACATTTAAAAACAATAGCTTGCTTAATTTGAGCTTTACAGTTTTCCGGTATTAGGTAAAATGTTTAGAATTCTAAATTTGCAGCCAACTAGTACTAGTTTAGTAAAATTTACAAATGTGGTAATGTATACTCGCAAATTGCTCATTGCTTCAACCATAGAGGGGGTAGATTTAGAATGGCTCTAACCCCCATACACCGTATTACTGTACCCACGTACTACAACCCCCGTGGGGTGCCGGGTTAGAATTGCACCTCCCTATTTCATCCCGTGTGGGTGTCGTAAAAGTCGACTAAGGGAAAAATACTATTAGAAGGAGGGCAGCAGCGCCTTCTTAAGAACTTTGCTACCTGGCATTGCGATCCCCAAGCCTCCTGCCAAGCGTGGGGATTATGGCAAACACCCCCTACATAGAGGAGGCTGTGTTCAGCAGTGGACGATCCGGCTGATATAGTACAGTATACTTACTCGCAAACATAATGAGATAAAGATCTGGCATAGATATAATGTCGATTCTACTAGAATAGGCGTCGAAGGCGCGCCACAGGTCAGCAGCCACAGGTGGGCCCCCTACCCCGGCCTCACCCGCGCCGCGCCGCGCCCTGTTTGTCCACAAATTGGGACAATCGCGCTCCACCTCAACTAGGGGTTAATTTAATAGAAGCATAGTGGTGACATTTCATTATAAGTATTATAACTAATATAATTATGATAAAAGGGTTGCTATTTCCTGGAGGTCACACGTTCAGTATTCATGGCGTTATTCATATTTATAGGAGTAAATATTAGTAGGGATTGTCATTATTGAGCTGTCGAGTTTTAACTCTAACTTTACATAGAGGTACTTAGTAATCGTAGCATTACAAATTCAAAATGAATTAAACTTTTTGAACCAGGAGGTAGGGGATGGATTCAAAGCCCAGGCCTCCGTCTTTGTTTATTACTAAAATGTTTACTATGACTCATTATGAGGGTAGCTGACATCAGTGGCGCGGGTTGAATTCCTTCGAAATGTTCTGGATACCACCGATTTCATTGAATGCTGAATAATCTCATTATTAACCATGAAATGTTCATTATAACAACAGTATTTTTTGCTTATTTTATGCTGCATTGGATGGAGGGACAGGTTATTCAGTGATTAAAAATTTAAAATTTAGCAATAATAATTATGAAAACGATATATAAGACCTGAGTCGTATCTCATGTATTTATTTTTAAAATTAGGAAGGACGATACCATTTCTTAGTTGGTAATAGGTCTGCCTGCAAACTCAGTATTAAATTCAAGTCCGGACCGGGGAAAATGTTTAAGCAGTAAGATGAATATTTTTTTCTTGGCTATTGGATGTGTAAGTGTGTGTGTATCTTCCTTGACACCGAGAGTGCTGGGAGGGTGAGATGTGTAAACGTTATTTTACAATTCAAATAGCAGAATAATGTAATTTGAACAAAACCTTCAACGTCTACCAAAACTGTAGTAAGTAGTTGCATTAGTGGCTGTCGAAGGGAGGTTCTTTTTTGTAGTCTCTGTTATAATGAATGTTGTAACGGACATAATCGCCACCCTATGTGTAGTGTTGTGTAAGGCGATGCGGTGTGTATTCAAATAAATTATTTTCATTACTAGCTGTACCCGCGACTTCGTTCGCGATTGCCGTACCTGCAGACTAATTATTCACATTTGTGCACTGTTTATCTCATATTAAGCAACACTGTAGTCTGCGGTGAAGCACTCTTATAGTAAACCATAGCTCAGAATTGAGCTTTTTACTTTGGATTTCAAAACTCCCGGGTTGTATTTTCCAGAAGACAGTAGTTAAGTAACTCACAGAGTTCATTCCCGGTTCACACAATAAATGTTGAAGCAAAGTACCTTGTGCGTTTCTATAGAATTTCGATTTTAAAACGGCGGTTTGTTTGACGGTAGATCGAAAATATTTTTTTTATTTCTCATTCCCGGTAAGTAGTGTTTGTTTGATCTGAGTAGCGGGTGGAAGACGCTCCTTCCCACCTAAGGCCGGGAAAAACTCATAGTAAATGCTTCCTTCTCTTGGGCCGGAATGACTTGTAACCATGGTATCCATTGCTGTAAACAAAGTTATATGTCTAAGATTTTTCGTTGTAAAAAACTCTTTTGTTATACTTAAAACAATTAATAACAACTATGTTTGTCAGGATAGTAACTAAATATAAGGTGAAAAGTGTACGTTAAAAATAAAACTAACTAAAAATTTCCCTAAATTTCATTGTTCTAACTCCTAGTGTATCTTTGATTTTCTACTCATGTTTATTATTTTTAGTAAATATTTAGAAAAACTACTATTTTTTTACCATCCTCATATTTTAAATGAAAAGTAGTGTTTATCACGGATGTAAGTCATCGATTCCTACTTGGACTATAGCCGTATTAATTTTGAATAGGTACTGCTCATGCTATTAAAATCAAAATAAACAATATAAAAAAACATACTATTTTTATATCGTTATTCCTTATATAAGTAGTGAAAAGCAGAGAAATTCCTATTCGGGCTATAGCCGCCCGAAAATATTCCAAACAAAATTTTACGTGAAATTTCACAAATAGTTCTAACCTCTCAATAAATTTTTAGTATGTATGTTATTTTTTCAATGAATAATTTTTAGAAAAGCTACTTTTTTACTTTCTTTAAATTTGAAATGAAAAGTAGAGAGCTGAACGCGGGTGAAAGTATTCAGTTCCTTTCGACCCTTGTTTAACAATCTACTAAATTTGTGCACTTCCAACTAACGGATTAAGCCACGTATATTTATCATTATTTTTGTCCCGACAGTCACTCCGTGACCAACATCACTACAAAGTGTTTGAAATGTCGGGACAAAAATAATGATAAATATACGTGATTTAAACCGTTTAAAGTTGTTTAATTACTAAGTGTAACAATCGCGAAAACCTAAGACAACATTGTGCACTACCATTGCGCAGTCTCCGAAATGTATCCGTCAAAAGAAAGATATGTAGTTGAAAAAATTTATTGTGGTGAATGTACCACATTTTAGAGTTTTATCGTAGCAAGCTTGCAAAACTAAATAAGGGTGCCGTGCTGCCCGTGGGGTGCCGGGTTGCCCGTGGGATGCCGGTCTGTCCGTTGGGTGACGGGCTTCCCGTGGGGTACCGGGCTGCCTGTGGGCTTAAGATGAGCCGTACGTTCAAGGGTTTCTCAACATTCCGCGGTTCAAGTTATTTAAAACGAAATATTTAGTTTGTGATATCTGTAATTTCTTAACTGCAAAACTGAGGACTTTGAAATATTTACGGGAAAATAATTAAATTACCACTATTGTAACAAAAAAAGAATGATTGAAATCGGACAACGCGTTAATAAATTACAACTAAGTGTACATTTTGAGAACCGTACTGAATTTCGGGATAAAAGTATCCTATGTCCTTTTTCGTAGTATGAACTCGAACCTTGCTAAGTTTCATTCAAATCCATTCAGTAGTTTTGGAGTGATGCGCGGCCGGGATACAGACAGACAGCCAGAAAAAAAAAAAACAGTTTTTGCATCAGTATCAGCTACAGATTGTTCTCAAAACATATTTTCATAATATCTGCAATGTACAGAAAAGTCCAATTCTAACACAGGTACAGTTTTATTCTAATTATAAATAGATAAATGTAAGCGCGCCCCTCGCGCTTACCTACCCGCCTTCTCCAACCTGTTATAGGTATAGATTAGACTGATTAGAGCATTGCATGTTATGAAAAATATTCGTAGGGAAGTTGTGATTATCGTAATAAAAAAAACTGTGTTTTATCGTTTGAAAAATCAATCTTTTGGAGTGGTCCGACTACAGACCTATCTATTATGCCTATACGATAAAGTGCGACCGCCAGCTTAAGATGAGCCGTACGTTCAAACGTTTCTGTACATTTTGGGTGTCAAGTTATTTGGAACGTAATATTTAGGTTGTGATGTCTGTAATTTCTGAATTGCAAACCCGATGACTTTGAAATATTTACTAGTAGTCTTTTTATTTAGTCCAACTCGCACTTGGCCAACTTTTTGTATTTGTTGTTATAGCGGCAACAGAAATACATCATCTGTGAAAATTTCAACTGTCTACTTATCACCGTTCTTGAGATACAGCCTGGTGACAGACGGACGGTCGGACGGATGGACGGACAGACGGATGGATGGACAGCCGGACAGACCGTTTTTACCTTTTGGGTACGAAACCCTAAAAAGAACGTATGAAATCGTACTACGCGTTAATAAATTACAACTAAGTGTATATTTTGACTTTCATCCCCTCTCCCAAGGGAACCATGCTGAATTTCGGGATAAAAAGTTAAATTATCCTACCTTGTACTATGAACTCAAATCATCCTAAGTTTCATTGAAATGCATTCAGTTGTTTTGGAGCGATGCGCGTTCGGGATACAGACAGACAGACAGACAGACATAATTAAAAAAAAATACAGTTTCGGCATCAGTATCAGCTACAGAGTACTGTACATTTTTTTTCATAATATCTGCCATGTACAGTATTGGACCTGTTACAGTTTTATTATAAGTATAGATATAGATTCCTTGCAGTTTAGCTTTCTTACATCGCACGATACGACACAACACGATACCGATTCCAGCACGATTTTGCTTTCAGACTAAAACATAGTATATGAAACAAAAATAAAACATGCAGTTGAATTGAAACCCTCCTGCTTTTTTGGAAGTTGGTTAAAAGTATGATATAAGTTGTGTAATATGGAGCATGAAACTGTGAGCTCAGTGTTATAAATCATCATGGTACCTGCTACATAAAGAAACAATTCGTTATTTAATTATTAATAAAGCTGGCAGTCGGTTTCCTTTTTTTTAATATTTTTGGTAAAAGTTCTGCGACCGAAAAAAAGGCGTCAATATATCTCTTCTTGTCGTGTTATGGCGCAACGCAAGCCGACCACATATAAAAAGGATTAGGGTATGATAGATAGATAATAGGAAAATAATAGATCTCCATCGCGATACATAACGAATTAAATACAAGAGGTTATAATTATTGCAAATAATAGTTACTTTGTGAATAGATGATCGTGCACTTGCCGTCGTCGGTATACTCGTAGTCGCGTCGTCGAGTATAAAGCATCCTTCGGCTGCCTTTACGTAATTAGAATTCAAACGAGCGTCGCGTTCGCCACTGACTAGTATTATTTAATTATGAATGAATTATATATGAGCTCGTCCGAGAGTCTACAACCTCATGTGCCAGAAAAAAACGCTTCTCCTTGAAGCTGTCATCGTAAATAGTAAAATATTATTCGAGTTGCGATACTGGTTTTGAACCACTTGTACTCCTATTATTATAAATGTGTACCTCAGTAAACGCATGAACATGTTTGAACGTTCACTAATTCTTGTACCTACTATCATTTCTATCAACAAATGTTATCAACTAGTTGACTAAGCCTTAGTTAGCTTTGTCCCCGGATATTCTTAATCGACTTCTAAACATACGCATTAATACTTGGATCATTCAATCTTGATGATTATTTTATTGTTGTGGAGAGTATATTACTAAGTTGGTAATTTAGAATCGGTTAACTAGTTATTGTGTTATATTGTGTTATGAAAAAAATATTCGCCAATCAGCCTGGGATGACACGGGAATTCCACCTTTTTTGAATCGTGACCAGTATTAGTAGGTACGTGTTCTTATAGACTATTTCTTAAGCAGTCGTCACTGAAAAGAATGAAAAAAGGAATCAACTTGTAAAACTAAAAAGTATGATATAGTTTGTGGAAGTCGGGTCGTGAAAATGGGAGATTAGGGCAAATTGAATAAGCAACACCAAATTTAATGAATTATTTCATACTTTCCCGAGTTGGAAGTCGGTTCCGTTTGACATCGCCAACTGTCGAGAGCTGCTGCTGTCGTCATCATTGTAATTATGTGTTCAAGAATATACACAATTCCCAATTGCAAATTTACAACTTTTACATACCGATAACGCTATATGCGGAAAATAACTTAAGTACCTATTTTGTTACCAATGTGAAGGTACACTTACTCCACTTATAAAATAATTGGATGTATCATGTAACTGATGTTTTGTAACAAGTTAAATAACATTTGATTGCTATTATTCGGTATAGTGAGTAGTGACCCTGCTTACAGTGCATATTCGTAATACAATTAAATACTACTCCTATAGTCCCGATTTTATACCGAAATATCCCGGTGTTACTATCTTATTATGGTATTTCAATATTAGGAGATGGCAACTTTACCTTTCGTTAGTCTTGAGGTTGGTATCAAGCAAGATATTATGTATCTATTATAAAAATTAAATGCCCTTCCAATAAAATATATGGAACCAATTCAATGTATATGTTATGAAGGTCAATTACAATATTTATTTATAACACTATATTACACAATTTTAGGTCTTAAAACTACTTTTAATATTACGATTAAAATGTAAGTCCTATTTTTATCGTCCTATATTATTGCTGTAAGAAAATACGTGTAGGAAGGGCATTCAAAGAAGTTTTTCAGGGAAGTTGTATATTGTATTGTATGTTTTTCAGGCATATTCCGGGGAATATGCCCAGATAATTCTTGCTTATGCTGGCACATATTTGGCTCAACGAATAAGCATTGCAATTCAACGGGGCAATGCTGCCAGCATGCTGGGCACGCTGCCAACTGGGAGTGGGCTGGAGCATTTGGACTGCCTATGAGTCTGCTATGACTTATAGGTGTCTAAATGCTTTTATTGTAGTAGCTGTAGTGTTGTATATAGTTCATAGTATTTTGTTTAATAAAGGCATAAAGGACGAAAAAAAAAAAAAAATTCTTGCTTCAATATAGTGACTGATATTACTATATCTTTTCGCCTTAACTTCGAGACAGAATATCTGACACTGTGGTAGTACCCACCAAGACAGACTGTAGTTACCTATAAATACCCATCATCTGTAACATTGAGACGTCTGGAATAATGTTATCGTCATACAATTAGTTAAATACTTAGATATTACCATTATTACTTTATATTATATATGTATAAGGGCATAGGTACGTAACGTGGATGGTACATTGATCGAGGATGTCCACAACACCTTGTATGGTAGTAGGTAATACATACCTAGTAGGTAGTATAAATGTGTTGTGTGTTATATATACATATATATATATATATACCGGTTCTAGTGAATACTTAAGTATTTGTCTCATTTGTCTGGCTACGTTAGAGTTATGTAGTCTAGCTAGCGGCTTAAAGATTTCATGCGACATAGGTTTATAAAAATATTTTAATACTAACCCCGTAATAATACCTATCCCGTACTATATAGTTCCACTGCCGCGTGGCAGGTGCCGGGCTGCAATGTCACCCCTCCATATCGTCCCATGGGAGACGTTTGGGCGACGACGCAAGGAAAAACACTAGAAGGTGTGCAGCAGCCTTCTGAACAACTGCCTGCCACTACACTGCGATTCCTAAGACATCTGCCAAACATCAAAATTATGACAAAACTCCCAATTGGAGGAGGCCTTTGTCTGAAGGTGGACGTTGTGGCCGTTGTTGATGATGATGATATATCTACCATAAAATATTATTTAAATATTGATGCCTCTCTGAATATTTAATAGATAATTATTGGTATTAATGCTATGTGAAAAAGAAAGTCTTGGAGTATTAGATTTAGATTGCGGTCTCATGTACCTACCTACATCTGTTTATCCTTTCAACTGGCATAAAACTGTACCTATCTATATTTTTTTCCGTGGCAGTTAAACGGTTACGTCCTGAATTGAATATCAGTCGAGTTTGTTATTTCAGATCATATTAACTAGATCATACACATCGCTTCACTTTGTTGTAGTCATTATTACGATTATAATACATGTAAGTACGTAGTGTAAATGTACATATTATAGTCGTACTCTTTCTATTAAAGGCGCCTAAAAGCATGCGCCAGTTTTAAGAGTTAAGCCTGCACCGAGGCTGCGATACGTAATTGTGGTTCGTTTAATCTCTTGCTGCATCTTTATTTCTTAATTTTGAGTTATGTTACTAATAAATATTATGTTTAAGGATTCATTCTATAAATCTTTGGAACACGATTATTTAAAATTTTCTCGATGGAAAAAAACCAAAGTTGTATCTAAAAAACGAAATAAACCCTTAGTACGGCGTAAATACTTAACTGAGAGTCATCCGCATTTGAATAATAAAAAATCAACATGTTTTCTATAACGTATACACATAACATTTTTCAAATATGTATTTGTTTTTATCATACGAAGGAAATACTCAAATTCACGCATGTTCCGCCCATTTTAGACAGAGCCGCGATGCTTTGTCCCTATCCGCTTTAGTAATAATTCGGCTGTCGGACGGGGACGGATGCTGTTGGCGTGCCTTACTTACGCACACATACGCGGCGTGCTTAAAAAGCTCGGTGCGCCCTTAAATAATGGGTAGGTAGGTACTAATATCTTTACTGACTAATGCATAAAATGTGTCCACCACTCATTTATGAGCAGAGAAGGAAGTTACAGATAAAACACAACATTGGAATGACAAAGTAGGTATCCGAGAGGTTAACGACACGCTCACTTATTAATAGCACATGTGTATGTAATAACTATAATTTTATAATTCACACTTATAGACTTTTTAATATTACGTTGTACGTTTTATATATAAACAAATGTATCTTTATTCAAAATCTATGCGCACTTTATACTAGATAGGTACCTGCTTTATCAACAACAAAACAGTACATGGAAGTGATCATTTGGTTTAGGCGCGAATTTCCGCGTTCTCTTTATTTCCCGATAAATAATGTGATGATATGGACAATAAAACCTACGCAATTTTCTCAGAAAGCTAAACCCAATGGAAGAAAAGTGGTAGGTACACGTGTATTTGTATACAAATTAAGCAACTCGCATTTATTTTACATCATTTTTGTTTCCAACACTTTATAGTGATTGTGGACAAGGGTAGACTGGTGTTTAAAACGTCAAAACAAAATAGTGTAAGATAAACAATTTTTTTAATGCCTTTATTTAACTAAATTCTACGAACTATAGACAACTCTACTACAATAAAAGCACTTGGACAACTTATAAGTCATAGCAGAAACACAGGCAGTCCAAGTATTCCAGCCCACTCCCACTTGCCAGCACGCTGGGCACGCTGCCAACTGGTAGAATTGCAATGCAGCCAAATAATGTGCCAGCATTTTGATCACGCGTCGCATCGACCAAGCGCTCAGATAAGTTTTTAATTAAATTAATTTAATTTAAATTCATTACTTATATGTATAATAATTGCGCAAACCTTACAAACTACTACGTTAGTAGTAGGATATTTGCAGTTAAGCCTACTCATAAACAGACCACCAAAGTCCGTTTGTGAGTAGGACTTAGAGTTTAAATATGCATGCACCATAAGCTCGCATGAAGTTGTACAATGTCATATGTTGAAATTTTCATTAATTCAAGTATTTGTAAAATTAAATTAAATACATAATTACTACAACTGTTATATTTTTGTCTTACGGTTTTAGTTTTTGTTGTATTTCAATCGAAACATTAGTAATCATATTATAAATCGTTTCGTGCTTCATTGGAAAAAAAGTGCAGTTTAAATATTTTAAATAAAAAAATAAAACATTGTAAACGAGTTCGTCCGGAGAAGTACCTACTGCCACCATACCTACATATATCTGCCGCCAAGCAGTAATGTTCGCATTTCTGTGCCCGGCCCCGGCCCCGGGTTGCAGGGTACGGGTGCCGGTATTATTATTACAGGAAACTGACAACTTATGTCATTCAACACTTTTGACGAAATGTCTGTTATAGATACATACACATTACCGCTTAACAACAGGTGGGCTTCGTGTATTTTTGATGACAATTTTATTGCTGGTTGGTTAACCTTTGACCACTATCTCACCTTATGGTAACTGATGATGTGGTCGAAGATGTTGTTCAAGCTAGCCTAGAAGTACTTGGCTTCCAAACATAGCTGCCGGAACACACCGTTAGGTACTTGGCGACAGATTTTCTGCTTGAGGGTGGTAGCTATAGGTAGGCAGGCATTCGCAAAATGCCCTACCACCATGCAATAACAACTGCCATCCTAAGACAACAACCGGGACCGACGGCTCAGTATATAGTAATGTCACAGCGGTCACCCATCCAACTCATGACCGCGGCAGACGTTGCGATCGGTTCAGAATGGCTAAGTAAACTTCACTACGAGCGCTTCAATTGCCATTTCTTGCACTGTACGCTCGCCCAAGAAACGTTATTAAGATATGATGCTAACAAAATATTTAAATTAAAGGTTTGTAAGTAAATTATTCCGTTTACGAGCAGACCAAAAAACGACTAGTTCTCACTTTTTTAACGTTAGTATAGGTACAGTAGCGTGGCTACGACAGTGAAGCCGCGGCCGATAATGCTGGTAGGTACGAGAAGACGGCCAAAGGCGATTCGGACTCCACACAGAGGTCTTATATTGTATGTATTAAATATAACCTATTTTTTTCATTCTGTTCAAAAATCATACTTACGGTATTTGACTGTAATCACATCGAGTTTTAACGCTTGTATGTGTTACCGTTTAACGATAGAGCAAACACGAATAACGTTAAAAATGTCTTTTATCTTGTATTTACAACTTCTTGTAAGGCATGTCCACGACACTAACTTATTCTTTGAAGATGTTCAACCGGCTTCCCATTGAGGCTTACGATTTCCAGTATGGAATCCTAAATATGATATTAAGTGCATTTTGTTTCATTCCAAGTTTTTACTATAAGTACATACACAGGAATGGGTGTTACGATCAATCTATTTTCCTTTGATGAATTATTAAAAGGTATATTGTCAATAATATGTAATACATAAGCAATTAAATTATTCTTAGATTTCACTTCCCTCCCAGGTCTCGCAGGCTTTACTCAGCAAATCTGGATAAAAACTGGCCTAACTGCTCAAGGACCCATACTTCATCAAAAGCGGTCCCGCCGTCAGGTGTGGTAACTTAAGTTTTTTATGTATGAATTTAGTGAATATAAGGAAGATTTATATGCATTTGGTAGGCATTGTAAAATGACTACTTAGGTAGCAGAATATCAAACACGAATCTTCCCATTGATGATGACGATGGCGTTTTTATAACATCAAGTTAATGTTACTAAAGACAGACATTACCTTCGTTACAAAAAATTCAATGCACCAACCGATGCCAGAACATATAATACACATAGTTATAAAGAGTATATACAGATTAATCCATCTACGTAAGCGATAAACAGCCGCTGGCACTGTCTCTGCGCTGGAGTCTGATTGATTAGAGAAGGTAATAGTTCTCACTCATATCTTGTTACAGTCTATCGGTGAGTAAAACACTTACCTGGAATGCTTTTAGCGCTTGTAGTTGTATATTTGAGATCGTTTAGTTTCTACTGAGTTGTCGACAAGGGGGTGATACTGATGTACTTAATCGTTATTATAGGTGATTTATGTCACCAGCGGTCACCCATCCAACTCATGACCGCGGCGGATGTGCTTAGCTTTGCTGATCGGTTTAGAATGGCAGAGCAAACTTTGCTACGAGTTCTTCAATACATATATTAATCCTTCGCTCTGCTCTCAAATAAATATACGCCTTCGCCGTAAAAATACTATTTTGCTACCTTGAGAAACTATCAAGGTAGATACTATTGTGTTTTGACATTATCTCCCGCATGTTTGTACTACAAAAATGAAATAGGTACTTTGGGCCTCAATAAAAAAAACTTAAACTTAATTTTCTCTCCGAGCAGTATATATAGTAACTCGCAATATTATAACCGTTATATATGTGCAGTAAGCTATTATATTATAAGTAGGTAAGGATACTGATGTAATATTGGAATGTCATTATAGGTAGGTGGGTACCTATAGTGACATATCACCATCTACTTAATTCCTTTCCATAGTCGATACATACTAGCTAAATGGTATTCAGAATGAGATGGACGAATAACAGGAAATACCGGTCAGTGTTGCTATTATTAGCGACCTATGTGGAATAAGCGATTAGAATTTGTGTGAAATTTAAATCTAAGCCGTGTCCAAATTTTGGGCTGTGTTATTGGAGACAATCTTATTCATTTATTCAGAATGTTATAGACTACCGATAGCTATGTTCCATTTCTGTGGTTGCCATACCGACAAAAATAAAAACATTTTTAGGAAGTTTTACAACTTTTTGTATGAATTTTTTTCATTATAATTATATAATTATTTTTTCTCTTTACAACTGCGTACCTACCTATCAATTTTTATGGTATCGTGATGGAACAAGCCTGAGGCCAACCTGATGTTAATCGGTTAAATAGTAACATTATGCTGGAGTCAAGGAATTTTAAATGACAAGATTAAATGTATTTAACCGCAATTTTATCTTCATCATGTTTATTTTAGCAGTAAATACATTTTGATGTATTTTGATTTCCGAAATCTTCTTTCATTGAGCCTCTTAATATTATAACATATACTTATATATAATACAATCAAGAGAGGGCTCTTTCTATAATAAACATATTAAGAGACGGCAAAAACTAAACTAAATTGGAATTTAAAATGCCATTTACTCACAGATCAAGACTTTTTTCTTTTATGTCCGTGTGTTTAAAAGAGCAAGGCCCGATTCACAGTTGCCCATTATTTTGTTTTTGCTCTGTCTCGTCAAAAATGTAACTAATACAGTCCAATGTCTATCGTTTAGGAACAAAGCCAAGTGTCGGACTCCCGCTGAGGATCTCGCTCTGTATGAAAAAACAATACGATAAGTACATTCTGTGTCGGTATGGAACACTAGGCGTGTGAGTGTCCAACTCGCACTTGGCCGATTTTTATTTATTAATTAAATAAATTTTGTCCCTTGTTTCTTTACGTGATATGGTAAGTATATGTTTGATACACACTCGTATGTTTCATCAAAAATAGTTCTAAATAGAAGACGGCATGGCAGGCATGGCAGCCCTGGCAGACTTTCCTCTCAGACGAGCTGGACGTAGCAACACCATCGGATCTCTGAATTATACAAGCATGTTACTTAATGGTCTCTTTAGTACCAACGTTTTTGTTAACTCATATATATACCTATATACTTGTATATAGGTAGGTATATATATGCGATACATACAAGTATAGGAACGAGTGGTCGAGTAACCCAGCATTGAAGTAGATCGGTGCGCAGGAGTGGGCGCGATTTGAAAGTCAATGCGATCATTTGAATCTGACTCTTGATCGATTGGCAGCTGACATTTTATTTTCATTTTAAAATCGGTATCGTTCAAACTGAACCGTTTACATTATGCGAGTCACCACTTACCAGGTGGTGTGCGACTGCCGTGGAAGGTGCACGCGTGACGCGCCCCTAACACAGTTTGTGCTTCGACTGCGTGGCTGGCTGACCCTCGGACAACTCTCCTTTGGAATGCTCCTCCACTAATGTTTGACTAATGAATGCATTGTGATGGTAACGAGTCCGTGCTCACACGAATATTGCTAAATTAAACATCTATTTTTGTCTTTTAATTTATTTTAGTAATGGGATTGTGACGTAACGAGCACGAGTCCCACCTGATGTTCAGCGGATTATCTTCTGCCTATAAAAGATGCATTTCGTCATGTGACGAATTCCACTTCATGTAATTTTTCTGGCTCTCAAGGAGAGCTGCCAACACCTTTAGGTGCTTGGCGACAGATTGAGGGTGGTAGCAGGCGAGCATTCGCAAAATGCCTTTCCACCGTGCGGTGAAGTTCAAGCCGGCGCGGCGCGGCGGTGGGGATCGAACCAAGGATCTGGCTATTACCGCTCGGCCATCATTGCTTCAAAATGGGAACGGAAATACATGTACATACGAGTATGTATATATACCCAATAAAACAATTACTTATCAAAATCTATTGAGCAGTTGAGTAGTTACGAGTGAATGTGGGAACGGAAATATATAAACTTCCTACACGTAACCTTATTTCGAGCACCGCAGTCGGTAAAAAATATTTATATCTCTCTATGATAATAAGTTGTAACATAAAAACAAACTGGCTGACTTTAGAAATAGTAGGCATTCTGTCGATAATACCTTTTTAGAAAGATTCAAAACTTAAACAGATTCATTCCTGCAGCGCAAGTACCGAACTTACCGATCACTAAATTTGACGTTACAATCGTCTAAATTCGATAAAACGGGTTATAATGGGTTATATATATCCCGTTTTATCGAATTTAGACGATTGTAACGTCAAATTTAGCGATCGGTAAGTTCGGTACTTGCGCTGCTGGGCCGGGATACGCTCTTCACCTATCGTGATTAAGACTTATTGTAAGATTTTTTCCTTCGATCTATTTATCAGATTGTGTGTCTCAAAAGGGACGGAGAGTTATAATATAAGGTAGTATGCCTTTATTAAACAAAATACTATGAACTATATACAACACTACAGCTACTACAATAATATAAGGTCAATGTGATTTCACTCTCATTAATCATTTAATTCACATAGCCTTACAAACCAGAATATTATGCAAGTAACTCTAATCTTATCCATGATGACGCAACGCTTTAATTCTAATGTTAGAATTTTCGTATCAACGCCTGCGAAGCGAAAAAGACAAGAGCTAAATAAGAAAAAAAACTAGCAGATTTTTGTATCTTACCCCGATATATTTCTACATACATTATATATATACTTATATAAGTATGTCATACTAAGGGTTAGGGAACGCTTATTTTACCCCGACTTTCAAAGAAGCAAATTTATTAATCGTATATATTTACGACAATTATCTTCAGCGAGTAATATCGATTTCGATTCTATGTAACTATATAAATATGACTATGAAGTCGGACCGTTACCATTTGAGTTCAGTGTTACCGACTTACACAAGATTTTCGGCAACAATGAATAAAATATACTCGTCGTAAAATTAAAATTCCTACCGTGAATGAAGACACAAAGATTACGTAGCAAAATAAACTATTCTTTATAATTACTGTTTAAAATTAAAATAATCGGAGTCAATTTATTAATTCTTCAGACTAGATAAGACATATCGCGTAAATCTAGCGGTGGCCGCTAGTCGGTGTAGCTTACACGCATCGTAAAGACATTACCTGTCATATGGTAAAATAGCAATAAAAGTTGGTTTTGATATTCGGAATTCAATATGCCTTTGTAAAACACTACGAACTATAAAAAACACTACAGCTACTACAACACAAGTATTAAACCATCCCAAATACTATTACAGACCCACTGGCAGTCCAAAATTACTATCCCACTACCAGTTAGAAGCATGCCTAGCTGCTGCCAGCGTTGTCTTCCAATACTTATTCGTTGAGCCAAATAAGTGCCAGCATTTTAATAACGCATATTTACTGATTTATTAACATCAAATCTAAGCTAATTTACACTAAAAGTCTCAAATATGTATCCACTAGCGACATTAGCATACTTGCGCTACTTGAGTTGCTTCACCGAAGTATCCAGGGCGCCACTCGTCACGTTTGTTTCAAAAAGATGTGACGCCGCTAAAGTGTCACAGCATCTTGCATCTCTTACTAACGACCGCCGAAACTTCTACGGAAACAGAGTCATTCCATCAGGTCATATCATCACGCATTTAGACCATTAGGTTTAAGAATAGTTGCAGCATTCGCTCTGGTAAAAGCCCCACGGATGATATTGTTAAGACTGGCGTGCATAGAGGGAAAATAACCCAGCGCTACAAGAGCAAGAAAAGCCATGGTGAGTGAGTTGATCAATTGCATTGTCACACTGGCAGTGATGGGCAACACAACAATTTGCACACATACGAAAGCTAATAGCAAGACGAAATGCTGATGGATCGTTATGGCTATCTGTAGAATATTCTGGAGCCTGCTTTTCACGTTCGCAGTAATTAAGTCCAACGTGTTTAATGGTACAAGAATGTATTACAGCACCAAACATCAATGTAAAAATTTATTTACAATATTACGCACATATGAAAATGAAGCAGCCATTTAAAAACAAGACGCGTCACAGATAAAAAAACTATAGAATGAGTTCACAATGCAAAGCAGGCATAGATAATATTACTAACTATATCAATATTGTTCTTCTCACAAACATTATAAATTTGCAAGTTGTTTATGTATCTTCTGGCTGTAGTCTTTGTAATGGGGGCTGCTTAATTACTCGTATATATGTGAGTAGGAAAGTATAATGAAACGTGATGTCCTGTGACTACAGTACAGATTCCCACACAGAAAATGCAAGAATACGAACACGATCTGTATTTCCATTACACTAACCTACGTATCATTTATGGCAATATTCATTAAAATGTTGCTTCAGGTAGGTAAATAATATTGATATAAATCGTGGTATATTTACAAGGTGTCAATCTAAGATTATTGTGTCAATACTTTCCTACCCTCATCCCATACCTGACCTGAAACTATAACTATAAAAGAAATTATATTAAAATAAATCTTATATTACTTAATATTTTAAAAATAATGAGAAATAAAATAGAGTATAGTTCCCGAATTAAGAATATAATAAATAATACATTTACCTATGTAACAAGTACAGATAGTTAAATCCAATTGAGGCTTCACTATTCTACAGTAGACAGGTTCAAGGTTTTTTTGTCCGAGCCGTAGGCGATGGCTATAATAAATTAAGCCAAGATTGAAATAATTGACTGAAGCATCAGAGTAAGTTCTTCAATATATTAATTTCAATTACAAGTGCACATGCAAAGCTAGGTTTTTACGAGTGATTTTACATAAAAATAAAATAAAATGCCATTCATTGCCTTTGGTATCTTATCGCACCATTCCGCCAACAGTAAAGAGGTTAATAAGTGATTCATAACTTTAACTCCGAATGTGAACAAATTCTTGGTTCATTTTTCTAAGGAAAATTAACAAAACAATAATCATACCCCAAATAATCTACTTGGAGTTAATCTACTGACAGTTTATTCTAACTAAACCAACAAGGAAAAAGCACGTTTGCGGAAAGAAGCCCTTTTCGATACAGGTGACACTTACGTAATGGAGCCTTTACGAGCAAGTGTATTGAAAAGTTTTATTGTTACATATAGGATAACCTCTATATAGGATTTTTATGCCAATAGACAAAGCCTTTGACTACGATCTCATGATAGTAAGTGATGATGCAGTCGATGGTGGTAACAAAGCTTAGAATGGGTACTTGTATTTAAGTATTTCTTTTATCCCGCGAAAAAAATGTCTCAATTAATAAAAAAAAGTTAATAGAGTGAAGGAAAGTGATTGACACGAGTGAAATAGGTAGTAGTTATAAGCAAGTTATGATAATATTACAGGTAGCTAATAGTTATTAGAATGTGGATTTTTAATACCTTAAAATATAATAATAAAACATTTCGTACGTCTCACAAATATTTTTCGGTCCCCAATTTTTAAGAACGATTTTTTATTCAAACATAAACATGGTTTTTTGTTTAAATCTACCTACTGGTCAAGAAAACAACACGCATTTTAGTGAACACTTCCTGTTCAATTCACAGAGTATTTTATTTGTATATATAAAAAAAGTACATTTACAATCACAAAACTAAATAGAAACACAAAGTAGGCAAATGTAATTAAAATGCTGTAGGCGGGCAGCCCTATCAACCCTACCTAATAAATATTCGTTGTTTACGTACAGCACAGCTGTTGGTACTTATTTCGAAGACAGAGCTGAGTTACACTACTGTATAGATAACATTACCGTGGCGGTAGCGGTTTAACACAATACGGCATACCTAAGTATCTGCAACACAATACAGTATGTAAGTTTAATTTCAAGTTTACGTAGGTACGTAGGAAAGAATGTAAAAATAATGTAGGGAAGTAGCTTAGTTTTTTTTATCATTTAGAAGAGCTTAATCGATTGGCGATTATGCAAAGCATTCAGCAGTCTAGCTAGATTGGCCGGTAAGGCCTTCGCGTTCGTCAGAATAGGTAAACAGCTTCATCTATCACTAGGGCAAAACAGCTGTTTTGCGCGTCTAATTGACATCGGGTAGCGTTCGTACGTGTGAAATGGAGTAAACCGCGGTTCTCGCTATCATATTAAAACTTTTAATATGATAGCGAGAACCGCGGTTTACAAGGCAACGTTAAAAGGCAACGCGCCGCGCTTAGAAAATAGTTATACTGATTTTTTGTATGTGAAAATTAAACATGAGTGGAAAACATTCCGTTATCGATTCTACACCATCCCCCGCAGTATTGTTGATGAATTAATATCCACATTATATATCTCAGATGGACGGTTTATATATCAGACATAGATTCAGTCTTAAAAATATTCTTTTCTCTCCCAATACTTACGTCTTGTTCGGATGAACACATCTATCCTGCGATATCGATTACTGTTGCAAAACCTGTATTTTGTATTCACCTGCCACATGTAATATTCGTTGAGCATTTTGAGAGTAAAAAATAACGGTGTAATGATTTTTTGTTGTGTTCTTACATTATTTATAAACTTATTACTAAAACAGCGTAATGGCATTTAGCGAAGGAATTTAAAATATTACACATCTATTCCATTATTGTAATGTAATGTGTTGGTGTTTCGCCATCCAGACCAAATAAATTCATTAAAACCCATAGTAATAGAACTTACTGTGCCGTGAAGAACAATTGTACCTAAAGACCACACAATTAAAGCAAACAAATATTATGACTTAACCAATTAATGAACCAAAAACGCTTCTATGGTTAATTTATATGCTCTACAAGTTGGACCACTGGGTATACCAGGCCAGGGATATCACTATATTATAACCTACTTGACCTATCAGGAACAACCGTAACTTCCATCCTAGAAAAAGTATCTAAGGCTGCATTAGTCAAATCTTCCCAAATTTGGTTAGCCAGGGGAGGAGGCTCGTGCGGTGGAGGGCATTGATGTTATCGTAAAGGGGCCTTAATCCTATTCCTGGGTTGCAAGTCCGAGGCCCCTCTTGCCTCTTCCTCTGCAACGCTATGGACCCGGCGCCCGCACGGTGAATCCGTAGAATGCTAAGTAATTCGTATCATTATAAGTATTTCATAAGTACCTAAATTTTATTAATTAAGTAGGATGCTTATTGTCCTACAACGGTTGAAAGGTTGCTCAAAAACTTTTGCCGTTGTCGTTTAAGTGTAAAAGAATATCTCCGAGAAATGAGATGAATGTGGGACCGCCTTTACCTAGTCTTACTCAATACATTATGAACTCAAAGCTGAGCTAGGTAACGGGTTACGCGGTGTCAAAGTCAAAACATATCGAGGTGGAGGCCGCCTACTTAAATTATTTACTGCATATTGGTTTTGTAATTAAACCTATTGAAATTCAATGTCAGCTTTACAACGGCGCGGGTGTCATGGCGCGTAGTAACGACGAGCGGTACGAGCTCTTTTCTATTAGGTACAAGGGACGGCTTCTATTCTTCAATATTTTGACTTCGATGTGCGATTATTGCGTGGTTCACTGAGCGCTTCCGCGCTTCAAACTTTTGAAGTGGATAGGTCTCGGCATAAATATATACGACAAATAGTCATTCACCTCCGATTTGCCGGTAATATTGTGGTCATGGCAGAATCGATCGAAGACTTGAGCACGATGCGATAAATGATGGTACGATAGAGGTCAATCGTCGGATCCAACTGGCAATCGGCTCGGTAGCGTTCAGGAAACTACCTCAGGGCCTCAAGACGAAAGTCTTCAACCAGTGTATGTTACCAGTGGTGACATATGGAACCAAAACGTGGCCTCTAACGCTGGGCTTTATAAGTAAGCTCAAAGTCGCACGATGCGCTATGGGGCGAGGGCTATGCTCAGTGTTTCTCTTCGAGATTGAATCAGGAATGAGGAGATCTGTAGAGGAACTAAAGCCACCGACATAGCATGGTGGGAGGGCATTTTGCAAATGCTCTACTGACTAGCTACCACCCTCAAGTAGAAAATCTGTCGCCAATCATCTAACAGTGTGTTCCTGCAGCAGTAGTTGAGAAATAATGACAGGAAAATGAGAGTGAACGAGTGTATGTCTCAGAGTGACGGACGGTGTGCAGTTCATGCATTTTTTTTTTTTATATTATGGGTGACAAACAAGCAGGCGGCCCGTCTGATGGAAAACGGTAACCGCCGCCTATGGACATCTGCAACACTAGCTGCGCTGCCGATGCGTTGCGTGCCCAGAGAGGAATTTGTAGATGCCCCTTTTGAACTGGTCCATGTCGTAGCTTCGCGGAAAGACCTCCGGAGGAAGGTCGTTCCACATCCCACAAGTACGCGGTCGAAATGAGCGAGAAAAGCGAACAGTGTGTGATGTCCATACCTGCTGGATGGTGGGTCTTTTGACGGTGTTGAGATGTGCGGTAGTAAAATTTCGACGCAGGAATAAGGTCAAAAAGCTCGTCGGAACATTCCCCGAAAAACAAGCGGTAAAAAATACAAAGGGAACCTACATCTCTACGGAGACTGAGAGGATCCAGCTCGTCAGAGAGCTTGGGATTGTCGACAATTCTGGCGGCTCGTCGCTGTAGGGAGTCGAGAGGCTGAAGTTGGTATTTCGGTGCGCCATTCCAAAGGTGGGAGCAGTACTCTACGTGGGGACGCACTTGTGCTTTGTAGAGTAAAAGCCGCTGACTAGATGTAAAGTACCGCTTCGCCTTGTTAAGCACACCGAGCTTCATTGAAGCGAGTTTCGCCTTAGCCTGCAAATGACCCCTAAACTGAACCTCGCCAGAAACGCTAACACCAAGGATCTCCAAGCTCTTAGAGATGTTCAGGAGAATGTCCTGAAATTGCGGAGTGACGCCAAAAGGAGCCTTTTTCGGGTGTATTCCCGATGTCCCCATTGGCCATATCCCCATCAATGGGGACAATGGGAATTCAATAAAAAAAATGTAAAACATTCCCGCTGTCCCATCCGAATAGAGCAAAAAGTAAAAAAAATTGCCCACTGTCCCCACTGTCTTTGTAGTTATCAATGGGGCATCGGGAATGGAACAAATTGTGAAAATTAATGCCCACTGTCCCCACTGCTCGTCTCACCGTCAATGATAAATAATATAAATAGTTAAAATGTAGTCATCGTTGCGACTACATAATTATTTCGTTGTCTCACCTACATAAAATATGGGCTTTGACTTACAAAGTATTTTACAATTATTTTTAATTAGTTAAATATATAAAACATAATATAAAATATATGTCGTAAATGGCGATTTTGAAAAAGCAACCATGGCCGCAATTCGCGCAGTTTTTCCGGAAGTGAATGTCCATTGTTGTTATTTTCATTTAAATAAAGCCGTATGTAAACAGGGCGTGAATTAGGACTAACAAATAATAAGAACCTACGATACGTAGCCAAGTTGCTCTTAGTGCTGTCCCTTCGCTGTTACCGGAAGATTGAGTTCTAGAAGGGTGGTTTTATATTACTGACGAAAGCCAAGATTACATCCAAAGCGCAAAATTTCGAAATTTATGTTGTCGCAGTGGATTCAACCTAATTTTATAAAAGTAATATGCACTTTTGGCAAACGCCACCGAACAATCAATGTTGCGGAAGGGTGGTACTGCAAATTGAACAACGCAATGGAAAAAAAATAACGTAGTATTTTAAAACTTCTAAGTCCTATATCAGGACGACGACTTATTTAGCGTTAAAGCCACACAACCTTCAAAACGGCGCAGGAAAAATTCAATCGATATGGACGAATTTATTATTGATTGTCAAACTAAACTAGTGAATTCCTATATAACTGTAGGGCATTTCCTTGAGAAACTGCGGTAACGTTTTATATTATTCCTGTAATTTTAAATAATCGATTAACGATCGGTAATATTTAATCGTGCATTTATATCGGCAGTTAAAACTAAATCAATGTCTAGGTTAATGGTAATTTAGAAAATGATTTATATTTTATTGTTAATTTATAGGTTTTAACTCTCCTTACATAGGATAATATTTGATTCTGTGACAGGGAAAAATATAGTAATTATATATGATTCTGTGATAAAAAAGTGATATTTATGATTCTTTTATTATATAAAAAAAGTTAGCAGCAGATATTATTTTTATATATTTAATTTTGTTTTCATACTTTATTTAATCTAAGTTGTAACCGTCAACCCCATTATGACAAAAAAAAAGGTTAATATAAAGAATTAATAATATAAGTTAATAATAAGAACATTTTACAACAGAAAAATTTATAAGTTTTTAACCTTGAAACCATGTCAATATATCGTAAAACATGTTTTTAAAGTTTTAACTTAGTTTATTTTTTGTTTTTAATACGTTAAATCATGTAAATAATTCAAAAAAGGGTATATTTTCTGAATGAACACAAAAATTATTATCAAAGTTTTTTTCATAATTTATGCCTGACCTAAAGTATATTTAACAAAGGAGGGTGATATAGTTATAACGAGGAGCGATCCTTTCCAAACCGATGATGTGATCCTTTCCAAACCGTGGTGTTATACTTGTAGAATACATATAATCATTTCATATTTATTGTAATTATTTGGTATTAAAAGTTATTAATGGGGACAACGGGAATAAAATTACAGACTTCTCGCTGTCCTCATTAATGGAGACAGTCAATGGGGACAACGGGAAGAAATATATTGACGTCTCACTGTCTCCATCAAAGGGCCAGGCCAATGGGGACAACGGGAAGGAAAAAACTATCGTCTCGGTGTCCCCATCAAAGGGGATAAGTCAATGGGGACAGCGGGAACACACCCTTCTGCGAACGCGCAGACTTGTGTCTTAGAGGGATTGAATTTCACGAGGTTAAGATTTCCCCACGCAGAGATTTTGGCAAGAGATTGTTCAATCTCGGTCTGTCTCTGCTTTCCAACACCTCAGTGTGGGAGAATGAGTTGGGTGTGAGTCGGGTGGGGCTCGTGCTTGTTCCGTCACGTATAGAGCCCGCTGTATTAGCGAGCTGCAGTGGCAGTGGGCAGGGCACATACTACACACCACTGATGCTCGTTCACGATTACGACACTAGGAATAAAAATAAAATAGCGGTGCCAGGTTTTAGACTATAAAGACCAATAAAAGGTCCTTTTTAGGTAATTGTGTGCGGTTTTATAATAAAGTTCCCAAACATATTACAAAGCTCACAGAAGTAAAATTCAAGTTACATGTGATAAACATTTTGATTAAGTAATCACAGTTTGTGATTACTTAACGATATAAATGCTTGGACAATTCCGCCTCCGCCAAGCTAGCGCCTGTCACTTACGTAATTGAAACAAATATTGTAATAATTTTATTATATTGTATGTAACATTGTTAAAAGAAGTTTAAAACAATGGCCCCGAGTTTCTTGCCCGTTCTTCTCGCAGTGGCTCTATACATTTTTTTGCTGAACGTGGCAGTAAACATGTGAATATTTCAATAATAAGATTTGTAATTGACCTACATAAGAGCGTCGTAGACGCCTAAATTGAATAAATTATATTGAATTTGAATTTTGAAGACATTAGAGTTCATGTTGATAACTTCTATGTGGGCACTTCATCAATTCGTGAAGATATTCGTAGATATTTTGAATTATACCTATTTTCGTTATCAGTCTGGATATATAATATGATAATTTGTGGCCAGATTCTCACAATTCGCCATTATTCAATAACTACTCGGTTTTCAACATAAATTCAGAAGTAATGCAATAAGAGATGATAAAGCTTATCAGCAACCGATCTCTTAATATTCCCATTGATCTCATAAAGAGAGCTTAGTCTATTTTAAACCATTAAATATAACGGCTCACTAATGTCCCCATATCGTTCACTCCTCCTATTCGAAGGCTAACTAACGACTTCTGCCTGATGGATAAGTATGGATGTGCTATAAGTATATATAGGTATAATAAGTATATGGATGATAATACAGCATAGTGGTGAGCCAACGCGACGAGCCCTAGTCGGGTTGTTTGTTTGGTAAACTAGACTAACGGCACAGTAAAACGAGACAAGTAGTTAGACTTCATAGAGCGGTATCAAATGCGATGAGTAAATAACTGGCACATGAGACTTAAAAAACTATGTCTCGAAGTGACCGGCGCTGTGCATATCGTGACTTGTGACGAAATGCATCTGTTATAGGCAGAGGTTAGTCCGCTTAACATCAGGTGGGCCTCGAGCTTGCTCCGTCACAATAACATAAATAAAACTTGTGCCATTTTAGCAAATATCTATCGTATCGAGAGTGCATTGATTTAAAGAGAATATAATAATTAACATTCATCAAAATCGTATCTGAAGATAGGAATTGATTTTCTATGGTATACCTGTACTTAATACTTACATAGATCTATTAAACTTTGAGATATGGACTGCCCTGCGAATACAGACTAGAGTCGGCATTGGAACCTCCTGCGGGTCTCCAGTCAAACTGCTTTTCTGGTTTCACTATGGTAACAGCATGTGAGCGGCGAGGCGAGCGTGCCGTGCCGTGCCGTGCCGTGACACACTTATGTTGTTTGGTCAAGTGTACACCTCATTCCCTTTTCGTGAGGTGTAACTGTCTGTATTACATCCAACAGAAATATACTCAATTCGCAAGATTAGGATGCCGAGCTAGGACTTGCTTTCCTCTTATGGTAGTAGGTCCATATCAGGCGGACATTTTGCTAATGCTCACCAAATTCATCACCACCTAGAAATTCTGTTTCCAAGCATTTAATGCCATATTCCGGCAGCTGTACTTGGGAGCCAGTAATTATAGGTTTGGCCTGTTCCACAACATCATGACTTACTATATAAAATGCGATGTGAAAAAATGTGTTCGAAGACTATCCTATCAGCTTTTACATTGAGTGGACAACAGAGATCCAAAATGTAACAGGTATAACTACTCCTAATGAATCTATTCCAAAGTAAAGTTGGTGTAAGGTCAGCGGTGGCAGGTGAGGAAAGCGAACCCATTTTGACAAATATAATATGTGTCATGATTTTCAATGGATTTATAGATTATTTGATCTGAACCAATATTTTATTCAATATTTCGGTATTTTAAATAGTGGCAACACACACACGATCTCGTGGTCGGTTATTCAAAATCGACCAATCACTATTGAGCTCGATCGACCAATCAGAAAAGAATTACCACTATCGCATTTTGGAGGGAAAAATATAAGAGGAAGAAACCAGTCAGTCCGTCTGGCAAGACTTCGAGGCGAAAAGTACTAGCTTGAAATTGTACAAGTTTGGAATAAAGTAATTTGGGAGTATTATCTACAATGGTTTGAAATTCTTCATATATGCTTGTGTTGTTTGTGATTATTTACAATGCCTACTGAAAAAACCCATCAGTCCAATGTCGATGAGTTAAAAAGTTGAGTGTGTTACCAATTCCATGTTGAGACATATTTGTTTTGTACATTAATATTTAAAACAATTCACGATCGTGCATTCGAAGAGTCATAGCCTCCTGATGATGCTTCGAGTAGAAAAGACATGCGTCGAAAACTTCCGGCTAGACTACGTGGAGTTTCTGACGTCACGTCGCCGTCGGTATTAACAGGAAATTTAGGTGGAATTGTAGTATTAGATTACTTACGATTATTTTTACAAATGATTTTTTTATGTTCTATGTAGGTGTGTTGTATTTTGTGTTGTTAGAGAAGACTTATCGTATATAGACTACACATACGAGTAAATACGTATGTGATAAAACGAGATATATGATAACGCGGAGTTCGACTTGGGTGGCAATTTATTTTTTATCAATGTTTATCCGTGTATTTACCCGTCCACTCGTCCTGCATGATCTCCACCCACGAGAGATTTGGTCTATTACCGTTTATATATAAATTTTCAAGTCTCTTTGCTGTAGGAAAATAAATATCTCTTGAATCAAAATCCAGATATCAGCTCATTTCTGCTATCTCGAGGAAGGATTATTCATGCTTTGAAAAAGAACTGTGTATATAGACTAAACTAAATTTATACGTAAAGGTATTTTGTACCGTTTCCTGAACACATTTTTTATCTTACAGTAAATTGTCCAAATTGAGAAAAAAATGGTAAATAGGTGTCATAATAATGGTAAATAGGACTAGTAATAGTATAGTTTCTAACTGGTCTTGTAACGTTCAAACGATTTATCGACGGTCAGGTCTTGCTTTATTACAGAACAGAAAGATTGAAAAGTTGTTTTGTCTGAACGTTTTACAATATCACCATTAAAAGTCTCATGACAGACATCTTCTGTTTTGATGCACCGGATCACACTAAACACTACAAATTTTCTCCATGGAGTGAACAATATATTGCAATTGTGCAGCTCGGTGAAGATGTGTTCATATTGAGGTTAATCAAATTTGACACACGTGAGACTCAACAACTGTATGTCTCAGGGTGCATCAACGAAATGCATCTGTTATATGCAGAAGTTAGTACGCTTAACATCAGGTGAGCCTCGTACTTGATCCGTAAATAAGATTAAAAAAAACTACTCTAACCAAGATGATTTCACTTTGAGTAGAGTCGGCTTCTAAAATCACAACGTTATTTAAACTAAGTTATTTGGGTACAATTGAGTTGTTAGGTCGAAAATGCACTAAATAACATATCTCATTGATACGCGACTGTGTCAGTATTTTATGATTAGACTATTTTACGTTCCAATAACTCGGCAACACGTATTTCATTCAACATGTCCCAGCAGTTCATTTGAGATACTCAATAATTTGTGTCAGTTTGTTATCTAGATGAAGTAAGAGCTCAGTTCGGGGTTGATTCCGCGGGAGGCGGCGGCGGCGGGAGGGGAGGTGGTGACCTCGATAGTTACAGATAGGACGTTTTCAGATAGCGTCAGTACAAGATGGCCGGGTCTTAGGCCACGATACTCCTCTTATCTCCACCACGACAATGCAATTGAAGCTCTAATTATGACGCGTTAAGTTGCAAGTTGGAGTGTGAGGCGCGAAGAGGTCGCAGGTCGGCCACTATCGGGGGCAGTTCGTTATTTTCCGATTGTGGAGTATAAATATTGAACTATTTCTGTGTTGGTGACAGCCGATAGCTGAAGGAGCCGTGATAAGGTTCGTTATCGCGCTTGTTTGTCGCCACTCGCGCGCTGACTGACTGACTGACTTCACTGCAACGCTACGGGAAGGGCACCAGTAGCTCAGTTTTGAACAATAATTAAATATTGTAAAGATATTTTATACCTCGATAAACATGCCATATAATATATGCAACCTTCTTTTTTTTTGATTTTATCCCGCGCCGGGTTAAACCAACATGATGGTTTGCCTCTGTTCTTCTGCTTCTTGTCGCGCTGGACTCATTTGTACACATTTTTTGTATAGGATAGGTATCATTGTTAACATCGAAATATAACGCTCAGAACCCGTGTAGGCCCAAGCGGCGTGAAGCCATTTCAAGTTAGCCTTATAAGGCTTACTACGAATCTCGTCGCGTCAGTGGTCATGGTAATGTCTCACTGCGAGCAGCTCGCGTTATTTATTTAAAAATGGCTTACTGCACGGTTAAAGGGTGCCACAACGCATCTCAAAACCACCATAAGCATACGAAGATCATATTTCATTCATAATTACACCTTAGAAACTTATAATTTTGAGTTACACCTTCGTTTAAACAGAAAAGTTAATCGTAAACAAACTAGACGCCATAACAATATAAATGTTGCCAGCTATGGAAAAAATATTTGCCCCAACTGCCGGTTTTTAGGATTTCGTAATCTAAAGTGTACTACAAGGAACCCTATAAGGGTCACTTCATCATATGCTTTCTGTCTGTCTGTCACTCTGTCTTAATTCCTTATAGACTTCTAACTTTTGCGTTATATCTGTACCTATATAAAAGGGAAAGGTCATTACTCAATCTCGAAGATCATTTGACCTATGGCTATGATGCTGAAATTTGGCATGTAGGTATTTTATAGGTAAGAAAGTCGGCAAACGACGGAATTAGCCGCAGTTTCGAAGTAAAGCGAATCTTTTTAGATTCGCTTTACTTCATCAATGCGGTAAAAATTTATAAAACTTTTGCAGTTTCAAGGAAATTAAAATGTAACATTTAAGTTCGGTTATAATATTAGGTAGTATTTATTTTGTTGTTATTATTAAAGTTGAAATTTATATCGTCTTTTTACGAACATATCCGGTTCTAATTCCAAACAAATCATCACAATAATTATATTTCTATATAAATTTACTGTCAGAAAACCTTGTAGGCTGGTTTGCTTAAATATAATCATAAATGCATAATGTGATAAAAATATAAGCATGAATGTCCAATATTATTATCTGGCGACTGCCATAATGCTGAATAACATCTTCACAATAATTCTAAGTTATTCTACTATTTGGGGAAACCGTCTATCAACTTGCAACATTATTCGAGCGTAGGTGTGCGTACCGGCGAATGTAATTACGTGACGCTTACGCACACATTCATTGTATTTATGCTTCAATATTGAGCGGAACTTTGAACGAAACTATCATTCTGAGCGTTATATTTCAATGATTGTTAACATATTTCATCGATACCTAATTTTATTGCTAGTACTCTACATCTCTTATGTGGACGTTCATACTAAACGTCATTGTAATCTTTAACGATATGCCAATATCTCGCCTATCCAAGCGGATAATAAACTCGCAACTTGGTACATTACGTTACATACGCATTCCCAATGTCAGGAAGGCGGCTGATCCTAGAAGCGAAGCGACAACTTTTAAACACTTCAAAATAGGAGGAGATTCTCATATCGACTGTATTTTTTGGTGTATGTTACCTCGTAATTTTTTACAGGATTGTACCTACCGATTTTGATGTTTTCTTTTAACGTTTGAAAGTAGGTGCTTGTAATGTGATCCTACGGGAAGGGCATTTGAGTTTGAGTGTCATTAAATTTGAGTGAGATCTAATGAGAAGTATTTGTGTTTTCCCTAACAATGCGTATTTTATGTTTGAAGTCTGTTTTTTTATACTGCTAATGTGTTGTTTAACATCCGAAATCTGCGTACAAAAGTGCTTCTTATCCGCTAGCGTGGAAAAGGTTTTTGAAATTGGAACCTGTACAAAAATTACAGAAAAAAATATTTCTTTTATATATTAACAATTTATGTAATTTCACTTTTAAATTATACTATACATTGACGCCAATTTACGCTATTTAAGTTTTTACTCTTGCACGTAGCATTTTCCTCGCTGGAGTGAGGTGAAAAATTGTGTGTTGCGCTCAGCAGCAAAGTTATTTTGCGTCTCGTATCTTTGAATCCTTCGGTACGCTCAGGATCCTATATTTTGGACCACTCGCTTGGTCGTAGTTCAATAGTAGAATCCTTCACTTCCTCAGGTTTCAATAAAACTCGCGCCAAATAACAAATGTGCAGCAACACAAATAACAATTTTTACTAAAATAATAAAATGTACATTTAATTACCCTCGTCAGAAATGTAGACGTTCTACACAGTCTTTGTGTCAAGTTCACTTACTGATCTTTTTGTAGCAACTATGTGGTGTGGTGTCAATGTTTCCTGACATAAGGTCCTCAATTGATTCCTTCGCTAGTGTGTCCACCCTTCAAAGCGGGGTTGCTGGGTTTATAATTATTAGGGGAAGGTATTGATACAGTTTCATGTTGTTGACGCGCAACGTTCCCTCCGAAGGACGTAAGCGCTCAGTACTTACGAGTACTAAAAACAACATTATTCATATGCTCAGTAATAATGCCATTAGCGGCCACCCATCCAAGCGGACACATCAATGACCGAAGCGGCCTCCGACCGAACTTATTCAATAGGTTAAGAACTATATACTCAGGTATAACTATATGAGATAGGTATAACTTATTCAAAAGTATCTTTTTATTAGGTACTAACTAACTAAGTGATATATTTTTATTTGTTTGACGCCATTATTGAGGTTTGTCAAAGTTCAACGATGATGGTTTCTTACGAATAAACGAGAGATAAAATATACGTCCTTCATGTGACCGACAAAATATTTTCTACAAAATACAGGTCTATGTATTTTGTAAAAAGTTATTTATTAATTAATGACAAAACATACATAAATTACGTGGCTTGATAAATGCTTATCTCAGTGGTTGACAAAAACCTTTAAGATGTTAGATTCATAAGTTTTTGTAATGCAGTGTTTTGGCAGCAATTATTTTAGAGCTCCATACCCGAAGGGCATGGAGTTTCTGTTTGTCGGTCCGTATGTCACATGTCCAGTAGCTAATAAAATTAAATAAAACTAAGTAAAGTTAAATGATATGAGGCAAAAAACCGAAATTTGGGTATAACGTATAGAAAGTTGAACAAAAAAATTAAATTGAATAGACAATTTAAGACGATTTATAATATATATAACAACCATTTTACGACAACATTGGGTAAATTATTTTTTTTACCTGTAAAAATATATCGAGCGTGACAATTGCGGCTAATTCGTTTGCTACGTGACGTCAAATCCGCCACGTAGCCCAACCGGGAGTATTTTCGACGCGTTAAGCTTCTACACGAAGCATCGTCATGAGGTCTTGACTGTTCGAGCGCACGATCGAGAAAACGTGCTAAAGAAGAACTTCTTAAAAATATTAATTTAAAATATTTATATACATTTTTTGTTATTAAATATGTATTATAGTATTTATTGAAGTTACGTCTAAATATGTTAATTATTTTAATGGGTCTATCTAATTATCTCAACTATAGTATTTAATGAGTGATGACACGAAGAGTACGCATTGAGACGCAAGTGTGAACCTTCCGAACACTTATTGTAAAAGACCACTGATGTCGTTAAAACTATAACACCTAGTTCGATCGACCCAATGTTATATAGGTGAGTAACCCCGGTATTGTTTTAAAGAAACCAATACTTAAACATTTTTATTTCACGAGCTGTTGCTAAGTGTCTTCCTCACAGAGGGAGCTCCCACTCTTACCAGGAATCATGTCAAAAGATTATAGATCTATTATCTAGTATGCTTTTACCAGCTTACCTATTAAGTATTTAATGTTATACTATTTTTTATTCCTGATAGGCCAGCGTTTGACCATTTGGTGTAAGCATTGAAGTAACTTGATTCGTTTTTTCAAACTTTGAAGCGCTCGTAGCGAAGTTTGCTTAGCCATTCTGAAACGATCAGCAAAGTTAAGCAACGTCCGCCGCGGTCAGGAGTTGGATGGGTGAGCGCTGGTGACAGTACTACTGAGCGCTTCCGTGCTTCGGAGGGCACGTTAAGCCGTCGGTCCCGGTTGTTGTCTTAGGATGGCAATCGTTATAGCATGGTGGTAGGGCATTTTGCGAATGCTCGCCTGGCTAGCTACCACCCTCAAGTAGAATCTTCGATCAACTAAGATAAGCCACTGCAGTCAACACTAGGACACATGGATGACCGCGATTGTCATTTACTACTTGAGCGCTAATGTGCTTCAGAGTCGCGGTCCCGGTTGTTGTCTTAGAATTGCTGTCATTACAGCATGGTGGTATATGGTATTTTGCAAATGCCCATCTGGTGATAACCCACCCTCAAGTAGAAGATCTGTCGTCAAGTTCCTTACGGCGTAGGCCGGCAGCTGTCCTTGACACCCCGTAATTCTAGGTTACCTTTGGCTCATAACGGGAATACTCCCGTCATTCCGATACCAGGCTGGCTGCTCACCTATTTTTTATTACAACGTTGGTGTTAAAAAGTACATTGCTTTAATATTTACGCACATTCGGTACTTTGCCTCGTACACTTTTATAAATGTTATTGTGACGGAACAAGCACGAAGCCCACCTGATCCATAGAACATATAATACTGCCCTGATGTAAAGCGGACGAACCTCTGCCTGTAACAGATGTATTTCGTCACAAGTGACAAATTGCACTTCGCCCGTCACTCGCAACATACAGTAAGTCTCACTTAACTGTAATTTTACTGGTTATCAAAGACTGCTGCCAGAAGACACTGTTAGGTACTTGGCGACATATTTTTCAGTCAAGCGAAACTTTGCAAAATGTTCTTCCACCTGCGGTGAAGCCAAAGCCGGCGCGGCGGTGGGGATCGAACACGGACCTGCGCCTGCGGCGCGGCAGTCCTTAGTTATTACCGCTCGGCCAACATTGCTTATACATGTATGTAGGATGATCGTTTGTTGACGTAAACCTGCCATTCTGATACAGAGTATTGCGCTAGTACATATTCTTCCGTCCCGTGGGTGCCGTACTAAGGGCATATAGTACCGGAAGGTGGGCGGGCAGCAGTGCCTTCTGAAGAATTGTCATCAATAATTGCGATCCCTAAGACGCCTGCCAAGCGTGGGAATTATGGCACGTACTCCAGTGGGGCACCACCGTTTGACGGTGGACGTTCCAGCTGATGTGTTGACGACTTAGTCCATCCAATTTTTTAAAGCTTAAAAATTCTATTCGATAGTTTCGTTTTGCTTTTAATACTAATGTACCTTTGGAATAGGTAGGTACTACCTTAGAAGAAAGAAAATAGGAATATACATATAAATTATAGGTAAGTATTCATTTATTATTATTATATGGGTAGATACGCGTTGTAGTGTATATTGATGATGGTACAGTTATCGCGAGGCAATGTGGCGAAGACGGCACTTATCGGAGAGCTTGTAAATCATTGCGCCGCATTATCAGCGCGTGATAAGGGCGGGGTCAAGAGCTGACCTCTGCTCCGCTCAGCGACACTAGGTACTCGGAGACACACAAGTTAAAAAGTAAACTATTTAAAATATTAATGTTAACAGAATAGAATATATAGGTACCTATCTAAAAACTTAGGTATGAAAGTTTCCCAAGAAGTATATTAATTATGTTAACCTATGTTATGTTAAAAAATGTCATGTTTTTTCCTATAACTTTACTACCTATTATGTGATGTGTGTAGGAGTAGATACCTAGCTAATAGCTCATCAATTTGCTCTTTGGGGTAAGATCAGGCTATTTGCCGACCCAAGATGAGTCCATGAATTAGGTAGTACTTAGGTACCTATGTAACAGCTACTTACCTATCTTAATCACGTAATGGTAATACTAGATTGTTCAGACTAACATAGAATTACTGACTCTCAAGGACAACTGCCATAACACACTATTAGGTGCTTGGCGACATATGTTGTGGCTACAGGCCGGCAGGCATTCAAAAAATAGCCTGCCGCAGTGCTACAACGACTACCATCCTAGGACAACAACCGGGACTGAAGACGTTTGTGCGCTCCGAAGCACGGAAACGACTATTCGGTAGTAATAGCGGTCACCCATCCATGACCGCAGCGGACATTACTTAACTTAGTTGATAGGTTGGTAGTATGTGGTCATTTAAAAAGTAATTATCACGTCTGTTTTCCCCGAAGGGGTAGATAGACTGCTCTTGAAAATGTAGGTATTAGTCAAAAAACTGGATAACTTATCTGACCTAGGGATCAAACCCAGAAGTCGAGTTTCCAAAGCAGTGTTTCTACATAATTGAACGACGTAGTCGAGTATTTCAATATTTTAAGTACCTATGCTGTATTTATTTGTCATAAAATTTATTTTTCTATAGTGCTGCCATCTGCTCATTGTCTTAGGAAATGTTTATCAAAGGACTTCATCACACAGAATATAAAACCAAACATAATATGCCGTTCTGATGTTCGTTGTTCATATGTTTGTAGTTTTGGGTAAACGGCACAGATGGCGCTGAAATATATCCCATTTCAAATGTACTCCCGGGCGACACTGCGTCGATACTACGGCAAGGTTGTGTCATTTTAGTCTTATTTATCCACATACCATTTTTCTTTCCCCCCTCCCATGGAGATTGTGGTCGGTATAATTTGCATACAATATTATTACTTATATATCCTTTTTACGCGGTCCATCCATAACTTGTTTGGCATTCCTGGTACTCCTACACCTGTCCAGATTTATATCTACTCAAAACTTTCCTAGTTATACCTAACTAAATAGTCTGCATATCCGTGCCATAGAGGTATTAGATTTAAGCAGAAAGACTAGTTAGCTACCACGACGAGAAAAAGAAGGCATGATTATTTTTCTACTTCGTGGATACCACCTTCACGTAGAAAATCATACAACGTGAAGCAGTTGTCTTTAAGATCCAGGTCCCAATCTAGGTGTAGCCTGTCAACCATCCTTGACTTATTACACCGACAGGTGAGAAAGTGGTTAAAGGTCACCAAACACATAAGCTTTATAAAAATGTACAACACATATAAGAAATGGTTTTATATTATACAAACATGTATACGTTCAACAAATCATTAGTAAGGTACATAATGCTTATTGTATACAGAGAGTAGGTATACATAGGTATATATTATAGGGTATAATACTTTGAGTGGGACTTTTGAAGGCGCATAGATAGGAGAGCTTCATTCGAAGAGGAATTCTTACGAGATGTTTGTGAGTGAATGTTTTTCTTTCTTTATTTTTATTAATATTTTATATAAAGGTAGGTATGTTTGTTGATATATTTTAGTAATAGGTACATTATTTTGCATTCCTGTGTAATATTAGAGAAGACATATAAGGCCTACCCCACATAAGAAGGATAAATCTAAGAGGATGAGATTGCAGCTCACAGAGATGGTTTCAGGTACTTACATGTCAAATTGTAGCCAAAGTGTATTTGGAAGTAATAATGAAGCAGTTAAGTGGTATCGTCATAAGAAATGTAGCATGTATAATAATAACAAATAATTTTAAAATATTTTAAGCTCGTAGAGTTAAGTTCCCCTGAGGATGCTTCGTGTAGAAGCGACGCGTCGAATATTCTTCCGGTTGCTGCGTGGTGTTTGTGACGTCACGTCGGCGTAGTAGGAAAATTAGGCGGAATTGTCACTAGATATATTTTTATAAATATTTTTTAATATTGATTATGGATTTCCACCAAGTAATGCCTGAATCAGTTCATTAAGTAGCATGTACTTACTTTAATAAATTTTTTGATAATTATATGTATGAAACGAATGATTTTCTAAGACCAATTGTACCTACTTTTTTAGACATTTGAAACATACGTAAGTACCAACATACATATTAAAGAATAAGAAACGACTTCCTTCTCTGAACCTATTGAGATAATTTGGGTTACCCGGGAGTTACTAGGTATGCTGATTCAAACACGCTGAGGTCACATTTTTATGGTCTGTGGTCATCAACAAGTTATTACATCGTACTTTTCAGCTTTAGAAGTCCATTTTGTTTGTATTATAAATTCCTTCACTCTTTTGAGTGTTGCTGGCTGTGTTGATTGTGTCACTCGCCCACAATAATGATCAGTAAGTATAATATTGGCATTACCAGATATAGTTGGCATACTTTATTAATTAGTTCAACTAAATGAGAGCAGCTTAAAACTATTTGATTAAAGTTGATGAAATTTAAATTGGACGTGGCGGCATCCATACTCTAACGTACAAAAAAAAATTATCGTATCTATTCACAGTTGATGAGGAATTTGTGGAACCAACTGTCCTTTGTATTTATGGTCGAGTTAACTACTAAAAATATTACAAAAATAAAAGAAAACAACAACTCGAGTATTTCGCGGCTAAATTACTAAATATATATATATATATATATATATCAAATACCATATCATCACACGTAACAATATATATATAGATAAACATAGAAACTCTTAGGTACTTCTTGAAAAATATTTTTTGACATTAAGAATACATTTTAATATTTTTATTTTTGCAATAACGCATGCTCCGCGGCGCGGATTACATAAATTACATTACAAAATAAAAATGATAGTCATGTGCGGGATCCCGCATACTTTTTCATAACTGAATTCAATTCATAATAATATGTTTCAAGTCCGTATCGAAGCAGGTCACCTCATTAAAAACTGACACATGTCAGTGACAGATTCAAACAATAATTTTTAATTTTATGCTACCTCCCACGAAATGAATTCAGCAAACGTGCGCGAATTTCAATCAATCTGTTCTTGTATTCAAATCGAATGAGGCGTGTTTTCAGCCGCGCGCCGGTGACCGAAACGTCGAGATTGATGGATGTAGGCGTCTCCTGTCTCAACAGAGGTATTACGCAACGCCAACTCGAGAGCGATTAGTTGCTAGTAGCGACTGATTCGGCCATGAGTTGGTTTTTTCGCGGTCACCCGTGGATCATTTGAATTCATGAAATATGTTCTTCATAGAAATTGCTGATATTCCAACAGTCGCATTGTAATGATTTTGTCAAAGATGGGTAAAAAAAGTAAACCTTCTTATGATAACTATGAAAAATGGCTGCCATAATACTATTGATTGTTGCTTGTAATTAAAAGAATCTCTAAAAGACATTTTTTAAGATATTGATATTTTAAATTAACCACGTCTGTACCTATATATTTGAATATATTATGTATATTCCTAAAAATTTGGTCAAATTTTAACAAAACAGTGGCAATCACGATCACAACACTAGGAATAAAGATACAATAGCGGTGCCAGGTTTTAGATCAGTAAAAACAATTTAAAGATCATCCTTATGTGCTTCAAATAAAGTTCACATAGATATTACAATGCTCTCAGAAGGAAAATTCGAGTTGCACGTGAAAAACATATTGATTAAGAAATTCTACTGCACAGTTTATGATCATTGATGATTGATCACATAAAGGACAAAATGCTTCGATAATTTCGCCTCTGCCAAGCTATCGCCTGCCGACGTAATTTAAACAAATATTGTAATACATTTTTAATATAGTTTGTAACACATTGTTAAAGGATGTTTAAAAGAATTGTATCGAGTTTCTTGCCCATTATTCTCGCAGAGGCTTTATAATTTTTTTTGCTGCACGAGGCAGTACATTGTTGAATATTTAATATTAAAATTTGTAATTGATCTTCATAAGAACGTCATAGACGCCTCAATTAAATAAAAAATTTTGATTTTGACTTTGGGTATGAAATAGGCGTTCCTTGATGGAAATTAATATTAACGAGTCTTCGAATGCACGATCGAGAAATCGTGCGCTGGAAGAGTGAAAACCTCCTAAGTATGTTTCGTGTATAAGTGAAACGCGTCGAAAAATCTTTCGGTTTGGCTACGTGACGTTTATGATGTCACGTCAACTTAACAGTAAAATTAGGCGAAATTGTCAATATGCAGAAAGATAACATTAATATAATATTTCAAAAGAGACTCGATATATTGAATATTATGAATCCTTATAATATTTGTTATTATACAATAAATACATAATATATGCTTATATTAATACCCGAGGTAAATGTCAGGTGAATAGTTATGTACTTACCTTTTTATATACATAAATATATTAAACTGTATTCTATTTAAACATTCTGTAGAGGCGTTTTTATCCAAGCCACGAAGATTTTCTGTTCGGAAAATTCACCCACAAAATGTTACATTGAAAGATTACAATGTATTGCTGCATTTAGCGAAAAAGCTTCATGAAATCACAACGCAGTGAGATTGAGCATCTATAACGAATAAAATTACTGACTGATGGCATATATGAGTAGCTATTGACTATCTAAGATGTCATTGATATATAAGATGTACATAATGTTGCTGATATTTCTAGTCACCATTAGCAACTTGCATATAGATAAATTTCGTTAGTTAATATGTACGCCGCGCCACGCCGCGCCGCGCCGCCTGGCGGCCGCCTGCGATACGCACCGCAGAACCTGTCACGCTGTAGACGAGAACTCATCAATATTCCCGCCCTTATGCGATAAAAATACATAACATACGTGACTCTTCGGGGTTACATAAGCATCAAATAAATATTTTTTATCAATTTCGCGAGAGGTTCGACGTGGCTTTTCAAGCTGTGGAAAAGATACGTGTCAAATATTCCGCATGAAAAGTTCCCTAACAACTTCAGTTACATATTTCATCAAGAGGAATGTAGTAAGTTACGATTATTTTTTAATGCCAGCCATCATCAAAGTGATAAAAATAGCTTATAATTGAAGGATAGGTTACCTAGGTCGTGTATTGGAATTATCATCATCATCATCAATCGTAGTACAATACAGACTAGTGTCGGTGTCGTTTGTAAAAGGGGACAATTTGGTTTGTAAAGGAACAAAATTGGCGCATTATTTTTGTATTCTTCTGGCTTTGTGTTCTTTCTTGTGGAGCAATCGAAGCAATAAATAGCTTCACATTATGCACGCTTATGTTTGGATTACACTCCGACATATACACACAATCCTCTTATCTTAAGGTGTTCAGTTATAATTACGTGAAACTTCATATAGCGTACTAATCATAGCCGTAATGGCATCGCCTCCATTTGTGAATATGTGGAGAGGCACGAGAACGACTCAGGGGCTGTTTTACTGAGTCAAAAAAGGAAGTTATCACTTCGACATGTACGTATGTAATATTATTGTAACTGCAATAAATTCACGATCCACTAGAGCCTCTAAACAAATATTAAAATTGCTATAGGTATGCAGGTATGCAGGTCCACGCAGTACTGTAACAGCTGGATCGTCCACTGCTGAACACAGCCTCCCCTATTAAGGGGGTATTTGCCATAATCCCTACGCTTGGCAAGCGTCTTAGTGATCGCAGAGTATGTTGGCAGTTCTTTAGAAGGCGCTGCTGCCCACCTTCCAGTATTTTTCCCTTAGTCGCCTCTTACGACACCCACGGGATGATATGGGGAGCAATTCTGAACCGGCACCCCACGGGGACCACGCATTTCTCCAAAAATATTAATTTGATAAATTATTATTTACAAAATATTTTAGGAACACATTATAATATTAATATTTAAGAAACATATTCCAATACATCTAGCGACGATCCCGTCTAATTTTCCTGCTAAGCCGACGTGACGTCATAAAAGTCGCATACTCCGAGAGAACAAAAATTCGACGTGTTTCGATTCTCCATGCACGATCGAGAACTTGGAACTTCTCTATTTTTTATATTTGTTTTTATTTTATTATGGATTTCTGCACAGTGACTCCGTCAATTATTATTCGGATTGTAACCATTTTCTTTCATTAGGTTGCATTAACTGCAAGTTTTATCAAAATCTATTTAGTAGCTTTCAAGATAATATGGACTATTATGCGTAAGTGTGACGGTCAAAGGGAAATGATCCATAAATATTGGTGTAAGTTCTATACTACATGTAAGGGTGGTGGCTAGCCAGGCAACCATTCGCAAAATGCCCTTCCACTTTGCAGTGAAGCTTAAGGGCGCACCGAGCTTTTTAGGCGCGCCGCGAATGTGTGCGTAAGTAAGGCACGCCAACAGCATTCGTCTCCGTCCGACGGCCGAAGAATTACTAAAGCGGATAGGGACAAAGCATCGCGGCTCTGACTAAATTGGGTGGAATATGCGTGAATTTGAGCATTTCCTTCGTATAATAAAAACAAATACCTATTTGAAAAATGTAATGTGTCTATGTTGTAGAAAACATGTTGTTTTTTTATTATTCAAATACGGATGACTCTCCGTTAAGTATTTACGCCGTACCTACTAAGGGTTTACTTATTTCGTTTTTGAGATGTACCTTTTGATTTTTTTTCTATAGAGAAAGTTTTAAGTAATCGTGTATCCAAAGTGTGTGTTTTATAGAATGAATCAATATAATATTTATATATTTATTTATTTTATGGATGACCAACAGCTTGGACAAACTTCTTATACATAAACACATAGAAACATAAAGCCAATTATAGGTCATCACGGATAGCATTAGAATAGGATAGTAATAAACAGATAGGAACACATATATATAAAACGACTACTTACATGACAAATTAAGCACAACAAAAATCTCTTGATATTATTTAAAGAACTCGTTGCTAAACCGCTGCCTGGCCGCCGCGATGCTAGTACAGAATAGATCTAAATCTAAGCGTTTATCAATGGTATTGAAATTATTACTCACCCGCCACAGGTATGAGTTTTGCCTATATTTGGTTTTGACTACTGAGGTGCTAATAAGGGGATTAAATCTTATTTGCTTGCTAGGACAGTTCAATTTTACCTTACTTAGAAGCTCAGGACAATCAATTAAATTAGACGTTAGCTTTAAAAGGAAAGTTAAATCAGCTATTTCTCTTCTTTTGGTAAGAGGAAGTAGGTGAAACTTCTTGCATAGACTTAAATAATCGTCGGATCTATATGGGATATTTGAACGAAAGCATAAATACTTTACAAAACGTTTCTGAATGCGTTCAATTCTTGTAATATACACATTGTATTGCGGATTCCAAACCTGGGACGCGTAATCGAGTATGCTACGAACAAAGGTACAGTAGAGGATTTTATAAGTTTTGACTTTGCTGAAGGCAACGGACGTTCGCATTACAAACCCTAAAGCTCTAGACGCCTTATTGGTTATATGATCTATATGTTCATCAAACAGTAGCTTAGAGTCGTGGATAACGCCCAGGTCACGCACACTATCGTGTTTGGATAACATTTGATTTTTTAATTCATATGATGACGGGACTATCTTTTGTTTACGTGTAAAAGTTATCACAGAGCATTAAGAAGGATTGAGTTCAAGCTTGTTAATTAGGCAATAATTGTCGAGTCGAATTAAATCAGCTTGTAGGCTTTGAACATCCTCGGTCGAGTTAATGCATCTATATATTTTCATATCATCTGCGAAGCAAAGAAGATGGGAACTGAGAAAACAAGCAGAGATATCGTTGATGAATATAGTAAATAGTAGAGGTCCAAGTAACGAGCCCTGCGGTACACCACTGGGAATGGACACCCAGCCAGAAATGTAATTACTGACCACTACAGCCTGCGTTCTTCGATCTATGTAGGATGAAAACCACCGGTACAAGTCTCCATTTATACCGATAAGTTGGAGTTTGGATAAAAGGATTTTATGATCAATTCGATCGAACGCTTTACTGTAGTCAGTGTAGACCACATCAACCTGGCTGACTTTATCCATGGCTTCCGTAATGTACTCATTCAGCAGCACTAGATTAGAGGCAGTAGACCGCCTTCTAATGAAGCCGTGCTGTGAGGGATGGAATGAGGTCATCAAAGCGTTGTAGACCTGATCATAAATGACCCGCTCGAACACCTTTGCTATAATGCAGAGCTTCGAGATAGGTCTATAATTCACCACATCTGATTTGGAGCCTTTTTTATGGATTGGAGTAATATAGGCTGATTTCCAAATTTGTGGGAATGTACACTCTGAAAGAGATTTACTAAATGGGCACTGCAATACTTTCCGCACAATTCATTAAAAATTCCGGGCTAATACGGTCAGGACCCGCTGACTTACTCAAGTCAAGATTAAAAAGTAATTTGGAAACAGAAGGAGCATTGACGTATGCTTGGGAGATACTAACAGCATGGGGTGTAATCTGGAGCGGACTAATACGAGGGTCGTTATCACTGGAAGAAACTGGATTGAGGAATGTTGAGAAAAAATAGTCTGAAAAAGATTTACATATATCCTCACCAGTACATACAACATTACCGAGGTAGTTCATAGAGTTAGGAATGCTATTAGACTTAGTTCGCGATTTGACAAAAGACCAAAAGTGTTTAGGATTTTTTTCTATACAGTTTTCTACACGAGATATATAACTGTCATAACATTGCGTGTCCAGTAGTTTGGTTCGATCACGTAAAATGAAATAGCTTAATTGATCCGATTTATTATTGTATACCTTAAATTTTCTAAGGAATTTATGTTTTTCTTTGAGTGATTTTATTAACGCAGTCGTATACCATTTAGGATATACATCAGGCTTAACAAGTTTAGTAGGTACATGTTTCTGAATAAACTTGTTAAGATATGAGTAAAATAAAGCAACTGCATCATCTACATTTACATAAGCGAATTCTCTGTCCCAATCAATTGAGGATATATCACTATGAATGGACTCGTAATTGGCTTTATTAAATAGGTATTTAACGCGGGCTAAAGGTTTAAGGATTGGACTATCAACGAATTGTAAAGTTAAGAATAGCGGCTTATGATATGGGTCAACTTTAGATAGCGCATTGTCACATACAGTGACGAGCACATCATCGTTACATAGTACCAGATCGAGAATCCTGTCTTGGTGGTTAACTACCCAGTTATACTGATTCAATCCCAACGAGAGAAATTCATTCACAAGGTCCCTCTCATCCTCGGAATTGACATTTGACGGAACCATAACCGAGGAGTGACTACTGCGCGCCCAAACTATGTGACTAGAATTAAAATCACCAACTAAGAGGTACTTGTCAGTTGGGTTTGTTAGTATAATTTCATTAAGCTTATTAAGAAAGTTATGCAGTTGTTCTGAGAACGAGAAGCCTTGGTTTTGAGCTAGTAGGTATATGATACACAAATGAAGTTTGATATTTTGTTTATTGTGACGTTGTTTTAGCGATAAAGTGACCCATAGATCTTCAGCTGATGATTGAAACTGTGGTTGAACCATGGAAACAATATCCTTCCGAATCGCTATAACCACGCCACCCCCCCTCGTCTCACCGGTCAAATTATAATCTCTGTCCCGTGGCCAGACAGTATATCGATCGTCAAATAATTCGGAACTAGCAATACTGTCCAACAACCAGGTTTCAGTTAACATTATCACATCATACGAATTAAGGCAGAGATTACGATAGAACTCATAAATTTTCGTTCGGAGACCTCTTGAATTTTGATAATAAACACTGATGGAATTCATACCCAGATTATCCATTGACACTGTTAATTAATAAAAAAACAATAGCAAAATCATAAGGCAAATTGAGTAGCATAAAGATCACGCTTAAAACAAATATAAAGTGAACAATAAATAGTAATTGATTGGAGACAAAAACGTAAAAAGATTCAATTATTAAATCGAAACTGAGTAAGCCGTTAGAATGACATATATGTATTTCAAAGGCATTCCAATTAGTGAAATAAATAATAGGGGCTGAACCATTATGAGCGGAAAATATGCTTAATAGTGAGTATAATGCAAACGAGTAAACAAAACAGAATAGACAAAACCAATACCAAGCATTAAAATGTACAAGTGCAAGCGAGCACGCACATTGATTAATAAGTGAGTCAATGAGATCGGTGACAAAATAATAGACGCTTACCTGCTTAAAACAATAGTGCAGCGGCCAGGCTGTAGCAGCGAATGTACATATTTTGATCGGTAACAATTTCATCTTGTTAATAGGTAACATTAAATAATAAGAGTGACATCTTAATAATATGAAACTAAGTAGTATTGAACTTAGAGAAACAGTTACATGAAAAAAGCATTTTATGACATTTTGTTTAAATCACTTTCTTTGTTAATGACGATGATTGGGGAGGTGTCATTCTTCCGAGTATGGATCTTCCCATACTTTACCCACACGTAGCTGAAATTTGTATCTTTAGCCTTCATTTAAGTCTTGGTGAGCAATGCCTTTGAATCTCCTGACAGGTGGTCATTCACAAAGACACGCTGCTGAGAGTCTTGGAAGCCAATGTCGGCTGCTATCAGTGACTTGTGGGCTCGGGCTGCGGCAACAAACTCCTCCTTCATGTACCTATTTAAAAAACTTACAATAATAGATTTTTCTTTGGTGTTGTAAAGTGGAACTCTGTATAGGTAGTTTATTTGACCCTTCGGAAAGAGGCAGTTAACCTTTTTGCTAATAGCTTCCACTATGTCAAACAGATTTTCCTCCTTTTTTGTAGGCACTCCCTTTATCTCTACATTATTGAGACGCGATCTTTGCTCACTAGACCCAATTTGTGACTTGAGTGCCGCTAGTTCACTTTGGATGGAGCTGATTCTCCCCTCCAATTGTTCCACATTTGAGATTCTAGATTCCAGAACAGATTTCCTTCCAGTTAATTCTAAAATCTTGCTGTTGGTGAACTCGTTGACTTCCTTAAGTTCAGACAGTTCAGCCTTAATAACTCGGACATTCGGACATCTTCAACAAGAATAGGAAGTCCCGACAGCTGCGACTTTATGCCTTGGATTTCTTTCAATACGAGCTCCAATGTGACAGGGTCCGATTGCACTGAAGCTACTGGAGACAGAGCCGGAGATGATGCCGGTGTAGCATTTCTACAGAAGGGGCATTTCCAGTTCGCGCGCCTGTTGGCACCGATCTTCCTCCAGGATACCTCGGTGATCTGAGCGCAGCTAAAATCCAGGTGCTTCTTGCAGCTACCACACTGGACTCCATCATTGTAGTCGGTACCACATGCAGAGCATTTCATGGTGGCAAGAAAAATATTGAAGAACTTTAGTTGCTTGTGTGCAGGAACCTTTATTTCAAATATTGAACGTGTGCGGATACCTTTAGTACTCAAGTTGCTCGTGTGTAGGATCCTTTATTAATTTATCTGCATGGCAATACCAGTAATTTACCAGATTAATTCCTTTACGTGGTGGTGACCAAAAAAAACTTTTTTGGATCCTGCCATCAGAATTGTTTTTTTATTTAACTTTCCTTCTCTTAAATTCCACTTCTGCTTGAGAAATATATGCAGATTCGCTGCTCCGTTTTATGTTCAACAACCTGGCAGCAAAATCACCTTGAAACAATCACTTTTAATATTATATTCTTTAGGAAAAACTGTAGTACGTTTTTTGTGCTTACTAATCTGTGATGAATATATTTTGAGTTATGTAATTAATATGAATGTATATTAATTACATAACTCAAAATTAAGAAATAAAGAGACAGCAAGGGATCAAACGAACCACAATTACGTATCGCTGCCTCGGTGCAGGCTTAAGCCGGCGGCGGTGGTGGGGATCGAACCATGTACCTGCGGCATGGCAGCCCATACTGTCTATAGGCAATGACGCTTGGACATCACTGCTCGCCTCGTTCTACATATGAAAAAAAATCTCTGAATGCTTACAACGAAATGTTAAATATATACGACAAAAGTAAGTAAGTAATATATACTCGTAGGTACACGAAATGTAAACTCGAGGATCATGAAACTGTCAGTGTACAATATTTTGTATTAGCACATATTTTGAATTATTTTTTTATAGCTGATAGGCTATCCATTGACCACTATCTCACCTGATGGTAAGTGATGATGTGGTCGAAGATATTGTTCAGGCTAGCCTAGAATTAAGTACTAGCTTTTAAGGACAGCTGACAGAACACTTGGCAACAGTTTATTTTTATTTTGGTGGTAGCTACCCAGGCGGGCATTCATAAAATGTCCTACCACCATGCTCAACTATTTTTTCTTAATTTTATATACATTTCTTTTTGAAATAGTTTTGTTTATTACTTTTTCACAGTTAACGTCATGGATTCCGCACCTTTACCAATTAAACCAATAGTTGTGTTTTCTTTTATTCGATTCCTCAGGAATACACATATTCGATCCCTATCATAGATGTTTTGCTGAAAATACTTACCTGTGTGTGAAACTTAATTTGAATTTTATTTATTGAAAGGAGTAGGATTATTTAAGAAAAGCACTGATTTATTCCGGTTAGCATTTTTCTGATGGATATTATGTACCTACTCCCTGCAACACAAACGTCGAGTAAGGCCAGCCACCTGCCTGCTACTGTGATGTTGCGCCAAATGTGCAGCAACACCATCCTTCCTCGTGAGTAGGGGCATGTTGCTCATTTAGCACACTCTATACTTCAGTTGCATTTTACGATATCCAGTAGAATAGGATTAAAAAATAACTTTAATAATAAAACCAGGATCTTTACGACTCTTTGCGGTTGTACTTTACCTTGATAGCTCATCCGGCTACAACTTCGCCCGCGTATCATATCGAATCCGTTCGTTTTACAAATTGTTTTGTTGATAATCCATGTGCCCTAACACGATGAGGCGACGTCCTACGTAATAATACCACAATCTACCAATTTACACAAATTTAGTCCAGTACTTTTGCCGTGAACTAACAAGCAGACCTTATCGTATTGAATAAGAAAAGGGGTCACAAGGGAGATAGATTAAATAATTTATTAATTATTTAATCTGCTAAATATATTAGCCTTTAAAATACATTAAGTTTTAGTGCTGAAAATCAGATTTAAGAGTAATTATTTCACCTTGTGCCGGCGCGCCGAGCTCCTCGAGTCCTCTGTACTAAATCATTTATTATATAAATTCTTGTTCATTAGGATAGCTGAGAGTATTCGTAATCTTAATATTAATTTGTAGGTAATAAGTTAAATAATGAGGTATAATTGAAAAAAAGAAAAACTTGCGAATTCCAAGCCCAAATCTTCAGATATACATAATATTGGTACATTGCCGCAGGAGCCAGTAAGTAAGCCTTCCTGGCCAAATATGTTATCACACTCGGCTGAGCCGGTTATCTTCGAGGCTAGGATGGTTTTCTTACTGGTTGAGGCTAGTATAATGCTTTTCTCAAAAATGAAAGAAAGTTTAACAATAAAACAACTGTCGCCATTGAATATGAAATCCTACCAATCGCTGTTTTTTTTAGTAGAAAGTTTGCGTTCAGTTTTGTACATTGTTCTATTTTTGCATTACATGAATGTTTTAGTACAAAAAATTAACTTGCATACTTTTTCTGCTTCGCGTTAAGTGTCACTCCATAGGCTCCAAAAATATATTGAATAGATTCAGGCGTTACCTTGCGAAAATCCACATTTAATAATAACAAATATGTTAAGAAAACATTAAATTAATATTTTAATAAAACACTTAAGTGCCGAGAGGGTGCCAGCCCGGCACCCCACGGGTAGCCCGGCACCCACGGGTAGCCCGGCACCCCACAGGCAGCCCGGCACTCCCCGTGCAGCCGAGCACCCCATGGGCATCTCGGCACCCCACGGGCAGCCCGGCACCCTTATTTAGTTTTGCAAGCTTGCTACGATAAAACTCTAAAATCTGGAACATTCGCCACAAACAGTTTTTAGGGTTCCATACCCAAAGGGTAAATAAACCCTATTACGGAGTCTTCGCTGTCCGTCCGTCCGTCCGTCTGTCACCAGGCTGTATCTAAAGAACAGTGATAGCTAGACAGTTGAAATTTTCACAGGTGATGTATTTCTATTGCCGCTATAACAACAAATACTAAAAATAAAATAATAAATATTTAAGGAGGGCTCCCATACAACAATCTCGTTTTTTGCTCGATACTAATAACGGTGACAGGTAGACGCTTTAACTATTCACAGAATATTTAGTTTTATGTTCTCTTTAAATATAATTAAGTAAAATAAAATAAATAATTAAGGGAGCTCCCATACAATAAAAGAGGTTTTATTTACTAAAAATAATAATAATGAAAACTTACGTAAGTTTGACACATATTAAATGATTATTTTGAGCCGATTTCACTTACGGTTGTTTTACGTCGAGAATGCGTGTCGACCGGTCTCGCGACCTTCAGAGTCGCTTCATCGCGGAGTGCGTGCGCTCACGATCGCGCCCGCGCATGCACTGGTGAGAAATGAAAAATATATTTTCGATCTACCGTCAAACAACACAACCGCCAGGCGCTGTTTTAAAATCGAAATTCTAAAGATACGCACAAGGTACTTTGGTTCAACATTTATTGTGCGAACCGGGAAAGAACTCTCTGAGTTACTTAACTACTGTCTTCTGGAAAATACAACCCAGGAGTTTTCAAATCCAAAGTAAAAAGCTCCATTCTGAGCTATGGTTTATTATGAGTGCTTCACGGCAGCCTACAGTGTTGATTAATATGAGATAAACAGTGCACAAATGTGAATAATTAGTCTGCAGGTACGGCAATCGCGAACGAAGTCGCGAGTACTTAGTAAAGAACAAAATAGCGGTGCCAGGGTTAAGATTAGCAAAGACAAATAAAAGGTCCTGAGTGCGGTTTTATAATTATGTCCCCAGAGATATTACAACGCTCACAGAAGGCAAATTCAAGTTACACATGAAATTATTAGGTGCTTGGTGACAGATATTCTTTTTCATGTAGTACCTAGTAGCTTTGAGATCATTCACAAAAATCCTTACCGCATGCACAGTGCATTGCGCGTTTACAGGGTGCCGGAAGGCCTCGGTGTTAGTGGGCTGTTGCAGCACATTGGGCGCATCAGTGTTCTTTACCATCATAACTTCCTGATATTTCATATTCCTGTCATTTTTTTTTTTCGTTGGCGTCAGACACGCGACTGGCTATATAAGCGAAGCCAAAACTTTATAAGTAGGTACAATCCTACGAATAAATATGAAGTACAATCGTATTTTTCCTTTGTTAGAAAAGATATAATGTATAGACTTCGTATAAGTAGGATAAGTGTAGCAAGATTATTATGAATTGTCACAAAGTTCTTATTAAAATCATGTGTTATAAAATGCAAATTTGAAAGGACGTCTGTTCAGATTTAATTGAAATTGTATGAATAATAAAGAAACAGCGTTCTAGCTATCTGTTTGTATACAACTTGTTATATTGTAGGTACTAGGTTCCAGGTGGCCGAGCAACGCCGGGTATCGACTACGGGTCTATATCGATTCGCAAAGAATTTTATCGAAATAAAGATGTTACCGAGAAACCAAGTACAAAATAATATCTTTATATATAAAAATTACGTGTCACGTTGTTTGTCCGTGATGGACTCCTAAACTACTGCACGAATTTTAAATTTGATTATCACCCCACCGTGTGCAATTTGATCTAAATTGAAAGATAGGATAGCTTACATCTCAATTTATAGTTGTAATTACACGTGCGAAGCTAGTATATTATAATATTATGTGAGTATCGCCATCATCAGCCGAAAGACGTCCACTGTAGAACGAACATCTGACTATGCCTCCTCCAGTGTACTTGCTAGCCACTCCATCAGACTCGCAAAATGACGTCGGCCCAGTGAAAGGCCTACCTACAATTTTATTAATAACCTATTTTCTAGCTGGCCATAATACTATAAGTTGAATCACGCCAGAATAGTAACTATTGTTAGGATAAAACCGGAATTTTATTTTAAGAATAAATAGTGTGGAATCTGCCCTCGATATCAGACCAGAATATATTTTCCGGTATGCTGTAGTAGACATTCAAAAATGTTTCTTCCCATCGGTTTGCCTGCATGGCCTGCGTGATGAGTATCGTTTGTTTAACATTATCAATCATCCCGCTCGGCACCATACTCGATTCTACAATACCCGTACTATACTTCAAGCCTCTTGCGATATTTGTTTCTCGGTTTTCCACCGCTTGTAATCGAAAACAATAGAGAACTTATCAAATAGTGCTCGGGAACAAGCATCATTAACGATCTATTGTTTCATCGGCGAAAGGTAGTTATTGTCTTGAAAGATCAGGTTTACGATCGATTTTATAGCTAGCTAGCTATAGAAGCGGTACAGGAATCAAGCTGTAAGATTTACTACGATATTTCAGAGGACGGAAGTAAATCTTATCTAGAGTGGATGGGTACTTAAGACACAGCCAATTTTACGTGAACGTTCCTTAGATCGGATATTCTATTATATTTACTGCTATTTGCTCGCAGCTTCCCTTGCGGGAAACGAAAAATAGCCTCTAAGAAATAATTTCTTTCGGAACAGCGAAATTGCCGTTTTACTAATAAGTGATACAATATCCGATCAAACCTAAATATTCCGAAAATGTTACCATAGGTATATAAAAGTTTTAATGCACTTAAGCCTGCACCGAGGCAGCGATACGAAATTGTGGTTCGTTTGATCTCTTGCTGTATCTTTATATCTTAATTTTGAGTTACGTAATATATATTTATTATATTTTAGGATATTTATCATTCTATAAATTCACTTTGGAAACACGTTTACTTAAAATTTCTCAGAAAATAAATCCAAAGTTACATCTAAAAAACGAAATAAACCCTTAGTACGCGTTTTTATTATACGAAGGAAATACTCAATTTCACGCATGTTCCGCCCATTTTAGTCAGAGCCGCGATGTTTTGTCCCTATCCTTTTTAGTAATTCTTCGGCCGTCGGACGGGGACGGATGCTGTTGGCGTGCCTTACATACGCGGCGCGCCTAAAAAGCTCGGTGCGCCCTTAAATCGCTATGTTTTAGGGCTTTTGTAATACAGACCTTCTATTGCCTTCAAAGCGACACAGTTATAGAAGTTTGCTGCTCTAAAGTTCCTTGACAAAAAATATATAATTTATAAACTATTGAGAGATGTATATGCAACCAGGTGTTTTTGTCATGCTAGCTCAGAACCTGCGGTAGAGTTCTTTCGGAGTCATAGCCCCATTTACATTTCTATGGAGTTGGTGAGATTGCAAGGGCGTCACCAGCTCGAAGAACTGGTTCCAAATTCTAATAGATAAAATAAAAAACCACTTTGCTATTTAAAAGTCAAAGTTATGTAACTTAGGATTATTATGTCCCTAACAGTGCTCGTTAAAAACCCACAAAACATTTTTTTTTCTACATGTAAAAAATCGTTTACTCATCTCCCTAAGCCGAGGGGGTGATGGGCGGGTGATGTTGGGATTGGCACCAAAAGCAGCAAGTATGGGGAACTAAAACCACACGGCGTTCCTACATAACGCTTCGGAAATGCTAGAGCATACTTCTGCGGTCCACGGGGACACCCACTAACTACCTATGGTCTTACCAATCTTGCAGTTATGAAGACTAAAGCTGTGGACACTTTGGCTGCGCTTCCGTATCCTACAAATTATGTCATCTTCTCTCTTACCTGTAAATACACTAATACACAAATGATCTTCGTCGTCGGACAGTTCTTTGTTGATTTGCGCGCAGAACTCGTGACGTTCCAAGAGTGCGCGCAGGCGCTACGTGGAACTGCTTGAATCCTGTGCCAACTCCGCTTTGAAAGAGAGCGTTTTTGAAGCGCTCGTAGCCGAGTATGCTTAGCCGTTCTTAACCAATCAGCTAAGTTAAGCAACGTCCGCCACAGTCATGACTGGGATGGGTGAACGTTAGTGACATTACTACTGAGCGTGCACGTGCTTTGGAGGGCACGTTAAGCCATCGGTCCCGGTTGTTGACTTAGTATGGTAGTCGTTACAGCATTGTGGTAGAGCATACAAACCGCCTCATTAGTCCAGCTACAAGTTAGGTCAGCTGCTCCATTCGTTTCCCCAGCATGGACCTTGGAACTTCCACAATTCAACCGCCCTGGGTGGTGGGTTCTAACCACGGAGGAGAAGCCTCATGTGCCAATGGTATATTGGCACATAGTACTTCGCCTCTAGATCCCACTGAGGGAATCGCAGAAGTACGCAGGCTGCTTTGAACAAAACGGTGCGGTAGCCAAGGATCAATGGTAAGGAAAATTAGCCCAGAGCCCGTACAGGCCGCGCGCTGAGTAGATCACTTGAATTTCTTTTATTTTACCCAGATGGTCATTACCCCATGAGGACTTCTCAGAAGGGCAAAGGATTCTCCGTTCAGGCTTCCTCCCAGACGGTAAAACCGTAAAACGCCATAGATGGCTCTACTCCAATATTAAAGCGGCGGCTATACCTCTTAGCCCCTCCTTCGTTGGATAGCAGTCACTTTAAGGCAGTCGGCGCACTAACAGCCTGGCAGCCAAGGTTGACAAACCCTGAATTATCATCAACATTTTTAATAAATATATCAATTCGTTTGGTTCAAAATTTGTTTTTCATAAGTTTCCCATTTATTTTTAGGATACATTCTTCCGTAAGAACGTTATATTATATATCTAGTGACAATTCCACTATTAGCATAAAATTATATATCTAGTGACAATTCCGCCTAATTTTCCTGTTATCTACGTGACGTCACAAACATCACGCAGCCTAACCGGAAGAATACCCGACTAGTTTCGCTTCTAAACGAAGCATCTTCAGGAGGTCTTGACTAATTTTATGCTTTTTTAAGTGTTTTATTTATATATTATTTAATAGTTTTTAGGATACTTTTAAAAGTATTTGTTATTATTAAATATGGATTTCCGCAAAGTAACGCCTGAATCTATCCATAACGAACGGTCTCTACCTTAGGTCGTTCATTAAAGATTCAGTTTTCAAATCAAAATAATGAATATACTTTCGAATACATTAATTAGATCTCATTCCAAGTGAAGTGTGAATAAAACGCTTTGGTAAAGAATATTTTGTTAATTTCCGCACAGCTTTTAATTTTTGATCAAAAAGGTACATCTCGTATTGTAGTCAGTCGATGAGGCGTGAAGTAATTGGAAGCTCGGGGGCCATTTTGTAATTTTTATAGAATCATCATAAAGGACAGTCATGACAATAATTTAGAGGTTATATAAATTCGTACCAATCTAAATTCCGCTATAGTATAAGTTTTTGCTCACTACGACTTGACAAAATTATCCACGATTTTTTTGAAATTATTAAACTTAGAAGCTGTTAAGCTGTATATAGGTCCCAAAGACATCTTATTAAAAAAATATTATTTTGATATGCGGGTGATAAGTAAATTATTTCAATCGAAGCTACGATATTAGACCCGAGCGAGGGTTCACAAATATTTTATGCCGAGCCGCAAACGAAGGCTGTAATAGATCAAACCGAAATCGGAATAGATTAAAGACTATTATTACAATATGTTTGTAACTAAAAATTATAATTACCATTTGACTAAAAATAACAAATAAGCGCACTGTTAATAAAAAAAAAGGAAAGTCATGTGCCATTAAACTCTGTACCACAGGCAGTAAGAAGAAGCAAACTAAGGTCGAACGTTATGGTTGACTATTGGAAACAAATAACATCAAGCACACATGAGTAGGTATCTGAAAATAAATTCCACAATTTTTAGAGCTTGTGTGCTAAATCTTTATTCAATAGAGACAAAATATGTAAGTGTAGTTATAACATAAATGCCATTGGACTAAAAACTATAAACAAAGATTGTTATTTAAAAAATATTTAATGTCAAAGTCATTTTGACATTTATTTAATTGAGGCGTCTACGACGCTCTCCTGAAGGTCAATTACTATATTTCATATTCAAATATTCTACATTGTACTGCCATTAATGTGTCTTAACGGTTTTAATAATCAGACTTCTAAACCAATTCCTGTAGAGACCGTTTTTGAAATATTCTTTTCAATATTGCTGTAAGATAGTACTCACGTTTTAGGCTCATGACTAATGTAGCAGAAGCTCTGATAAAAGATAATTTTCCCTCCATAAAACCAAATTTTTGTTTTAGACACACTACAATGTTTGAAGTTATGAAGACTTACATAACTTTAAATATTTTTTATAGAGGAACTATCAGTGAATTGGCGGTGACGAGGACGGATTCCAACCTGTCTGCAGGCTCGACGTCGCCATCGGATTCAGGGAAGTTTATGCGAATATAATTCCTAGATTTATTTAACTGCAGTTAGAATAAGTTAGGTGTTTTGGCATAATAATCCCTACGGCCGAACGATCAGCGAGCTATTAGTGGGTGAGTGGATTCCCGCCATTTTGTTTGCCCGCGTGCATATAGAAGCATTATAGATTGGCTAGTGTCTTCCTGTGACTTCCAGGAACCCAGTCGTATACGTCACGACGTACGTGGATCGAGTGGAACTACGGGGATCGAGAACAATAGCCACCTACCAAACATAAGTCACATCAGAAAATCACCATTCGTAAATAAACGGAATTGCTACTCCAAACATTTCCATAGAAAATCGATAGGTATTACCTAAGCGCTCAGTTCGTTTTTGTTCTTTTAATTAAATCTCAGATCAAATTTGAACTTGAGACGGTTTGCACAAGAGGCGGGATTAATTATAAAGTTAAATTTGAGTTATTTGTAAATTGTGACTCACACCTCACTTAACACCTACTTACTTAGTTTACAAACAAAATTATTGATATCAGATATTTTTACATTGCACATATATGAGCTATGCTAGCCAGACTGCTTTGCCATAACAGATGTGTGCTAAGCAAGTGCGCATGTTGATTTTCAAAACATTGCTTGACATTAGTTATAATTTGACAAATCAAGCGATCAGATTGAGGTATAAAAAACTGCACATCTGTGGTGGAGAGGCAGGTCTGCTAGTCGAATTAGTTTTTTTTAAGTCTTCCAAAATAAGTTTTTGTTTTCATAAGTCGACGTTTCATAAGTGAGTGCTACATATAAAGAACACAAGAACACATAGTGTCTTCCCCTTAATAGAGACAATAAGATAGGTGTTAATGGACACATTCTTAACTTTACTGTATTAAGTCAAACTAAAATTACTCATTAGTCCGTATTGTTGGCTAGATTGTAATATAATGACGTACTAATTAAATCATGAGAAAAAAAAATAAGTCGACGTGTACGGGGGGCGAGTGCGCATCTGCGTCTGTGAGCTCCAGATTAGATCCTTAAAGCTGGTGATAGACGGCGCGGGCTAGCGCGAGCCGGACGACGGACGACGCATCGTCCGCCATATCACGCGCCGTCTAGCACGTGGGCGCGGCTCGCGGCGCGCGTCCGCCGCCCGACGTCCGCCCGCCCCGTCCGCGCGATCCATCGTGAGTCGATTTTTCGTTTCGACACGGATCAAAGGCGCGCGCGCGGCCTGCGGCGCGGCTCGCGCTACCACGCGCCGTGTATCACGTCTGTGAAACTCAACGGTGTAAGTTCTGTGTAACTTACGCGTATATATATGTATATATATATATATATGTATATGTGGATATTAATTTTTCCGTGCCTACTAAGCCCGGAGTAACAGACGTGATGCTGTTGGTTCCACTTGTCACTGTCCACAATCTCTCACGTGATTGATCTTCCTCTATTTGCGAATGCCCGCCTACGCCAGGTTGGCATTCGCAAAGTGCTCTACCATGCACCATGCATTACCACAATAATGTATATAATAAGCATTAAAATAAAATAACTCAACTATACATATGCCAAATCTATTTTGAAGTTTACCAAATATTTTCAAAGTAATAGTGCTAATAGTATGTGTAGCATAGTCATATCATGCGGAGGGAAGACAAAATAGGTTTTTTTTTTAGGAAAAAACAATTTTGCAAAAAACAAATAAATGAACGTATAATTAATAGTAACAATGACGTATGAATACTCAAAAACCAATAGAAGGGCTTTGTGAGAGATCATTATTAAAATTCAAGAGGACAGATTCTAAAATTGAAAACGATATAAAAACATAAGGATTATGAAGTCGCATCTCAGTCATTACCTTAATCCCAAAAATATCATACTGGTTTCATTACTATTTCATGAATCTCGAATACTCACGTATCAAATCAAATCAAATCAATGTTTTATTTGCGAGAATACAGTACAAATCCTTACAATAACAAGATTTTACCATTTATCAAGTAGGTACAGCATTCAGTCTGCAAGCAGACGTGCAAATAATAAAATTCATTTTTTAAAATATAATTTAAACGTTCCTTAATACTATAAAACCATTTGGTTAATAGCCAATCACATAATTGTTTTTTAAAACTAGTGCCTTCTAACATTTTTATCGTAAATTATTATAAATTTATATACACATATTGTTTGCATTTTTTTTTATAAACTTAACTTAACTAACTTTTTTTTATAAACTAAACTAACTAACTTAACTTAAACAAACTCTGTTGCACGGAGGTTGGTATAATACATTTTCATACTGTTATCTTTTCTGTCTAATAATGACTTCACTACGTTTAGTACAAAAGCCTCGATGGGCTTTGTTAAACAAACAAATATCCTTGATGTACATGCAAGGCAGCGGAAGAATTTTGCAGGCTTAAAAATGTGGTGTGCAGCTATCCAGAAACCAGGCGTTGTTTATAAAGCGAATACACCTTTTCTGGAATTTAAAAACTAATTCCATATCAATCGAATTTCCCATGCTAGGCCGATAGCCCCGCCTCCATTGAAACAGTCTGCTCGAGTTTTTTATGAACATAAACGTAACGTTTCCATTGTAGGCACACCTGTTCTACAAGCTGTTTCTAATTCAAATGGTTATCTTAATAAATTCCTAGAAATCTGTAAGTATCAACGTCGTCAACTTTATTTCAATTGTGAATAATGTCAAGATTAATTGGATTTGTATTATATGAATTAAATTGTTTTATTTTGGTTTTGTTTAAGTTTATATTCGAATTATTACTGTCCATTCAAATATAACATCTGCAAGGGCTTTGTTGAAAATGCATTAGACTTCATCCCTTTTATCACATTTAATAAGTACTGTTGTATCGTTGGCAAAAATAATGCATTTATGCGGGGTAGCTCATGGAAGGTCGTTTATATATATTAAGAAAAGCAATGGATCAAGAATACTACCTTGGGGCACACCAGTATTATTTATAATGGGCTCAGATCTAAAACATTTCCAAATAAATCCATTTTTATTGTTAGTTACTAGTTTAATAATTTGAGTGTACTGTTTTCTGTTATTTAAATAACTCGATAACCATTCAAGTGTTTTACCTTTAATCATGTCCGAAAAAAGTGAAATGATTGGTGCACCGTTGTTGATGCTCTCCGTGACAAAACTTACAAAGCTAAAGCATGCCTGTGTGGTTGAGCTTCCTTTGCAAAAACCAAATTGTTTGTTATGTAAAATTTTAAATACGTACAAATTTTAATAGTAACATAGACCGTGCAATCGTATCGGACATTAGACTAAGTTGTCCAAGTGCCGGGTTGCTGCACAATGGATATTATGACTCAAATTCAAATTAATTTATTCAATTTAGTCGTCTACGACGTTCTTATGAAGGTCAATTACAAATTTTAATATTGAAATATTCTACATAGTTATTCTTAATAGTTTAGGGGTATCTCTTAACTGACACACAGTTAAGATACCCCTAATCTATTTGAAAGGTCTGGAATAGTATGAAAACACGAGGCAGCGCTCAAAAGTCCAAGAAAATATTATATAATATAAAGCAATATTACAGCGTGGTAACCTTTTTTTAACCGATTTCAAGCGTTCGAGTACGGCAGGAGGAGCCAATTCGAGCAGCGACTCAACCGATTTCTTTCTCCGCTGAGCATAATATATACTCGCGCTCCATTAAGCCAAACATGACTGTGAATATAAAAATTTGAGTCTAAGCTTATATTTGGCATAATGTAGAGCAAAGCCTGACTTGCACTTGACAAATTTTTACCTAACCATGTTATCCTTACTAATATTATAAACGTGAAAGTTTGTGGGTATGGATGTATATATGTAGGAGGTATATGTGGATGTTTGTTACTCTTTGAGGCAAAAACTACTGGATGGATTTTAATGAAACTTTACAATAATGTAACTAACACATCAATTACAAATTGTTTAAAACATAACGATAACTTGAGAGTAAGGAGGAACAAATCTGCCATATGTCATATAATAGGTCGCTATTATGGCGTGCGCTGCAAAGACCTTCAGTATCACATGTACGTAATGTATAACGAAAATTTTTATCTTCCAATGTAAAAACCCAAGACATTATATATCCATCTTTTATGGGTTAGCCATTATCGTCAAAATATTGAACCATAAATGATTCTAATTTATATTTGGTAGTAACAAATTGATCCTTAGCAAACTATAACTATAAAGGCGAACAATTGTGAGTGTGTTTGTTTGTTACTTCTTCACACTCAAACGGCTGGACTAACTTTGATGAAATTTGGTGTGGAGGTAGATCAGGCGCTGGATTAAGAGATAGGATACTTTTACTATCATAATCCATCGCCACGCGGGTGTAACCGTGAGGCGCAGCTGGTACTCAATATAGTTACTCTTGATAAATCGTAAGGGGGCTAGAATGTCATATCCGCATCTTTTTCTATGGGTAAACTACCGAGGAAATGATCACATACTGCGGTCCTTAAGATGCCAGTAAAGCGTGGAGATTATGGCGAATTCCCCCTTAAGACGGAAGGCTTTGTCCACTAGATACAGTACAGTACAGAGTATACCTCCAAATTAATCCTATTAAAATTTCATCCAAATCGGTTGAGTAGTTCTTAAGCTATAGTCATTTAACTGAAAATGTGTTTGCGTACCTGGATGATTTAATGGTTATTACAACTCTTGTCAATGATCAACTGTATTTAGCACGTGAATGATCTTGTAAGTAGTATGCGTCACTTAAAAAAGTTAGTTATTTCATACATTTAAGTGTTAGAATGCGATTTCATTTCATTATATATTTTTACTCTTTATTATCTTTCAATTTGAAAATAATATAAATATGTAATTACATTATTTTCAAAATATACAGCACAACTTTACTAAACTGAGCAAAACAGAACATTGAAGTAGGACTTAGTCTACTACTTCAACCTGTTTGATGCTCTCTTTGTCCCCTTTCCTCCCTAACATCTTTGTCTGCATTCTGTTCTCTTTATAATTTCATATTTCATCATCGATATCCATCGTGGCGAACTTGACGGAGTGGGTATGACGCAATAATTTTTTTCAAAGCGAAGTAAACTCACTAATCCTAGAATTTAAACTCCAGTGAGACACGTCGGAGTAAACAGAATGTCAGGCAATTTTGCCTGCTCATATTTTAGATTAACCTATTCTGAAAAAGTATTCTTATGCTAACAGTTATTATGTAATAAAAATATGTTAAGTAAAGATTCTCGAACAGCGCGCAGCGCTCTCACATATATGAGGTACATTTTTGAATTTTTTCGAAGAACATTTGCCTGTCAAAAGGAATTGTAGTAAAACGACATCTTTTACATATTCTTTAGGTTACTACAGTAATATTATGTTGCCTAAAAACTTTTTATGATCGGAATACATTTACTCATTGTTATTGTACAGAGAAGGTATGCTAGAAGGTGGTATTATGTAAATATTGTTTGAGTAAAGTGAGTGGATTGACGTCATCGTCTACGAAAACATCGATCAAAATGGGGGACACGATTGAAGGATAGAGAGTTTGTTTCTCTACCATTCGTCGTCCTTTTATAAAGCTTAGTTTAGGTAAAAGATTGCTAAAAGTAAGCAGAGAAATGTGGAATTTATTTGTGTGATTTATTCAAACATTTGTTTTTAAATTTATAGCATTATAGCAAACGTTGCTATCTAAGTTTTTGCATCAAATTTGGAACTAAAAAATATATTGATGCAAAATTGATGTCCACCTCTGTATAAAGTAATTGTCTACTTCTCAATCTAAAATCAACTTGAAATAAAATCAACCACAGACGTTCCAAAAACGACTTGCTTAAATAATGTTAAACATTTTGCACCCTCTTAAGTAATTGCTCGTAGAACACCCGAAAACTGCAAATTCTTCACGGAAGATTTATGTATACTCTTTGAACACCCAGTTGTACAGGATTCCATTTGTTTACTATATATCTGAAGCTGCTGAAACAAGCCATTTCACATACTCCTTCATTATTATTGTGTAAGGTCAGCGTATCAGCCACATCACGCACTTGGATGGAATACATATTACGCAGACCTACTACGTAATACGCACGTATTCCAGCCGAGTTGCGTGACCACTTAGTCATATACGTCATAGTGCAAAACAATGAATACGCAATCCATGCAGAAAACATCTGAAAGAATAATTTTTAGATGTTTAATTGACTTTTATGCATATTCTTTAGCATGGTAACTTTTTTATCGTGGTACACAATATTTGAACAGATTTCGTTATTCAATAACCTTTTCTCAGTAGGACTCCTCGTAATGCTTTGCTAGTCATGGATAAACGGCCGACCTCTCGGAGACGATCGGCCGACGTCGCAGGAAATGAAACTAGTCAGTCGCATGTCTCAAACGGTCGACATTGGATTTGTATCCAATAGTATTACAAATCTTGGTTATTATATTACGTACACTATTTCTATTCTTTTGTATCTAGTTTATAACATCATCAAATCTCAATCAAACTGTCTATGGGTATATTTGTACACGATTTATATATAGTGGTATTATCAATACTCATGAAAATTTCGCAGTTACCATTTATCAAACACATTAAAACGATGTGTTCCATCATTTAAATAAAATTTTCCTCATAGTATCATATCGAAAATGGACTTGGATGTTGTTTGCCGCTGCAACAATACAACTTCTGCGAGCTATAGGCGAGGGAGTTATCTCAGTAAAGTACATACGTTAAGCTCAATTAACCGCGATCCGCCCATTTACAGAACCAATCACCTATCTCGGTGATGGACTATTAGATGGCGCATATATCATATTAGCATTTGAACCAGCCAGTGGAGGAGATGGTACGGTGGAGTAGTATATTCCGCTAACTGGGCTATCAGGACATTGGGTTCAGACCGTGGAATATCGTTGGTGTACAGTGTAAAAACAATAGGCAATAACACGGAACCCTGTGGGGATGGATCGCAAGAAGCAGTTTATAGAGCTTCCTCAGGGCGCTGAGGAGGCTTACTGGAGGTTTTGCCAGGTTTGTGAATGCCGATTTTCCAAGTCTCGGGGAAAAACAGTCGCATTGATGATGCTAACTAGAAGAATGAGATGTATAAGAGGGCTAGAAAGCTGTTTAAGTACCTTGTTCAAGGAACCGCACCGTAAAATTGATCAGTCTCTTATCACGTCAACGGAAGATTTTGGGTTAAGTGTCGACGTCCAACGAATCAAGGTGAGCTTAGTCTACGTGGTTTACGTTGGGGGACCCTGAGCAATCAGTTTACTGCCTTTTAAACTACTAAAATAAGAAGAAGAAGAAGACGAAATCTAGAATAAAAATGCATACCTCACACCTATTAAAATATTTTATAAATTACCAGTAGGATTGAAAGAAGAAGAAAACGAATATACGTTTGAAAAAAACAACAACTAAAAACCTGTTAAAAATACAGTTTTGGCATCAGTACTACAGAGTGCTCTCAAAAATTATTTTCAAAACATCTGCAATGTACAGAATTGGACCTGTTACAGTTTTATTATAAGTATAGATCTGCATGTAAAACCACATAATTCTGCAATAAACGATTTGATTTGATAAAACTCGTTCGAAATCCCAGTAAGCCCATTCCTTTCGTTGCTATCCCAGCCTTGGTACTACGCAGTTCCGCAGCAAGAGTTAAGTCATCTTTAGTCTGGATGGAATCCACTACAAACTTGACAGAAAACTTCATCTCGTATGGCCTGCATAAGACATCAACTTTCATGTCTTCCAAACCAAGGAAGCAGGTAAAAAGACCACTAGTGGTCACCCATCCAAAAAGTGACTGCAGTTAACGTTGCTTATCGAATGACTTGTAGGCTAGCTCTGCTAAATATTTGTACAAATATTTTAATAATATCTATGGTTGTTTTTACGAGTACGTTGCAGATTGTTTGACGATAGTTTTACATCCCGATGATTCCATCGTTTGTATTCATAATGGCAAACTGCAAGATAGCACAATCTTATTTACATATAAATAGATTTTACTGAGCAATATGCACTTAACTGTACGTTGGTGACGTCATTGAAACGTAAAAAAACATTGAATATCATGTGTACCGGTAATCACCAACAAGAGTAAAAGAAGATCGAAGAAGGTATATTGATGAATTGACGTATAATTTGGTGATATAAAGTAATTATTTTAGACATTTTATTTTTACAGCTGATAAGTTAACCTTTAATAAACCACTATGTCAACTGACCATAAGTGATAATGTGCTCAAGCATGGTATGTAAGCGTATCCAAGAAATACTGGCTCTCAACCACAGCTGCTAGAACAAGCCCAGTAGGTGCGTGGTGACAGATTTTCTACTTGAGGGTGATAATTAGTGAACATTTGAAAATTGCCCTTCCGCCATGCAGTGAAGCTGAAGGCCGCAGCAGGATTCAAATTGTGGACCCTCTGCACGGCAGTACCTACATAACTATTGCCACTGGATCATCACTAGTTTGAACATTAAAGCGCCTTAAAATGTGTTGTTTTCTAACTTTTTTGTAGATTCGGTTCGGTTTGACTACATCTACTACATCCGATCTATCCAAACTGTACTACATTCGTAGTAAATATACCAGTTTTTATCGTGCCATACTCGTAAATAGTCCGAGAACAGCGTACTTTAACATGAGATATGCGTATAAGAACCCGATAACGGTATTTTTATGGAATGCACGATGTTTCGCGGATATTTTTTAGTGCCAATAACAAACGCAGAGATGGTGCGTGGATCGACTACCAACAATCTATGAATCTAGTCGTAAATCATGCAACAGATGTCTGGTGGAAAGCTTTTTGTGACTTACAGAATAATATAAATGATCTATCCTTGATACTGGATTTATTTTCCAACTTAATGTGTAAGGAAACTAAAACTGTACGTTCTAAATGAAGATTTATTTCAAGATGTTTACTTACATGACCCCCGGTTTTATAATTCGCGATATTGTTTTATAGAAAACTTTTGACCTATTATTGTTTTTAGGGTTCTATACCCAAAGGGTAAAAACGGGACCCTATTACTGAGACTTCGCTGTCCGTCCGTCTGTCACCAGGCTGCATCTCGAGAATGGTGATAGCTAGACAGTTGAAATTTTCACAGATGATGTATTACGATTGCCGCTATAACAAATAATACAAAAAATAAAATAAAACATATATTTAAGGGGGGCTCCCATATAACAAACTTGATTTTATACCGTTTTTTGCTCGATACTAATAACAGTGACTGGCGGACGCTTTAACTATTCACATAAAATTTTGGTTAAATATCTTGTTAAATATAATTAATGAAAATAAGATAAAATGAATAATTAAGGGGGCTCCCATCTAATAACAGAGGTTTTCGACGTTTATTTGTAATGGACCTTCGTGCGCGAGTCTGATTTTTATTTTGTACAGCTTAAATAAAAATAACACATTTTTCGCAATGTAGTCATGGTCATCTTACCTTTTCTTTAGCGCTGCATAGCCGCTCGTCGACGCGGCGGCACGTTCGCTTCGCTCGTTCAGCTTGTGCATTCTGCAGTCGCAGGTTATAATTACCTAGTGTAAGCTACTAGAATGTGCTATAAGTACCTAGGATTCTAATAAACGCTTAGACTGACCGCTAGCACGGCACGCTGGCTTCGCTCGGCTCAAGCGTTAAATACCGTAGTTCAATGATTGATAACTAAGTATTCGGGGTACATTGATATTTGGTAATTATAAACAGTTAAACACCATTGTGAACAATGAATATACCGAAAGAAGAAAATACTAGTTTTTTTATTAATATGAATTCAGAAATGAGATGTTCATTCAAGTGTTGATGTGTATTTAATACTGTACTATACTGCATCAAGCGGATCGTCCAATGCTGAGTACAGACTCCCCAATTAAACGGGGATTTGCCATAATCCCTATGATAATAACGTGCTAAGCGAAAATCACATTTACAAAAAAATTTACAGTATACATTTCTCACCTGGAATGAGAATGGAAACCAAGTCCCCCGATACAACGAACCGGGTGCCTTAACCACTAGGTCACTGAAAATAAGTTCTAGAAAATATATTTGTACCCTCAAAAATAGTAAATGTTAAATACATAATACCAACATCGATACTGAGCAATGTTCGTTCTATCTGTGGCATCTCTATGTAGTTATTGATATTGAGCAATGTTTCGTTCTATCTGTGGCATCTCTATGTAGTTATGGATACTGAGCAATGTTTCGTTCTATCTGTGGCAACTCTATGTAGTTATGGATACTGAGCAATGATTCGTTCTATCTGTGGCAACTCTATGTAGTTATGGATACTGAGCAATGATTCGTTCTATCTGTGGCATCTCTATGTAGTTATGGATACTGAGCAATGTTTCGTTCTATCTGTGGCATCTCTATGTAGTTATGGATACTGAGGAATGTTTCGTTCTATCTGTGGCATCTCTATATAGTTATGGATACTGAGCAATGTTTCGTTCTATCTGTGGCATCTCTATATAGTTATGGATACTGAGCAATGTTTCGTTCTATCTGTGGCATCTCTATATAGTTATGGATACTGAGCAATGTTTCGTTCTATCTGTGGCATCTCTATATACTTATGGATACTGAGCAATGTTTCGTTCTATCTGTGGCATCTCTATGTAGTTATGGATACTGAGCAATGTTTCGTTCTATCTGTGGCATCTCTATATAGTTATGGATACTGAGCAATGTTTCGTTCTATCTGTGGCATCTCTATATAGTTATGGATACTGAGCAATGTTTCGTTCTATCTGTGGCATCTCTATGTAGTTATGGATACTGAGCAATGTTTCGTTCTATCTGTGGCATCTCTATGTAGTTATGGATACTGAGCAATGTTTCGTTCTATCTGTGGCATCTCTATGTAGTTATGGATACTGAGCAATGTTTCGTTCTATCTGTGGCATCTCTATGTAGTTATGGATACTGAGCAATGTTTCGTTCTATCTGTGGCATCTCTATATAGTTATGGATACTGAGCAATGTTTCGTTCTATCTGTGGCATCTCTATATAGTTATGGATACTGAGCAATGTTTCGTTCTATCTGTGGCATCTCTATGTAGTTATGGATACTGAGCAATGTTTCGTTCTATCTGTGGCATCTCTATGTAGTTATGGATACTGAGCAATGTTTCGTTCTATCTGTGGCATCTCTATATAGTTATGGATACTGAGCAATGTTTCGTTCTATCTGTGGCATCTCTATGTAGTTATGGATACTGAGCAATGTTTCGTTCTATCTGTGGCATCTCTATATAGTTATGGATACTGAGCAATGTTTCGTTCTATCTGTGGCATCTCTATATAGTTATGGATACTGAGCAATGTTTCGTTCTATCTGTGGCATCTCTATGTAGTTATGGATACTGAGCAATGTTTCGTTCTATCTGTGGCATCTCTATGTAGTTATGGATACTGAGCAATGTTTCGTTCTATCTGTGGCATCTCTATGTAGTTATGGATACTGAGCAATGTTTCGTTCTATCTGTGGCATCTCTATGTAGTTATGGATACTGAGCAATGTTTCGTTCTATCTGTGGCATCTCTATATAGTTATGGATACTGAGCAATGTTTCGTTCTATCTGTGGCATCTCTATATAGTTATGGATACTGAGCAATGTTTCGTTCTATCTGTGGCATCTCTATGTAGTTATGGATACTGAGCAACGTTTCGTTCTATCTGTGGCAACTCTATGTAGTTATGGATACTGAGCAATGTTTCGTTCTATCTGTGGCATCTCTATGTAGTTATGGATACTGAGCAATGTTTCGTTCTATCTGTGGCATCTCTATGTAGTTATGGATACTGAGCAATGTTTCGTTCTATCTGTGGCATCTCTATATAGTTATGGATACTGAGCAATGTTTCGTTCTATCTGTGGCATCTCTATGTAGTTATGGATACTGAGCAATGTTTCGTTCTATCTGTGGCATCTCTATGTAGTTATGGATACTGAGCAATGTTTCGTTCTATCTGTGGCATCTCTATATAGTTATGGATACTGAGCAATGTTTCGTTCTATCTGTGGCATCTCTATGTAGTTATGGATACTGAGCAATGTTTCGTTCTATCTGTGGCATCTCTATGTAGTTATGGATACTGAGCAATGTTTCGTTCTATCTGTGGCATCTCTATGTGGTTATGGATGTGTGATGTAATAGAACGCTACAAGTAATTTCAATTAGGCAGAAATTGACACATACATTTCTAACCATCTTTGTTTTATCGATAATTATTTTGCTAAACAGATATATGTTCAGTTATTATGATATCGATTTCTAATTTTAAACCCAATTTATTATTTGATGATTTCCCGAATCAAAACTTTTTCTCTATGGCCACTACCACTAGTTCATCAACTAAAATAGAATACGATTTGACTATAATTCAGATTATTTTCACGGATATATTTCAATTATTTTAAATTAAGTTATAGTTTAGTTAAAATTTAAATAATCCCGAATTGGCCACATTGACTGTTTAACTGTTTGACTAGGATTTCATGGTGACTACTTTTATCATAATTTGAACGCAGTAATATATATTGTACCTATACTTCACGGATAAAAAATACCGATATATAAACAACATAAATGTTTCAGTGGTATAAAATATGAACATAACTGGGCCCTTATTGTCTAACAAAATAGCGGTGGAGATGAACTTAATACTGTCATTGTTTTGATTTTTTTCCTATGAGGTCGTATTTTAAAATGATGATCATTTTCAATATCATTCGGGTTAGACAATAAGGCCGCGAGGTTGCCCTCTTTATAAATATAGGTATGTTATTAACAAAATGAAGCAGAACTTATTATTGAGATAAGGCTAAGAAAAAAGGATTTTGATCTTAATGTTGAACAACCAATCAGAGCACAAAGAATAACTTACATAAGTCCTTGAACGCCTCTCATTATTAGTATCATCATCATCATTAGCCGGAAGACGTCCACTGCTGAACAAAGGCTCCCCCATTGAACGCCACAAAAAACGGTCCCTTGTTACTATTGGCTAGCCGAGACTTTCACGATGTCTTCACTTTTTTCATGGTTTCACCTAGGGGGGGCCTACCAACTCTTCTTTCGGTGTAATGTGGTGACCACTCGAGAACCTTTCTTCTTCATCGGTTATCAGTTCTTCGAGCAATGTAGCCCGCTCGTTGCCACTTCAACTTGCAAATTCTGAAAGCCATGTCGGTGACTTTGGTTCTTTGGCGAATATCCATGCACGTTCCGGATTTTATCTCGCAAAGAAACTCCGAGCATAGCTCTCTCCATGGCGCACTGAGCGGGCTTGTCCATAGGGAAACAGTTAAGGTCCACGACTCATTATTATGATAGGTAATGTCATCGTCAATCATTTTCATAATTATTTAGGGAAACATGGAATATAATATAAACCAAAACTGTGAAACTCATCGTGACGACGTATATTAAGTTTTGAAGAAGAAGAATTTGCGGATTGTATTAAATTATTTAGGAGTTCAGCCAATTTGGGTAACTGTATGGCGTACCTATATCTCAAACAATTGTAATTTTCGAGAACCTCAAAATAAATGTACCACAATTAAACTTTGCCCTTTGTTTAAAGAAAAGACCATATAAATGTAGAAACTACTTTCAGTTGGATTAACTTTAAAATGATAAACAAGTGAGCTTGCAATTTCAGTTATATAGAAGTGTTTGGTTAGCAGTAACACGATAGTCGTGTCGGTAATTTAAAACTTTCTCCCACACAATTAAGATGCTACCACAGCAAAGATTATCTATCAATATTATATATTATATATTAATATTATCTATAGGTGGTTTTTTTTACTTTGGAAACTGCAAAATGATTAGATCCAATAGACGCTGAAACCGAACTGATTTTTGAAAAGTTAACCCAATGCAGTTAAGATGGATACTGGTCTATTATTATTGATAATATGGTCAGAACTAGCCCCTGACATGAAAATTTGAGTAATTTGTTTTTTAAGATCTTGAATCGATTCTTTATCGGCACTAAGACTAAGTAAATATTTTGTTCAAGTTGCACCAATCGCCTATTTCTTATTTTTGATTCTGTCCATGTACAGGTTGTCTGGAAGAAATCGCTTTTATAGCGATAATACCGCTGCCTATTGTAACACTGTTTTATAAGGGTTTTTATTGTTTATATTTAATATGTTGTGTAAAATTTGTAAATTGGTTTGCAATAAAGAGTTATTTGAACACCCTTGATCGTAAAGTCAGCTTTATTATATCGCTCTTAGGGCTATAAACCGAACTATAATATAACATCCTCGTACATAATAATATTATACACTAGCGCGAAATAGAATTATCCCTACAAAGTTAAGTTAGTACCTAACTGCAAATTATATGCCAGTAAACAGAGCATTTTCAATTTAACCGGGTAATACAGATTTGTAACAACAAAGAGGTTTATTTTATACCGCTGAAGATCCACTTATATTTTGAGAATACATAAATGTGTCTTTAATTAAGACGAAATATTATTATTATACATTTATTATTATCAAATTATTTATAATTCACAATAATTTGTAATAAAATACTTGCATTTTATTAGTAAAATTATAATGTTGAAGTAGGTGGTAAGGCTAAGTATATGTAATCAAATAACATAAATTTGCGCGCATAAAAAAAAAAACTTGCGCGATATTTTGCATAATTTTCGTGCGTATGAAAGTCGTGAGCAACTTGTTCATTATACACTCGGCTTATTTTTACGCCCTCACCTGCGGCTCAGGCTGCAACCCACAGCCTCGTGTATAATGAGCAACTTAGCTCACTTGTATCATGATATACTATTGTACCTATTGTATATGTTATTAATTCCTTTGGTTTGAAAATTCCCTTATATATTTTTTTAATATTAATTATGAATTTCCGCATAGTAACGCCTAAATGTATTTATTAAAGTTGTAGACACTTGTATAAAAAAAGTGTTTAGTCCTAATACGGATTAGCTTATATGTATTGTAATAAAATATTTTATAAGATCAATCACAAATTATAATAATAACGGGCTAAGAGTGGAAAAGAGTATAAATACAAACAGTACATATTATTATGGTAATATATATTTATAATAGAGATGACCCTACGTTAACATTTCAAGAACAATATAACTAGCCATTTATGAGACTTAAATGCATGTCTAGTAGAAAACAACTAGCTATTAGCTAACAAGAGTTAAATAAACAGAAATTATCTTTTAAAAATAAATAGCAATTTATCGTATTTTTAGAAGCTCAAGTAAGAGGAACGCATAAAAATCCACGGAACAGAAAAGTTAAATTTACAATAGTAGTACATTAGTCTACTGTTAAAATTTGATACTGTGTCCGCTACAATACCAATGCTGAAAGTTAGAATGGAATACATGGAAATAACACACGCGTTTGTTGTGTTCACAAAATGCTGCAGTGGCTGTTAGTGCATGTTTAGTGCAGTTCTGTTTACTTTGGGACTAGTTCGGAACTATTGCAGAATTAACGGTCTATTTAGACTTATTTCTTCCTATTGAACTCAATAAGTATTGAATACAATCTATAAGATGAAATCGCTGTATTTTATCTCACTTAGTAATTGTATGAGAGAAAGAGGGTGAGGATATTTTGATTGGGATGCAGGTATTTCTAGGATAACCTGAACAACGTCTTCGACTGTCTCATCACTTACCATGTGAGATTATGAGCAAAGGTTAGCTCATCAGCATTAATAAAGTTAATACTTGCCTTCTTATCCTGACCCTTATCGCACGCTAAGTGGGGTCAGATAAGATGGTGATCAAAGACAAAAAGAGGATAGGTTTTCCGAGTTACTGAGTCTGATGAATGTCAAGAAACAATCTTTAAATCAGTAACATATTCGACAATGCAAATATTTTTAACCAAATTCTAAAACCAGGAAGAGTATCAATTCGAGTGTGTGTTTTGTATGTTTGTTACGCGACTACTTCACCAATTATGGTAATATCAACTCTCGTCCGGCAAACAGTATTTTATGCGAGTAACAATGATTTTGATTAAGCAGTATGTGTAACTGAAAATCATATTACTAAATATGAAACCGACGTCCAACACTCACAATTATGAAATAACTGAAAGTTGAACCGTGACAATGTGTTGTCTGTATTGAATCAGCATGGCACCGACTACAACCAGGTAATTGATACCTACTTTACAACGTAGGTCTGCCTTTTCATAGTAGTTTCAGTCAGCTCTGCATAATGTCCGCCACAAATACTACAAAATATAATCAATACCATCTCCCAATACCTGCCGATTTGAATCGGGACGCTCTTACTTTGTTTCAAATCTCTCACTAATTAGTAGAGGCTTGTTCATTAGTATCGACAAAATCTCCGCTTGCTCTCTCGGGACTCACCGGATTCACCTTTAATAAGGGATTAGGGACCAACAAATTGGTGAATTCTTACAAAAAAATAATGAAATGAATACATTCGTTTTGATATCAGCATATAAGTTTTAAATCTTAAAAGTCGTTGAAATGTGATGAAATTAATTAGTAGCTTCACAGTGATTCGGGTCATTTCTGAGAGCATGCAAACTAACAACGAACTTTTAAACCAACCTGAAAATACTCAATTAGTAAAAATACGTCAGTCTTTCCCGTATATTTCAAAAATAGTTTTAATATCTGTTTATGAGGAACTTCATGTACAAACCTTATCAAAAAGGAGAGGTACACATACTTGAGTGTCGCTTTTTCTGGTGTAAATGTTCTATGTCATCGTGGTTATCGCAAAAAAGATGCCGTGGTACCATCAAAGGAACCATCTAACGGTACCACGCCAAATGAATGCAGGCAAGCTTGACTCCATTGCAGCCATTCTACAGTTTAAGACTCACCTTCATAAACCTTTGTGACAAATTCTAGCACAAGTAGAGATATCTGACAGTTTATAAACATTAAGGACATATCGATTGACTTTAAGCGAAATTCACAATATTGATTTTACAAACATTATGAGTATTTTTTAAGGTGTTTAAGGTTTCCGAGCAAACTGCGACACTTAAACGCTGACATTTATTTGTGTATAAACAGAATTTGTAATGTAATGCTGCTAGTATTCTCTGAGTTCTACTACTGGTGTGCTGAACATTTTAAATAACTTTAAGGTAAAGGATGGCTCAATTGTTTTTTTGTGTTCATAATACTTAGTTGCTATTAATATTTTTTATAAGACACGTATATTGTTGAACATAATTTATCTATGACTTAGGAATGTATCATTATGTACTCTATGGAACTATCTCTCTGAAATAAAGATGGCTGAATGAAGATATACGTTTTATTATAATAAATCCCAACAAACGCTTCCACTGCGCTACGGTCAAAAAGGTTACCAAAAGTTGAAAAATAACAATGTAAACAACATATTTAAGTAAAAATCTTGTGAAGAAAGAATCTATAAACTCACTATACGTGAAATTATTATGTGAAGAAGGAAAGAAAAATGGTGGACAAAGGAGAAATTTTACCGCGTCTTAATGAACAAAATTTTAATAATTGGAAATTCCGACTTAAATTAACGTTGGAAGAGAAGCAGGTATGGTGTGTTATGGAAAAAGACGAAAAATCCCAACTGGATTATTCAAAGTTAGACGCAAAAGCAAAAAACATCATCGTTCAGTGCTTATCAGATAAACATCTAGAAATTGTGAAAAAATGTCAAACAGCAAAGGAAATGCTCACACAACTGGAAAATACCTTCGAACGAAAGAGTGTCTACAATAAGTTACACTTAAAGAGAAAACTAATTGTGTTAAAATGTGCACCAAATGAAAATCTTCAGGATTTTTTTTGTAAATTCGACAGTATTCTGAGTGAATTGAAAGCTGCAGGCTGCACAGTTGATGAAATGGACCAGATATGTTATTTACTAACATCTATGCCACCAAATTATGATAATGTGATTACAAGTATCGAAACAATGACCACGGAAAAGAACATCAATATTGAATTTGTCAAAAGCAGACTGCTTGATGCGGAAGTTAAAGAAAAAAATGTTAATGATGAGCATCAGCCCCAGGCGGCGTTCCTAACCTGTTTTCGATGTGGCAAGCAAGGGCACAAGGCCATGCATTGCAGAGGACGAGGTAGAAATCAAGTAAATACCAGAGGAAGAGGATATAGTTATTCAAGAGGACCAGGATTTTCAAGAGGACAAGGACAAAGAGGATATGGTAGAGGTTACAAGACCAATGAACCATCACAAGTACGAGAGCAAGGAGCAAGTGCAGTGACTGAACAAAGTGAACAGTATCATGGACAGGTATCTTTTGTTGCTAGCGAGGGGATATTAACAGCAAATCATTTTTATGATAACATTGAGTTTGTAATTGATTCAGGGGCTACTCAAAATTTAATCAAGGACTATTTTGAGAAATATATGACAAACATTCAGTATTTAAAAAGCGAAATAAAAATATTTGTAGCAAATGGTCAACATTTAACTGCCAGCAAGGAAGGGACACTCAATGTCATGTACAATAACATACCCATAAAAGTTAAGGCACTAATAGTTAAGGGCCTATCCCATAATTTGTTATCGGTTCAAAAATTGTTACAAAATGGAAATTCTGTTAAATTTCAGAAAGATTCAGTGTCGATTACTAATGAAAATATTACTATGTATGGAAAAATGATAGGTAGGCTGTACGGAATACATCTGAAACTAAATTATGATAATTGTTGCTCAGTAAATAATAAAAAAGAACTATGGCATTTGCGTTTAGGTCATGCTAACCGAAAACATTTAGGTATTTTACAACTTCCCAGCTCAGACAAACAGTGTGGATCATGCATCGAAGGCAAAGCAACAAGGCTCCCATTTGTTCCTATACAAAAACCAAGATCAAGCTATATTGGTGAGATTATACATACAGATTTATCAGGACCAGTGAATACTCCCACATCAAACGGTGAGATTTATTACCACTCAATAATAGACGACTACTCACACTTTACAGAAGTATATTTAATGAAGAAAAAAAATGAAGCTACAAAAAATTTGATAGAATATATACAGAGAATAGAAACACAGACAGGAAATAAAGTTAAAAAATTAAGATGTGATAATGGAGGTGAATTTAAGAATGATAAAATGATTGAGTACTGCAAAAATAAGGGCATAATACTTCAATTCACTCAACCATACTCACCACAGTCTAATGGGGTAGCGGAAAGAATGAACCGCACTATATATAATAAAGCAAGGACAATACTAAACGAAAGTGAACTTCCAAAACATCTGTGGGGAGAAGCCGTAAGATGTGCAGTATATCAGATAAATAGGTGCCCATCTTCAGCGATAAACAACAGAGTACCTGCAGCTATTATGTTTGGACATCTAGATCTGTCAAAACTGAGAACATTTGGAGCAAAAGCATGGGCTACAACTGTACCAAAACAAGGAAAATTTGATAAGAGAGCAAAAGAAATGAGAATGGTTGGATATACAATGAATGGATGGAGGTTGTGGGATCCTGAAGAAAATAAAATAGTATGTACAAGAGATGCAAGATTCGACGAAAATGACATAAAATATAATGAAAATTACAAAGAAAAGAAGAATGATGAAGAAATTATATACAAAGAAGAAGAAGATATAGAATCATATGATGAAAAAGATGATCAAAATATTTATAAAAAAGGTGAAAAATCTGAAGATAAGGATAAAGAAGATAAAAAGGACGAAAGAAATGTATATAAGACAAGATCGGGAAGACAAGTAATTAAATCTAAAAACCTAGAAGAATATGACTTAAACATAGCTTACTGCTTATGTGCTGGTGAACCTATGGATTACGAAGAAGCAATACATGATAAGGACTGGAAAAAAGCTATCAAGAAAGAACTAGACTCGCTTTACAAATTAGAAACATGGGAAGAAGCAGAGTTACCGCAAGGATGCAAGGCAATAGACACTAAGTGGATATTTAGGCAGAAACAAGATGGAACAAAGAAAGCAAGATTGGTTGCTAAAGGCTTTCAACAACAAACATGCGAAGTATACTATGCTCCAGTAGCAAGAATGCCGACTATTCGAACCATGCTTAGTCATGCAGTACAAGAAGGATTGACAATCAAACAACTGGACGTACCGACTGCATTTTTAAATGGAAAATTAAAGGATGACATTTACATAAAATGCCCAAAAGGTGTAGAAACAGATGGCAAAGTACTGAAGCTTAAAAAGGCACTTTATGGACTCAAAGAAGCACCAAAATGTTGGAATGAAAAGTTTCATCATTTTATGACAAGCAATGGATTTATACAATCAAAATATGACTTTTGTTTATATAAAAATGAACATACATGGATATTGATATTTGTGGATGATATTTTATTACTTGGAAATGAGAATATATTAAAAAAGCTACAAGAAGAATTTAAAATCAAGGATTTAGGAGAAGTACAAAATTACTTAGGATTGGAAATTACAAGGAAAAATGATAAAATGGAAATAAAACAGACTGAGATGATAAAAAGAATTTTAGAAAGGTTTAACATGCAAGAAAGTAAAGGAATAAACACACCTATGGAAGCAAATTACCATGCAGAAAATGTAGAAACCATTGATGTTCCATTTAAAGAATTAATAGGATCTTTACTATTCATATCGATGAACAGCAGACCAGATATATGTTATTCAGTTGCTTACTTAAGTAGATTCCTGGATAAACCATCAGAATCCTTATGGAAGGCAGGGAAAAGAATTCTGCGATACTTAAAATGTACACAGGACAAAGCTTTAGTATACAGAAGAACAGAAGAAGAAAGAAAATTGACTTCTTACGCAGATGCAGACTGGGCCGCGGATCCATCTGACAGAAAGAGCACAAGTGGATGTGCTATATTTTACAGCGGAAACCTAATACATTGGTTTTCTAAGAAACAAACTTCTGTGTCTCTATCTACTGCAGAAGCAGAATATGTTGCAGCTGCCCAATCAGTATCTGAGCTTATTTATTTGAAAGGAATACTCTATGACTTGACTTCTAACCCGGACTTACCAACTATTTTGTTATTAGATAACCAGAGCGCTATAAAAATGATCAAAAGTTTTGAAAATGGGAAAAGATCCAAGCACATTGACATAAAAGTTCATTTCATAAAGGATGTAGTGTACAAAAAATTGATAACTGTTAAATATGTTCCAACTAACCAAAACGTTTCAGATATATTCACAAAGGCTGTACCCAAATTAAAACATAAATATTTTGTCAGTAAACTAAATTTATTTTAAAATACTTGCTTACCTTAAATAACAAAATTAACACCTATTATTTATATGTAATACTAATAATTAAAAATGTGTAAAGAAGCGAAAGAAGTTATAGCAAGCTAAAACTGTTAAACAAATATAGTATTCATACCTTAAAACATGTAAAGAAGCAAAATTATAACAAGTTTAGACTATTAAATAACTAAAATTACCAATATTGTGTAAAACTACATAGAGTTATAAATTGATAGTACTGACAAGTTTATTGTATTAGTGTATTTTAGTAATAACTGATTTAAGATATAAATAGAATGCATAGTCAATTTGAGACTTTTGACTTGTAAAAGGCTAAAATTGAGGGGGAGTGTTGAACATAATTTATCTATGACTTAGGAATGTATCATTATGTACTCTATGGAACTATCTCTCTGAAATAAAGATGGCTGAATGAAGATATACGTTTTATTATAATAAATCCCAACATATATTTTCTTAGCTACAAAAGCAAGTTACAGAGAAAAGTCTCATTGTTTCGACGGTTTCGGCTTACATTTGTAATGAAACCATTCTTATTATTTACGAACCTACTAACATAATTTTACAAGTTCTTACCAAACTGAAATAATGTATAAGAACTGTAACACTTGTACGAAAGTTGTTTATTTATCTGAAATTATAATTAATTGTTCTATTATAACTGCTGTTTATTGGACTACTCTTCCTGCATCATCCGTCCTATTTCTACGACCTCGGTACCGCATCTTCTTATTTTATGACATCGAGCCGTGTCCCTGATCCGGCCGCCACCCGTCGGGGAAACTCTCACGCCGCCGCACACTTAAAAAAGTCTGGGTTATACTAATATACGATATAAACCTTCCAGAAAAACCGAAACTTTCATGAAAAAAAAAGGAAAGATCGCTAACGGGGCAATGTAGCAAAAACTATAGTATTTAACGCCAATAAAGATACCGTAATTGCTTGGAAACCGCCGCAAGCCGTAGCGCTCCGGCGCGGCGCTATCTGAGTTATGCACTTGGCACTACGTAGCTAGGGACCTCGCCATTTCACCGCCGCTGCCGCCGCCGCCTGTCTGTTATCGGGACACGATCTGTTTATGTAACTGAGGCTTAGTTACACTAATGTTTTATTACCAGCCTGGATAGCGTCTATAGGGCTTTTTGCTTGTCACGTAGACTGAATTGTAAATATTTTGGAAGATATTTATGGGTATTGACTCAGAAAATCACAGATGCTTTTTAATATTTAGACTAAAATATAAAAAAATTGTTATGAATTTCGGCATTGTTCAAGGATTTCATGAGAACATTATTTAGAGTTAATTATACTACTTCATATTATCATTTATTCGTAGACTTCATATTATTATTAGAAACATAATAGTAATAAACAATTTTGACTTTGACAGTTCCAGACTCCAGTTTTTTTTGAAATGTGACGGATAAAGCACCTCACCCACCTGATGTCAAGTAGTAACACCTATAACAGTTGCATTTCGTCACAAGAAACGGACGTTGCTTAACGTTGCTGATCGGTAAAGAACAGCTAAGCAAACTTCGCTACGAGCGCTTCAAAACGATCTACATTTCTGACCACATAATCACTGACGAAGATATGGAAAAATAAGAAAATAGGTTTATCGATCTGTAACACAATAATACTGTAGTAATATTGTTTCTCAGTAATACTTAGCATTCGTAAAAAATAGTAACTATTAGAACTGTTTAGCTAACATAAGCTAGCTTAACATAATCACTGCTTATGCCAATTGTTATTATTGTGTACAATATGTTAGGGGGAAGGTTTTTGTTTCCGATATTATCGAGGAATTCACGAATGTTCGCAGTAAAACGGAGAAATAGAAATGAAGCGGAAAGCTGTGAAGTCGTGTTGGCGATATCAAACACCCTTGTGTGATGGTGCGCACCGGTAGATAAGCTTTTATTTTTTTATTTTCTTTTCTCAAACTTAGCGCTGGAATACATTGAGCCGTGAAAATAATGATCTTAGATTGAGAGTTAATGGGTCAAAACCTAAATATAGTTACAGTTTAATTATATTAGAAATACCTATCATCAGTTAAATACAGGTGTGCTCATTTTTAATTAAATATTAGGCTAATCTGATTAAACTTGAATTAAATCACAAATGTAATAACATTAATTCAAGTCTTCTGAAATGGACATGAACATAACATTTCAGGCAATCGCAAAACAGAGAACAGGACTTTATGACTTACTGCTGTGCCCCGTGGTTATACCCGCGTCGTGATGGATGATGATGATTGTAGGTGCACCTGCAATCGTGGCGCACGTCATCTATCAGGGTGTATATGTGCGCCCTTATTTCTTCCATATGCGTGTTCTTGTCTGTCTACTGGGATGGGTAAATTAAAGTACTATATTTCGGTGATCACCATTAATTATTGTCTGTCAGAATTACACAAATTTAGGTACATAGAAGGTTATACTAATGAGGTGAGCTGTAGTACGGACGCTTAGTACAAACGTGAGGGGCAACTGAGCGCATAAGGCTACTTTTGCAATATCATCAAATTGCGCTCACGTTACATGGGTCCCTACAATGATGAAAAGTATCCTATGTGTTAATCCAGTCACCTTTGTACCAAATTTGATCAAAATTGATTTAACCGTTTGAGAGTGAATAAGTAACATTTACAAGCACACTCACAAAGTTTTGGGCTTTCTTAATATAAGTGTGAACTGTGATTATCGACGTGTACTTGTTTAAAGGCAGAGCGAACATGAAGCAGCCTCCTTTCAGGAATTACTTCACGATACCACGATAAAAATGATATTATGATGGATAAGCTCACGATCATAGACATTTCATAAAATATTCGAACACTCTCTTGGATGAATGAAAATAAAATTCATATATACGTACCTAATTACATAATCCTGTCATAAAACTTTTGAGCTAGAGTCGTAAACGTGCCATAAGGAGGAGTGGAGTGGTTTTGAGTAAGTTTTCCTGTCGTTCAGTTAATTTTAATGCCTCGTAAAGCTTAGTGAGGTCATCTGATGTAGCCACGGAGCTTCGTTTGAACTCCATAGAGACCTTGGCTTTGGTAACGCTAATTCCTTGATAACCTCTTCAAAGGACCTTGCAATAAACAGAATGTAACTGGTTACCTTCCTGTGTCGGTAACAGTGAAGGAAAGTACAAAATGTTCATCTCCTTTATAGTGTCCTCAATAAGAAATATGATGATGATGATGATGAATATAATTCAGCTGTGTATTTTGGATCCTTCACAATTACTGCAGTGTTTGAAAAGGTCTACCTCCCAAAATCAGGCAGGCATCATGGATAGGCTCTTTTAAATTGAACATATGTTTTCATTATCTTTCTCTTAAAACCGAAGTTTGCGTTCAATTAATTACACTCCATTGCAAGTTAATTTTTCATTCATTTACTTATAGTATTTATTATTTGTATTATTTTTATATTTGATTCTTTGTATGACGTTATATACGATTGGTATTATTATGTTGTATTGTATATTATTTAAGTGTTATTTTTGAGATCAGGTTGCTTTTAGACGTATTTATTGTTATAATTATATTTATGATCCATTCTTTTATCTGCGCTACCGCATAATATATCAACATTACATGGAAATGAATTGGAAGAAATCGATTAAATAATATGAAATATTAGATTTGGGATGTACCCTTGCCTCTTGCATCGCGTATGCCACATCTCAGATCTCCGACCATCTCCTTGACTAACTGCAGAAGAGGGCAAAACTAATCTATAGATAATTTAAAATCATCATGTTCAAGATGTCGACATCAAGTGCTCAAACACTTCCCAGTTCATTTCCTAGTCAGCGCCTTCGATCCAGCTACAAGCAACTGCCTTTTCTCTAAAGCCTAGAAGTACAACAATGTAACAGAAATTATGTGTAGAAGCCAGACAAAGTGAGTCAGCGCCGTTGACTGACAGCCGCCCGCGTATACAATAGCTCAGAGGAAGGTTCAGCTTTCATAGAGCAGGTCCGCGCACTGATGTCGCTGACGCCAAACTTGGTCCAAGCCCTATTGCTCTCTATTAATTATATTCTCCTGTATATCTTGTTGTTGGCTTTACGAACGGCTTTTAGTAAACTATCTCTGGTACTTGTCCATCTAGTATGTAAAACAATTTTTTTTGACTCCTCCTTCGCACTGCTAATGCCTTAGAACACTTTACCTGTTTAAGTTAATCGTACACCAACTCTAGAAACGTTCAAGCCACATTCCAAAGCTACTTATCTCCTTAAATAGCTACTATAAGTTACGGCTAAGCCTGTGTCGTAGTTGATTATATTATATACTAGCTTTCCGGGCGCGGCTCCGCCCGCGCGTATGTCGGTTATCGCGCGAAAACATTGACCTCTTTTTGCGCAGTCGGATAAAAACTATATTATGTTTTTTCCCGGGTCTCAAACAATCTCCATACCAAATTTCTTTCAAATCGGTCCAGTAGTTTTGGCGTGAAAGCGTAACAGACAGACAGACAGACAGAGTTACTTTCGCATTTATAATATTAGTACTGATGTATGTATTGCATATGTAGTTGATATATGTAAGTATATGATTGTATTATAGTACATGTAAGTTTGTGTGTGTATTTATAATATAAACAAAATGGTGTAGTGAATTAAATAGAACTAAGAATTTAGAAAAGTTAATTTAGTTAAGCATAAATTTATATATTACTCTTAAGTGCACTAAGCCGTCATAATAATTTATTTACTGCTCCTTCCTAGACATATTTGCCTGGAAGAGATCGCTTTAAGCGATAAAGCCGCCAATTGTAACATTATTGTAATTAATTAATTTTTGTAAATTCATTATATATATGTACTATGGTGTCTCAATAAAGAGTTATATGTATCTATCTATCTGGTACCATTTCAGAGAGAGAACATTTACTTCAATTGTTTTGGAATCAGACCCATACACGAGCGGTTGTGTCATTTACTGCGAAGTAACGAATAAGCAAACAAAAATAAATAAAACTGAGGCAACAAACTTTGGAGTGTGACTCCGAGGCTACGTTGATAGAGCTATGACTTTATGATGTTCTATTCACCTTGACTCTTTGAAGTGCTCGCGGGACAGACGTGAGGGGAGTCACAACTATCTCTCAGAGATAAAGTCACTAGATTAAGTATTGTCACGATATCGAGGTTATTGTCAAACATAGTAGTAAGTAGTCTTATAGTGTGTGGAAAACCATATTGTATATTATTACCATGACAGATTTTTTGTCTTGCCTAGAAATTATAAATAAATAAGCCTTTATTACCAAAATATCACATTACAGTATGTACTATAATACTTAAATAGGCACTTAAATATATTTTGCCTTAATAATTAATATTATAGTTATTATTATTAGGTTCGGGCACCCAAAACTCCACGTCTCGCCGGCTGTTTCTCCGACGTCATCTCGACATCTCCGTCTTGGTATTGAGTAGAAATAATTCAGGTAACTGAATGTCTACAGTCAACCATAACATCTATGAGTATATAACTACAATGTCTGACAACATTTTTAGACTATCACGGTTTTGATCATAAATATTTTTATCGCTTACGGGATTTGTACCGTGGTGATTTTTATTTTTGAGCTCCCGATATTTCGACCCAGTTACATGCATCATGATCGCGGGGTGACTGGAGAGACGAGCAGTTGACACAAATCACGAGCAGACGAAACGGTCTACCCTCTTTCTTAGTCTTTTGCTACGCGTACCACTGGAACTCGAATTCGACTGAAAGTTTCGACAAAATACACTCACAGTACCACTGCACATGTTATTAGAGTCACTTTTATGCGAACGTGTAACTTTTTGCGCAACTCCTAATACTGGCAAGCAGTCCTCCTAATACAGCTAGAACTTGTTAATACTTAGCACTGTATTCCCTGTACTGAGCTCTGAAGATAACTGGATTATCTCTTAGACATATACGTTTTAAAAGATAAAACGTACCATTCACCTCGGCCCAGCTGCGCCCTGTAACAGTATTATCGTGGTCAAAGCGTGTCCGATAAATAAGTTACCTTCCATCCGCTTGCGACCACAGCCTACACTGCAGTTTGTACCGCCTGCAAGGAAGTTTAATTATTGCTCCTCTAGAGACTTCCTCCGATGATAGCGCGTTAATAAGTGG